>JAVANC010000009.1:14446437-15686437 GCA_033319125.1 Parnassius glacialis
AATCTTTTTTTTTTAAATCGCTACCTTCACATTAGGATTTTCTCCTGTATCGCGGGGGCAGTTTACATACATATATATTTCACAAGGACAAACATCCAGTCCCAGAACAGTTATTTGTAGGTCATACAAATACTTGTTCCGTGCGGAATTCGAACCCGCGGCCCTTAGCGCTGCAAGTCATTGCTAAGCCACTGCGCTACATGCATCATCTTATTAAGTGGCGAAGCTTGCGAAGTCACTTATTGATTTCACGATGTCTGTCCGTCTGTTCGTCTGTCCTTCCGTCTGTCCGTCTGTCCCACGATTATCTCGAGAACGGTTTCGAATTTTCAAATTCTGTTTTCAGCAATCGATTACTGATTACCCAGGTGTCTGAACCTCCTATTTTGAAACTGATTGCTCAACGACAACCGTTAGAAACCGCTACAAAGCTGATTGCTTCGCCACTTTGCTATGCTGTTAGCTTGCTAGGTTTATGATCAATCCATCTTATATTTTCTAAAAAATCATTTTATATCGCTACTTTGAAAAAAAAAACGGTTTGAAAAAAATTTTACGTGCACCTCCGGATGTTGATTTTGTATGTGGTCACGATAACTCCCGAAAAAATTGACGTATCTAGTCCGGGTTTTTTTATTAGCTTCAGAATTACATCAACTGGTACCGTATCACATATTAATAGCCTAGAACGCGTAGTGTTTGTTAATGAAATGATTTTCAACTTTTATAAATTTCATTGCTACTAACATTTTAAAGGCGCTTTCATATTTTTTTAGCCCTTGAAAGACTAAGTACAAATGTAAGATACAGCCTATATCGATTGTATATAAACATTATTAATTTTTTCCCTATAGGTGACACTACTTGTTAAAATGACACAGCGCTAAATTTAAATCACGTAAATAATATATTTTAAAAATCAGGAATACAATTTATTTTTTTCAACAAAATTAAACGCTCATGCGGCGTGAACTTTTGAATTTTTTAAACTATATAATTCTTTTATCAGAATTTTTTTGTAACGTAATGTTCTTATTGACCTAGAATTAGACTTACTCATTAATAATTAATATTTACATTGTGGCTTATTGAGAGAAATTTATTCATTTTTCCTATTACTCGTATTTAGTTGCGGTATCGTTTATCTTACGAGTTTATCATTTCGTGGGTGTTGTCAGAGGGAAATGAAACAGAACATGAACAGCAGCATCTTCCGATAATCAACTCAAAATAATAAAAAACTGCGATCAAACCGCCTGCCAAGCGTGGCAACTATGTGCCAAATATGATTCTATGGGGAAATCTATGGCAGACGCCTATGTACAGCAGTGGAATTTTATAGGCGGAAATTAACGAATTAATGAATGAATCTTCCTATATGTAGCTAAATACAAAATATTAAAATTAGTATTCCATACATTAGGAATAACTTATTGCATGTGTATATTGCTAATTACTTTGAGTTCAAAGTGTGAGTACGTGATGTTAAAAATGTTCATCTTAGTAATCATGAACGCGCTTAGTAACTATGCACTTCGCAACAATGTATGATATTGTTGATGACAATACATACATACATAAATACACATACATCAATTATTATATATTTATTGATATAATATACACGTATATGTGTGTGAGTTCATCTTTTTACTTGATGAATTTTTACAGATTGTTAAGGATGAAGTTGATTTAAAGAAGTGTCGCGAAGATATCATCGCTTCCGATAGATGGATCTCTATTATGCTGGACGGACTGTAAGCCCAATTGGTTAGGTACTAGTTTCTTATCTATTTCTGCCGCCAAATAGTAGTGAAAATGCCTAGTAATAAAGTATATAAAGTGGATGCTGTGGCCCAGACGTCGACATCTATCCTATCGATTAAGGATCAAAATCTGTAAAAAATATCTCCGGTTCTTTACACTTATCACACGATACACAGCAGCATAAACCTGCTATTTTACGATGATATTCCGAGAGGGCGTGGTGCTTCCCGGTTGACCCGACCCATTTATGCAACATCCATAATATATCTGCAGCTCTACCACGTAAAAATTGTCATTAATTTACAAAGGCATTCTCCCACTAACTAAATGGGCAGTACATTAACAGTTTAAGTGATACCGTTACGACTCTCATGAAGCTGCCCTACCAGCGGTAAGTATAGAAAAACAATTCAAAATATATGGCAGCTAGCGCTTTCTCGAAAAGTCCTTTGACTAACTGAAACTTTTAAAATACTAGTTATGCATACATAACTGATATTCTGACTGTCGAAACACAACATAATCTGTTTCGACTATCAAAATTTTTGCTCGATCATGGGGAATGCGGGAAGGAATTCGTGGAAAAATGGAGCTCGCTCTGAATACTAGCATAAAATACCAACATAATATTGTAAGGGCAGCGACACTTCCATCTTAAACCGACAACTTAACTGCATTTTTAACACGTTTTTGTTAGGTCGACCTGTATGGAACTAATTATGGTAACTAATTTAACCATCTTTCAAGGGTAGTAGCGTAATGAAAATTGGCAGCTGTATGTACCTAGTTCTGATGACATTACAATAATATAGTACTGTCGAGTTGATCTGATGATGGAGCTGGAATATATGAACTGGAACTTCATGATGGTAAATCGTATTATAGCTGTTTTGGATTTTTTAGAAAAGTCTTGTAATGAACATTGACCACGATTCGTTTTCAAGGTCTGATGATGAAGCTGGAAGATAGGCACTGGAATTCCATGATGGAATACCGTATCATAGTCGTTTTAGCATTTGTGAGAAAGGCCACGTAATGGACTTTGAACACGATCAGGTTTCAAGGTTATAACCACTCAAACGTCCGGGCGATCATAGTCGCCTAAAACTTTTTCCAGTTGAACGTTAGGGCGACTAGAGCGGCCTTGCTGACTTCTATACTTTGAACGACTTTTGTCCATGGAAAATAATAAAACTCTTCATAAATGTTACACTAGACGGCTCTTTACTAAGAATATGGACCAAAGACAACTGTTCAATACTATCACGTCAAACATTCAGTCGCAACAACAGGGCGATCAACAAAGGTTTAAACTTTTCGTAACAGTTGGCGCTGGGACCGGAAAGAAGTTCTTGTTTAACTTGTTAAAAAATCAAGTGAATAGATGTTACGGGAAGCAGGTTACAAAGATTGACGCTCTGACTGGAGTTGCGGCACGACTAGTAGGTGGCTCTACACTGCATAGCCTGCTCAAATTACCAGTTCAAAGAGATGGCGTCTTAGTGAACATGCCTCAACTCTCCGGCACCGGCGGAGATGGAGAGGATGCGGGCTCATTCGCCTACTTAAAATAAATCTATAAACGTTAAAAATATTTCGTTATCAAAGACCAAAAAGTATAAAATAAATTAATTTATTTCTTAATCGAGTATAGATGTAGGTGTCTATGGGCCACAACATCTACCGTTAGTTTGCTCGATTTGATTGTGTGCTCGATAATAACTCTTACTGTTATAAAAAAAAATTGTACACGCGTTTAAACTATAAGAGAAATATATTCTTATGTTTTAATGGGAATAACACAGAAAAAGTATTCAGAAGTATCTAGTCAGGAAATATGTCAAGTGAGATATCAGTGAACTTGTTAGGTCGAGAGTCTCAACATTCTGAATACGAATAATTCCATGAAAAGTCTTTAGCAACATTTCGAAAGTAAATGTCTATGTAGAAGTGCCTGTGTTAGTTCTCATGGCGAATTGAGCTCATCGGCAAGTCAAACACAAGGGCTCATTATGCTGAATGCTCGCCGAGTGTGCTTAGTCGCCACTGTGAATTCCGCGCATATGTGTTAATAAATATACTAATTAATAAGAGTTTGTTTAGTGCTATATTTATTTATTGAACGTCTCGTCTCGACGTGACGTGAGACTCGAGGGTTATAGGTCTAAGGAAATAATTCTTAAGTATTGCATTGATTCTTATTATGCTTGTAATGATTGATGATGTCATTGTCAAGTTTTAAACATAAACTGTGAATACAGCGTAGTATGGTCGGATAAGAGAATCAGGAATATGCTCGCACAGATACCCAGCATAAAATAGCAGCATAATGCTGCTGTGTTTTGTATAGTGCCGCGAAACGGGGATTTTTTTATAGATAAGTGTGACAAACTAGCTCACAGTTCACATGATGGTAAGTGGATGCTGTGGCACATGGATATCTACATCTATCCTCAATAAAGAATCAAAATACGTTGTCACCCCTGAGGACTAAGATGGAATGCCTCGTTTTCTACTGAAAAATAATAAATTATCTAAAGGATCGGATTTTACTAAATCTGATCCTTTAAATAATTTACTAGTAGGTAACTAAACTTTTCATCTATTCTGTATCATCTACTGGCCATTTATTCCACTTAACTTCAGGTGACATGTGTGTTCTTTTATCACCTTTACATTTATTAAAAACAATTAATCACCACTGACCACATCTCACTCTGTAAGATGGTGCCTTGTTGATACAAACTGTTACAGAATAGATTTGAAAAACTGAGATCATTAACGATCAACACCATTTAAGGTGAGAATCATTTGTCAGTATTATGGATTAATATGCACGGCACTTAAAAAGTTAATGAAATTAGTATTTGTCGCCGTGACCGAACTTCGGTCTGGAGGACATAATCTTTTCCTCGATCATTCTTGAGCAGATCTGGGTAATAATATAGCTGAAAAAGTAGTTTTAATAATTGTGCGTAGACAAATTTTCATCCTGCGCATTGCTGCTCTCCCACTCGTGCTTCCTGCACGTTGTCCAAATCTATTATCGTTTTGAAATGAAGTTGCTCTGGCCAAAGAAGAAACAGTAAAAAAAAAGTTCACAGAATTCTTCGATGAGGTACGTTTTGGTACCTTCTGCTAATGACAAAATGCAATAGTCAGTTAAGATTGAATCGATTATTCGTAATTGTCGCTGAAATCGAAAATTGGTTGATAATATATTTAATTTTTTTTTATGGGAGAGGGGGCAAACGAGCATGCGGCTCACCTGATGGTAAGTGATTACCGCCGCCCATGAACAACTGCAACACCAGGGAGGGAATTGCAGATGCGTCAATTTAAATATGTGTAATAATAATTTATGTCAATTTAAATAACAAATTATTAGTATATTATAGTTTGTATGAGGATGCATCAAAATGAATGGTTTCCCACGAAGAGCTAGCACTATGTTCATTAATACAAAGGTTCGTTTTCACGTACGTTTTCACACGTTCGCAGGAGCTAATTTATAAGTAACCATGGGTTATATGCCAAGAAATATTGCAGAATATTAAGTCTCTTCCTTTTGTTGATTAGTTTAATTTCAAGTTTGTTTTAAATTTGCATTATGTGAAGAAATTATTGAATGAATGAATGAATATACTTTATTGTACACCACAAAGAAATATAAAAATGACATAACACAAAGCAGATTATTGGCCGGTCCCCGGACTGAACAAATTGCCCGGCGGTAGATCTCCCGTTTTCATTCCTCGGGCAAACGCATTTACCTCGAGGATTTCCGGAAATTGTTGGATTAATTTAAGTCGGCAAGTTTTCCATTGCACTTTGCGAAAAATGAAATAATACCATCGGCATCATGCATACGCTTAGCGCTTATGCTTAGTTCCTTGCACGACCACTTTATGGAATCTTCTATAACCATTCACCAGCGATATTTCTTGACCGATACGAGTTAGAGTGGTGACTTTGTAACTTAGAGACGTGTTGCAATTGTTTATGGGAGGCTTTAGTCATAAGGTGAGTCGCATCCACGCTGTCTGTAAATAATATAATAAAAATAACGATCTTTAGTTTTAACACTGTCAGTTGCTTTGTGTATGATTAAATTATTTTTATGTTTAGCCCTCCCCATTGATTACGTCATAGGATGATATTTTCCATAGTCATCACGCTTGGCAGGCGAGTTGACAACCGCAGTTTTTATTTTTTAGTTAAAACCACTAAAAAAAGTAAGACGCTGCTGTCCACCTCCTGGTTTCTTTCTCTCTATCATCTCTTACGACACCCATGGAAGGATCCAATACGGACCCGGTATTTTATATATTGTTTTTATTGTATTTACTACTATACTAATATCAAAATACATATTTTTCTGTTTTAATTTCATATCGCGGTAGTGTGTTCATAACTATTCTATGCCGTTATCTAAAGTCCTTTTCCCGTCACTATACGATCCTTAAAATAATGTCGATAGGACAACAGGAAGCGATTTATTAAAACCCGAACGCTTGATCATAGGATTGTATATAAAGATATAGTCTTTGTTAGCGCACGCCGCTGGAACGAGACTTGTCGATATTTTATTTATTTTTTATTAAAATCGCCCAAGGAATGTAGCGAGAGTGCTTGACACGGCAGGTGATAGTTCGTAACATATGCTCGTGATAATTGAATGTTTGTGTGTCACAAACGGCATTACTGTGAATGAACACATAATAAATGTTGCTTAAGTATGCCTTTTATGAAAATAAATCGTGGATTTTGAGTAGCTTAAAGAGTAAAAAATGTTTTCGTAAGCTTTATACTTGAATGGAATGAATGATTGTATTACCGTAACCATTACAAACTCTCAAAAATCCACTATTGAACATAGGCCTACCCTACAGGAAGGGATACATAACGTAGTTGCTTTGCATGGTAAGCAGGTTGGCGATTGCTGCAAAAAGAAGATGCTGCTGTCCATCTTCTCTTTAATTTCCTTCTGTCATCTCTTGTATAACCCAATACATAGGTATGACCAGGTAGTTCAAGGTAAGAAGTGAAAATTCAAGATACAGTACTATCAAACTAAATTTATTATGGGCCTTTTTTTTGCGCCCAGAAGCAATTGGAAAATGGGCTACCCCGATACGCAGGGAGGCGGTAAATGCTTTATGCATACCACGACAGCCGGTCTGTCGTAGTTATGTGGGACTCACTATGTCTAACCTAAAGGGGAGCCTAGGTGCTACCCACTAAAACCTGCCTGTGGGACTGGCAATTGGCTGATTAAGTTTTTATGCCGGATCGGAAGCGACCCTCTTTTGGGAGAAGAGGGTGCAGGCGGCTGCGGGTCGCTGAGGGAGAGCCTACTAAGGTAAATTTAGTATGAGTTGGCCTGAACCGCCAGGAGGCAGTTCAGGTTGGTTGAAAGTTTATTAGGCGGGTCCGAGAGGAGTTGTTGTTTTGTTGGAGTTTCTCGGCCTGCGGACTCGAAAACGAGAGGGGGGTGGGGCTGCATAAGTAGCTGCCTCACGAATAAAATGATTGGAATGTGACTCTGAGGCTTTGAAGAAGTTCTCAGAGAATTTTTAAAGGAATTGTTGGATTGTAGGGAGCTCTAAGTCCCGATGAAGGTCGGCATTACGGACTTATCAAGGTGCGTTCGTAGCTCTACGACAGAAGAGGTTTTGAACTACTTAGAGTTCATTAATGATTTTAGGGTTGGCGTGGGCAAAAATAGGGCCCGCGTAAGACATGACTGGTCGTATACAGACCTTATAAAGGGTTCGCTTGTTACGCAGGGACATTTTACTGTGTCGCCCCAACATACTGTTGAGCCTACTCAGATAGAATCGTGCGTTTCGGGTTACTCTTTTGACATAGGGCCCGAAGGTGAGCCTCGTGTCAAGGGTAACGCCTAAATATTTGGCAGTCGTATGCCAGGGGACTGGGGTCCCTAGCATACGTATTGGTGGAATGTTTTTGAGACGGCGTCGTTTATAATCGAAGTGAACGGCGGAACTCTTCTCCGGGTTCACATCGATGCCCCATTTTTGGAACCAAGCTTGCATAGCTCTTGTTCCGTATGAAAGGTAGCGAGATACTTTTACAATAGAGGGCAGTGTCGTCTGCGAAGAGGGAGAGCTGAACACCATTCGACGGGATGGGAATGTCGTTGGTGAACAGGATGTACAGGAAAAGAGCAAGTACTGAGCCCTGAGGAATACCAGCTTTGATGGGGCGCTGAGAAGAGAGCGTGCCTTCGTGTGTAAAACGAAAGGTACGATGCTGCAGATAAGAGGCCACGAGACGTACTAGATGATCGGGGAGACCTATTCTATATAATTTGAAGATAAGGCCTTCATGCCAGACCCTATCGAAAGCTTTGGCGATGTCGAAAAAGACCGCAATAGTCTTATGACGACGAGGATGAAAACCACTGAGGATATATTCCACAATACGGTGAACTTGTTGGGGGCAAGAATGTTTCGCTCGGAAACCAAATTGATGGGGGATGACAAGAGGGTCACCGTCTGTGGGAAACAGATGGAGCCTCATGCGAGTGAGGATGACTCTTTCGAAGAGTTTGCCCATGGTCTTGAGGAGGCTAATGGGACGATGACTGGAGGGGAGGTTGAGAGGCTTTCCTGGCTGGGAATACCAATCACAGTTGCCTCTTTCCACGTAGTGGGAAAGTAACTAAGGTTGAAGCAGGCATTAAAGATAATAGTTAAAAGGGTTAACACCTGCTCAGGAAAGTGTTTAAGGGCTTGGTTGGAGAAGCCATCCGCGCCCGGAGCCTTTTTGGGCTTAAGTCCTTTGATGAGGGATGAAATATCCTCGTCCTCAAAGGCAACCGTACCGTCGGGACGGGAGAGAGGGGGAGGGTGGGTGATAGCGTCTATGTGGAGGGCTCTTGCATATTATGGGCTTTAAGAACCCCAAGGGTCATTAAATAAAAAAACAATTACACTGCGCGAAGCAACAGACAGCCAGTGCCATCTATGATCGCGCTTAGGAACTAAAATCACTAAACACCTCTTACACAACCCACGGGATGAAATGGGGTAGTGAATTTTCTTACACCACCGAGGATTCCAATACTGCCTCATCCAGTATCGGAATCCTCGGTGTACACATATCGAGTGACGTGCAGTTTCGTGGTCACTTGGAAGACAAGGCCAAATATTCCTCTAAAAAGCTCGGCGTGCTCAGCAGAGCAGGTCAGTATTTCATGCCGGCACACCGCTTGCAACTTTAGAAGGCGCATATTCAGCTTCACATGAAATACTGTTCCCATCTCTGGGCAGGGGCTCCCCAGTGCCAGCTTCTTCCACTTGATCGCATCCAGCGCAGAGCGGTTTGAATCGTCGACGACCGCGTTCTTTCCTATTGGCTTGACTCACTGGCACTGGCATATGTTGCATCTCTTTGCGTATTTTATCGCATCTATCACGGGAAGTGCTGAGGAATTGTTCGGACTAATTCCAGCCGCTCAATTTCACCATCACACATCGCGACAAAACTCGCGATACCATCCATACCATCTGGATGATTGGCGGTCCAGCACTGTGCGATTTAGAAGTTTTTTTTTCGCACGACATTCTTGTGGAATTGATTACCCCCAGCGATTTTTCCGGACCGATATGACTTAGGGACCTTCAAGAAAAGAGTCTACTCCTTTTTAAAAGGCCGGCAACGGATCTGCAATTCCCCTGTTATTGCAGTTGTTCATGGGCGGCGGTAGTCACTTACGATCAGGTGATCCGCTTGTTCGTTTGCCCCCTCTGCTATAAAAAAATCCTTCGCGGTCAAATAAAGTTGTATATTGACAAGAAATAATTATTCTGTCTTATCTGCCTTTTGATTACGCTGACGGAAAATTAATACTGTGGTCCATAGACACCTATATCTATCACCGATAAGAATCAAAACGCTGATGCGTTGTCACCCTTGAGGACTAAGATAAAACGATTTTTTAATGCTGGTATCGTATGTGGTTCTGCCAAGTACAAAGTAGTAGATGAATAAAATACTTTTCAAGAAATCCACCATAATACGCATTTCCTTAACGTTTTTTCCAAACCCTTATCACGCTGATAGGGTAGGTTGAAGAACACAGAATTGGTAACGCAGTCTGGTAATGTGTAATAATGGAGTAGGAGAATTAGATAATATTAAGCTTTTCCCGAAATGTTAACTGAAAAATCTGTAATACACGCAGGATGTGGATGGATACTCAGGGTCATGTTTTGTGGAAATCCTGGGGTAGCCAAACTTTAGCAGTGAACGGGCTGTAATAATGATAATGATGATGAAGATGATGATGACGATGGCTGCTGCCACTTTATTGAAAAATACCGATATTTTTTTTAAATACGTAATATAATCTTTTATGCATTTATTTAGTACTGAATAAATTGTAGTTTTTAATCAGTGTATCAGTTACCTATATTTAAACCACAACATCATATTATAATTGTTACGGAAGATGTCCAATACTTAACGCGTAGACGTTTAAAACAGCTGACGTAAACCTTCTTAGTGTAAATATTTCCATATGTATTATGTAAATTTTGTAAAAGAGTTAGGGTGACAATTGAGGACGCTGGTCACTTGATGATAAGTGGCTGCAGTGGCTATACACCTGCATCAATCTTATATTAAGAATAAAAATAATCATTGAAAAGCTACTGCAGCAGTCCATTATACTTGAAACCAACGTCAAATATAATTAAAAATTTTGTACAGCCGACTTCAAAATAAGTTATAAAGAATAACTCAAAAACTATTGGTCTGACCTTGATCAATGAGACCAAATGGGAATTCATATGGGACCACAAAAGAAGTACCAGCTTTCAAATAAAAAAAGAATCATCAAAATCGGTTCACCCAGTAAAAAGTTATGAGGTAATACACATAAAAAACATACAGTCGAATTGAGTACCGTCCTTTTTGGAAGTCGGCAGAAAAAAATGTACCTATTGTGACGTTTTGTCCTATAATATGTATGCTGTTGGCATGTCTACAAATAAATAAATAAATAAATAGGTGGGCTGCATTGGCACCTCTGAAGACTGAGATATAATTATACGGGCTCTCAATACCCTTCAGACTTCCGGTCTGACAGCAGTAGAGCGGATATTACATGAACTTTTTTTCTTAGAATTCGGCTTTAACTTTTTATAAAAAAAAATTTGGTGAGTTACGTTGGGTTAGACCTATATAGTTTATTTAAATAACTATATCTTAGCACCAACTTAGGAGCTATTATTTATATGTATTGGAGTACGTTTATATTTATAAAGAATTTTCCAGTATTATTAACAATTTTGCTTTACTGACATATGATATGTTTTTTGAATGTTTTCCTCTTTAATTTAAATGGTCAGATAATCTCAATTACGTAGACAATATTTGCTTGTGACAAACAATGAATATAATCATAATAAAGTGATTTAAATGTTTGTTGCCTCAATCTTACGTAATAATGGAAGGTACAGGTAACATAAAATAGCATTTAACTTTTTAACTTTACCACAACTGATTGTTTTATAGTTATTTTTAATTTAGAGTCTTTATAAAATAATTTCAAACGGGAATGTATTCCGTGTATATCACTACTATTTTGTGCTCTTTTTTATCATATTCCTTTTTTAACCAAATTGACGAATGATCTTCAACACACAGAAGGCTATAGATGCGTTGTCAACCTAAGGACTAAGATGAAATGCCTTACAATCCGTAATTGGAATTATATGCAATGACAGACAACGTACAACGTAAATAGTGATTTATTCCATTGGGCAAACCTGTGTAAATTTTCTTCTACGCATTTTCGAAATGTAATTTGTGTATTTATGATATTCGACGATCTGATAGGCGGACCTTAGCGAAAAATTTAAAACAGTTTTGTTATTTAAATAAGATACTTTCTCCAATGGGTCTCTCGTAGTGTATGGGTATTTACCTTAATAGCTTTTGTTATTCTCGTTTGTGGTCCAGTACTGGACAAAGGACTCATAAATTGAAGGAAATGCTGTAATAGTGTTAAGCGCTACGCACTGACACTGTTTTTGTTAGTGTTCACTAGTTTTTCCAGAAATTTTCCTAGCCGTGATGCAAGAAAAAACTAACACTATGTGGTTTACCATTCTGCAGTTACATTATGGTTATAGCACGAGTGGGTCGAATTGACCAGGAAAGGAACGTAGAGAAAAAGGCGAGAGTTAATCTACTCCTAATTCTCACATTTTTACATTATCACTAGGACTAAATGAACACCTATTCTGCTCTCCTGTCCGGTGAGCAGTTTGGCGAATGGCTCTGGGAGAGAGCGCTGGTCATGTTGGTCCCCATGGCAAGTCTGAGGAGTTCTTCCTTCACGTGGTTGCCGAATGTTATTTGGTCTGGTTCCATAGGAAACAGACAGAACAGAAACATTCAGATAATCCTCTTTTACTTTTCTTTTTTTTCTCCTAACCCAATCCAAGTTGTTAATCGTAGCGTGCCGATGTATGCCTGGCTGGGGGGAGTCCTGTCGCAAACGGTGCCTACCCGAGACCGGGGCGATTCGTGTAGTATTTTAGCTCTTCCCTCGGCATGCGGGGCTCTGCAGGGGTGACAGAATATTTCCCTAGCTAATCGTGGGACCAAAATGGATGAAAATCAACATTTTGAAAAAATAAACTCCTTTAATGAAACTGTATGTAGATCTGGAGGAGACCCTTTTAGCCTCAACTGCAACTCTACGGCCCAACTAAGGACGAGCCGTGAAGTGAAGGACACGTTTGCAGCCGAAATACAAACGGACACGAACCAGGTTGAAAAGGAAAAGTTCAATCAGCACGGAAGAGGTACAGAAGACTGATAGTAGCTGAGATAAAAACCGAACAGGCCCTCTCTTTCTGCCAGAAGCCCTGGGACGAAATTTCTTTACCCAAACCCCCCTCGGTTCCGAAGGATAAATCGGTTGGAGGCGGAGTCCCCAAAAGACCAGCCTAGGAAATCTGTGAAGCTGGCAACGGGGGAGAAGAAGCTCAGCTTCAATGCCGTAGATGGATCCGCGCATGTAGGAATTCGCAATTCGAATCCTATGAGCTTGGAGCAGATGCGGTTGGTCCACCGGGCACTAACACAGGCTATTGCTAAGATGGCCTATGGGGCGCAGCCAGGAATAGGACCGAAATTTTCGGGTTTAACCCACAAGTTAGGTTGGATTCTGGTAACGTGCCTGAATAAGGCAAGCCATTACTAGATTGTGGGTCAAGTCAGAAAACTGAAAACCTGGTCGGAGACAGAGCTCTCCATAATACCTGTGGGTGAATTGACTAAGCCTCAGCTGGACATCACCTATCAGTCCCGTAGCGAAGCTGATTCTCCAGAGGAGACGACTGTGCTATTGAGGGCACAAAATAAAGGGCTCCATAGTGAGCTCTGGAAAATCCTCCCCCGTAAGGACGAGAAGAATGAGTTCCTAGTAACCTTTTCTCTGAACGACCCATCGGCGCAGGCTTATCAGGCGGCAGGCAGCAGAGTCGTCCTTAGTTTTAAAATTATAACTTTTAAAATCAGGGGAGGCTCTGATGCGCTAATGGAGCCTGAACCGCCCCAACTCCAATCCCCCGAGCCCTCTATCTCGCGGGGTGAGCTTGGAACGTCACCAGCGAGAGTGACTGAGACTCAAGTTGCTAATCTCGCCTCGAGTCGAAGGGAAAAGGGGAGGGGGGTGGGAGCGGTAGAGCGAAAGGTACGGCGGTGGTTAAGAGCGCCAGTAAAGGACGTCTTCGTCCTCAGCAGGTGATAATGACACCTGTCCCTCCACGCCTATAAATGGATAACCTCAAGGATAGGACGAAGGTTTTCCAGGCATATCTTCACCATGCAGCAGCTGCTACTGCCGTGGTGGAGGTTTGCTTTGCAGAGAAAAACATCGACCTCGCCCTCTATTAATCTTTTAAATATTTAACTTTTAGCTGTTCCAGAGTACTGTAACGACGCCCTAGTCACAGTCTGCATAAATCTCAAGGTATGCACAGCGGCTAGAGTAATCATTTGCTCAGCCTATCTTCCCGGAGAGAACCCAGATCCTGCCATCGAGTTAGAACAAGCGGCGGAGTTCGCTCGAAAATAAAACGCCGAACTTGTGATGGGATGTGATGCTAATGCTCACCACACAGCATGAGGAAGCACTAATATCAACGAAAGAGGTGAGTTACGTTATGACTTTCTCATATCCAATCGCCTGGTAAGCCTAAACTTAGGGTGTACACCAACCTTTGTAATGTGTCCTAGGCAAGAAGTGTTAGATATAACCTTTCCTACCCAATAACACATCCAGGCGGAAAACTGACTGGCATTTTAGTAGTGAAAACTCGATGTTTGATCACAAACACATTAAGTTTGTGATTGGAGCATCACCAACTTATGAAACTGTTGCTTTTAGGGATCCAAAGGCGAACTCTTGGGATGTCTACAGAGTTAGCCTAAGGAGGAATTTGGAAACGTTTCCTAAAATCATCAAAACGATTGAAGGTCTGGAGTTAGTGATGAAGACGGCAACCGTAGGTATTTGTAAAGTCTTCGAGAACAGTTGTCCCGTCAAAACCAAGACCTCAAACCGAAAAGTTTCTTGGTGGTACACTAAGGAAAAAAGCTTAGGGAAAAGACCAGAAAATTATTCAATAAGGGTAAAAAAACAAAGAGTGGGATATTTATAGTGCAGCCCGAAACGAATATAATAAAGAAATTAGGAAAGCTAAGAGAACATCGTGGAGGAAGCAATGCGAGGAAGTTGAGTCTTTGCCTCGCAGTGCAAGACTACACAAAATGGTATCGGAAGCTAAATCTAATCTGATCGCGCATCTTAAAAAGGTAACTTCACTACTACTGAAACAGAAACATTGAAGTTACTAGCGTTCACCCATTTCCCAGGGTCACAAAAGACTTTTGCCTCGAACACTTTCAGAACCCTACGAAGGCCTTGTAATGAGGACTGGTGTAAGGCTGCAACGATAATAAGACCAAACCTGGTGCAGTGGGCTGTTGACTCCTTTAAACCATATAAGATAAGCGGGGAGGATGGAATAATTCCCATTCAATTACAAAAGGGTATCGATATCCTTCTTCCTTATCTGGTGAAATTCTTCAGAGCGAGTTTATTCCAGAACGATGGACAGTTGTCAAAGATCTATTTATACCTAAGGCTGGTAGAAAGAGTTACGCTTTACCATAGTCCTTTAGACCTATAAGCCTATCTTACGTTCTTCTTAAGATATTGGAAAAAGTTATAGATAACAGTGGTAGAGCCACGCGGCAAAATTGCTGTCGCATGGATGGGCCGGCTCGAACCGGGGTGGTACCACGACCTCACAGAATACCAGCGTGAAGTAGAGGTTTAACTCTGCGTTTCGCTTGGTGAATGCAGGTCGCCGGAGGCCCTTTTTACTGGAAATGAGGCATTCCATCTTAGTCCTCACGGGTGACAACGCATCTGCATTTTGATTCGCAAACGAGGATAGATGTAGATGTCTATGGGCCGCAGCAACCACTTACCATCAGATGGACTGTGTGCTCGTTTGTCACCCTTATCGTATATAAAAAAAAATATATCAGCTCTAGCCACGAGGCCCATACACTACAACTAGCATGTTTAACGCAGAAGCAAATCTGCGGTAACAGCCCTGATCAGTGTTATTGACAGGGTCGAAAAAGTGCTGGAGTATAAAGAAATAGTTATTTGTGCCTTTCTATATATTGATGTAGTAGCCCCGCATCACTGCTGGCTGGAGGCCTGATATCTTAAAATTTTGACCCCACAACCATCAGGTGGGTGAAGTCAATGCTTTCAAACAGAAAGGCAAAAATAGCGCTGTTTCAAACTTTGATTGACGTTGCAACTAAAAGAGGCTGTCCACATGGAGGTGTTTTGTCACCCCTTCGTTGGACTATTGCAGTTGACCAATTATTGTACAAGATGGCAGATCTTCGCATTGATACACTAGGTTATGACCTTGTGATCATTGCGAGAGGTTTTTGCCAAAGTACTTTATCACTATTCATACAAAGAGCCCTAAACACCATAAATAACTGGTGTAAGGATAACAGTTTATCAGTTAATGCTGCTAAAACGGTTATAATACCCTTTACCAAAAAGAGAAGGTTGGACAAATTAGTCATACCCAAACTTAATGGTAGAGAAGTACAATTCTTCACTGAAGTTAAGTACTTGGGCGTGACAATCGACCAAAAACTAACGTACGTCATAAGGCTAAAAATGCTTTAGGTACGTACAGTTGCATGGTCGGCAACAGCTGGGGCTTGCCTCCCAGTATGATCTTATGGCTATTTAGCAGCATAGTGAAGCTGATTCTTACCTACGCCTCCACTGTCTCGTGTAATAAGGCCAACCAAAAAATGACTGCGGACAGACTAAAAAGTCTACAAAGGACTGCCTGTTTAATAGCAACTGGAGCGATGCGATCATCGCCTGGAGTGGCTCTTAATGCACTTCTATGCCTAACGCTCCTTGCTCGTTATTTAGACAAGAAAGCGAGAGCTAGTTTGTATAGGATTAACGCCCAGGGCAGTTTGAGCTTGCTTTCCCATAGATTGACATCCATGCTCGACCTAATTAAGGAAACACCGGTCTTATGTATGATCTGAGATATCATGGGTTGTAGTGTTATGCTACTTACATTTCATTGTACACTAATTCTCCATTCTGTTTTGATATTCTGCATTCATGTTTTGCATCACTTTATACTATTTTTTTCATTCTGTTTTTGATTTTCTGCATTTATATTTTGCATCACCTTTATTTATATAGGATCCTGTAACGTTTTTACACAATAACATATCATTTTACTGCGTATTTTCACACTATTTAGTACTTTTAAAATAGCTGTCAATGGAGTCTTACCTTTTTTGGTCTTTTATTGAATTCTCTGTAACTCTACAATTTCAGGCTTCGTGCACGCTGCCGTGCATTAGTTTTTCCTATGTGAATAATATCTCATTTCTTACTAAAATGTAATAGTTTCTTAATAATAGTCCAAAAACCAAAAATTGCTAAATATGACAACTATTATTTATGTCGTTGTTATGGTAACTTTTATTCAAATTCGTCTCTGGTATGATGTTCTTTCTACATAAATACTCTTTGGCTGTAGGTCATTTACAATAAATTTCGTTTTAATTTAAATAATTTCTCGTTCTCTCTAAAAAGGTATAAAAGCCGAGCAATTGGAGAATACTGGACAGTCTCGCTTCAGTTCTTTGCCGCTTTGCCCCGGGATCCTGCAAGCCTCCATCTACACGTGAAGTCGTCGGCAGTCTGCTTCAAGCGCGGGGCCACACTACCTTCGGGCGCGCTACGACTGCTTGCTCCAGGCGCCGAGTGCACCTACTGCCCGCGCTACCTTCGGGCACGCTACGACTGCTTGCTCCAGGCGCCGAGTGCACCTATTGCCCGCGCTACCTCTGGGCGCGGCGACTACTTCTCCAAGTACTGAGCGCACCTACCCCAGGCGCTACGTGCGCCGGCTCCGGACGCTGCGTGTGCCCAGTCCAGGCGCTGCGTGCCGTCGCCGCTGAGAAACCTCAAGCTCTGCGTGTGCCTATTTCTACAAAAGCAGCGAGGCTCCAGGCTCCACTATAAAACTATATTGTCCTATTGTCCTATCTTTATTTTTTTTAAAACCTAATTGTAATCTCATTTCATCCATCATCTTCATATTTCATTTTTTTATAAAATTGTAAATACTCTTTTAAAAAACTTAAATATATTATTTTCTTGGTCTACTTTTGTTGTTTTGCTGTTCTTAGGTTAGGTTCTTTCTCTTTTAATTGTCGCTTCACGACAGGGTCTACTATATATTTTTAATAAAAAGTATATAGTGGAATTACCCTCCAGATAAGACTGGCTGAATGGATAAGTCATCTGTTAATGTACGTACACAAAATTAAAGTAGTTTTACAAAAATAAGTGATATTCATTCTGTAAATACTAGGAACGGACACAAGCTAGTAGTACCAGTTACTCGACTCCATCGAGTCAGTAATTCATTCTTGGGGCGATGTATAAGCTTTTACAACAAAATTCCAGAAAATATACAAAATTTGACCTGCTCAAAGTTCAAAAACTTTATTAAACTAAGTTTGTATAAAAAGGGTTATTATAGTATTAAAGAATTTATAGATGATAATAACCCCTGGAAATGAGGTGATCGCTACCAAGCTATTTCTAATTTGTTGTGTTGTTAATTTGTGTAACATACATGATTGTAAGCTGTTATTTTAAAAAAAAGTCCCGCTGGGTTTCTTGCTGGTTCTTCCCAGGACAGAGGTTTTTTTTCCGAACCAGTGGTAATTATACAAATAAAAAGTTTCAAAAAAGTTTCTGTGAGGTCGGTAGCCTTATATGGTATACCGATGGGTCAAAAATGGGACTCGACATAGGCTTTGGTATTTATGGGGAATGCTTCAAATCGAAACTTAGTATGAATTTGGGTTGATTCACTCTAACTTCCAGACAGAAATTTTCGCCATACTTCAATGTGCGTAAGTAAATCAATCTGCAAAAACACTACGTCAACCATATAATCTATATAAACTCTGAGTCAAGTAGCACTGATAGCGCTGAGATCAAACTTGGTAAACTCGAAGCTAGTTGGAGACTGCGTGAACCGACTAAACGCTCTGGGATGTAATAAGATTGGTTCCGGGTAACTCGGGTATTTTAGGCTATGAACTTACCGACAAGCTCGCATGGGAGGGCTCAAAGAGTACACAATTCGGACCCGAGTCATTTTGTAGAATCTCAAAAAGCCTAGTCCGATTGACCCTGGAAACTCTTTATGACAATAAATCAGATTGTAATAAAGATCTGACCTAATACACCAGGCTTAAAATATTCTAAAACCTTAATCCGGGCTTTTGATTATAAATTCGCTTCAGAAGCCCTGGGTTTAGGTAAAAATAAATTGCGCATTCTGGTAAGAGTCCTGACTGGACACTGTTGTCTTAAAAAATACATGTCCATCCTGGGACTAAGCAACTCAAGGATGTGCCGGTTTTGTTCCTTAAGGCGCGGGTACCTAGTCAAACTAGGCTTCACAAAACAGTTTTTAACAAAATATATACATTTTAGAGCGGAAAAAAAAATATGTTAATCTTAATCACATTTATGGGTGGACCATTGTTTTCAAAACACGTTTTCGGTAAATTTTCTCGATAGAAAAAAATCATAAAATAGCCACTGAAATTGAATTTCCAGCAATTTTAACTGTATTATTTATAAGCAAATCTTAATAAAAATAATAATAGTGATGTAATATATAATAATAAGGGGAACTGTTGTTTTTATATATCAATTGAAATGAAATATTTGTAAGTATTAATATATTTAATGAAAAATAACTCGAACGAATCGATGTTTCGCATCGCGCCATCGTGGCGTCTTTTCGCTTCTCTTTCATTTCTACGCGGAGCGACAGTGATCGTTGAGGCACGCTGCTAGACGGACCTGTACCAATTTGTTTCGCTCGCCGTTCAAAAATCATTTACGTATTTGTTTGTTCTTAAGGACGCATTTGCAAAATTAATAGGTATAGAATCGAACTATTACATTGACACGGGTCACACACACAAGTGTACGCACGGTTAGCTGCGGGAATCGTAATCAAGTAAAACATTTTGATACTTTGAAAGATTGATTGATTTTCACGACACAGTTCTTTGAACGATGTCATCCGAAGGGCTCTTGTCTCTATAAATGTTCCCTCGATTTTAGAGCCTTGTGGAATATTTAGAGACGATGGCAGGAGACCCGACGGTATGACATTGGTCCCTTGGGAGAGAGGTAAAGCCCTAGTGTGGGATGCTACTTGCGTAGACACTCTGGCGGTCTCTCATCTCAGGGGTACCTCGTTTAGAGCCGGGGCGCCATCAGAGGCAGCTGAACTGAGTAAGTGGCGCAAATATGAGTCTCTGAGAGATGACTACATATTTGTGCCATTTGCTGTAGAGACTATCGGTCCGTGGGGTCCACGTGCGGTGAAGTTCCTAAAGGAACTCCATTCGCGGCTGGTCGTTGCTGCTGGTGATAAGATGGCTGGTTCTTTCCTTGCTCAAAGGCTAAGTATAGCCTTTCAGCGGGGAAACGCAGCCAGCGTTCTTGGCACGATACCGCGGGGAGTAGGACTATATGATATTTAAGTTTCTAGTTTTAGTTTTTTTTTAATTATTATTATAGTTTTTAGTTTTACAACTACAAAAATATACTTAGATACGAAATTCGAATATCTACCTGTGTGACCTGAAAGCGTACTTCGGTGACTGCTGCTGAAACTCTGAACTCCTGGACGAGTAGAATAAGGTGTGTCGAGTTTAGGCTCGTTTTGTTAGTTATGATGAGACCTTACCTCCGGACTTGATGAAGTAACCTGAAGGTGTACATCGGTGACTACTACTGGAACTCCTCGACGAATAGAACTAGATGTGCTAAGTTTGGGCTCGATTTGTTAGATAAAACGATACATCCGGGATTGATGGAGAGACATGATGGTGTACTTCAGTGACTTGCTACTGGAACTCCTTGACGAGTAGAAATAGGTGTGCCGAGTTTGGGCTGGATTTGTTAGTTGTGATGAGACCTTACCTCCAGACTTGATAGAGAGACCTGATGGTGTACTTCAGTGCCTGCTACTCTGTAACTCCTCGACGAGTAGAACTAGATGTGCCGGGTTTAGGCTCGATTTGCTAGTTATGATGAGATCTTACCTCCGGACTTGATAGAGAGACCTGATGATGTACTTCAGTGACTTGCTACTGGAACTCCTTGACGAGTAGAAATAGGTGTGCCGAGTTTGGGCTTGATTTGTTAGTTATGATGAGACCTTACCTCCGGACTTGATGGAGAGACCTGATGGTGTACTTCAGTGCCTGCTACTCTGTAACTCCTCGACGAGTAGAACTAAATATGCCGGGTTTGGTCTCGATTTGCTAGTTATGATGAGACCTTACCTCCGGACTTAATGGAGAGACCAGATGGTGTACTTCAGTGACTGCTACTGGAACTCCTGAACGAGTAGAACTAAGTATGCCGAGTTTGTGCTCGTTTTGTTAGTTATGATGAGACCTTACCTCCGGACTTGATGGAGAGACCTGATGGTGTACCTCGGTGACTGCTACTGGATCTCCAGGACGAGTAGAACTAAGTATGCCGAGCTTGGACTCGTTTTGTTAGTTATGATAAGACCTTATCTCCGAAATTGATGCAGAAACCTGAATGTGTACTTTGGTGACGGCGGCAGCAGCTATGCGTAAGCGTGATGCAGTGATACCTGAAGGAACATTGAGCAAAGATGGCATACCTCTAATAGACATAAATGCTGACGGCTGTTGGTCATCGCGATCCTACGGAAATAATTATAAGGCATTGTCATTGAATCGTACCGTTCAAAAAGTTGAATGCCGAAACCATGTGTTGCGCAATATTTGCAATAAGTTGAGAGCTGTAACCAAAGACACAAAATATGCCTTGGTGCACAGAAAAATGCTGACTGAATTATTTTTCTTTCCACAATTTAGATAATTAGATTTCCCTCCGTATGCGTAAATACATCAAAAGAATAAAATAAAATTAAAATAATTAGAATGTTTAATTTTTATGTATTCTTCAAACAACCCACAAATCCAAAAAAAAATTATGCAAAAAGGTTATTCACTCAGGAAAAAAATTATGAAACGGCTGTTTTTTTTTTTCGATTTTAGGGCTAGCGCTATTGTAAAATTTGCTCATAATAGTTTACTTTACTCTTGATTCTGAAGAAAAATGTCTATAGGAATAAAAATTATTGTTGTTATAAATTCACAATTTTGACAATTTGCCGTTTCGAGAATAGGCCATTTCTATGATTGACCATTTTGGTCCGAAGCCATTTTATTTAAGCATTAATTTATTTTTCATTTAATGAATCTGTTACAAAAGTTCTCGATAACCTTTTCTAGAAAATAACAATTATTGATTATTTTAAAATTAAGAAAATAGAATATGTACATATTTTAAAAATAACAACACGAAAATATGTAGGTACATAATATTTTTAGAATAACTAAACAAAAATATGTACATATTTTAGATACGAAAATAAACGTAGAAACATTTTAAAAATACGAATAAAAAATATATATCTGATGGGATTCGAACCACCTGACATCGCGGAAACGCGGTGCGAAGGCGGACGGCGGCGCGCTGTACCAATTGTACATTTTACGTCGAGCGTCGGCGAGATTCACGCGGTGCACCCCGCAGTGGGCGGGACTACTTGTCCCTTACTCGTCTGCTTCACCCCCTCAAATTCATAAAAGTCATCTATACACCTCGCCTTAACGGAAAAAACGCCTATGCACATTCTAACTGGTTGCGGACCCTTAATGCACAAACGTACCACTCATCTGGGAAACTATGTACTCCACCCAGAAGAAGTGAAATTCGTCACAGCTAGGCTACTCCTTCTATTCATTGAATACGTAAGGCTTAGCAGTGAACTATAGCCATAGCAGCAATCACAATAGATATTTTAGGTCGCAGTGATACTGGTCCCTCTCCCTAGACCATATAGTCACATCAAGAATGGTAGAGAACTGGAGACCCTTTTTACTGGAAATTCTGTGACTCTGTGCTCGTTTGTCACACTAAAAACTTAAACTTCCGCTGAACCGACAAATATCGACATTGGGTTAGAAATTATATAAAACACAGTAACATTTGTGCAAAAATAAAAATTAGTGTTTTTTGGGTTTGGTATTGTAACTGTAATGCAATAATAAGGTAGTGGAATAATTTGCCATCGTCTGTCGTTTCGTCCGATTACAATCTGAGTGTTTTCAAGGCAAGAGTGAATAGGCTTCTATTATATAAAGACAGTGGAATGAACTAGTGCGATTGTAGACAAGCACTGGCCTATAATGAATAAAGAAACTGCATCCTTATCTCCCTATAGTTCTGTCGAAAAAGTTTAACGTGTAGAGTCTCTGAATTAGTGAGAACAATGACACTCTAACCCACCTGCGTAGCCGCAGCGGCTTAAAGTGACCAGAAAACATATCATCATAGTTAAATATTCAAAATATAGTCAACATAAAACAGGTATTCATTGTATAACTCCTATAATCAAAGGTAAGTAAAAGGCGTTACATGTAGGTGCTAATAAAAACCATAAATTTACGGGTCCCCCTATTTTTGATAGCGTAGTCCACAGAGCGTTCCCCACGGACCTGTTTCAATGCAGCCGACAACTGGAACTAAATCTCCGTTTAATCTTATTAATAGACTTGTAAATACTGGATACATTTCATCAGGTCAAATAAAGCATTTTTCTTACGCTTGTCTCGTAGCCATGATAAGTATAATCTATAGGTAATTAGGCTGTAATATATTGAGCTTTGATGTTATTTCGTGTTTTCTTTACCTCATTAATGAAACATTATTCTTGCTTTTTAGATTTTATGGTAAGCTCTTTTTATTTATCCTTTATTTATTTAAACACGTCCACTTCGTAGAGTCGGGTGAAATTAAAATATTATTCTATATTTACTCTATTTTTTAAATAAATTTGTTTACTTGCAATATTCATTTCACTATCAGCCTACTTTAAAAGAAGTTATGGTTATTTGTTTATAATCAGCAGTCTTATATATATATTTTTAGCATCTGATTTTTTCACTAGTACTACTATACTACTACGTCTATGCTTTACAGAAATAAGTGTGTTAGAAATTTATGATGGATAAGTAGTATAGCGTGTACTTCGATGCCGTGCGTTGTAGTGCTTTTAAAAAAAATCGACGACTACGTGCACAGTGGTGAAAAATCCGCACGTTTCACCATTCGAATCACAACTTTTATCGATAATGGAAGATCAAATTTTCATTAATTTTATTAAACGATTTTTCCAAACTGGCTATGGTGAACATATTAGATGTGAAAAACCTGACAAAATCTGCGTGGCTGCTGACCGGTGTCCGGATTTTTATTGGCAGTGCGCGGGATTTCATACTAGTACTAAAAATCTGTGACGTCGCACCGTAACAAATCTGTAGCAATCTAAATAATTTAAATCTGGTGCGGTTTTATATTCTCAAAGCGTATCAAAATTATCCACAGTGTTTATTTATTTACATATATTATATTGCACTTTGTATAATATTATGTTATACGAAGTGCAATATAATATTGCAAAAAATTATAAATTCATCGTTAAAAAAATAAAACACACATTCAGAAGACTAAAAGCAAGAAAACCTAGGGGTCGATCTTACTTGAAAAGGAGAATGGGATTTTTGGGCCTAAAGTTAACTAATTGGTTTATACTTTAAAAAATTGGTCATATTTTTATAAAGTAAAATACAAAAAACTAGCTCTTTTTATAATCTAGAATTCGAAAAAACAATAAAATAAGTTAGAAAATCGCTTGTAGTGTATTCTTTATGGCAATAAATCGATTACCATAAAGAATACACTAGTGAAATCTTCTTATTTTGAAACTTGAATTAACAGTTCAAACTTCAAACTAAAAGATAGATTTTCGATTCGATTTGAAACGAGCGCAATATGGTCGATTTTCGATTAAATTGAGCATTTTAATATCTATTTTCGATTATTTTTCTGTGTTAAGGAGATAAAAAATAATTGCGTACATATCTACAAAACAATAATAAAAATACAAAATATCAACATTCCAACAAGTAACAGTTACAACAACAATTAAAGTAATCGATTACAGATCAATATCACTAATATTCACTTCACATAGTAGTTGTTGTTTTAACTTTCGTTAATAGTTTCACCATTTAGTTTCATTATTAACCACAGCTTTTTTGGTGATTTTATACCGATCCTGCTTTTATATCTTTAAGTAATTATAGTGAAAAATAGCCTGTTACAGTGTAATAACAGTGAAAAATCACCTGTTACAGTGTAGGTAATAGATAATCTCACTTTTACTTATTCTACAATAACTCAGCTCCTAGATTGACAAATCTTGCCAGATTTTCAGCCTATGTATTGTTTATATATACGCTTTCAAATGGTCCTACTTTCATCTTGTTAACAGTTGGGCCCTTGAATGTATGGAGACGTCTCCTTCTCCTTTCTTACAATCTTCTTGACAGAATTTCTAAACATTTTCATCACTTCATTTTCTAAACAAAATCAGCCCAAAGATTTGACTTAGTAGCAGATTTCTTTAAGTTAAACTATTAGTACTTTGCTTACAGTTGTAATTTAACAATAAATAGTTTAAAATATAATCTATTAACAGCATTGTTTAGCTTAATTTCATCTCGTGGTGGTCAATAAATTTAAACTCAGCACCACTCCGATGCCGGAATATGACCGCTAAATAAACAATTCACTCAGTCTTCTAAAACTCTAAAGTGAATGGCCTGATAGAAAGTATTATGAAATAATTACGATGCTCATGATGACCACTTGTGCGGTGGACTTGTATGCTTTTTATTAGCATGCTAATAATATTAAGATAAGAAATCTCGGTACCGTTATTAGGTGTTACTTTTGTAAGGCTTTATCTACTTGATTGATAGTGGGAAATTGTATTTGTGCATGATTAACATCTATGTTACTATTAGTCATAAAATTATCTATACGTTTAGCTATCACGAGGTGTCCACACGTTTTATTATTCCTTTTTTTTCATAGGAAACGGCTAATTATTTAACACACTATCCACCTGATGGTAAGTGGTTACTGGGGCCCATAGACATCTACATCTATCCTCTATAAAGAATCAAAATGCAGATGCTCGTTTCCAGTGAAAAGGGTCTGCGGTTCTCTGCACTCACCATACGAAACATAGCAGTGTTAAGCTGCTTTTTTACGTTGGTATTCTGTGAGAGTGTAGTCCTTCCCCGGTCGAGCCGACCCATTCGCGCTACAGCTATTTTTTTTTTATAGAATAGGGGGCAAACGAGCATGCGGCTCACCTGATGGTAAGTGACTACCGCCGCCCATGAACAACCGTAACACCAGGGGAATCGCAGATGCGTTGCCGACCTATTAGAAAGGTGTAAGCTCTTTTCTTGAAGGTTCCTAAGTCGTATCGGTCCGGAAAATTCGCTGGTGGTAATTGATTCCACAAGGAAGTCGTGCGAGGGAGAAAACTTCTTCTAAATCGCACAGTCGTGGACCGCCAATCATCCAGATGGTATGGATGGTAACGCGAGTTTTGTCGCGATGTGCGATGGTGAAATTGAGCGGCTGGAATTAGTCCGAACAATTCCTCAGAGCACTCCCCGTGATAAATGCGATAAAATACGCAAAGAGATGCAACATCTCTACGCAGTGCCAGTGTATCGAGCCGATCAGAAAGAACTCGGTCGTCGACGATTCGAACCGCTCTGCGCTGGATGCGGTCAAGTGGAAGGAGCTGGCACTGGGGTGCCCCGGCCCGGAGATGAGAACAGTATTCCATGTGGGGCCGAACTTGCGCTTTGTAAAGTTGCAAGCGATGTGCCGGCATGAAATACTGTCCCGATCTGCTGAGCACGCCAAGCTTTTTAGAGGCCAATTTGGCCTTCCCTTCCAAGTGACCACGAAACTGCACACTATTCGATATGTCGACGCCAAGGATTCCGATACTGGCTGAGGCAGTAAGGGGAGTGCCTTGAAACTGAGGAGATACGACAAAGGGGTTCTTTTTAGCGGTAAACGCGCAAACTTGTGTCTTCTGGGGATTGAACTGGACTAGATTTAGTCGCCCCCAATCCGAGACTTTGTTAAGCAAAGACTGGACTTCAGACACAAGTTTGTCTCGGTACTCGGCGACGTTTTCCCGAGAAATATTGGCACGGCCGGTATATAAGGCATCACCAGTGCTATCGTCCGCATAGCAATGAATGCTGTCAGTTAGCAACATATCATTGATAGTAGGAGAAACAGCGTTGGTGATAGCACGCAGCCTTGTGGAACACCAGCGTTGATAGGCTTGAAATCAGAGCATTCACCGTCTACTACGACCTTGATGCTCCGATCAGCAAGGAAACTGGTGATCCATTTGCACAATTTCTCGGGAAGCCCATAGGAAGGAAGCTTCGAAAGAAGCGCTTTGTGCCAGACCCGATCAAAGGCCTTCGCTACGTCCAAACTAACGGCTAATGCCTCCCCGTTGGACTCTACTGCCTCCGCCCATCTATGAGTTAAGTAGACTAGAAGATCACCAGCTGATCGACCCCGACGAAAACCGTACTGGCGGTCACTAATCAGCTGGTGATCCTCAAGGTACCTCATGAGCTGGCAGTTTATAATGGCTTCCATTATTTTGGAGAACAAGGAGGTGATGGCGATAGGCCTGTAGTTGGACGGGTCTGAGCGGTCGCCTTTTTTAGGGATCGGGTGCACCAAAGCTGTCTTCCATGAGTTCGGGACTACGCCTTGGGAGTAGGAGTACTGGAAAAGACGCGTTAAAACCGGTGCCAACTCCGGAGCACACGTCTTCAGCACAATGGGAGGGACTCCATCGGGCCCACTCGACTTGTTGACGTCCAGGGAGAAGCGTGCTTTGCGGACCGAGCGCTGTGTAAATCGCACATCCGGCATGGAGCACTCACATCGCGGGATGGTCGGCGGTGTGTTCCCCCCGTCATCTAGAGTCGAGTTGGACGCAAAAAGAGAGCTCAACAGATCGGCTTTCTCCTTTGCGGCATGGGCCAGTGAGTCGTCCTCTCTGTGCAGAGATGGAAGAGATGGCTGACAGAAGTTCCCTTGGACAGCCTTGGCGAGAGACCAGAATGCACGGGTTCCCGAAGGAAGGCGAACTAGCTTCTCGCCAATTCTGCCGATGTGCTCAGACCTTGCCTTGGCAATGACGCTTTTGAAGGACCTGGAGGCGGAATTATACTTCTTTTTAAGTGCGCTGGTGTTTACATCCCGAGACGTTGATGCGTCAGCCCAGGCCTGGTAGCACTCCTGCTTATAGCGTGATGCTATTTTACAGGAGCGACCAAACCATGGCTGGGATCTGCCTCCGATGGGCACCACAGAGGATGGAATAAAAAGTTCCATACCCTGAAGTACCACATCAGCAACAGAATCGGCAACAACGCTGGGATCTTCCGGCGAGAAGCAAACCCGCCCCCAAGGGTAGGATGCAAAAAAAGACCGCATCCCGTCCCAATCAGCTGACCTATAGTGCCAAACACGGCGGCAAGCTGTAGATCGCAACTGCGATTGGAGCGTGAGTGGCACCGTACTCCGGATCAGACAATGGTCCGAAGAGCCCAGAGGGGCATCGACGGAGACCTGATATCCGTCCGGATGAGAGGTCAGCAGAAGGTCCAACAGGGAAGGTACATGGTCTTCCACATCTGGGATCCGCGTAGGCGAAGTAACCAGTTGTGTTAGACCATATGCCAAAGCAAAGTCATAGACAGATCTACCCGCATGATCGGTTAAACGAGAACCAAGCCATTCAGCGTGGTGGGCGTTGAAATCACCGAGTATCACGATCTCTGCGGATGGGACCTGTTGTAGCACGGAGTCTGCAGCCATTTGGACGTGGTCTATGAGTCGGTCTGTGTCGGCATTACCGCTATGGGACCTATAGAGGCACCCGTAGACGCGGGGATGGTCGTCGCTGTCTACGCGCAGCCATAGGATGGACAGGTCCGTACCTTCAAGGCTGCCGAGGCGTCGAAAACAGATATCCTCTCTGACATACACGCAAACTCCAGCCCGGGGCACAAACGAGTGTTCTAATTTGTACCCCGGGTAGGAGAGATACGAAGTATCAGCCGGAGAGGACACCTGTGTCTCGGTAAGAAAGAGCAAGGCCGGCTTAGCTATCTCCAGATGGTAGTGGACGGCGTTAAGGTTTGAATGAAGTCCCCTGATATTGCAGAAATCCACGGTAAGCGTGGCAGGGGTTGCCTTTGTCTTCTTGCTCCGCTTGCCCCGAGCAGGTTTCGTCTTGAGCGGAATTTCGCCCCCCCCCAGAATACGCGGGGCAGCCTGAGCACCCACGCCCAGGAGTGGAGTAGTTTGGTCGTGGATGCTCAGCGAGGGATTCTCCAGGGGAGCTGGTACCCTCCTGGGGTAGTCTTTTATTTAATTCCACTACCATGTTGATGGGGGGGGGGGGGGGGGTAAATGGGCCTCCGGCCACCTGTACTCACCAAGCGCAACGCAGAGGTAAACCTCTACTTCACGCTGGTATTCTGTGAGGTCGTGGTACCACCCCGGTTCGAGCTGGCCCATCCGTGCGACAGCAAAAGCCACCGCTTAGCTCTACCACTGTTAAAAAGCTATACTAGTTATTCAGCTGTGGCATGGATCTACCACGTTAAAAAGTATTTTGCGAGATACAAAAACGAGGTGGTTAAAGAATTATTTTTTTATCGCATCTTAAATCAATGTACTTTATATATTATGTATTTTTGCAGGGTGTTATGTTTTCCATATAAAAGTTAATGCTTTGCGAGAATAAAGGCCGTGAGCAGCGTAAGAATATTTGTCATCCCATTTCGATCGACTATTGGAAATCCCAGGAAGACATATGACAGACACAGTGTGCAGCATCGATGGTGCAAGATATTCCGCTCTACGATTCTCAATATGTTAAGCGTGACGATAAAGGAACATCCTCCCTAAAATTAGATAGGTCGATGTGCAGCAGTGGACTGTAAAACTCACTTTTGCCTAACGAATAAGAAAAACAAAAGTATTTTTATAAAATTATGGTTGTCAAAACGGCACACAGATCACCTGATGGTAAGTGGATATTGCAGACTACCAAAATGCAGATGCGTTGTCACTTTCTGAGGACAAAGATTGAATGCCTAGTTACCAGGTAAAAGGGTCTCTGGTTCTATTTATTCACCATATGGAACACAGCAGCATTGTTCTATTTCACGCTGGAATTCTGTATAAGTGTGATTAAACCCCGGTCAAATTGATCCATTGGTGTAGCAGCCTGGAGTGTAATGTTGACTGGGAGCATGGTGTCTCCTGCAATCCGGCTTCTCGGATGTCACGATCGGAGAATGGTTTAAGGTAGGGAGTCCTGGTGCTGTGTGGTCCATGTTGGCTGGACTAAGCCTGGTATTAACATGGACTCCATTAAAGAGTCTGGGGGGTGGGTACAGGTTAACTAAGGAGGGGCGGACAGGGCCAGGAGGGTTACATTACACTACAAGCCATAACTCTTAATACAGAATACAGCTACAGCATGGCTCTACCTGCCCAACCTACAGTAACGTACGAGGTACGGCCAAAGCATTGCAAAAGACATTTTTCAAGGTCACCTATTCTTTTATACATGGCTGAAACTGTGCAACAAAAAAAATTTGAGAATTTTTTCTTTCAAATAAATATGACGTATGGTAAACCCACTCAGTAATAAAGATATAAATAAATAAAAAGCGCCGAGGGCCTGTTGTTACTTGCTGAAGTTTTGTTGGCCAGTCTTAACAAAGCTTAGTAAATTAACACCTATTTACGATAACAAAAGTTTAATAGCATTGAATTTAAAACATAAAACAGTGTTGAAATAGGCTGTGCGCGCTCGTGAGTAAAGACCTAGCAAGAAATGCCAGAAATCAATGGATGCAGGTGGCAGGATGCACAAAGCATGGTCCTCGGCTATGCATTGTGGATTTCCTTGTGGGAGGCCTATGTTAAGCAGTGGATTTGTGATGGGCTGTAAAGATGATGATAATGAAAGTTAGTTATATTTTCTTTTATTTGGGAAATATGTTTCGCATCGCTAAAAGATGATACTTTTGTGATGAATTTTGTTCTTGATTTAATGACTTACAGTATCTGTGTGTAGTAATGAAATTAATTTAAAAATTCACCAATTTAAAAAAAAAATTGAATTATGTAATAAAGAAGACTTCCGATCATTGCGTCAAGCGTCAGTCGCCCGCTACAGAAACGCAACGTAATCGTAGGCGTCTGATTTTTTATTTTCGATGCCAGTGTAATTATCACTACAGAGAGCAATATTGACATGTTTTGCTGGTTATTAGGTTTCTAGTGTAATGGATATTTAAAGAATCCTCGAAGAAGAAGACAAAAAAATGTGTGCACTATTATTATATTTCTCTTATTTATTTATATAAGTCTTATTGCAAAACAGCTTAATAAAAGGGTTACAAAGATCGGACATAATGCTTTATGGTATTCATTCTCTGTCAACCTGGGACTTGTGGAAATAATATGACAAGAGACAAAAATAAAAAAAGAACATAATGATAAACTAGAAAAAATTACAAGTACTAAACATATTGTTAAAATATAAATAATAGCCTAATACCATTTAAAAAGAAATAAAGAATAAGGGTGACAAATGCGCACATAGTCCACCTGATGGTAAGTAGTTGCTGTGGCCCATAGACATCTATATCTATCTTCGTTTGCGAATCAAAATGCAAATGCGTTGTCAGCCGTGAGGCCTAAGATCTTTTTCAGTAAAAAGGTTTTCTGGTTCTCTACACTCACCATACGAAACACAGCAGCATTAAGGTGCTATTTTACGCTGGTATTCTGTGAGAACGTGATCCTTCCTCGGTCGAGCCGAATCATTCGTGCTACAACTATACTATTAATATAGCTGCAGCATGGCAGATAAAATATAGTTAAATACTATAAAATTTACACACACACACACACACAAAACATATATATACATACATATCCAGCTTAAATACGAATAGATATATAACATAAACGTATAAATAAATTAAACGTAACCCTATCATAATATTGACCATATTAACACACATCTGATATCTGTAAAAATTATTTGCGTAGCAACCTATTACCGCCAGTCTTATTAGGTATTTTTCCAAACAAGTCTCTGTAACCCTGAAACATTAGAGCAGCCTGAATAGTGAAGCATTTATCTTCTAAAAGGGCAACACCAAATCCAAATTTTAAAAGCCGATCGGAGAGAGGTTTATATGATAACTTTATTTCACTAAAAACAACCGTCTATTTTAAATAAAAACAATTATAATGGTATTTAATGTTACTGAAACATTTTACTTATTATTTGAAACAAATGCAATTTAATTTTTATTAGTTTAATAATTTTAAATTCTTATCACTTTTAAAATATATATAAATAATTTTTCAAAAAGTAGTCATATTTAAAGGAAAAAGAAATATCTTCAATCTCAATCTCTCTGTATTGCCATCGAACAAAACCTACGAGCTTTCCCAGGCTGTATAGGTTCATCGCTATAAAGAACTTGCGGTGTTTTCAAATCAGCACTCGATCGGTAACGCGGCGCTGTGCGACCGCAGCTTTACGAGCCGGGCGGGAATTGAACGGCGGAACTTCACAAGCGAGACGTTGGCGTTAATTCTATCTCCGTGCTTGATGGTTGCGAGCGTGATTCACGAGGTGGGTTACAGAGGCGGCAAGGAAAACAATGTACCTTTTAGTAAGTGGAAGGTTTTGTTACTGAATTTGTTGTTATTTTTAGCGTCCTGTGATGATAAATTGAGCTATACGGCACACTTGCGGACTGACCTCGGCGGTTTTCTTTCTGTCTGTCGCGGGGGTTTTGTTTTAAGTGATTTAGATTCAAGTAGTTTTAAAAATAAAAAATAAAAATTAGATTGGGCATAATTTTATAAAATGCATGCAAGAACAGGGATGTGGGGTAATTAAATTTCAACTTAGTGTTAGTTTTTGGGTAAGAATTTTGCCCAAATGAAAGGAAAGTAGGAGTAACATTTTGACACATAATCGTGTGGGGTATTAATGTTATGTGGGTATTTCAAAGCTCTTTCAAGCATCATTTTTTATATAAGATAAGGGTGAAAAACGAGCACACAGTCCACCTGATGGTAAGTGGTTACTGCGGCCCATAAAATAATTTTCAAAATTTTCAAAATGTATAATTTATTATTACATCTATAATTTTATTTGAATATTAATATATAAATTCTTCCAAATATCCAAAAAAGCTCTTTGAAAATTTGGAAAGTGAAATTATGAATTAGGTAATACAATAAACCTATAGATATAAATTATAATATTTTATTTTTTAGACTTTGATTTCAAACATTTTTCGGTAAAATGTTATTTAATTATTATCTCCAATTGCTGTTAATAATTAAATATAAATTGAGGGTTGCTAAACTGCACCTGACCGATTTTTATATGTGAGTGGTCAGAGCAGCTTAATTTTCTTCCACTCATTCATCATACTTGCTGCTGCACGGACTAAATGGTCGGCTCATAGCCACATCCCTTTATCATAGTGAAAAAAAAAATCAACGTACTCTTTAGTGCAATTATTATAGTTTTACGGTATTTGCTGTTACCTGCGGAAACGGCCTGAGAATGGATATTGTTCTTGCTGCGTCTTCCAACCACTTAAGCTTGATGATGCTTTAATTCTAGATCGTTTACCATCATACTTTTGCTGCAATTATCAGTTTGTTTTCTACCTTGTTTTTCTTTACCACGCTTTAAGTTGGCAATGGGCTTTTTGAAACTGTAATAATTAGATGTATCAACCATCGATATCCACCTTAAAATTTGTTGATATATATCACATTGTGTTGATTAGTATTTCTAATCCATCTAACCATTAAGTCTTTGAAATTTATTTCGCCGTTTACGAATTGATATACCGCTATTTGTCAGTCGTTGGAGCGTCATACATATCTAAGTTTTTTAATCTATACTATTATTAATATAATAAAACGGAAGAGTTTTTTTTTTGTTCGTTTAAATACGCTAATCTCTGGAACTACTAGTCCGATTCGATTTTTTTTTGTATATTATAGACAGAATCATGAGGAATGGTATTAGGCTATCTAGCTTAACGCTACACCTCTCAGCTAGCCTTAAATATTTTAGTTAAGCAAGTCAACAAGCAAGAAGAAAATGCGCTCCCGAAATTATTTATCCGCGTAACCGGGCGTAATGGTCAGTGAAACGTAAATGCAATGTTCTACAAAGATATAGATCTCCATCTTTAAAAAAGACCGCGATACTATATGCCTATTTGTTATAAATAAGCTACAATAAGGTATTTTGTGACAAAAATTATTGAAATTAAAAAATCATATATGAACGTTATTATAAGGCAAGTCATATTAATCCTTATGAACGAAAGTTAATTCATCATCAAAACAAATTTATGAAGATAAACATTGCTCTTAATAGCATGTTATTTGGACGCATAGTTTCAGAGATAATGAAAAATTTAAATAATGCAACACTCGGCTCGGCGCGCGTACGTCGCATAAACCCTAGCTACCCGATGGGAACCGAGAAAAAACAGCATAATGTATATAGAAAGACAGCAGTGAAAGCTTTTATGAATGAGGTTAGTTCAATAATTTTAGCTAAAAGAAATCGCAATATTAATGGAGTAATGTATCGGCATAATATGTACATCATAGAGCAAACTTGAATTTAATTCCCTCCCCCTCCCCCTCCTGGGTGAGCGTCAACCCCACCCCAAAAAGCGCACCAAAAAGTGTCCCAAATCGCGGTTTTTTCCAGTTTTATAAAAAAGGGTACACGATACATGAAAAGTGTGTAGGTACAAAATTATTTTTGATAAATTTGCTATCAATCTCTTATACATACAAAAGTGACATTTCCGTGCAATCTGCCACGAAATATGATTTTTTTAATCATTTATCGATTTTTTGCTCAAAGTTTAATTTTCTCAAAAATTTCCCACTTTACCGTCAGGATATGTATAATTTAAGTAAAAAATAGAATATGTTCTATAACAAGAGGTAAAATTAAAAATTTTGTATTTATTGTATTTATTTATTGACTTCAATATAAATAAAATGAGTATGTCATCAATGTAATCGAAAACAATTAAATACGCATTATTACGAATAACTCAAAAACTATTGGTAAGATCTTGATCAAATTTATATGAGACCACATGAGAAGCATCAGCTTTCAAATAAGGAAAAATTCATCAAAATTATTTGTCGTAAGATTTTGGGTTTCTGAATTCAAATACAAGCGCGGATTCCGGCTTAATTAGGACTCTTGTTCGGGCAATACGGGCAAAAATTAGAGCAAACAATGGGGAAGCGGTCTGAACTTAATGTTATGAATTTTACCAAACTCTTACAGTATTCAGTCTGAATTATTAAGAGCGCGATTAGAATGCTGATCATGTAAGGGCATGATGTGAGAAATCAGGTAAAGTAACTAAAATATTCTCGTATTACACAATAAATATTTAAAATAAAATGCAGAATTGAGAACCTCCTCCTTTTAATTCTAAACTCTTTCATTTCACGTTGTTATGCTATTTTGATATATGGAATTGATTCATCCATTCAATGAAATATAAGTAAAAAAAAATTTATATTTCGTGGCAGATTGCGCGGCAATTATAGATAGGTAAGTGATATCGCTTTTGTAAGTATTAGAGATTGATAGCAAATTCATCAAGGATTATTTCGTACTGCCATACTCTTGTGTCGTGTCGTGTACGGTTTTCTTAAAAATTTAAAAAAAGAACTGCGCTTCGGAACACTTTCGGGGGGGAGAGGACGTTAACTTGGAATGGGGGGGGGGGGAGAGTGGATAAAATTTTACTTCGCTGTATAAAGTACATATGCCGATAGATAAAAGTACTCCATTAATTTTGCCAAGTTTTTCATAGATTGCTATCTGAAATGCTTGAACTAAGTCTCATGACATGTCGCGCGGCTCAGACGCATGATATATGCGGGAGAAACCTCGCTGTGCCCCGCGGTTCATCATCATCATCATTACAGCCTTTCACAAGTCCACTGCTGAACATAGGCCCCCAAGGAGTGCCACAAAGCACGGTCCTGTGCCACCTGCATCCATCGACTTCCTGCATGTCTTACCAGGTCGTCATTCCATCTAGTGGGGGGTCGCCCTACACTTCGACTACCGGTACGAGGCTGCCATTCGAGAACCTTTCTTCCCCATCGGTTGTCGGTTGTCGGTTCTTCGAGCTATATGGCCGGCCCACTGCCACTTCAGCTTACTAATCCGTTGGGCTAGGTCGGTTACTCTGGTTCTACTGCGGTTATTTAATTATAAAACGTTACACATTCCGATTTTCTCTGATACATAAATTGCACAAGGATAAACATCCAGATCCGGAACAATTAGTTGTAGGCCATAGAAAACTATTTTACCATGCTGGATTCGAACCCGCCTCAACGCCGTTCCAATGTTAAGCTACTGTCGTATAAAGTTACGAAATGGGCAGTGTGCACAGCGTGCAGAACAAAATAGATCTACCTTCTTCATGACCCTATGATTGTCTTCTATTCTGCTAGACATGGGCCTATCTCATTGTATTATACTATTTCAACATGATTTGCAGATGACATGTCGGTCACAGCACCAAATGTCTCGCACCTTTGACATTGCTCAGTGATCACCGTAGTTGGTATAGATATTTTACCTCTAGCATTATGTAAGCTGTTATTATGATAAGATGATACCGCCCTCTACCAGAGGCTATGAAATTGTTTTAGAATTTCTCATAGTCGCCTCTTACGGCACCCACGTAACGAATAGACATGTGTCATTCATTCATTTTTAGTGACCCGTTCATTTTCTTACGAACTGGGTCATTTCGGTCGCTCACTCAAATGGTCATTTCGAGTTTTAGTACTCTGTGATCTATGAGACCAGCTCGATAATTTTGGTTGTCGGACTATACACTTTGGTCGTAGGTCCTGTTAATCGTTTGATCCGGAACATTCAAAATGTAATTGCAATCATCAATACTTTGATGCGACCCGGGTCAAATGAACGAACTATTCATGATTGACACATGTCTTGTGACGAAACAGGGTAATAACACACGGGGTCTATTACCTTTTACTCTATAATGTGACTTTAACGGCTGTTGTTTAGACTTTTTATATTTCCCTACGACAATGTTTTCATGCTTTCTACATTTATTATATTTATTCTATTTAAAATACACAAAATAAAATACACAAGTATAACAGAATAAGGCAATATATTTCACTTTTTTATGTAATACGCTATTTGTATTACTTGGGAATCAAAATGGCTTTATTTACGAAGAGCTAAGCTGCGCCCCTATCAAAGTAAGTCATTACAGGAATTAGCTATTAAGTAAGTAATCTAGTACTAAGGAGTGTCAGTGTCAAATGGTGCGACTCGAGAATAGTTTGAGATCGGCACTAAATGGCACATAAACTGCCTTTGATGTGGATAGCCGCTAGTTATTTGACATTAACTACTCGCCGCCGCGCCGGGGCGTTCGACTACATACGTTTTTACGCGATAGGAAAAAGGTTTACTGGAGCGTGTAGACATTGTTATAGAGAAGTTAGATATTTATTCTCAAACAATAAACTGTGATTTGAATTTTTTATTTTTTATTTATCACTACTTTTATATTTTTTATATTTTTGTAAAACATAAAAAATATATAATTAGTCAAACGAACGAGCACACAGTTCACCTGATGGTAAGTATGCTGTGCCCATAGACACCTATGTCCATCCTTGACTAAGAATGAAAACGCTTAAATTATGTCCCTCTTGAGGACTAAGATAGCATGCCTTGTTACCAGAAAAAAGGGGCTCCGAATCTCGTCACTTACTACACGAAACACAGTAGTATTACGCTGTTATTTTTCTTTTTATTGCCGATCATGAGGTCCCGGGTTCGAATCCCGGATCAGGCTAAAATCAGGGTAAAATATTGGGTTTTTCTGCAAAGAAATTCTTAGTAGCAGCCGGGAGCCGGGAAGTTGCCGGTGTGTCCCGGAAAGCACATAACGCCGTTAGTCCTGCGCCTGATCACCCTCCGGTCATGTCGGTGTACCGTCTCATCGGACTTTGAGCGTTAAGGAATATAGAGTGCACCTGTGCTTACGCATACACTTCGGCAGTTTAATCCTGTCCTGTGCCGATAGAAATTCGATCTGGACGACATTATTTATTATTATGCTGTTATTTTATAACACGTTTAGATTATAGAATTAACAATTCACCGGATAACTCGCAGACTTAAGTTAAGACGGCAAATTATCGCAACTGCCGCCGAAATCGAGTTTTGCTCTTGTGATGATTTTCGGCATGTTATTTTTTTATATATTTTTACAGACTGGGATACTCATGCCCATTCGTCTGTACACGTCGTCTAAACGTTCCATTACTCTATTACTCTGTGCGAGCGTAGCCCCCTGGTCGTGCTGTAGCGTGGCTCTACCACGTTTAAAATTAACATTTTTATACAGTACCTTGGACACAGGCCTTCCTGAAAGGTTTTTAGGGCGAGAAAGCATCTAGCGCTCAAATGTTGGCGGATTTTACCTGTCTTCGAAATATTTTTTAAATTTTGCAGATATGCAGGTTCTGGTTGTTTTATTTTATCGCCTAGCACGTGGTAAATTAGCACTTAAAATTTGATGTTTCATCTAACGTTTTTATTGATGTCAGCGGGGATCGAATCCAGGCTCGATTAATGTGAAATTTACAACTTGCGAGCGCTTCTGAGCTACCACGGTTCTTTTAAAATTTGAAGAAGACAGTTAAATTGCTTGCTTTTCAAACTCTTGAGTAAGTGTAAATTTTTGTACAATAACTCAGAACATGGGAATTCACACTTTACGAATTAAATGACATCACTTCGTAAATAAAAATGTCTTGAAGTTTGATAAATTTAATAACTTGATTAACGTGTAAGTGCAACGCACTTTTATTTTTATACTTTATTGTCTCTTTTGTACTAATTGAGAAATAAATTATTTATTATTAGATTTTTTAATCGTATATTGTGTATGCAAAATTTTCTATATTGACCTTACTCATTTCATCATACGTTTCAGGTCACCATCAATTCATTCATACCGACGGTCAATATACTGTATCGGTTTTAGGGTTATATGATTTACAACAAATTATTATAACATACCTTGCCTTTACTGGGTACACTATAATATAATTATAATTATAGGCTAAATAGACTAAATTTTTAACAGTGGTAGAGCCATGCGGCAGCTTTTGCTGTCGCACGGATGGGCCGGCTCGAACCGGGGTGGTACCACGACCTCACAGAATACCAGCGTGAAGTAGAGGTTTACCTCTACGTTTCGCTTGGTGAGTGCAGGTGGCGGGAGGCCCTTTTTACTAGAAATGAGGCATTCCATCTTAGCCCTCACGGGTGACAACGCATCTGCATTTTGATTTGTAATAGAGGATAGATGTAGATGTCTATGGGCCGCAGCAACCACTTACCATCAGGTGGACTGTGTGCTCGTTTGTCACCCTTATTCTATAAAAAAAAAGTACAATTATAATAAATGTACTGACTAAATGAATTTGTTTTAAAGTGAAAATGTACTGTTAACCTGCTGTTGAGTGGCTCTTGTAGCCATACATCTACTATGAAGAATCACTATGCCAATGCATTATCACCTTTGAGTACTAAATAGAATGCCCCGATAAAAAATAAATAATTATCTCCGGTTCTCACTGTTCCCCACCATATGAAACATAGCGGTATTTTAATGTTATTAAATATAAAAAAAAACACGTATAAACTTTATTGGCACCCGTTTAACAGCATAATATGTATATTTGTTACATTATTCGTATAAATTTTATGTGGGTACTTAAGTTTAGTAAAGAAATGTTTAATCGGAGCAAAAATAAACATAACTCATACACCACCGTAAGATATAAATGTCGAAACTAACATTTCCTTGCTTAATTTTGTCAGCAACTGGCTTGCGGAAAGACGGCAATTTTGGCACATGTTCGAGGAACGAACATTCAAATACAGTCTAGCTGCTGACGGAAACTATATTGTTCACCAAAATCCGCACCCGTCATATTTCATATGCATTACGTGAACTTCACGGAAACGTTATTATTGTAGTTATCATACGAAATAGGGTTTTTCAGTAAATGGCCGTAATGGGTAAAAAATTTGTTTCATAAAACAATTCTGATCATGTGTATATTAAATAGGTATAAAAAACATTGATTGTCACATCACAATATTATACTTTCCATGTTAGAGATTGTTTACACTGACGACGTGTGCCTCTTGTCAGATAGTATGGTGCATATCGTGATCTTGTCAACAATATGGCCTGGTAATAAGCGATTCCAAGACTCAAGTCCTAAAATAACCAACTAGGGGAGGTAAAGACGATCCAACAGCGCTAAATCTAGACGGAAAACGACTAGATGAGGTCGCTCACTTTAAATATCATCTCGTATTGCTAATTCTGCTGCCAATTTCGGGCGACTCACTATCGGATCGTGTCCCATGATCTTGAACTGGAGACGAAGATTAGTGTCTATAAGGCACTTATCATTCCTGTCTTTTTATATAGCGCAGAGACATGGTGCCTTTAGAAATCAAACCTAAAGAAACATGACCTTACCACTTAAGGTGTCTAAGAACTCTATTAAAAATCAAGTGGCAGGATCACGTTCCTAACTCTGAGGTTCTACGTCGCTCTGGGATGTATGCTATGGAAGATCTTTTAATTATACGTCAGCTTAGGTGGTGTGGTGTTTTCTAATGACAGAAGGTAAACAAAAGCACGGTGGTCAGCGTTTGCGCTATAAGGATGTGTTCAAAAGACACCTTAACGCTTGCGCTGTCGACACAGCGTGTTGGGAGCAGCTTGAAGCAGAAAGGACATCCTAGCGATCGACTATCTTCAAAAGCATAAAATCATTTGAAAAAAAGCCGTCTCAAGATTTTAGTCGCAAAAGGGCACCTGCGCAATGAGAGACCTAGGCTCTCCTACACATATATTTACAACTCAGCTGGACAACTGTACTGTCACGCATGTCAAAGAGCTCTTAAGACCAAATTCAGCCTAGCAAGCCATATCAGGGCTCACATGATAGGAAAATATCCTAATTTCTACGGTCGTCGTCACCGAAAACCTATATATACTTTCCTAGCGTGAATAAGGTTTAGAAAATTAAAAAAGAGACGGCCATGCGCCAAATATACGTTACTTTACGTTACTTTGTGTTTATTAACTTAACTTAACTTATCTTCACGCACAATCCCTGACGGGGTAGCCAGAGAGAACAGATCGCCAAGTGTCACGATCCTTACATACCTCTTTCGCTTCTTTCAGATTCATTATCTTCTTCATACATGCACGTCTAGGTATCCGAGTACTCTTGACCCTCCCCTCTTCGAGCAGTTTGCTCACATGGTCTTCGAAAGTTAGTCTCGGTCTACCTCGACACCTTTTAATATTAACTTTCGCGCTATATATTTTCTTCACCATTCGGTCTTCACTCATTCGCTCAACGTGCCCAAACCATTGAAACACGCCCTTATCAATTTTTGTGATAAGGTCATCTTTCAAACCTGCCATATTGCGAATCACTTCGTTTCGCTTTCGGTCGGCCATGGTAACGCCGCACATTTTACGAAGAGATCGCATCTCCACTGCATTCAACTTGCTTTTATGCTTCTTCTGGCACACCCAGGTTTCGCAGCCATATAACAAAGTCGGTACCAACACTGCGTTATGTACTGCAAGGCGTGCACTCTTCACTACGCCTTGCCTTTTGACTAACGCAGTCAGGGCACCATTGACTTTGTTCCCGGCAGCGACACGCCTGTCCACATCTAAATCACATCTTCCATCCCGGCTAAAAGCACTCCCCAAGTATACAATTTCATTTACCTGTTCTAGACATTCCTGATTTACCCATATTTCACACTTCGTTCTCTCTTCGTCCCTTTCAAATACCAGAACCTTAGTTTTATTAGCATTCAAACAGAGACCTTTAATTTCACATTCCTCTTTCATACACGTGACTAATGCCTGCAGTTCTGCCTCTGATGGTGCAATAAGCACTGCATCATCAGCATACAGCAGACAATTTACTTTTATGTCACCCAATTTCACACCCAAACAGCTATCTTTCAGTTTCTGTAAACAGCTGTCGAGATACAGTATGAACAGCCAGGAAGACATGACACAACCCTGTTTTACGCCCGTTTGGACGCTAAACATGGGTGACAGGTCATGCCCTACCCGCACACAGGCTTTACAGTCACAGTAAAGTGACTGCACAGCCCTTAGCAATCGACCATCCACACCGTACCCCGGCAACAGTTCCCACATTTTCTTCCTTACAACCTTATCAAATGCTTTCTCAAGATCCACAAAAGCACAGAAAATCCTCTGGTTAGCAGCCAGAAGCTTTTCCGTGATCATGCGTAGAGAAAACATTTGATCCGTGCATCTTCTTCCAGGTCTAAATCCGCATTGTGCCTCCCATAGAAATCTTTCCGATTTCTCTTGCATCCTACGTGTCAAAACCTTCGAGTAGACTTTACTTGCTAAACTGGTCAAGCTGATCGCCCGATAGCACCCGCAGTCAAAATGTGGACCTTTACCTTTATATAAAGGCACAATGACTGCGGATCGCCAATCATCCGGGACATTCCCTGTCCGCCAGCACAAATTGCACAGCAGATAAAAGCTGTCCCAGACGCGAGGCCCACCATACTTGACCATTTCAGCAGTAACTCTGTCTAGTCCCGCAGCCTTACCACATTTCAAACTTCGAATCGCACGTTCAATCTCTTTCATACTGATGACCTCAGTGTCATCGAGGTCCGGGTCTGGCGTACCAGTCACGGCGTCATCCCCGGATCCCTCACTAAGATCATCACACGCATACATTTCTCTATAAAATTCGCTCCATCGCTGCATGACGTCCGATTTTTCTGTGAGGACGTCATTAGTTCCCGAAAGCACTTTGTTCATTCTTAAGGCCGTCGCACCACTTCGGGTCTTTCCTTTTATGTTTATTAACTAATTGTAATTTTAACAAAACTAAAGACTGTCATGTTAAACAAAAATTAATGTTTAACATGACAGTCTGAAGTCACAGTACTAAATAATTCTTGCATATATTATTTTCCCTCATAAATTTTGTGAAAGTTACTGGTTACGCATCTGCAATTCCCCTGGTTCCCCTGATGTTGTTCATGGGCGGCGGTAGTCACTTACCATCAGGTGAGCCGCATGCTCGTTTGCCCCCTCTCCTATAAAAAAATACTCCACCCCCTTTCGTTAAAGATGCAGATTTTTTGCATTTTGTATTAGTAAAAATTCCGTTCTTTGGCACATCCGTATGAGTCGACGAAACAAAAGACAATTTATTAACCATTCATATTTTAGACAGTAATTAAAAAAATCCAACAGTGTAAAAATACTGAAAAGAGAACAATTTAAATATTAATGTCACTATGTCACTTTCACAACTATGTCCTAGCCTATGTCACTTTTATAACTAAGATGAATGTAACAACACCCCATGATTTAAATTATCTGGCAGCTAGATATTACAACCAAATAAGCAATTTAGGCTACATAAATATTAAAAATACTACCCTTCTTCTGGGTAGTCGGGTAAAAATATTCAGTATTAAGCTTAAAAGTAATCGATTAACCAAACAAGTCATAAATCTTCTGTTACTTTTTTTATAGAATTAGGGTGACAAACGAGCATACAGTCCACCTGATGGTAAGTGGTTGCTGTGGCCCATATACATCTATATATATTCTCCATTACGAATCAAAATGCAGATGCGTTGTCACCCGTGAGGACTAAGATGGAATGCCTCGTTTCCAGTAAAAAAGGGTGTCTGGTTCTCTACACTCACCATACGAAACACAGCAGAGTTATGCTGTTATTTTATGCTGGTATTCTGTGAGAGCGTGGTCCTTCCCCGGTCGAGCCGACCCATTCGTGCAACAACTATACCAGTAATATAGCTGCAGCATGGCTCTACCACGTAAAAAAGCTTGAATATATCATGGAAAAGATTTTCATTTGTGTCAAAACAACAACGTTTTAATTGCAACTACTTATTCTTGGACTTTTCTCTCAAGGCTAGATTTTTAATAAAACTGCAACAGATCCATTGTGATGTGCATTTTACATGTAATGGCTGTCGTCGCTCGCATTCGCGAAGTTTATTGCCCATATCAAGTTTGGTTATGCGCCCCTTACAGTATTATTGCCTTATTTGTCAGTATATTAATTCGCAGCGTATTGTGGCTATGTTGGCTGGAGTCAGTTTATTACGAGTCTGATGAAACATTAACTATTTCATTTATTATAACTGTTACAAGTGATCACTTTTAATTCAAGAGAAGAGAACACAATCAATATCCATTTATATGATCTTACCGCGTCAAAAGTCGGTTTTTGGGATTTGGTGTCAAGAAATTCTCAGTAGCAGGCTGGATTCAGGAAGTTGGTGGTGTTTTACCGCCATGGCTCGGCAAGCGCGTAAAGACGTTGGTACTGCGCTTGATCTTTCTCCGGTAGTGTCGATTTGACGTCCTATCGTACTATGAGAGACAAGGATTAGAAAGTGCACCTATTCCTACGCCAACAATTTTAAACTAAAATTCTGTATTGCGTAGGTGATTATTTCCTGTTAAGGCTGGCTGCCGTGATCGAAATTTGGTCTAGAGGACATTATTACAGCATTTACAATCCAACTGATTCTAAAGTGACTACTGCGGACCATGGACAACTCCGGCAACTTAAAACAAAGAAGGCAATAGATGCGTTGTCACCTCTGAGGACTGAAATGGAATGTCTCACAGTTTGAAATTATACTGGCTTTCTATAACTTTCAGAGCGGAACACGGCTGTCCAAGCACTGTTATTCTGCAGCAAAAATAAATATGACGGACTCCTAACAGTTCACTACATTAAGATGGATTAGTTGACGGCTCCGCGACGCAGTGGCTTAGCAATGAGTTGCTGCGCCGGGGCCGCGGGTTCGAAGCCCGCACGGAACAAGTATTTGTATGAAACAAGTATTTGTATGGCCTACAAATAATTGTTCCGGATCTGGATGTTTGTCCTCGTGCAATTTATGTTGGTAAACTGTCTCCACGGTACAGGAGAATATCCTAGTGTGGGGGTAACGTTTTATACAAAATTCCATCAAATGGTGATGAGAATGGTGATGTAAGGCCCTTATAAGGTTGTCCAGAGTGGAGCGTAGGTGTGTATGGGCAAATCTTTGAAGGTTTCGTAAGGAGTAATTATTTGTGTTAGTTATTGTCGATTCATAACTTTAATATGTATGCAGAATAATGCCGACAGCCGTGGTAGCTCGGGGGATTAGCGCTCGCTTTGAATTTCACAATACGCGAGCGACCCGGGTTCGATCCCTGCCGGCACCAATGAAATTGTTAATTACAATTGCAAGTGCTGATTTAAAATATGCTCGGTGGTGAAGGAAACCTACATGTCTAATAAATAAAAAATATTCGGGGACATGTGAAATTCGCCAACACGCAATGTAGTAGCGCACGGACATTTCCTTGCCATAAAACTCTCTCAGAAGTGAGAGGAGGCCTGTGCCCAGCAGTGGGTCTTATATAGGCTGTATAAAAAATGGCGATGGAAGTAGAAGAATTAAAAGGCTGATAAAAATAATACGAATGATAGATTTTCGTCATCTGTCGGTCGCTACTCGTACAACCTTCGTACTTTAGCACTACGTCATTTACACCTTTTTTTATAGGATAAGGATGACAAACGAGCACACAGTCAGCCTAATGGGAAGTGGTTGCTGTGGCCCATAGATATCTATATCTAACCTCGGTTACGAATCAAAATGCAGATGCGTTGTCACCCGTGAAGACTAAGATGAAATGCCTCGTTTCCAGTAAAAAGGGTCTCCGGTTCTCTACACTCACCATACGAAACACAGCAGCATTAAGCTCTATTTTATGCTGTTATTCTACTAATTATATACTGCTATACTACGAACTTCGCTAGATTAATTACACACAGGACTACTTCTGGTATAAAAACACATAAACATACATTACAACTCGTGAAAAGCTTGTTTGTGCAATTCATAAACGTTGCGATGATTATTTATGGCCGTGTAATAAAATCGAATGTATGCAAATGACATAGGGGGCGATTCTTCACAGATTCATCTCGCCTTGCCTTTGCCTTCTCTTGAAATGTACAAAAGAGCGAGGTGTCTAAAATTGCTCTTTTTACCATTTGTAGGTGTTTGTAAATGTTGACTTTAAAACGGGTTAGTGTAAAATTTGGTAACTTTCGCATCACTTTTATATAATTAAAAAAAAACTTTTTTTTGTAGTATTTACAATTTGAGATTTTGTCGTTATCTGTGATGATAGGCAAATTTGTCACAATCAGTTATCTACAATTATCTAGATCCAACTAATATTATTTATATAAGTATGTGAGAGCTTTGGAAGAAGTTTAGATGTTTATTATAAGCGGCTGAATTCATTTGGATTAAATCCTGGATTAACAAAAGAGACATGGACAAAAGTTATCATAGAAAATAAACGAAGACGATTTTCTATCCATTTTTTTTATTTTTTTATAGGATAAGGGTGAAAAACGAGCACACAGTCCACCTGATGGTAAGTGGTTGCTGCGGCCCATAGACATCTACATCTATCCTCTGTTACAGATCAAAATGCAGATGCGTTTTCACCCGTGAGGACTAGGATGGAATGCCTCATTTCCAGTAAAAAGGGCCTCCGGCCACCTGCACTCACCAAGCGAAACGCAGAGGTAAACCTCTACTTCACGCTGGTATTCTGTGAGGTCGTGGTACCACCCCGGTTCGAGCCGGCCCATCCATGCGACAGCAAAAGCTGCCGCCTGGCTCTACCACTGTTAAAAATCCATTCGGGTGAAGCTGCAAAATAATATTATTGTTTGGGTGTTGTCCTTTAATTATGCGTGAACGGCTGGACTGATTAAAATGAAATTTGGTTTAGAAGTCAATTATGTAGTACAATACGATGTAGAAAACATTTTCAAACGCTAAAGTTCCGACGAGGGTTTATATCGATACGTACATATGTACGTATAACCCTATGGACCCCCTCCCCCGTGCGAAGTGGGCGGGTAACAGTTATTTTATAAATAAATCTCAAAATAAGCAGTATGCTCTGAAAATATTATAGAGGTATGTTCTGACTAAAAATATAATGGTAACAGTGAATCTTTGCCAAATTGTTTTCGAGCTAAGTTTTAAAGCTAAGATTTAAAGCATTCTTAAGCTATCCAAAGTCATTTTGGTAAAAGCGTCATTTTAGCGCTTACGAGTTTTTACTCCGTGATGGTGCATAAAATACACGATTAGCAACATGTTAAAGTTGCACGACTCCGGGAATGTAAGGTCACATTGTTTTCTATATTTAAAGGCATTTTCTTGGTAATAAAACGAGTGGCGGCGGTACTGGGAGTTCGACGGTAAAGCGCGTTTATTGCTAAAACTAAAGATATCTTGGATGATGTTTTGCATGTCATTCAGCTGTTATAAATTTCATTTGATTGATATGTACAGTTATGAATTATTTATTTGAAAAGTTATTTGTGAGTAATATATAGTATTTGTGGGGAAATAAATAGCAGTGTAAATCATTTTAAAACTGTACGTTATTAAATTGATCATTGATTTGATAAATACTACACTCTACTCTACCACAATTAAGTTGCGCGGCGACTGAGACACATTGAAACTGGAATGGGTAGCAGGATCTTCCTCTTTATAACTCAAAATAGTAACAAAAACCTAGAACTTTATTCAGCGGTGGAATTTAATAGGCTACAATGATGAATGATGGAATAAAGTATTCTGTATTTAATTGCCGTGTTGTGGCAGAGTATGATAATCTATTAACTCTTTTTATCCTATGGGTGTCGTCGTAAAGAGGCGACAAGGGGAAATCACAAGAAAGATTTTGTTATACATATACATAGTAAAGCTACGCCGCAGGCATATTATGGCTGCAATACGAATGGGTTGGCTCTACCAGGGTAGGACCACACTCTTACAGAATACCAGCGTGAAACAGCAGAATGTATAGGCATGTGCAAAGAATGGGATATTCTTTTTTCTGCTAACGAGGCATTCCATTTTAGTAATCAAGGGTGACAAATTATCTGCATTTTGATCCTTAATCAAGGATAGATAAAGATGTATATCGGCCACAGCATCCACTTACCATCAGGTGCACTGTGTGCTATAGACTGCTTAACTGGTTTAAAAAAACAATATGTTCTTTCCTTGAATGCCTTTAAGTTGTATCTCAGGAAAACCTACTAGTGAGAGTTAACTTCACGATGTGGTATACATGGAGGAAATATGCCTAGAAAAACACACGTTGGTGGATTACCAACGGTCAAAATGATGTAGATAGCATTATGAGGTAAGGCGCAGTGGGTGGTGGTGAAATGATATTGCTCTGATTATAATGAGTATAAAAAACTTAAAATTATTGCATAGATTATATCATACAAACCTGTTGATCCATAGGCCAATTTCAAAAATGTTCTTTGGCAGGTGGAATGATTCAAAAAAATACACTCCCCGTGGTGTTTGAGCTACGCTACAGCTATATTATGGTTGCAGCAATAATTGGTTGACTCGGCTGGGGAAGGATCACGCTCTTATAGAATGCCAGCATAATTAAATAGCAGCTTAACGTTAATGTGTTTAGTGTGGTGAGAGTAGAGAAACGGAAACACTTTTTCTTAGTAACGAGTCATTCTATCCTAGGTCTCAGGATTGACAACGAATCCACATTTTCATTCTTAATCAAGGACAGATGTAGGTGTCGGCCACGGCATCCACATACCATCAGGTTGACTGTGTGCTCGCTTGCAACCCTTTTCTTTGTAAAAAATATAATGGATTTCGACATATAGTGATATGACTATTTCGTTTACTTTAGACGTAAAAGGCCCAGACCGATGATTGGGAAAAGCGCCACAGTATCTACTTACCATCAGGTGGACTGTGGGCTTATCTGTAACCCTTATTGTATTAAAATATTCTATAATAAATAGTATGTGGTAATATAAAATAATTTTAAATGCAAATCGTTAAAAGACTCACTGTTATAGTAATACAGTTATATAAAACTTTTTATTGATTCGATAGACCGCCAGCGAGTCAAAGGAAACAAACCTTGAGCGTGGCGTCAGAGGGAAACATACCAGGAGATAAGCAGCAGCGCCTTCCTATTAATAAGTAGAATATGATATCTATATCAAATATCCCCCCCTCCCTGACCTTGATAAAACACAATGAATGATAAACTAATGAATTGAATAACGATTGTGACCCAGTTTGTAACAAAACAACTATGTACTACTCGTATTTTCATTAATTGAGAATGTTTACATACAATTACATGATTTGCAGAAATTTTAACAAACGCTGCTGGTTTAAAGAAAAGTACATATATACGTAAAATAAATGAACAGTCTTGCTTTTCAGTAAAATCTTCTAATTTAGTAATCGAATAGGAAGTTATGGCGAGTCTCCACCAGTAAACATGTCGTCGTATCTTTTATGTGTTTTCACTTCGGCGGTTTGCGGACATGCATAATTTAATATAGATCGCGTTGTGCTTAGACCGTCAGAAATTTAACAACTCTTTGAATGAAATATTGCTAATTCTTAAAATGTCGTAAATAAAATGTTATATTCGTATAATTTTTATTACAATCAGAAGCCGATTTTATAACCATTTATAACAAATAATATTTGTGAAATTTGATAGTGAATAAAATATACTTACAAAAGCATAAATCGCGTTTGCTTTTCAAATTCATTGAATTTTTTTGCAGATATAACAAATGAGTAGGTAAAACAGCGGTGTGAAATGTTGGTTACTGTAAAATAAGATTTAATTTTTTTATAGGATAATGGCGACAAACGAGCACACAGACCACTTGATGGTAAATGGTTGCTGCGGCACACAGACATTTATATCTATCCTCAATTACGAACCTAAATGCAGATGCGTTGTCACCCGTGAGGACTAAGATGGAATGCCTCGTTTTCAACAAAAAGGGTCTCCGGTTCTTTACACTCACCATACGAAACACAGCAGCGTTAAGCTGCTATTTTACGCTGGTATTCTGTGAGTGCGTGGTCCTTCCCCGGTCGAGCGGACCCATTCGTGCTACAACTATATTACTAATATAGCTGCAGCATGACTCTACTACGTAAAAAAGTTAGTAGTTTAGTGCAGCACAGTTAGTAGAAGAACGATGTATTATATTATAATGCCTGTATTTTTTCTATTATATGTTTAAATTTACAAATTAATATTTTAACTATATCTTAAATATAGAATCAGACAAATCGACATAGCACAAATGATCTGTTATGCTACTGATGAGTGGCAATAGGATATTCCTATAGCTTGAAAAACCAAAGGGGAAGAAAAGTTCTTGAGTGGCAGCCTCGTATCTGTAAGTGGAAAGTAGGAAGCCTACCACGTTTTATAAAAAAAAAACTAACCAGTAAGAAAACCATCCCGTGGGTGTCGTAAGAGGCGGCAGAGGAAAACTGAACCATCTCCATCTTGGGAATCACCATCTTTCTAATAATAACTCAAAATACTGTACCCTTGACCGACGAGCGTGTATACGTAGGTATATGGATGTAAAGGAGGCAAAAGAGGTGTGTCAGGATCGCGCCAAATGGAAGTCCGTAGTCTCTGCCTACCTCTCTGGGTGACAGGCGTGAGTGTTTATGTATGTATGTATGTATAGCTCAAAATAATAAAAGACTGCTAACCCGCATGCCAAGCGTGGCTGCTATGCCAAATAATAACCCCCCCCCCCCCCCCCCCCCCGTGAGGCAATGCGTGCAATAGGCTTATGTTCAGCATTGGACTTTTGATTGACTGTAATTTATGAATGACTAATATAATATTGCGAGTATATATTACGCAATTAATAAACTATGTATGTAACCAATCCTGCAAAACAGAATACAGTGGCAATGAATATTAAACATACCAATAAATGCCTTCTGTCAATATTTATATCACCTTGCTTAAATAGCAAATGATAATTTACATGTATATAAAGTTTAGAATGGATTTATTTGGTTAGTGTGAAATGTGATTTGCGGCTTTTTGCACGAGTGGGCGTTATTGAAATCTTGGTTTATTAATTTATTATGTTTTACAACTTCTTTACAGATCGTAGTCAACAGTACTTTGGAACTGTCTATTCATCTGTTTCTTTAAGTAATACCAGTTAGCCCAGCATTATGACGAGTACGTTGTTCTGACATTCCGATTGGGCGATGAGTACAAATTCTACCCTGTAGTGAGGGTGTAATAATATCCACTACTCCTTGTCGTGTCGTGGGTGTCGTGAAGACCGACAAAGGGAAACTGAAACAGGAAATGGGCACGAGTATCTTTCTAATAACAACTCAAAATTATAAAAACTGCCGCTGCCATACCCGCCTTTGGCAAAATCCCTTCTATGAGCCAATCTATGGGGCTAATATTTAGGCCTATGTTCAGCAGTAAGAGGTAATGGTAATGGATGCGCGTACCACATCTTTAGTCGTAGACGAAAAGAGATCTCCCACCGGACAAGGTGTTCAGCTCAGGGAACATCCAACACTCCATGTATTAGTGCAGAGCTATTCTATATATAGCGCAGTATTTCGGAACTTTGATAGTGCGACTTAAGCTTCGGTGCGTTTTACTTGTGGCGCGACACCGACGCCACAACGTTTTGTCATTTTCATTTGTGACACGAAACCAATATTATTATGTGAATATGAATCATTTTGGTCCATGTAGACTTTGTTAATGACTCGACGATAGTGCCAGTTATCGGATTCAAGCATTGCTATGTAACATCGTTTCGATGAGGGATTTGAATATGAACTCAAACACTCAAGTTATTTAGAAGTTACAAGATCATTAACAGTCCGCACCACCGATTAAAATATATATAAAGATACAATTTTATAAAGTATAACGTTTAATGTAAAATTCAATACCGAAAAAAAAAATTTTGTTGAGAGAATTCATCAGCGCGTAGGTATCGTAATAGGCGAATATCGGAAATGCCAGAGACCTTAGGGCTTTCGATAGATCTCGGTTCTGTCTACGTTTATGCCAGACGCCAAATACTACGCAACGTCAAGAGTGCAAGATATCAAGCAAGAGATCTGGTATAGTGAATACATTTAAAAAGAAAATCTGATTAAATTCGAAATAATACAAGATTTTTAACAGTGGTAGAGCCACGCGGCAGCTTTTGCAGTCGCACGGATGGGCCGGCTCGAACCGGGGTGGTACCACGACCTCACAGAATACCAGCGTGAAGTAGAGGTTTACCTCTGCGTTTCGCTTGGTGAGTGCAGGTGGCCGGAGGCCCTTTTTACTGGAAATATGGCATTCCATCTTAGTCCTCACGGGTGACAACACATCTACATTTTGAATTGTAATAGAGGATAGATGTAGATGTCTATGGGCCGCAGCAACCACTTACCATCAGGTGGACTGTGTGCTCGTTTGTCACCCCTATCCTATAAAAAAAATACTTTATTAAATGTCTGTAAAAAGCAGTACAACATTAAATAATGAACTATAAAACCAAATAATGTAGATTATATTAGTTACAAAAAGTTCAAACTTATGAGACAGCTTAAAAGAGTTACATATTTCCTTTCTTTTCTACGTCTAACATCGGTATCTAGTATGCATTAACATGCTTAAGTCAATTATATTCGTTACTGTTAACATAAACGTTACATCTATGTCTTATAGTAATCTTGATAAAATATATTTCCTATCGATCGCTTATGTAACAAATTGGAGGCAACTCGGCAACAATAGTGTCGTCGTTTGAACATTTCTCACTTTAACAAGGCGTAGACTAAGTGCTCGCCGGCGAAGACTACAAAAAAGAAATCTACCTGCAGAGCCGCAATATCTTCCGAGAACGTGGAATTGTAAACTCAAACAAGCCAGTAGTTTGTTCTACGGTAGGTATCCGCGGTGCCTTATTGCTTTTACTTTGTGGTACGCTGTAAAGTCAAAGTCTTTTATACATATATTGCGGTATTGTCTCCAATGTATTATTATGATACTGATTGGTCATTGCGTAAGCCTTGTAATATGCTTTGATATTTTTTATATAAGTCACAAATGTGCACACAGTACATGTGATGATCAGTAGATGTTGTGTCCAATATACACCTACACCTATCCCTGATTATATTATATACCTAGCTGTTCCTCGCAACTTTGTCCGCGTTGAATTTATTGCGGTTGGATTTCATGGTTTTGATTTTTGTGCACAGAACCCTAATTGCTTTCTAAGATAAAATTAGCTTAAGTTACTTCTTATAATATCAAGCTATCTGCCAATAAAAGTGCCGTCAAAATCGGTCTAGCCATTTCGGAGATTAGCCGGAACAAACAGACAGACAGACGAAATTTTTAAAATTGTTTTTTTTTTGTTATAAAAATTTTGTTGTTTTGAGATATACGATTCTCAAAATAGTAGCGTTACGCTGTAAATTTATACTGAGATTCTGTGAGAGCGTAGTCCTTCCCTGGTGGAACGGACCCTTTCATGCTGCAGTCATAATATTGCATAAACTCTACCACTTGCAATATAGCTATAATAAAAAATATACAGTTATAAAAACAAAGTTTTATCAATAATTAAAATGGTGGTATCAAGGAATAATTGGTCATTAACCTTTCAGATTTAAATAACAGAATCGTAGAATATAGGTAAATTTGGTGATGAAATTATTTGCACAGCTCGAGAAGCAGATTTGCCTTAGTAATTTTGATAACAAATTCGAATATTACTTTGATCTCAAAATTTAGATAATAGATATATACATAAATATATAAATATATCTATTATCACAATTTTGTTATAAAGCCAATACAAAAAGAAACAAAAAATATTAACAGATTAGTGTAACTTGGCCGATGGTTGATCAAGAATTATTTTCCCAACAAAGGAACCATTGAAATATATGTTTGCACTGGCAATTTGTCGTCACTCGTCACGCTTGTACCTGGAATGTGAGTAACATTGACCACCCTTTACGTTGTAATGGGCTTAGTGAAATCCTTTGACACTGGATTTGTTTTTTCTCATCCGGCTCCATTCAACTAACTGATTATTCGCGCTTTGGAGGGCCACTCGTGACGTCATTGATAATCCTTTGCAAGTGTAACAAAGACCTTGACGGGATAATGTGTGAAGTTCGTATATTTAGCGGTAGACAGTTTTTACACTAGCATGTGTTTGTGTGGCCTCATTTCGTATCTGTGTCAGCGTATATTAAAAGAGCCCCTAATTTTTGCCATCTGGTCGATTAAGCTGTAGTGCTTCTTTTTGTTGGGGAACAGTTTATGCACACGTGATTATAGTGTTCTTGTTGTGCACAAAAATCCTATGTTATATCTTTTTTGCATGCTCCCATACGTGCAAAGTGGGATAATAAATATTATCACAGTTCATCACAAGACATAGTCATAGACCTCCCACAAGGAATGACACAGAGCACGGTCACGTATAGGCTGGCTCGATACATAGCTCAAAGTACTAGAATCAGAGTCAGAACAATTTATTTCGTGGATCATAGGTATTATATAGATGTTAGTTACATATATAATCGCGTTTAACTGTGTCCTACCCTGTGGGCATACAAAGTACATTTTTTTTTTTGCAAATCGATCAAAGTAAGTACCTAAAAAACGAAGTATCTAACAACTGAAGAACTCGAGTGGCAGCTTTGTACCAGTAAGCGAAGTGTAGGTGGCTCCTACGAGATGGGTGACGACATGGTAAGAGATGTAGGAAGTCGATTGATGTAGGCTCAGGAATAAATATTAAACAGTGATTAATATGGTGTCTAAAATTTCCTTTTTTTCATTTACTTCAATTTCTAGTTACATAAGAGATATAAATAACCCAAAACTAAATAAAAAGATAAATAATATTTTTACAAAACAATTTTAAATAATTTATTTTTTTAATTAAATTTTCACCTTTTCACTGAATCAAGCTTGCTTTTTTCCATTTTTATTATTAGTATGTTTATTTTCTCTAAGCTATGAATACACATTTGAATAATTCATTGAAGCCTTGCGAATAAAACAGTTTTAGTTCGAAATTGTCACAAACAAATACAGTAAAGTTTCATTGAGACCTGAAAATGCATCTATATTTAAATAATAAATCGAGGATAGATGTAGGTGTTTATGGGCTACAGTATACGTGTAATGGAGGTGTAAGAATACCCACTACCCCATATCATCTCGTGGGTAAGTCGTAAGAGGCAATAAAAAATAAAATAAAATAAGCTTTATTGCTGTTGGTTTAAACTCATTGACAAAAAAAAATTATTTAAAGTTGAAAGGTAAGGAAACAAATTAACTTAACTAACTAAATCATGTTCTCGGCATTCGGTTGGTCTCCCCTCATAACAGCTTGTCTTTCGACAAAGGACTTTCTGTCCCTTGCTGTACGTAACCATTCTGGTCCTGCTACTTTCTTAAAATCGTCTTCCCATCGCTTTGGCTGTCTTCCTCTACTTCTTCTGTTTTATCTAGGGTACCATTCAGTTATTATTCTGGTCCATTTCTCTTCCTTTTCTCTCAACATGTGACCCGTACAGCGCCATTTCAATTTTCTGCATACTGATTGGAATTTTTCGAATTTTGTCTTTTCTTTTATCCTTTTTAACTTTATCTTTTCTCCGTACTGCCAATACGCTTCTCTCTATTCCGTTCTGACATATGTTGATTTTATATTGTTGTTGTTCAGTTAAGGCCCAAGTTTGGCATACGTATGTCAGACATGGCAGGATACAAGAATTGAAAACTTTTCTTTTTTCCGACATTGGCATCTCTTTATTCTTCATTATTTCGCTTAACGACCAACATTTTTTCCAAGTATTAGCTATTCTTCTTTCATTTTCTTTCTGCATGTTCTCTGTTGGTGATATTAATTGTCCTAAATAAATATACTCATTTACGTATTCTAATTGCTGTCATTATTTTCGTTTTTGTTAAATTGTTGTAAGACCTGCATTTGCACTTTCGTCTGATAATTGTTGTAACATTACTTTCAAGGTATTCGGAGAAGAGTATTAAATCATCAACGAATCAAAAAATAAAAAGAAGAAAAAATATCTTTGGCGAAATAGAGTCACCTTGACGGACGCCTCTTCCAATTGGGAACTCGTCGCCTGTTATTTTAAATTTTATTTGTGCTGTACTTTTCCCATAAATGTTCTGTAGTATTCGTACGTACTTTCTATGGACGCCTTGTCGCTCTAATGTTTACCATATATAGTGATGTTCCAAAGAATCAAAAGCTTTGTTGAAGTCTACGATACCCACATAGTATATTTTATTGTATTCTCTGTATTTCTGAAGTATCTGTCGCAGGACGTGAATATGGTCTATAGTCGAGAAGTTGCTCCTAAATCCAGCTTGCTCCTTTGGCTGATTTTCATCGAGGGTATTAGTTAGTCTAAATAATATAATTTTTGAAAATATCTTATATATGTTAGACATTAAGTTTATCGACCTGTAATTGCCGATGTCTATTTTGTCTCCTTTTTTATGTAACAAAACCATTACTGATTTCGTCCAATCTTCTGGTAGATTTTCTGTTTTTATTATTTCGTTGAATAAATTGGTTAGTTTGGGGACAATCACTGGCATTGATATTTTAAGAAGTTCATTAGTAATTTGATCGGGCAAAGCACCCGGGCTTTTCCTAATTTCTGCGTAGTAATAGCTCTTTCTGTTTCTTCTTTTAGAACAGGTGGTAAAGGTTCAGAATCTTGCGTGTCGTCCATCGTAGTCGTAGTGAGTTTTCCATTTTTGCTCTTATAAAGGTCCTTATAATATTCCGTAGCAATATTTAAAATTTCAACTTTTTTGCTAGAACATTTTCCCTGTTTATCCTCCTTTTTTTAGGATAAGGGTGAAAAACGAGCACACAGTCCACCTGATAGTAAGTGGTTGCTGCGGCCCATAGACATCTACATCTATCCTCTGTTACAGATCAAAATGCAGACGCGTTTTCACCCGTGAGGACTAGGATGGAATGCCTCATTTCCAGTAAAAAGGGCCTTCGGCCACCTGCAATCACCAAGCGAAACGCAGAGGTAAACCTCTACTTCACGCTGGTATTCTGTGAGGTCGTGGTACCACCCCGGTTCGAGCCGGCCCATCCATGCGACAGCAAAAGCTGCCGCCTGGCTCTACTACTGTTGAAACCACCATATTTGGTATCCAATGTTTCTTTAATTCTAACTCTTTAAACGCTTACCTTAATATGAACAAATAATAACATATTTTCCCTTTTTTTGTTTCCTTTCTTTTTAACGTTACCTCCGTCCGACCGTCCGTTTGTCTGTCAGCAGGCTGTATCTCATGATCCGTAATAGGAAGACAGTTGAAATTTTCACAGAATGTGTTGTTTTTGTGTTCTATTGTAACTATAACATCAAATAATACAACTAAAATAAAAATTAGTGGGGGCTATTAGAAACATATTTTACGATAGTACGGAACCCTTCTTGTGCGAGTCTGACTCTAGACTAAGTAAATGAAATGAAATATTGCAAGAACAGCTTTTTTATGCTTGCATTCTTTTTAACGTTACCTTCACTTTAGGATTTTCACGTGTATCGAGGCGGAAGTTTATGAATAGAAAGGAGAATGGGATTTTTGAGCCTGAAGTTAACTAATTGGTTTATACTTAAAAATTAACCATAAAAAGAAGACGATAATAAGAAATATTAGACATATTTTTCTTAAGTAAAATACAAAAAAATAGCTCTTTTGACAATCTAGATTTCGATAAACCAATAAAATAATAAATATGTTAGAAAATCGATTGTAGTGGATTTTTTATGGCAATAAATCGATTACCATAAAGAATACACTAGTGAAATTGTCTTTTCTGAACGTTATCTTACAATAGAGGACTTCTCATTTTGAAAGTTGCAAGTTCAACCTTCAAACTATTTATTTAAAAGAAAAAGACAGATTTTTGATTCGATTTGAAACTAGCGAAATATAATAGATTCTCGATTAAATGGAGCATTTTAGTGTCTATTTCCAATTATTTTTCTGTGTTAACTAGGGAGATCAAAAAATTGTATACATATCTACAAAATAATAATAAGAAATACAATACAATTTAAGTAATTGATCTCAGATCGGATATCCCTAATATTCTCTTCACTTAGTTGTTGTTGTTTTAACTTTCGTCAATCATTTTACCATTTTGTTTTATTATCAACCACAGATTTTTGGTGATTTTATACTGATCCTGCTTTTATATCTTTAAGTAATTATAGTGCAAATTGCCTGTTACAGTGTATTAACAGTGAAAAATCACCTGTTACAGTGTAGGTAATAGATAATCTCACTTTTACTTATTCTACAATAACTCTGCTCTTATTATTGCCAGATTTTTCAGCTATGGATTGTTTATATATACGCTTTCAAATGGTCCTAGCTTAACCTTGTTAACACTTGGGCCCAATAATCTATGGAGACGTCTCTTTCTCCTTTCATATTCAAACCCGCGACCCTTAGTGCTGCAACTCATTCGCTACGGAGCAGCCATTACTTTAGAAATTAGCATGTGGATTCTTAATGTATACGTATAAATAAAATTGAAGTGCCTGTCTGTGATATCCAAATAATTGCCTTTTATTGAGCTGACGCGGTTATTTGCATGCAATTAAGATGTGAGAGAACATTTTTAAATTTTTTTTGTCTGTCTGTCCGTTTGTTTATCCGAAATACTTTTAAATCGAAAAATGTATAAAATAAAAATGATCTATGATGATTTTCCTAAACTTAAATAACGCTTTTTTACCCCGCCCTTGATGCCATCTAGGCGATATCTTCTAAATAATTCGTAATATCTAAATTAAATATTATATTATATCTAAATAATATCTAAATTAAATAAAATAAAATAAATATATGCTATGGCTCATAGACATATCATCTATCATCGAATAAGAATCAAAATTCAGATGCGCTGTCACCCCTGAGGTCTAAGATAGAATGCCTTGTTACAATTTAAAAGGATCTCCGGTTCTCTGCACTCACCATACAAAACACAGCAGCGATAATCTATTGTTTCATGCTGGTATTCTGTGGGAGCGTGGTCCCCGCGCTAGCCGACCCATTCGCGCTGCAGTTTTGTATAGCTGCTTCTTGAATTTTCTCTTTATTTTATTTCAACAATATAATTAGTTAATTACATTATTAATAAAATGTAATAATCAAATAATTTATAGCGATGTTACAACGCGTATATTCCAAAGTTGTAAGTAAATGAAATGATACATTGCAAGAAAAGCTTTTTTATGCAAAGGCAAAGTAGGGCAAGCATCTTAACAAAGCTTCTGAAGTAGGTCACTTTTAGAATGGACCCTAATAACTGTCTTAAGAGAAAATACTGCTTAAAATTATGACTGTGCCATTGAGAATTGTGTCAATAGAGCGGTCCATGCTACAGGAAGCTTTTGGAAGTCGGTTCGATTGGGGAAGGATCACACTCGCATGGAATACTTTTTTTAAAGGATAGGGTGACAAACGAGGACACAGTCCACCTGATGGTAAGTGGTTGCCGTGGCCCATAGACATCTACATCTATCCTCGTTTGCGAATCAAAATGCAGATGCGTTTTCACCCGTGAGGACTAAGATGGAATGCCTCATTTCCAGTAAAAAGGGTCTCCGGATCTCAACACTCACCATACGATATACAGCAGTGTTAAGCTGCTATTTCACGCTGGTATTCTGTGAGAGCATGGTCTTTCCCCGATTGAGCTGACCCATTCGTGCTACAAATATATATAATATAGCTGCAGCATGGCTCTACCACGTGAAGATTAGAAAATTTGAAAAAATGAAAATATTTCACTTGTGTGAAATATTATCATATTGATGATACGTTTTATATGGCGAGATGACGAGCACCGAAGGCTCTTTTTATTGGTAACGAGGCTTCTATCTTACGTCCCCGGAAAGCCAACGTATCTGCGTTTTGGTTCTTAATTGTTAATAGATTAAGTGTCTAGGATTCACAGCATCCACTTAATTTCTGGTAGACTATGAAACAGAAACAAACATTTTTATTCAATATAGATTATAAATAATACTTATTGAAAGTCACTCTTTTGTTTGATTACCTCTATTATTGAAAGTCACTCTTTTGTTTGATTACCTCTACCACTTTTTCGAAAAAAATCCTCCGTCCTGGGAAGAACCAGCAAGAAACCCAGCGCGACTTTTTTTTAAATAGTAGCTTACAATCATATATGTTACACAAATTAACAACACAACAAATTAGAAATAGCTTGGTAGCGATCACCTCATTTCCAGGGGTTATTATCATTCATAAATTCTTTAATATTATAATAACCCTTTTTATACAAAATTAGTTTAATAAAATTTTTGAACTTTGAGCAGGTCAAATTATGTATATTTTCTGGAATTTTGTTGTAAAAGCGTATACATCGCCCCAAGAATGAATTACTGACTCGATGGAGTCGAGTAATTGGTACTACTAGCTTGTGTCTGTTCTTAGTATTTACAGAATAAATATCACTTATTTTTGTAAAACTACTTTTATTTTTGTGTACGTACATTACATTTTCACAAATGTATTGAGAGGCCAAAGTTAATGTATTAATTTCCTTAAATTTTCCAGCTGCTGGCCCCTTGGGTTCCGTTGCCCTATTCCAAATTTCCCTACTTTCAGCTCACCATTCTCTCTTGTGCCTAGTTTTGCATTGAAGTCTCCCATTAACACCGTATATTGGGTTTTGGAGGAATGCATGGCTCTAGAGATATCCTCATACATTTCTTCCACCTCTTCATCGGGGTGTGCCGAGGTTGGTGCGTAAACCTGTATGACCTTCAGCGAATACCGTTTGGTGATTCTGAGTATAAGGTATGCAACCCTCGTCGACACACTCCCGATCTTTACAACGTTGTTAACGAGAGACTTGTGGACGATAAATCCGACACCTCCTTGGGACAGATGGTCGCCCTCCCGGCGATAGAGCAAGTTGCCGGATTCGAGGATTACCGTGTCCTCCCCCTCTCTTCGGACTTCGGATAATCCTATAATATGCCAGCGCAACTTGTCTATCTCTTCTTCCAGCTCCACGATCTTCTCGTCAGTCCTCAGGGTGCGTGCGTTGTACGTTGCCAAGTCGAGTCGTCTAAGGTGGCAACCGAACCTCCACCGGAGATTCTTAGCACCCCCTGCCCCGCCGTTACCATGGTCGCCACCGTAGCCAGGAATAGCGGGGCCGCCGGGGACTGGGGGCCGTCTCTTCGTAACTCTCATCATAGGGGGTATATTGCCATAGTTGCCACGCTTGGCGAGCGGGTTGGCAACCGCAGTTTTTTATTGTATTTTTGCCGTTACCAGGAAGATGCTGCTGCCCATCTCCTGCCTGTTTCCCTTTGTCGCCTTTTACGACACCCACGGGAGGATATCGGGTAGTGGATATTCGTGACCGCCACTACACGGCAATTACTGTACACCGGAAACAAAACAACAATCAAAACAGTGGAGAAGACCTGGTTCACCACCCCCTAAAAAGGCTAAGTCGATTTTGTCGGCAAATAAGGTGATGGCTTCAGTATTCTGGGACTCGAAAGGTGTGATTATGATTGATTATCTTGAAAGGGGTCAGACTATAAACTCTGATTACTACTGCACCTTACTACGTCGTTTACGAGAGGAAATAAAAGAAAAACGTCGAGGAAGGCTCAGAAGAAAAGTCCTGTTTCATCAAGATAACGCCCGTGTTCACACGTCAGTACAGTCAATGGCTGAAATTCACAACTGTGGCTTTGAACTGTTACCGCGTCCGCCGTATTCACCTGATCTGGCACCATCAGACTTCTTTCTGTTCCCTAACCTAAAAAAGCACTTGGGAGGTCAAAGATTTTCGACAAACGACGAGGTCAAAGCAGCTGTAGACGCATATTTTGATTCTAAGGAAGAATCATTTTTTTTCAACGGTCTAAATGCTTGGAAGGGGAGGTGGCAAAAGTGTATTGAACTTGATGGTGATTATGTAGAAAAATAAAAATATAACTGATTTAGTATGTGTTTATTTTTTTGGTTAGGCCGAGTACTTTTCAATCCACCCTCGTATTATGGTAATACACAAAAGCCTTAGTGATTTGCTCTTTAATTTTTTGCACATTTTTAAGTTTTTTTAACTTTTCTACTTTTATGAATATCTGTGCTTTGGTTTCTTTATTTCTAATCTTACCTAGCTGACTAGGCAGACGTTGTTCTGCCCTTTTCGACAACCCTTCAAATAAAAAATCCTTAAATTCGTAATAAAAAAATATTGAGTGTCACTTATCACGATAAAAACTATCCTAATTTTCAAGTTGGACCAAACTGCACAGAGTGTGCAAATTTCATTGAAATCAGTTCAGTAATTTAGGAGTTCATCGCGGACAAACAATGTGACACGTAATTTTTATATATAGAGATGAATATAAAATATAGCTAATACTACATAAAGAAACATTAACCTTAACATTTTCCGAACAAATTAATTTCCACGCTATGACATCTTTCAAATATTATTATTTTTTTTATAATATAAGGGTGACAAACGAGCACACAGTCCACCTGATGGTAAGTGGTTACTGCGGCCCATAGACATCCACATCTATCCTCTATTACAAATCAAACTGTAGATGCGTTGTCACCCGTGAGGACTAAGATGGAATGCCTCATTTCCAGTAAAAAACGGCCTCCGGCCACCTGCACTCACCAAGCGAAACGCAGAGGTAAACCTCTACTTCACGCTGGTTTTCTGTGAGGTCGTGGTACCAACCCGGTTCGAGCCGGCCCATCCGTGCGACCGCAAAAGCTGCCGCGTGGTTCTACCACTGTTAAAACCTCCTTACCTTATTAACCTTATTACCTCACTTTTAAGTACCGCCGCCCTGGTGGCAGAAAAATTTGTGGGTTATTGTCTTAAAATATATACCAATAGGCAAAGGAATTAAATGAACTCATATATTTATTTATATTGATTTGATGAAATATATTACATAAATTATATTAGATAATTTCATTTCGCACTATGAGATGCGGGTGTAGATTTTTTAGGTAGTATGTTGTACTCGTAATATGTAGAAGAAAACCATAACGACTTTACACTTCACACTTCACTTGTTAATACTTGATTTTGTAACCCATCTGTTGTAATCTTGTTTCATTATTCATACCTTGCACTATATATAAAACCATTTTTAAGGAGTAAATTCCTAAAAAAACTTACTAACAACTTACAACAAATTATTATTATTACTTATAAAACCAAATGTGGTCAAGATGTTATTTATATACTTTATTTTCTAGCAAAATATTTGACGTTAGGTACTAAATAGAAGCAAATAGATATACGTTATTGCTTAAGCATCTTTCACCGCCGAGCACGTGGTAAATCAGCACTTAAAATTGCAATTAACAATTTCATTGGTGCCGGCGGGGATCTAACCCGGGTTGCTCGAGTATTGTGAAGGAAAACATCCTAAGGAAACCTGCATGTCTGAGAAATAAGAAAAAAATATTTCGAAGATATGTGAAGTTCGCCAACACGCATTGTGGCAGCGCGACGGACATTCCCTTGCCCTAAAACCCTCTCAGAGGCCTGTGCTCAGCAGTGGGACGTAAATACGCTGCAACTTTACTTTACTTTACTTTAAGCATTCGATCGACTCGATCTAGAGGTATTCAGGGGTTCAGGAGAATAGACGTATGTACGGACACTGAAGAAATTCGTTGAGAGTTTCGTTTTGATAACTTTGGCACGGAATGCTAAAAATGTGATGAAAACCGTAGCTTATGAAAACATTATTTTCAATAATGATATCTTATATTTAAGCGAAGACTACACATTGAAAAAAAAAATTACGGATTTTATCATGTTTAATTTACTTATTTTAATTCCAGACGTTTCTAAAAATCTATAGCTTTTTCGAATTTTATAAAAACTATATAGCTGTAAAAGAACATATAGTTGACTAGACGCACCGACGTACCGGGAAATGCAGACTTCCCGGAACATGTTAAAGATCGTCCCTGCCATTACATTAGAATTGATAGACAACAAATCCTCCCAAAAGAACACCGATTCATACCAAGGCTGATCCGCAAGGCTATTGAAATTAAAAAAAACACCCTAATTTCAATAGAGAACATGACTGGGTGTTGCCATCTGCTTGGGATGGTAATAATTAATAATTTAAAATTAAACATTTTGTGCAACCGACTTCAATATAAATTATTAAGAATGACTCAAAAATTATTGGTCAAACCTTGATCAAATTTATATACAACTACATGAGAAGCACCAGCTTTCAAATAAAAAAAAATCATCGAAGTCGGTTCCCCGAGAAAAAAATTTATGAGGTAAGGCATAACACACATAAACAAAAAAAGATAAGATAAGATTAAGTAGATAAAATTAAATCCAAACCTAAGCATACCACTGCAAGACTTTCAGAAACTTTAAGCTCATTCTGCATAGATCGGACCAAAAATGAATATTCAAAAACTGAAGTTAGCTGGGCTAACTATGACATTGGGACGTCAAACAGCTCAGTCCCCCCCTGACCATGGGTGCTGGAAAGCACTCAAAACGTCGGGAATTAAAATAAGTTCATTAAACGCGACAAAATCCGTTATAGTGTTATTCAATTATTTAAAATGTTTTTTATTCCAGTATTACCTTACTCCTACTTCACTCAATTCTAGATTTCTGTAATCCGGCAATTCTTAAGGTCTCTTGATTACGTTCAATTATTTTTATGAGGCTGTGGATCCAGAGAAAGTCAAATATATGTTTAAAGATTGGAATTTGTGTCAATGCATATAATATTTATAATTTAACATCATTTCACGTTTTGAGGTGTAGTGTTTTTAAAAGGATGTCTGTGTGTCTGTGTTACCTTTTTGTACCTTTTGTACGTCAATGAACTTTTCCGTTGAAATTATATTTATATATATATTATTCAAATATCATTCGATTTTTTATTGATTTTAAAAAATAGGATGAAGATTCAAATGCATAACGCGTTATATTGGACGTTTATTGAAAGTTGCACTTTTGTAAATTTCACTAGATCTGACGTTCAATTTGTAGACGGTCTTTATTATACAGTTAATGTATTAGTGTATATACTCGTATGTATAAACTAATATATTTATATTATGTTTTAAAAATTATACATTTTTAGTAATATGTTAAAGAGCTAGTTTTTTTTGTGACTCTAGCAATAGCTCTCACCACATTACAAAAGGTTAGCTGGCAGAAAATGCCTTTTCGGCATTAATTTGTTACAATTATTCTGCGTGCAATAAAGGATTTTCTATCTATCTATTTATTCAAATTATCCAATCATGCAGTATTGCTCAGAATTGTTTTTGACATTTCCTTTTGTAAGTTCACAGTATATAAATTTTAGATATTGCCAGCTATAAACCTGACTCCATTCCTCGTGTTGCTCTCTCAAGAAGAGGCTTATGCAAAATAAACAGATATTTATAGGCTGTTACTACGAAAATATTCAGACAAGCTCTGAGCACTGCATTAAAGGTCCGTGCTTCTGCGATTGTTGGAAGACCTCCTAACTTGTGACTTAAGATCAGAGTTATACCTAGCAGTTAGTTGTTTGTTTACAATTCTATAAAGAAGGTTTGCGACATTGTGTATATTTACTGGCAGGCCAGGCGTAGGTTCTTCTGTTCTTTCCAACGAGCTTTAGATTGCATTGAATTTCCATCATTAAATTAAATTGATTGAATCCCTAAATTCGCACGAAAAATTATTGAGGGTCACTGAGCGGTATACAAACTATCTTATCTTTGGAGTTGGAGCAAGCAATACGTACTAACAAATTTTCATTGACATCGGTTGAGAAGTTTCGGGGATGACCCATATCAACGAATATCGAGATACGGGATTTTTATATATTAAGATATGCAGTCTATAAAAAAAAAACATTACACTCATATTAGAATTATTTTTTGTACCGTGGATGAATTTTACATACATAAATTGCATATGGATCAACATTAACAGCAGATACAATTATTTGTAGGCCAAACACAACACAACAATTGTTCCGTGCGAGATTTAAACCGGTGACCTCGCAACGTCGCAGCCTAATGCTTAGCCACTGCGCATTAATACGGTTTTTTTATCGCCGTATATTTTCTCTACAAACGCTTTGGAGATCATTAAAGTGGAATTGTAGATGTTGTTTTAATTACGTTCTTGTTTTATACAAATAATCATTAACTTTAAGCAACTGTGATGTGAAAGATGCATTAACATCTTTTCATTTTCAGAAAAGCATGATAATTTAAAATAAGTATTTAAAATTGTCAATTTCTTTGTGATATTAAAATAGATAAATATTAAGATAACTGTTCATAAAGCGATATGGGAACCGCACTTAAGTGGCTGCAATCTGAATAAAACTAGGTCATTAGGGATGTCTTTTAGAAGTGCTGACTAAATAGACTGAAAAGAGCTTTTATCGTTGCAAAACGTATAAAATTTATTTATGGTTTCGCACATGTTACGATACTGGGAAATAAGTGTTCCCGATTTGAGTGCAGGACTGCAGTGAATGATATATTACCGTCAATGGAAAGTGTGTCTGCGAACGAGCCGAGTCGACGCCAGTGACTAAAATACTGCTTTTTTCCGATATTTGTTTGTTCGATCTTACTATATTGATTGGTTTCAACAAACATGTTGAAAAATGAATCAAAAGCGAAGCGTAAAGTATTCACATAGAATTCACCAAAACGTAAGTGGTTATAAATATAAAGTTGAGACCCATTTTACTGTAAACGAGGTTTCCATCTTAGCCCTTGGAGGTGACAACGCATATATATTTTAATTCTTTATCAAAGACAAATGGGTCACAGCATTCACTTACCATTAGGTGGATTATGTATTGTTTGTCACCCTAATTCTATAAAAATAACTTCGCCAATTCACCAGTGCCAATAATGCTACATTGATTTCGCGACTAATAATTCCATCAAATGTTATTTATGGATTTCATCGTGTAAAGTCATAGGGAGAAGAAAGGCAATTAAGATGTTTGAATCTTAATGCCATGGTTAATTCGAGCTACCTTCAGTTTTTAATTATTAATTTTGGTCCCATCTATGCAAATTAAGTATAGTAGTGATCTGGTCTAGTGTCTAATATAGTGTCTAGAAGTCATGCAATGGTATACTTTGATTTAGAATTATTTTATTAATAATGGTTTCTGAGCACATGATGATAACCAGCCATATTTTCTATTGTAATTAGGATGTTTTTAGAGTACGATATTTTAAAAGGATAAACCAGAACCCGGGAACCCTTATAAGATGGGGCATCTACCGTGATGTAGATGTCCACTATAGAATTAAGTTTTCGTTTAAATTCAACTTACCTTTTTGTAAGAGCAATGTTCAGTGGTTATCTTATCGATAATTTCGGGATGGATGAACTATCTATATACTTATTTAAGTTTATACTGAATGAGAATTCAGCAGGTCTTATTCGCACTAACTTGTCTCTTGCGCGGCTTAGTATGAGATTTGATATAATAACGGTGACAATTTTAAACATGTTCACAGACTTCCCAGAGAGTCGATTCTTCGGCCTCTCTCCAACGATATTTTATTTTTACTGTCGTCACTCTGCCGATTTCTGGTAAAATCTTGACTTTTATTTTGGTATTGGTCTTCATTTTATCTTTATACTACACTGTACCTAAAAAGACCAATATTATAACCATATGACGTCTCATATTATTTTTGAAACTCTTTGCAAAATTGCGTTCAATCGCACGCCCCCATTATTTGGAATCCTGCCAGAATGCTAGCTCTTCATTAATTGAACGTTCAACATTTGCGTCTCAGATATCTTGGTGGAGAGTTTACTTATCGATAGTGATGTAATCTAGCGACGTCAATTTAGGGTTTATACTTTAGTAGTTTTGTATGTGTTAATCAATTAAAATAAGTTCCCTCCACACAGGCGCATATTATACTGCGAATTTTATGACAGTTTATTTTATATATATTTACGTTTGTTTTACAGAATTGTAATTATACTTTTTCTTCACTGGTCCGTGAAGTTGTGCCAGATGTGGAACTTTTTCGTTGTAGGAAGGAACTGTCTTTAACCACACGGCAGGCTTATTGGCGATGGTGAATTACTCGTGATAATTGTCTATTTTAAATCGAGAGACCGAGGCGGGGGAGTTCCCATATAGTTATATGTACATCACGCAATGCAATGAGGAAGCCCGTTTTTCGCGTTAAATTTAATTATGAGAGGCAATTTATTATTTCGAATAGTATTTTATAAATCTGGTCATAGCAAGAAAGAGTTTAAATAACCTGCCTTAGCGCGACAGTAATGTGTCCTATATCATCATCATCATCATCGTCATTATGACAGCCTACGTACCTTTTTACGTGGTAGGGCCATGCTTCAGCTATATTAATAGTATAGTTGTACCACGAATGGGTCGGCTCAACCGGGGTAGGACCACGCTTTCACAGAATAGCAACGTAAAATAGCAGCCTAATGCAGCTGTGTTACATACGATAAATATAGATAATTCGAGACCATTTTTACTGGAAACGAGGCATTCCATCTTAGTCCTCAGGGGTGACAACGCATCTGCATTTTGATTCATAATCAAAGATAGATGTAAATGTCTATGGGTCACAGCAACCACTTACCATCAGGTGGACTGTGTGCTCGTTTGTCACTCTAATTATATATAAAAAAAGCCTATCAAAATCCACTGTTGAACATAGGCTTCTCCATAGATTACCTCAAATGGATATTTTCCATATTTTATATACTTGGCAGGCGGTTTAGTAACCGCAGTTTTTTATTATTTTTGTGTTGATGTCAGGGAGATAGATGCTGGATGTCACTGTGGCGACTTATGCCACCAACGGGATGATATGGGGCAGTGGATACTGTTACGCCGCCACTACCCGGATAAAGTGTCCTAAACTGTTCGTATATTTGGTTTTGTGAAACTTTAAGTTATTATTATTGACTTATATTTTTTTTATAGGATAAGGGTGACAAAGGAGCACACAGTCCACCTGATGGTAAGTGGTTGCTGCGGCCCATAGACATCTACATCAAACAAAATGCAGATGCGTTGTCACCCGTGAGGACTAAGATGGAATGCCTCATTTCCAGTAAAGGTAAAGGGTCTCCGGTTCTCTACACTCACCATACGAAACACAGCAGGGTTAAACCGCTATTTTACGCTGCTATTCTGTGAGAGCATGGTCCTTCCCCAGTCGAACCGATCCATTCGTGCTACAACTATACTACTAATATAGCTGCAGCATGGCTCTACCAAGTAAAAAATAATTATAAAATATTATATTTATATTAAATCATAATCATAATTAAAGCCCCTTACAACCCCACTTCTGAACATAAATCCATTTTATAAATATTTTAAAAGTTAAAATACATTGCCTCATCAACTGAAGCACATGCCCTTGTCTAGTCTAGCTGACTTCATTAAAAGTACTTTTCCTTCGACCTCTGACATTTTAGGTTTTCTAACCCACGCAAATTGGTCGTGGCAAATAGCCAACGGTCAGAAGAAACTAGGGGATGTTCATTCATAAATTCGCTTTCTACTTATAATCTATAGTATTGTAGTATTTGTATTTTTGGCATCACTGCTGTTATTTGTTGGAAGTGTTTTTATGTTTTTCTATTTGAAATTTGATTTATCTATATATACATTAAGAGCTTCAAAATAATGAATATGGTGATCATATTACTTTTTCTCTTCTAAAAGCACCTAAAAATTGTATTTTAAATCTGATAAAAAACAACGTTACAATTAATACGTTTAAAAAATACGTTTAAAATAATAGAAAAGGTTTATATGGAATTCCATTTTTCTTTTTGTTTGCTGCAGTGCATGCAAAGACATTCATAATTATTAATTTATCATTAAGTATAACATTAGGGTGTATAGCCATGTATGTAACCATACATTCGCGGTTTTGATTACATTTGCGAAAGTTGCCATACCTCGAAGGCGGGTTGGCAACCCTGATAGTTTTTTTTTCAGATTAACCGCATTCCTATGTTCAGCAGAGGACTTGTGAAGAATTGCAATGATGAGAAATTTCTTAATAGTGCAGCAACAAAGATGTTTGTTTCAACGAATTGATAGAATTACTAACTGGATAGAGGCCCAGTTACTCATTGATGCGACGAGTTGCAAACTCATCGGACGTGAAATTAATTTATATATTTTCCGGGAATCAGCATTAATCGCGGTTTTTATTTTATTATAAGCATTATTGCTAATAATATTGTAGTTTTTTTAAACAAATTTTAATAGTTTAGTCTATTACTGTTCCGCGCCAAATTTAGCAATTGTATAGTAGTATTGTATGTCTTTTACAAAGGTTTTTCTAAAGAAGTTTCTGTTTTACGTAAACTTTTTAGCCAAGTTATAAAATGCGACTCAAAAATTTAGTTTTAATACTATAAAAGGGCTAAAATGAATTTTGGTACGGCACTATGGTCACAAAAATAAGTTGAATTATTTTATTAATTAAATAATTTTTTTTTTTAATTAAACGATCATTAATTAAAAAGTAAAATAACCTGGTTAGTTAGTTGCTCGTGTACTATTAACTTTTAAGCAAACATTATTCACTTGGCAACGCGTCATTTATTTTTGTTTCTTTAAATATAATTTTTCAATACTTTTTTTTTAAAAACTTATTTTAATACTTTCTAATATTGCCTAGCTATCTAGTTTCAGTAATTCACAATATACTAGCCAAAAGCAATATATAAGGTGCACGTTTCCTTTGCTAGAAATGGAAGCAGGTGACTTTCGTAAACAGGAACCGGCGCTTTGTGAGTTTGGAATGCAAAGATACAAACAAAGTGATAAAATTTACAATATCATATCATGCGCACCATTAATTGATTTGTCTGGAACTCTGCTACGACAGATTGTTTGCGCGTTATTTGTGGAAAACCATGAACGTGTCTTCAAAAACATCAGTAATAGAAAATACTTTTATTTTTACTAGTATTGAAGTAACAAACGGGCTTCTTTATACAATACAATAAAGGGCGAAAAACGAACACACATGTACATGATGGTAAGTGAGTGTTGTCTCATAGATACTTACAATAATACCTGATTAAGAATGAAAAGGCAGATACATTGACGCTCCTGAGAACTAAGATAGAGTGGCTCGTTCGTCGTCGTAGCCAGAAAAAGGATTTTTGATTCTCGTGACTCACCATACATAAAGGCAGCCATAAAGCGTTGCAGCGTGGCTCTACCACGTATAAGCAGAATTGTGTACAATCAGTATTTACTTTCAGTGTGGTTCTTCTAAAAGGAAAATTTTAAAATTATTTGTTTACAGCCGGTTTCAATATAAATTATTAAGAATTATCCCTTATCAAATTTATATGGGCCCATGAAAAGTACCAGCTTTCAAATAAAAAGAGAATCGTCGAAATCGGTTTACCCAGAAAAAAGTTATGAGGAAACACACATAAAAAAAGAAACATACAGTCGAATTGAGTACCTCCTCATTTTTGAAGTTGGTAGAAAAATAACATTTATGGGAGTTAATGTACTGAAAGTCAAAGTTTTGGTAACAAAACCTACATAATTATAATTAGCAAGTACATATAAAATTTATCAAGATTATACTCGTATAATCATTAAGAATGTATGCTCCTCTTTTCTGTCAACTTCAAAAAGGACATAGCACTCAATTCGACTGTATGTATTTTTTTATGTGTGTTACCCCATAACTTTTTACTGGGTGAACCGATTTCGACGATTCTTTTTTTATTTGAAAGCTGGTACTTCACATGTGGTCCCATATGAATATTAATTAATCAAGGTCAGACCAATAGTTTTTGAGTTATTCTTAATAATTTATATTGAAGTCGGCTGTACAAAATTTTTAATTTTAAATTATTTCATTGTATGTTTAAATTTTAATTAAAATTTCACTTCCTAATATTGACAGTTCATGATTTCCATTATGAAAACAATGTTTCTCACTCAACGTGCTACTAATTATGCTTTTCCATTTCTTGTGATATTAGTGTTACTATCAGTACCATATGGTGACAAGTAGTACCAGCGAAAGATAATGTACTTCTCCATATTATTAGGTGTGTCTTTTTGTTTGCTGCAGTGCACACAAAGACATTCATAGCGTAATAATTAATTTATCACTAAGAATAACTTTAAGGTATGTAGTTATGTCATATAAACATAGATTCGCTTTTTAGATTGCGTTTGCGAAAGTCGCCATACTCGCAGGCAGTTCGGCAGTTTTTCCTCAGAATAACTGCATTCCTTGGGGGAGGCTTATGTTCAGCAGAGGACTTGTGAAGGATTGCAGTGGTGATGATGAGAATAATAAAAATAGGAAAATTTCTTACTAGTACAGCAATATAGATATTTGTTTCAACGAATTGATAGAATTACTAAATGAATAGAGGCCCAGTTACTCATTGAAGCGACGAGTTGCAAACTCATCGGACGTGAAATTAATTTATATATTTTGCGGGAATCAGCATGTAATCGCGGTTAAATGGGCTACAGAGATAAATGAAATAGGAGAGAGGCAGCAGCATCGTACCGATAACAACTCAACGTAATACCACCGTAATTTGCCAATAGAGGCCTACTCGTATGGTCAGTAGTTTAGTAGGCTGTAAAGAATAAATAAAATTTCAATGTAAACTAGAGATTGAGTCCATGCTTCTTGGTAGAGGCATCTCTACGCTATTGTTATTAAAGAGATTCAAGCAAACTTTTTTCATGTGTGTCAATTTTCTGAAGAGTTTTCACATAAAGGAGAGAAGTAAATATCTATCTACATGTCAGATCGTTTGACATCGGCTTAAAGACGCCATTACGTGACTTAAAGTTCCGCATAAGACAAAAATAGCAACGATATTTATTTGTGCGCTGATAAAAAGAAATGTCTTGGGAATTGCGAACACGAAGTGATTTATTTTTTTGATCATTTACTTGTTGTCGATGCTTTATTACTTTTCTATCGTTAATGTTTAAGCACGAATTTTCATTAATACGATTATATATTTTGTATCCGTACTTTGCTCGATTTCTAACATAATTGATTCACAATAAGCCTTGCATTGACCTTTGCTTTGCTACGACTGACTGTCTTCCTAAAGTTTAGATTTATTTAATCAAACAGTTTGTGCGAGGTTATTCCGTCAATTATAACAAAGTTATTTTCACTTCACACTACGGTTTAAAGATGTTTTTACAGTTATTTTCAACCGTTCTCGTAGAATTTCTATGCTATGTGATCTAATTCATCACTAAATTATAACAAAACAATAAATATGTCATCCTTGTAAAATTTCAAATGTCAATTTTTGAGTTTATTAAGTGGCGAAGCTTGCGAAGTCACTTATTGATTTCACGATGTCTGTCCGTCTGTCCGTCTGTCCGTCTGTCCGTCCGTCTGTCCGTCTGTCCGTCTGTCCCACGATTATCTCGAGAACGGTTTCGAATTTTCAAATTCTGTTTTCAGCAATCGATTACTGATCACTCAGGCATCTGAACCTCCTATTTTGAATTTTTTATTTTCCGTTAGAAACCGCTACAAAGCTGATTGCTTCGCCACTTTGGTATGCTGTTAGCTTGCTAGGTTTATTACTACTATTTTATGTTTGATGAAGGCAGCTGTCTCTTAAGTAGAATCGATGACGTCATCATTAGTAAAAGGTTGAATAGGTAGTGTTTACATTACCCATATATAATGCAAAAGTATAAAAACAAAACCTTAAGAAAAGCGTACATACCGAACATATACAAAATAGAGCCACTGCAGCTCAGGGCCCGAGCTGCCGTCGTAAATATCGTAGTGCGCGAACAACCCGTGTTCGTTCCTTGCCCCTATTGAAGTTGATAACTGTAATTTTAAGTACTGATTCACATTGTGCTTAGCGGTGAAGCAAAACATCGCGAGGAACCTCAGACAAAATAAAAAGACTTTTTATTTTGTCTGAGCGAGGAACAAGAAAAAAATTGCAATTGTAGTCAGAAATAAGAGGAAGCATGTGTCCGGCAGTGGGGCGTATAATATATGCAGTAACTTTCATACAGATACTAATTTGTTCCGTGAGGAAATCGAACTTAAACTGCCGCAGTCAAGCGCTTATCCATTATACTACCAAGTTGTCTACAACTATATATCTATAAAAGTAGTAGTAGATAGTAGATTAAAAAAACATTTTGACGTGTGACAAACGAAATTTAAATTTTTTATGTCAAAAATTAAAGAGTTTTCATTTTAGTTTTCATTTCATTTCAATCGTTTTCAATATAAAGGTTCATAGCCTTTAATTATATGAGCATTGCAACATAGCGGCAGAAATGGGTAGGAGGATTGTACGGAAAACCATACTCATTTTATTATATTTGCTGCGATGAAAACCCATATTGAGTCCTAATTAAAGAGAGACTTTCTACTATCGTTGTTCTACCAAATACAATCCATACATATACCAATGATAGATCACAACATAATATAAATTTGATATCCTAGTACATCATATTATTATGTGCCCTGGTAATAATCCTGTTTTGATATATATCATTTTAAACAAATGTATGATTTATTGTGACACTTAATTTTTAACAGTTTTTATAAATGTAAACATTGAACCATTATAATTTTATCAAATCATGTACAGCATTCCAACTTTCTCTCCACATAAATTTACCGATTTAAATAACACGCTTCATACAAATTCAAGACAAACGAGAATGTGTAATGTTATTCATCGAAAACTTACCCGGGGAGGTTAAGATATTAACGTGATACCGATTAAAATTTCTTCGGACCTTATTAAGTATTCATTGTCATTTATATTATTATTTGGGAATAGTTATTAAATTAATTATTGTTTTATTCAGTAATGTACTATTCATGTAACAAATCATTATAGATAATGTGTTATTTAACGATCAGCATGTATTACTAATAGAGATCAGTTTTGAATGGAACCCACAGTTATATTTGTGTACCTCACAATTGTAGATTTCAGTAGTAATATTTTTAGTAACTAGGTAAGTGGATGCTTTACCCATCAGATGCTTACATTCTCCTTAATTAAGGAATCAAAATTCAAATGGGTTGTTATCTCTGAGGACTAAGATGGAATTTCTTGCTAACGGTAAATAGGGTCTCTCATTCTTGTCACACAACTCATACGAAACGCAATGGCGTTATGCACCTATTAATAATTGCTAACTAATATTATACCGTGTAGTGGAGGTTTAAGAATATCCACTACGCCATATCGTTCCGTGAGTGTTGAAAGAGTCGACAGAGGGAAGCAAACCAGGAGATAAGGACTAAAAATAAAAAAAAATTGCAGTTGCCGACCTGCTTGCCAAGCGTGGCAATTATGGTAAATATACGCAATTTTTCACATGGTAGAGCCATGCTGCAGCTATATTAGTAGTATAGTTGTAGTACGAACAGGTCGACTCGACCGGGGAAGGACCACGCTCTCACAGAATACCAGCGTAAAATAGCAGCTTAACGCTGCTGTGTTTCGTATGGTGAGTGTAGAGAACCGGAGACCCTTTTTACTGGAAATGAGGCATTCCATCTTAGTCCTCACGGGTGACAACGAATCTGCATTTTGATTTGTAATCGAGGATAGATGTAGATGTTTATGGGCTACAACAACCACTTACCATCAGGTAGACTGTTTGCTCGTTTGGCACCCAAAAAATAAATATACCCTATGACGCAATCTATGGAGGAGGTCTATGTTCAACAATGGATTTTAATAAGCTGTAACGGTAACGTTAACGGTTGCTAATATTATATTATGGTGAGAAACTACGTATCTCTCTTGTTTATACGGATTATGGGTTAGCTTAGGCTGGCGTAAATTTCAAGTCTCGCATCTTATAACGTAACTACCCAAAGGATATATGTATAACTTATTAGTCTAGGTTAGGTTAGACAGTTCTGATATACGACAATACCAATTGATTTTGATTAAAAAATGTATTGCGAAGATATGCTGATCTTTTTTTTTTTTGGAAGACCGATGATTCTCAATCTATGTTATTTTTGACAAGCTGAATACATTTGAATACGGGCATCTAAAAAATCTGAAATTTTTGCGGACGTATATTTGACCTAGTACCCGTATTATTACTAGGATTACAAGAGCATCGCATCTTATGATCAAAGCCTGTTGTTTTTCTAACGTTAATTTTACTATAAGTACATACTCCTATAATATACAACGTACGTTCTAAATTTATGCTATACATTGGTATAATCAGAGTAAAATATAATAGAACGTTTAATTTAAAAATAGTGGGCGCTCTCGTAAGTTCATTAAGTAAACTGTTAATGTCCATTAAAGTAAAAAGTAAATATAGATAAAAGATGCCGGTGCTTATCACGGAATCAGCTTAGATGACCAGTCCGACCTGATAACTGCCTTGATTGATATCTAGCGGTCGCGGTGATAAATTTTTATATCCCAATCAAATAGTACTTATTCCGAAATCAGGAATTCGATCAACATGATCTACGAGCTTGGCACCAATTTAAGAATTAAATTGAATGAATGGGGAATACTCATGAATATTTTAATTATTATTAACATTTGCGTTTCAATTTATAACGAGATGCATCCTGGCAACATTTGATATTTTGTAGTATTTACTACTTAATTCTGACACATCTAAGCCGTGGTAGTTCAGATGATTAGCGCTCGCTGTAAGCTTCACGGTACTCGAGCAACCCGGGTTCGATCCCCGCCAGCATCAATGAAATTGTTAATTGCAATTTTAAGTGCTGATTTACCACGTGCTCGGCGGTGAAGGAAAACATCGTTAGGAAACCTGCATGTCTGAGATATAAGAAAAAATATATATTTCAAAGACATGTGAAGTTCGCCAACAAGCATTAGGGCAGCGTGGTGGACAATTCCTTGCCCTAAAACCCTCTCAGAAATGAGAGGAGGCCTGTGCCCAAAAGTGGGACGTAAATAGGCTGCACCTTTACTACTTAATTGATATCTTTTTGTCACGTCGATAAAATATCGATAGAAATCGCAAAACGCGCGACCTATTCTAGAGCTACACTAGAACCGCTCGTTTTCTTTAAAATCCTGCGTACGTCTAGAGCAACCGTTTGTTAAAAATAGTAAATTCCTGGAAATAGTAAAGGCTTTTGTATATGTTTGTGGATCCTAGGATAATGATATCGCTTTTTAATTGAACCTGCCTCAACAGTTTCCTTGGCAGAAAAAGAGCCCTACGATCTAGTACAAAATTTGTAATTTTCTAATGGCTACAGCCAGTGTGTCGTTTTCATTAGCCTAAACTATTTATAGGTCCTTCAGATGAGACAAAATATTATTAAAAATATTATCTCTCAATGTTTAGGGTTCATTTTGTGTCCCGAGGTCGTCTGGGTTATTAAATTTTGCCTCTTGTATTTCTACAGCTGAACAACAGTTGTATTCCAGAGGAAAGGTTTAGTGAATAGTTTATTTTCTTTTTACTTTATTTAGTAAGGGTGACAAAGGAGCACAGTATATTTGATAGCAAGTGGATGCCGTAGCCCATCGACACTTACATCTATCATAGATTAAGTATGAAAATAGAAATGCTTTGTTGCCCCTGAGGATTAAGCAGGAATACCTCATTACAAGTAAACAGTTTACAGCTCTCCATAGACGTCATACGAAACAGAAGAATTTGGTCATGGTAGCAGTACGCGAGCAACTCAGGTTTGACCCCCGCACCAATGAAATTGTTAATTGCAGTTTTAAGTTTTGATTTACTTGGCGGTGAAGGAAAACATCGTGAGGAAACCTGCATGTTTGAGAAATAATAAAAAAAATATTTTGGAGACATGTGAAGCTATCCAACACGCGTTGGGGCAGCGCGGCGGACTTTACCTTGCTCTAAAACCCTCTCCGAAATGAGAGGAGACCTGTGCCCCGATGTGGGACGTATATATGCCGTAACTTTAACTTTTTTTTACTTTTATTCTCTTTTGGAGTCATTATCACCTACAGCGTAGCACTACCGCATGATTTGAGTCGAATGCATCCAACCTACCCTGGGGAGATTATATCATAGATTTAGGATAATAATATTCTAAGTCTATGGACTATATGCTGTTTGTTACAGTAATGTAATTTAAAATCAATTCAAGTTAAGTTAAAGATACAATCGTGATTTCTCATATGAAAGATTATATGTTACGAAAAATACTAATCTAGGATCACAAAAACATAATATTTTATAACGTCGAATAATTGAAATCAGTCATCGATATCTAATCCTCGTCTCCCATAAATAATAAATTTTAAAGCGCTATAAAAGAATTTGCATTATCCGTGAAAAGAGTTTTATGAACATTTTACTATCGACAATAAGAAATTTTGATTTATCGACAACTTTAATTAATTGATTTCTCCTTATATGTTAGTCTAATAACCATTTGGTTCTAAAGATGAGATTAAGTTGCTCGAATTAAAGAATAAAACATTTTTAAGTATTTTTGATTTCTTATATTTACGTGAATACTACATATTGAATTCAAAATAATTTTGCAGATTTTATCACCTATCATTTTACCTTAGATATTATTGATGTCTCTACAGGACAGAGACCTCCTTGTAACCATGGGTGGTACAAAACCGTCGATATTTCGGAAATTTAAAATATGTTAAAATTAAACACAATTATTTTTTAAACTAAAGTGACATATTTGATATTTATTTAATTTAATTCTGAACAATACAAATTGTGTTGAATCGTTTATGCAAAAATACAATTAAAATGTGTAACAACCAAATTTACAATTATATAAAATTACAATAAAAATATAATTTACAATCAATATTAAATTAAAATTATTTTAACAATTAATATCAAAATTAGATTATGAAAAATTACAATTAAGTATATAGAACTTACAATAAAAATTAGAAATCAAATCGCATCAGTCAATAAGATAAAGTAAAAAATATCACAAAATAATAATAACAATATGTCATAAAAAAAATTACGATTATTTTTAAATGTCATCAAAAATTTTAAAATATTCAAGATTATATTGTAGTATCAGCATGTAGAAATTCGTCAACACTATAATAACATTTTTCCAGTAGGACATACGATCTTATCGTCAACGTAACTGAGTACTGCAGTTCATGTACACCTCTTCATACGAAGGAGGCTACAGATACGTTGTCATCACTGAGGACAAAGATGGAATGCCTTACAGTATGTAAATATACTAATTCTCTATATACCTTTTAGACCATAACTTCATACGAAACCCAGCAAGCACTAATATTTGACGACAGAAATAGCTAAAATGATAGTATTTACCCAGATGCACTTCAAGGAAGAAAGAAAGTCCAAAGTTTTTATAGGATACGGGTGACAAATACGGCCCATATACATCTACATTTATCCTCAATTAAGAATCAAAATACAGATGCGTTGTGCCCCTGAAGAGTGAGATCGAATGCCTCGTTTCCAGTAAAAGAGATTACAATAACCCATATTATATTATTACAATAAGCCATATTATATTGTACATTAGCAACCCGCCCCGGCTCTGCCTGGGTGGTTTGCATTGCAATTTTTTAATCATTTAGATTATTTGAGATATTCATTAACGCTCATTTATTTGACAAAAAAGTCTCCAAGTTGAAAAAATTATCTTTACATGTATACACAAATCTATAAATAAAATTAAAGTGTCTGTCTGTAATATCGAAATGGCTTTTATTAAGCTCAGGGAGTTACTTGCATGCTATTAAGACATAGATGACCATTTTTCTGCCGACTTCCAAAAAGGAGACGGTACTCAATTCGAGTGTGTTTTTTTATGTGTGTTACCTCATAACTTTGTACTGGGGGAACCGATTTCGATGATTCTTTTTTTATATTAAAGCTGATAGTTCTCGTGTAGTCCCTTATGAATTTGATCAAGGTCCGACCAATGGTTATTGAGTTATTTTAAAATAACTTATATTGAAGTCGCTTATATTGAAGTCGGCTGTACAAAATTTTTAATTTTAAATTATTAATTTTTTGTCTGTCTATCTGTCTTTCTGTCTATATGTCTTTCTGTCTATCTGGTTAATCTTCGGAAAAGGCTGAACAGATTAAAATGAAAGTTCACGAATGTATAGAGAGTAATTCTAGGAGTGATATAGGCATAGGCAGTATTATATCGAGTAAACTTGATTTTTTAAAAAAAATCTAAAACGCCTCATTCATATATCTTACCCAGACAAAGTCGGAGCCGGTCACTACTTCTATAAAAAAAACGTACTAGCAACAGAATATCAATTACTGACAATTGTAGGAATATACGGCCGTAATATACTGTTAATGCCCAAGCCGTAATTCTAGTTAAGTAACTGTATATTAAGGAAGTCATTGATCTAGTTAAGAACGTTTATTGTTTTTTTGTGCGTTCGTTTTTGTATGCTTTGATATTTGTAACCTTTTTTATAAATTCACGATTATGTTTAATGATGTCGAAATAATATTTTATTAGTTTTTATAAGCACTTTGATTTTATTTCCTCAATACCCAGACCTTGATTGGACCAGATGTTACGACTACATGAAGTTATAATGTTGTAATTAAGGAGCAAGATTGTAAAGCTAAACAAAATTTGCAGTCAATGCAAATTTTATTTAAATAATTATTCATAAGTGTCTTTGTGACCAATCACTAATTAGCAAATAATTCTAAATAATAGTGGCTGGGATATCAGTTATAAGTATATTTACAACTACCGAATGCCTTCGACTTCGCTCGTTTATAATAAATGAGCTTTCTGGTGATGAATGTAAAGAAGATCTTTCTCTTTTTCTTTATCTTTATACTCAGTCATGCATGTCTAAAGGATTTAGGTAAATTTAACGCACAGGCAGATTATTTAATTTTTTGAAGTGGGCTAAAAAACAAATTACAATCTACAGTTTACAAGGTAGTAAGACTTTCTTTCCACAAAGTATCTTATGTACAACTCTGTTTTTGTCTAGTTAAATGTTTATATTCATGTTAAGTTACAGCTTATATACGCCCCACTGCTTGGCACAGCCCTACTCTCATTTCTGAGAGGGTTTTAAGGCAATGAAATGTTTGCCACGCTGTCCCAGTGCGTGTTGGCAAACTCCACATTTCTTCGAAATATTTTATAAATGTTTATATCAATAGGCCCGCCACATACATACGGAATTCCGATTTGGGATTCCGAACGCAGCAAGTACATATAAATTATAATATGACCCGTCACACACGTACGGTAGTTTTGCGTTCGAAATTTTGCAGGAAAAACGGGATTCCGTTTGTGTGGCCGACCCCATTCGGAATTCCGAAACGGAATCTGGAAACGGAATTCCGTATGTATGTAAATAATTTTGTGTATAAGGCCGGCCACTTACATACGGAATTCCGTTTCGGGGTTCCGTTTTCGAATCCCGAATCGGGATTCCGTGAATACATCACACACATACATTTATTTCCCTTCGGAATAACAAGGCTCAGTTAAGAGTCGTTAGCCATTGAGTCTAGACATTCTGCCAGCGAATAATGACGATAATTTTCTATAGTTGCTTTCTATTGTTGCTGTATCATTGTTACTGGGTGCATCCCCTTGTCACCCTAAGCTTGCAAGATAGTCAATATTATGTAAAAAGAGCTATCTATCCAGAGATATTTTATTAAATATGGATGTCTGTAAACCCTTTCCACAAATTATTAAACAAAATAAGATGAAATGTTACGAAAAGCTATACACATATAATATTAAATGTAAAAACGTACATAAACACACCTACTCGCTTCGGTCATGCGACGGACACTGAGTGCGTTCAGTACGGAATTTACGAATGTGTGTTGCGACTCATACAAAATCTATAGAAGACTTGCGTTCCGAACGCACAGGCGTTCATACGGAATCTCGAATTAGAGAAAATTCCGTACGAAAAATTACCGTTCGTGTGGGGCGGGTCCTTGATTTTATATGGACCTACTGCGTTCGGAATCCCGAATCGGAATATCGAAACGGAATTCCTTATGTATGTGGCCGGGCTAATTGTGATTAATTATAGTTCATTCGTAGTTCGTTGTGAGACAGATTATTTAGCAATGCCAGCGGCACGCTGTCTGGCGAATTGTATTATGTAAAACGCAGGTACAATGTGCTACATTTTTTGTGTCAATTGTCTAACTAAATATAGAGGGAGTAATTGATGGTATTAGTAAAATTCGATGGAAACGTGACCGGCTTTTGAACGTATTAATGTCTATGTTTAACCTCTATTTTGTCTATTGTTATCAAAAGTTTTTATTGTGTCGTTTTTGTAAGCGGACATTAAATCTTACACTGAAACATATTCCTTTTATAATGAGTTTAATAGTTTTATTAATTAATCTATAAGTCATGTACATTTGTATAACTTTTTTTTTGTATATTTAAATGCTGGAAACAGATTACTGACACGAAAAAATAAATTTTAATCTTCAAAATATAGAGTAGCTTTAAAAAAATAATTATAGATAAAATAAAAACGCCGCCGTGTTGTCACAACGTAAGTGAGTTTATTATGTATTGTGAGAGGCGGCTATGGAAAATGCCAAAAATATTTTATGACCTCCAAAGTTGAGCCTAGGTGTGAATTATTACGGGATGTTTTCTATCACAAATATATTTTATTAAATTTAATAAGTAGGACCAACTTAACTTCCTTCGGTGTATTAATATATTTACATACATATAATGTATTTTAAATAATATATTCAGATATAATATAATAATGATATATTTTATTTAACCTTGTTGATAAGACCCATCTTATATTATCTTTAGTGTTAGAATTTGTAAATACATTAATGTGGTTTTTTTCCGAAGGCGTAGGTAATGGGCTTTTCGCAGCGTCTGTGAACTAACACGTCAGAAAAAAAATGAATCAGGCTGGTCTTCGCTGAATAGTAAAATGGAAAGAGCTGGCACTATGGTGCCATAGCCCAAAGTGATGAACAGTATTTCATTTAAGAATTTTCGCCTTCTAAATTTGGAAGTGGCATCAGCATGAATATGATGTCCCGCTCTGCTGAGCGTGCCAAGCTTTTTAGGACCCAATTTAGCCTTCCCTTCCAAGTGTATTCAGAGATGAAAACATTAATGTTCTCCAGACCAAATTTGGGTCACGGCGGCCAGCCTCACCGGAGGCTAGCCATCGGCGCAGGACAGGATTATAGTGCCCAAGTTTATGCTCAAGCACAGGTGCACTCTCTATTCCCTCACTCTCATAGTCCGATGGGACGTTAAACCCACGACCGGAAAGAGATCAGGCGCAGTACCAACGGCTTTACGTGCTTTCCGAGGTAGGGGGGTGAGACACCGCCAACTTTCTGACTTCGGGCAGCTAGCGAGAATTTTTTGATGGAAAAGCTCAATAACTGATTTTAGCCCAACCCGGGATTCGAACCCGGGACTTCATTATCAGCAGTCGCACCATTACAACCACTAGACCAACGAGGCAGTCAATGAAAACATTTCTAGATATGTCAATGCCAAAGTCTCTGATGCCGATGCTGATGTCTAAAGCAGTGAGGGAAGTGCCCAGAAATTATAAAGATACGACAAAGAGGTTCATTTTAGAGGTAAACTCGCAAAACGTGTCTCCTGGAGTTTAACTGAACTAGATTTAGCCGTCCTTAATACGAAATATTGCTTGCAAAAGTTTGTTACGGCACTTGATGACATGTTCCTGAGAAATATTAGGACGGTCGGGGTAAGAAGCACCACCAGTGCTGTCATCTGCATTGAACGTTGTGAAATCTGAAAATTAGTTATATTTATGACATACTTCAGCGTAAAGTTCATTCGTCAGTATTATAGAAGGCATTTTAAATGACCCACGTTCTCCTTATCTTGACAATAACTTTTAGTATCTTTATTCTACTCACAACGAATTCCCTGTTCCCCTTAAGAGAATTATTTTAAGAAACTAGTGTGAGAATACTATCGTAAGAATCTGATTTATTTAAACATATTTTCTTAAAATTTGTCAAATATACAGGACTAAAGTTTATACACTATCAATCTTTCAATACATGATCATGATTCGTATTTTTTTTTAATGTCAACAAGAGTCAAATTGAACAATCTAGAAGGTCAGCAGTAGGTGCCTCGCTCTTCGGTCAATGATGTTATGAATACCTCGGCTAATTTTATAATTGTGTTTTATCAGCGTGGGCGGCGCCGATTCCTTCGATAAATATAACAAAAAGTGGGATGTTTTAAGTAAATGTTGAGATTTGACAGGTTTAATTTGTGTCTAGTAGATCGCGTATCTGTATAGAAGTGATGGCATTAATATAATTTGTGTTCTGCGTTCAAATTTAGTATGTAAGTGGCCATTGTGCTTACAATTTACATACATACATTTTTTTTCTTGTTATCTGTGCTAAATTTGCTATTTTAAATTAAACAATTCTTAAAGACTTTGCTATGCAAATTTCTATTAGGAAATCAGTCACTTAAATATTTTTTATGTGTAATTTCTTAATCTGTTTCAGTGTTGTAACATTTACGTTTTAATGTTTGCCGTGTGTTTGTGGCTTAAGAAAACCCGTCTCACCATTCTACCCCTTGGGTGTCTCAAGAGGCGACTACAAGATAAGCCAGAAAGACCACGACCACGGCCTCTGACCTTAACCATAACATAAGCAAGCTACTTATGTATAAGTGTTTTTGAGTTATTAAGTGCCAATTTTATCATTCATTGCCTCCCTCATCTAAAACCTAGACCCACTTCTGGGTTACTTAGTATCTTGAAATTTGACATCAAGTTCATAGAAAATTACAAATTATCGATATTTGGTGCCGCAAGGCGATGACAAAGCTATTGGTGTGATTAATGTTAAGTACAGCATATGAAGCTAACTGCACTAATAATTTTTGTCAACATTTATTTCTTATAGATGAGGCATATTAAAAGTAGAAAATAGTGTAGCGTAAAGGCAAGAAAAAAGTTTTAAGTTATTTATTTATGAAGATTAGTAAAAAATATCCTGCCAAAAACAATAAATGTGAAAAAATAACAAGTTATACGTATAGGGTTGTCGACTTTGAAAAGAGTTGAGATCTGAACGGGCGCCATAATATATTCTCGGATTTAAACAAATGCTATTCTTAAATGTTAATAAACTGTTATGTTCAGATCTAAACTTTTTTATCGCCGAAGACCGAACTTCGTTTATACCGAATCTTTTCTTTTCTGATACTTTTTCAGATTTATGTGTTTGGTAGTTACCAGCACATTTAGTATTCTTTAAATCTTGGAGCTGAGAATTGGTTTTGTATGAGGAAACTCAAAGTTGGTCAATGACCTTAGAGAGGGTTAAGTTTAGAACTTTTTTGTGAATAGAATCTGTAATGAAGATTTACACAGTAGATATCTGACACAGCCTGAACATGCGCGTTGAAGTGGCAATGGTTCTGCCATATTCTCGATTAACGGACTACCGATAGCAAATGGAGTGTGCCTCAGTAACCAGATGAAGGCATGATCTATTACGACATGTAGGGAGTCGATAGATGCAGGTGGTAGTTAGTGGCGTCATCATCATTACAACCCTCAAAAAGTCCATAGGCTTCCCCTATTGATGGCTTAATAATTAATAATTTTATAATTACTATTATTTGCCTAATTATATCCCTATTGAATTTTTACATAATTATTAGGTAGAAGCCGCTTGCCATTTTCAGTTTCAGTTTCCCCTTGTTACCTTTTGCGATACCCACGGGACCATATGGAGATAAATACACTCATAGGTTAGTTAAAATTTAAACCATAAACTTGATTGATGTGTAACACTACTAATTATGATGGTGATAATGTCAGCTTGTAGGAAGCTTCTTGTATGAAAAACTAAGATCTAAGAATGTAATGGTTTCATTTCACAACGCAAGCGAAGACAACTTGAGGTATTCCCCCAGCTTTAAATAAGCCTCTATCTGATAGGGAAATGTTTCTAAGCACATAAATAGAAGTCAATATTGTATTTATTGTCAACTTATTTACTTTATTTAAATATTTGTCAACATTTCAATTTCACCATCGCACATCGCGACAAAACTCGCGTTACCATCCATACCATCTGGATGATTGGCGGTCCACCACTGTGCGATTTAGAAGAAGTTTTCTCCCTCGCACGACTTCCTTGTGGAATCAATTACCACCAGCGAATTTTCCGGACCGATACGACTTAGGAACCTTCAAGAAAAGAGCTTACACCTTTCTAAAAGGTCGGCAACGCATCTGCAATTCCCCTGGTGTTGCGGTTGTTCATGGGCGGCGGTAGTCACTTACCATCAGGTGAGCCGCATGCTCGTTTGCCCCCTATTCTATAAAAAAAAATGTTAATATTTCTTGAGAAATCTGACTTCAGATTATGATATCAAATGCAGCCAAGATCTGCTGAATAAAAATGGAAAATATGTTTGAGCAATAAAAAGGCAGTCAATATCGAAATATAAAAGGATAGGTAAAATATATTCAACGAATCAGAAAATAAATGATTTCAGTCGCGCACCACGAACCGCAGTATAATATGTGAATTATTGTCTGCTTGACACCTATTGTGTCAATAATCGACACACCAATAGGATTTATAGCTATTGTGGCATGGGACACGTGACAAAAATATTTCTCTGCCAATTCGAGCGGCAGATGTCGAAAGCGACGAATTTGATTATTTGGCGATATATTTATAATTTACCTTGCGAAATGGTTCCTTTACAATTGATTCCCTTCTCTTTGTTCGTGGTGCATCTGTTGAACTTTTGCTACTTTCTTTTTATTTCCCGAAATTTGATATTTTGAAGTCAACCGTAATGTAATGTTAATTAAAGAATAAATTTCAGTGCTGCGATAGTTGGTAATTTGTAACTAATTGCTGTGCTATTTGTCCACTCCGTGACGAATTGAGTCATCTGTTTTGTACGGAAATCGAACGATTTGGCTATGAATTTATTCGTTTCCTATTTATTTGGGGTGTAGCGGTTGGTCATTTGGCGGATGATGGACCGTGTATTGGGAGTGATGAATACGTTCGTCGCTGTAGGTAAATCGATTAGCTATTCGATTTGGGAATGCGACTTTAGGGACCTTTTACAAATAAATCCGATAATCGGTATTGATAATGTCGACACATTCAATAGATCCCAGATAACTGAATAATTTTATGCAATAAATACTATTATGTTATCTTTCATTCGGTTATAAGGATTTTATACACACACTAACAAATTTCTAAGTCGTTTTATAAATTACTCAAATTGCACATGAGCGAAATAAACCTGGAAAGAATTGATATTGTTTCGAAGAAGAATGCAGGTGACTCTGGTGCTTTGTGGCAATCTATGGGGTGGTTTGTTATAATTTACAAAATAAAGTAAGTATAATATAAGGAAAACAATAGAATTAAAAAATAAGTTTGGTATAATAAAACAACATAATTAAACTTTTAACAAGTATGATAATAATCCGCGCTACAACTGTATTATGGTTGTAGCATCGATAGGTCGGCTCGATCGGAGTTGGACCACGCTTTCACAGAATACCAACGTAAAATAGCAGCCTAATGCAGCTGTGTTACATACGATAAGTATAGATAATTGGAGACCATTTTTACTGGAAACGAGGCATTCCATCTTAGTCCTCAGGGGTGACAACGCATCTATCTTTTGATTCTTAATTGAGGATAAATGTAGATGTCTATGGGCCACAGCATCCTCTTACCACCAGGTGGACAGTGTGCTCGTTTGTGACCTTTATTCTACAGAAAATGTGGATGCTGAAGTCCATAGATATTTAATGGATAAAATGCAGAAACTATATATACTTTAATTTTGGTGCTTATGCTGGGTTAATTCATATCCTAGGTAAGCATTAGAAAAGGCATCAGCAATCTATTTCCTCACTTTATTCATCAGCTTTAAAATAATCCTTTGTAAGACATAGGCATCTACTATAGATGATAGGATTTATCGACTTTACGGCGCTAAATTAGGTATTTTTAATATACTGGTAATAAAAATCGTCTAAGCGCTCTGTGTAACTTTCATAATACGCGAGCAACTCGGTTCGATCCCCGCTGGGACCAATAAAATTATTAATTGTAATTTTAAGTGCTGATTTACTACGTGCTCATAGAAGAAAGACAACATCGTGAGGAAACCTGCATGTCTGAGGAATAGAAAAACATTCGACGGCTCCGTGGCGTAGTGGCTTAGCAATGAGTTATTGCGCTGGGCGCCGCGGGTTCGAATCCCACACGAAACAACTATTTGTATGGCCTACAAATAATTGTTCCGAGTCTGGATGTTTGTCCTCGTGCAATCTATGTTTGTAAACTGCTTCCACGATACAAGATATAATCCTAGTGGGTAACGTTTTTTTTTTTGAAAAAAGATTTAAATTTTCTAATGTGAAGTCCGCCAACACGCATTGGGGCCGCGCAACGGAAATTTTCCTTCCCGTAAAACGATCTCGGAAATAATAGGAGTTATGTGGACAGCAGTGTGACTTTCGCATTATTTGCTAAAACTTGTGGAAGATACAACAGTCAGCAAGGAAGATTATAAAAATTCTAAGTAAAAGTTAGCCTTTAGGGTGATAAGTATCATTTGTGATGGATTAAACTAGACTTTGAACTAAGTAATATACACTCTATTTCTGTTTTATAGGATGATGGGAACATGAGTAAAATTTCACACAAAGTTTAATGAGAACTGTACTGACGACTTCTTTAATTGATACTTGTCGAATAAAACTTTTTTTGGATAGATTTTCTTGTGAGCTCACAAGGGGCGTCAAGAAATCTGCGGGGCAATGCTTAGTTGCGCTAAAGGTATGTAAAACATAGTTAAATTGTGCCTATCATAACACATGCTATCACTTCGTAGCATTCTCACATATATTTATATATATGTTCCACATTTATATATGTTCCATTTTTTGTATTTGCAGAACCTTACTTATTTGATCCTTAGAACGCGGGGGGTGCTATTTCTACAAAATTATATTCCTTCCAAATAATCAATGCGCCATTAGTCCATGTACCGATTCAGCACGCGGTTTTTCAACCTGTGTATTCACAAGTCAATGAATAGGTAAAATATTCTGCATCTCGCCTCCTTAAGGTATTCATATCATAGGTACGAGTATTATTCGTGAATTTTCTCCGTAATTTTTATTTTACATGACAATTTTAGCAAATTCCTTTGTAAGAGATTGTGAATTAATTTTTGTTTAGATCTATGTTAGTGTTGTGTTAGTATGCATTTCTTTATCTAGTAAACTATGTCAAGTACCAAGAAGTATGAAGCGTGCGCTATCTGCACTCAAATCTTAACATGATAATATAAGATGACTACGAGAAGTATTATCAGCAACCGATATGAATTTCTGTACGTTCATCTTCTTATCTAATAAGACCTTCCAATGATTTGAATTGGTTCCCTGATGTAGGTTTCTCAACTTCTGCCACTACTCAAAGGAAAGAACTAGGATTAAATATTGCTTTATGAGATATCTATAACATCATCATCATCATTCTCTAAACCATTTCCCATTATCTGGGGTCGGCGCAGTAAATCTTTTTGTTCCATTCCTCTCTATCAGCCGTCATTTCCATACTTACTCCTTTCATTCTCATATCACTCTTCACACAATCGATCCATCTTTTATTCGGCCTTCCTCTGCCCGTGTGTCCCTCCACATTCATATTCAACACTCGTTTTGTGACATGACTTTCATTCCTCCGCATCACATGCCCAAGCCATGCCAATCTGCTTCCTCTCACCTTTTCTACCACTGGCGCTACTTTCAGGCTTCCTCTTATATACTCATTCCTTATCTTATCCATCCTTGTCACACCACACATCCATCGTAACATTCTCATTTCATTCGCATGCAGTCTATTTTCATCCTTCTTCTTGACGGCCCAGCATTCACTTCCATACATGACGACAGGTCGGATGATCGATTTGTAAATTTTCCCCTTCAGCCTTATTGGCATTCGGGGATCGCACGTTGAGGCTGTGACCTGTCGCCATTTCATCCACCCTGCGTTAATCCTATGCTGCACAGCTCTATCTATTCCGCCGTCGCCTTGAATGAGGGAACCGAGGTACTTGACATCTGAGCAGATAGGCAGTATAGCGCCATCCAACGACATGGGTACAGGACTGGAAAGACCGCCGAAATCACAGCACAGATATTCGGTTTTGGATCTGCTGATCTTCAAGCCAACACTTTCCAGCCTCCGTTGCCACCCCGTCAGTCTGCTCTGTACCTCGATACCTTCTTCCCCGACAAGCACGATGTCATCGGCAAAGAGCATGCACCAGGGTGCCTCATCCTGCAGGTCCGACGTCAAAGCGTCCATAATCAGTAGGAAGAGGTAAGGGCTCAATGCCGACCCTTGGTGCAGCCCTACCGCCACATCGATACTGCCCGTAGTTCCCGCGGCAGATCGTACACATGTACGGGATGCTCTGTACATAGCACGGACTAACCTCACATACTTCCCAGGCATACCTTTCATCTTTAACGCCCACCACAAAACCTCACGGGGAACCCGATCATACGCCTTTTCAAGGTCGACAAAAACCATGTGCAGATCTTTATGCACGCGCTTGTACTTTTCGCACAATTGGCGTAATGCGAAAATGGCATCTGTCGTACCTCGACCGGGCATGAATCCGAACTGGTTTTGTGTTATCTCACACTCTTCTCTCATTCTTCTCTCTATTATTCTTTCCCAGACTTTCATCGTATGTGACATGAGTTTTATTCCCCGGTAACTGCTGCAGTTTTGGACGTCTCCTTTGTTTTTAAAAATGGGGACCAGTATACTACTGCACCATTCCTCAGGTATTTGTTCTTCCTGCAACAATTTACCGAAAAATAAACTCAACCACTTCCATCCATCCGCCCTCAGCAACTTCCACACTTCTACTGGTATTCCATCTGGGCCGACCGCCTTCCCATTCTTCATATTCCTAACAGCCATTTTTACTTCTTCCACACTAATTTCTCTCACTAAGCCCATATTCACTGGTGGGTTTTCAAACATACCATTCCATTAATTCTCCTCATTCATCAATTTCTCAAAATACTCCTTCCATCGCTTCTTTATACTTTCGTCGTCAGTCAAAATCCTTCCAGAATCATCTTTTATACATTTTACATGTGAGACATCTCTTCCATTCCTTTCTCTCGCTCTTGCAATTTGAAAAAGTCGTTTTTGACCTTCGGGGCTTTCAAGGGACCGATATAATTTATCTTGCGCCTCTGCCCTACAAATAGCAACTTCCTTCTTCGCTCTCTTCTTACATTCTTTATACGCCCCTCTCTTACTTTCTTTTATGGATTCATTCTGGTCTTCTACGCTCTGCCATTCTTTAAAGGCATTTTTCTTTTCTCTCAAAACTTCTCTAATACTTTCACTCCACCACCACCCATCCTTATCTATCATACGCTTCCCTTTTGTTTCTCCTAACACCTTCCTTGCCACACTTCGGATACAATCAGCCATTTCCTTCCAGCACTCATTCACACTCATTCCTTCCATATCACCCATCTCTATCATCTTGTTTACTACTAGCTCTCTAAATTCACTTGCATACCCCTCCTTATGCAACAAATGCCACTTTATTTTGGATGGGGGACGATCCTTATGTTTGTTGAGGCGAACAGTTAAGCAGATGTCAGCCAGCAGAATTCGGTGCTGGGATACTAAGTCTTCACCTGGAAGCACTTTGCAGTTTTTTACACTCTTGATTTGGTTCCGTCTTATCAGAAGATAGTCGATCTGTGTCGCGTGGTGGCCACTTTTATAAGTAACAAGATGCTGATCTCGTTTTTGGAACCACGTGTTTACTACAGCCAGGTCGAAAGCACATGCTGCTTGCAGAAGAACTTCCCCCTCACGGTTCCGCATTCCGTACCCCCATCCACCGTGTACTCTTTCATACCCGTCATTCACTCTCCCTACATGTCCATTAAAATCTCCTCCCATATAGACATCCTCACGCTCAGGTATTCCCATCATCATACAATCAAATTCCTCCCAAAACTTCTCTTTCACACTCTCTTCACAGCCTGTTTGCGGAGCATACACACTTACAACATTCACTACTTTGTTTTCAATCATTAATTTAACAACTATCATTCTGTCATTTACTCTTTTCACATCTGTCACTCGTTCTTTCATTCCACTATCTAACACAACTCCTACTCCATTTCGCTTCCCATCACTTCCACAATAATAAAACTTGTATCCCTCCCCAATCTCTCTTGCTTTATTGCCCTTCCATTTTGTTTCCTGCAAACAGGCAACATTCACTCTTCGTCGTTTCAAAACATCTGCTAACTCTCTTCCTCTTCCAGTCATCGTACCTATATTCCAGCTTGCAAACCTCACTCTGACATTCTTCTCTCTCCGGGCTTGCCTCTTACGTCGCACCCGCTCCGTAAGGTGCGACAACCCTTGCCCACTTCCCACAGGAGCCGGGTGCTGCCCCTGTGCGTCGCCTGCGGGGTACGCCCTAGCCCTGTCATATATCCCACAACTCGTACTATTCATTTACTGCATGGGATTTGGCAGAAGTTTTACAGACGGCCGCCTGCCTGACACCAACCCTCTTTGGGTATGCTATTGTTGGTAGAGGAAGCTACCATTTTGGGAAAAGGAAAAAGAAGTTTGGGGTTAGGAGCATAGGTGTAAGGATACTGTTATCTCGGCAGGAAAGGTATGAGAATAACAGTAGCTCGGGGAGCCGGGGTCGCGTACCCGTATTCCATAACAGGATCACCGGAAAGGTAGACCAGCATGGAAACCCCCTGACAATTGAGATATCTATAACAAGGAAAGGTAATTTAAATAAAATAGTCGCGGTTAAAGAAAAATACAATTTATATTTTTATAAGTTATATATAAATGTTATATGTTCCCATATCTGAGCTGGGGCTCCCCAGTGTCGGCTTCTTCCACTGGACAGCATTCAGCGCAGAGCGGCTCGAATAGTCGACGACCGAGTCCTCTCCGATCGGCTCGATTCACTGGCGCTGCGAAGAGTTGTTGCATCCCTTTGCATTTTCTTTCGCATCTACCACAAGGAGGGCTTTGTGGAATTGTTCGAATTAATTCCCCTAGTGTTGTAGTTGTTTATGGACGGCGGTAGTCACTTACCATCAGGTGAGCCGTATGCTCGTTTGCACCCTCTCCTATGAAAAAAAAAAACTGTGAGAGTGTCCTCCTTCTTCGATCTAGTCGACCTATTCGCGATTCAAACGTAATTTTATAGTTGCAGCGTGGCTATGTCACGTAATATTGTTTTCGTGAGCCATTTAGAGTAGCATCAAAATGTGTATCAAAAATGTATTAAACAGTATAGGTACACAATTTGGTTTTAAATTAATTTTATTGTAAATAATCTGAAAACGGGAAATGAATTAGTTCTCTAAACGTGTTTTATTAACCACCGACGATACCAGGGAGGTGTTATATGTTTGTACTATGTATCTGTGTATCTGTATATATGTTTATCTGTGAATAAGGGTGACAAACGAGCACACAGTCCACCTGATGGTAAGTGATTGCTGTGGCCCATAGACATCTACAGATAGATAGAATACTTCTTTTCCAGTAAAAAGGGTCTCCGGTTCTCTACACTCACCATACGAAACACAGCAGCATTAAGCTGCTATTGTACGCTGGTATTTTGTGAGAGCGTGGTCCTTGCCCGGTGGAGTTGACCCATTCGTGCTACAACTATACTATTAATATAGCTGCAGCATGGCTCTACCACGTATAAAAACGTCTGCAGCTGGCATCATAGCTCCTAAACGCATGAACCGATTTTGATTAAGTTTTTTCGTTTGAAAGGTGCCTTAATCGAGAGTTTTCTTCTGTTTGTTTTCGGCTGTTCAGCCGCTTGAAAATTTTAATTTTTTTTAATTTTAGTTATTTATATGATGGAAATTTTAATATGGAGTTCAAGAAAACTCTGTGCTTCAAATTAAATTTTTCACATTCAAAGATCAATTTTCATCCGTACATTGTCCATCTTATGGTAAGTGCTGCAACCGTTTCCTATCGGGATAGCCCGTAAACACTGACTTTTTTATATGATAAAAAATCAAAATGCAGATGAGTTGTCACTTCTGAGGACTAAGACGGAATGTCTCGTTGGCAGTAAAGAGTCTTTTAATTTACGAAACATAAGAACATTATGCGGCTATGTTACGATGGTATTTGGCTAAGCCGATTCATGTTGCATCTGTAAAATGGCTCTACCACGTAATAAATAATAGAGTATTTCTGGCCGACTTAAAATGTTCTCAATTAGATGGGACGTCTTTTTTGTATATCGTGAACGAAATGATGATGATTCTTTTTTATGTAGGTTATACTTCAAGGGTAAATTCATATATTCCATATAAATTTGGAGAAAAAATTCCGCCCTAAAGGTGGCAAGATAAGGAGATATAGATAATTTTTTTAATGTAACTATTTAAACGACATTGAGATTGTGATATTTCTTAGTCTACTCGAAAGGGTAAAGAAATTAAAAAAAAACAGGCAAAGTGCGAGTCGGTTACTTGCACCGAGGGTTCCGAACAAATCTGTAGGTATATAAGTTTAAAATTATTAAAAATATTTTTATTATATGATGTAACTAAAAATTTATGCTTTTCGCAATTTTTCCTTTATCTGTGCTATAAAACGTTGCTTCGTACCAAATTTCATGGGAAGTAGCCTGTAGGTTTTGATTCCCTTGCGAATGTCGAAAATTTGCAGCATAAACGGCTGTATTCTTTTGATTGCGTTGGGTTAGAAGTTTGATTTTTTCACAGCTCTAAGGAACAGTAGACTTGAGTATTTGATATAAATTTCAGCTTGATACCTTCACGCGTTCCTGAGAAAAAGTGTCTTGACAGACAGACAGACAGACAGATAGAAAACAAAGTGATCTTATAAGGGTTCCGTTTTTTCCCTTTGAGGTACGGAATCCTAAAAATACTAGTAATGCTATTAAACATTACGATTATTCCCTTTAACCACTTCTGGTAAGCTTAAAATGATTGTGTTAGAAGTGGTTCACGACAGTAGTCGAATGGCGGATTCGAAGCCACGACCTTTCGAGTACGCGATCCGCGCCCTGCCATTAGGCTACTGACGCAGGGTAAAGAAATATTTTTAAATAAAAGGTAAAAGTCAGCTTTAAATATTTCAAATTATGAAGAAGTTGAGGCTTTAATTAGCTAAGCAGTGGCGGCGAGAATATCCACTACCTACCTCGTGAGTGTCGTAAGAGGCGACATAGAGAAATTGAAACAGGAGATGAAAAGCAGTATCTATCTGATAACAACTGAAAATAATAAAAAAAAACTACAAATCGCCCCTATGAGGCAATATAAGGGGAAGCCCTATTTCAAGCAATGGCAGTATACAATATAGGCGGATTTTCTATGTTCATTTAAAAAAGTTTTTCAAGCACGATATTTTTGTATTCGTAGTATAAGAAGTTTTACTATTAAAAATTAAATTACATTTGTGGTGCATAAAAATAAAATTAGTTTATGTCCTTTTTTAAGTCAAGCTGAATAGATATCCCGAAGATCGGGAAACTACGACACATCTTCTGGTTAGACATACCTCAAAACCTGAAAACGAAACTGTACATACAACCAGTGCGTGTTGTCAGTGATGACTTACGGATCTGAGACGTGGTCCTTCACTGCTGGCCGTATGAGGAAGCTCAAGGTCGCTCAGCGAGCTATGGAGAGGACTATGCTCGGGGTTTCTCTGCGTGATAAACTTAGAAATGAGGATATCCGCAGTAGAATATATAACAGTGGTAGAGCCACGCGGTAGCTTTTGCTGTCGCACGGATGGGCCGGCTCGAACCGGGGTGGTACCACGACCTCACAGAATACCAGCGTGAAGTAGAGGTTTACCTCTGCGTTTCGCTTGGTGAGTGCAGGTGGCCGGAGGCCCTTTTTACTGGAAATGAGGCATTCCAACTTAGTTCTCACGGGTGACAACGCATCTGCATTTTGATTCGCAAACGAGGATAGATGTAGATGTCTATGGGCCGCAGCAACCACTTACCATCAGGTGGACTGTGTGCTCGTTTGTCACCCTTATCCTATAAAAAAAAAAGAACCAGAGTATCCGACATAGCCCAACGCATTAGAAAACTGAAGTGGCAGTGGGCCGGCCATATAGCTCGAAGAACCGACAACCGATAGGGAAGAAAGGTTCTAGAGTGGCAGCCTCGTACCGGTAGGCGAAGTGTAGGGCGTCCCCCTACTAGATGGAGTGACGACCTGGTGTCTTACCACGCAGGAGGTCGATGGATGCAGGTGGCTCAGGACCGTGCTTTGTGGCATTCCTTGGGGGAGGCCTATGTTCAGCAGTGGACTTATGAAAAGCTGTAATGATGAATAGATCGGTTTAAAAGCTATAAAAACTACACTATAAAAATTCGTAAGTCCACTTAATATTGCGTTTATGTCTCATGTGGCCTATATCTTTGCTTCATCTTTTGTGCAATCTATACAATTCGTACTTATTTATTTTAGTTTATTTATTTATTTGGTTTACGTTATTATTGGGCTGATGATTTTCACTGACGTAATTTGACATTGAGAAGTGCCTTATGTAAGCATTTCTGTACATTTGAAATGATATATAAAATAGTACCAATTTTTCTTAGAAAATTATGGAATACCTATAAAAAAGAAAAATGATTTATACAAATGTTTTAAAAATGTTTTAAAGAGAAATTTGACTGTAAAATATAGTACTGTAGTATTTTTACTATTGGTTTAAAATTTGAATTCCGATGTTGAACAAAGAAGTTAATGTTATTTAACAGGGAAGGACGCTGTAAGCCTGTAAAGCGTTGCGTATGCTCAGATGAAAGATATTTAATTGTTTGCAGGGAACAGACTTATACTCGGTGGTAGATGCTAGTTTTTTGCCCAGGCTTTGCGTCTGGGTAGGTACCACCTTCTTACCTTTACCTATTTTTGTCGCCAAGGCTGTATTTTAGTCTAAAGGGTATAGTGATTTAGTATAACTACAGGATGTGAGGTATTACACCTTAGTCCTTAAGTCCGTATGGGCCGGCTCGAGCCGGGTTGGTACCACGACCTCACAGAATACCGGCGTGAAGTAGAAGCTCTGCTTCAGCGTTTCGTCTGGTGAGTGCAGGTGGCCGGAGGCCCAATCCCCCCCCCCCCCCATCAACATGGTAACGGAATTACACATTAGACTACCCCAGGAGGGTACCAGTACCCCTGGAGAATCCCTCGCTGAGCATCCACGACCATGTTATTCCAATCCTGAGCGTGGGTGCTCAGGCTGCCCCGCGTATCCTGGGGGGAGGGGGGGAGGGGGCAAAATTCCGCTCAAAAACATAACTGCTCGGGGCAAACTGAGCAACAATACCAAGGCGACCCCTGCCACGCTATCCGTGAATTTCTGCAACATCAGGGGACTTCACTCTAACCTAAACGCCGTCCACTACCATCTCGAGACGGCGAAGCCAGCTTTGCTCTTCCTGACCGAGACGCAGGTTTCCTCTCCGGTTGATATTTCGTATCTCTCCTACCCGGGGTACAAATTAGAACACTCGTTTGTGCCCCGGGCTGGAGTTTGCGTGTATGTCAGAGAGGACATCTGTTCTTGACGCCTCGGCAGTCTTGAAGGTTCGGAGCTGTCCATCCTTTGGCTACGCGTAGACAGCGACGACCATCCGCGCGTCTATGGGTGCCTCTATAGGTCCCATAGCGGTAATGCCGAAACAGACCGACTCATCGACCACGTCCAAATGGCTACAGATTCCTTGCTACAACAGGTCCCATCCGCAGAGATCGTGATCCTTGGCGATTTTAACGCCCACCATGCTGAATGGCTCGGTTCACGTTTAACCGACCATGCGGGGAGATCTGTTGATGACTTTGCCTTGGCATATGGTCTGACACAACTGGTTACTTCGCCTACGCGGATTTCAGATGTGGAGGATCATACACCTTCCCTGTTGGACTTTCTGCTGACCTCTCATCCGGACGGATATCAGGTTTCCGTCGATGCCCCTCTCGGCTCTTCGGACCACTGTCTGATCCGGAGTATGGTGCCACTCACGCTCCCTTCGCGGTTGCGTTCTGCAGGTTGCCGCCGTGTTTGGCATTACAGGTCGGCGGATTGGGAAGGAATGCGGTCTTTCTTTGCATCCTACCCATGGGGGCGGGTTTGCTTCTCGCCGGATGATCCCAGCGCTGTTGCTGACTCTGTCACTGATGTGGTGCTACAGGAAATGGAACTATTTATTCCATCATCTGTGGTACCCATCGGAGGCATATCTCAGCCTTGGTTTGGTCGCTCCTGTAAAACTGCATTACGCAGTAAGCAGGAGTGTTATCAAGCCTGGGCTGCGGCTTCGGCGACTCGGGATGTAAACACCAGCATACTTAAAAAGAAGTATAACTTCACCTCCAGGTCCTTCAAAAGAGTTATTGCCAAGGCAAAGTCAGAGCACATAGGCAGAATTGGCGAGAAACTAGTTCGCCTTCCTTCGGGAACCCGTGCATTCTAGTCTCTCGCCAAGGCTGTCCAAGGGAATTTCTGTAAGCCATCACTACCATCTCTGCACAGGGAGGACGACTCACTGGCCCATGACGCAAAAGACAAAGCCGACCTTTTAGGCTCCCTTTTTGCGTCCAACTCGACTCTTGATGACGGGGGGAAAACACCGCCGACCATCCCGCGGTGTGAGTGCTCCATGCCGGATGTGCTGTTCTCACAGCGCTCGGTTCGCAAAGCACTTCTCTCCCTGGACATCGAGAAGTCGAGTGGGCCTGACGGAATCCCCCCAATTGTGCTGAGGACGTGTGCTCCGGAGTTGGCACCGGTCCTAACGCGTCTTTTCCGGTACTCCTACTCCCAAGGTGTAGTCCCGAATTCATGGAAGACAGCTTTTGTCCACCCGATCCTTAAAAAAGGCGACCGCTCAGACCCGTCCAACAATAGGCCTATCGCGATCACCTCCTTGTTCTCCAAAATAATGGAATCCATTATCAACTGCCAGCTCATCCGGTACCTTGAGGATCACCAGCTGATTAGTGACCGCCAATACGGTTTTCGTCGGGGTCGATCAGCTGGTGATCTTCTGGTCTACCTGACCCATAGATGGGTGGAGGCAGTAGAGTCCAAGGGGGAGGCGTTGGCCGTTAGTCTGGACATTGCGAAGGCCTTCGATCGGGTTTGGCACAAAGCGCTTCTTTCGAAGCTCCCTTCCTATGGGCTTCCCGAGAAATTGTGCAATTGGATCACCAGCTTCCTTGCAGATCGGAGCATCAAGGTCGTTGTAGACGGCGCATGTTCTGACTACAAGCCTATTAACGCTGGTGTTCCACAAGGCTGTGTGCTATCACCAACGCTGTTTCTTCTGCATATCAATGATATGTTGCTAACTGGTAACATTCATTGCTATGCGAATGACAGCACTGGTGATGCTCTATACACCGGCCGTGCTAATATTTCTCGGGAAAACGTCTCCGAGTACCGGAACAAACTTGTGTCTGAAGTCGAGTCTTTGCTGGACAAAGTCTCGAACTGGGGGCGACTAAATCTAGTCCAGTTTAATTCTCAGAAGACACAAGTTTGCGCGTTTACCGCTAAAAAGAACCCCTTTGTCGTATATCCTCAGTTTCAAGGCACTCCCCTGGTTGCCTCAGCCAGTATCGGAATCCTCAGCGTCGACATATCGAGTGACGTGCAATTTCGTGGATACTTGGAAGAGAAGGCCAAATTGGCCTCTAAAAAGCTTGGCGTGCTCAGCAGAGCGGGACAGTATTTCATGCCGGCACACCGCCTGCAACTTTACAAGGCGCAGGTTCGGCCTCACATGGAATACTGTTCCCATCTCTGGGTAGGGGCTCCCCAGTGCCAGCTCCTTCCACTTGACCGCATCCAGCGCAGAGCAGCTCGAATCGTCGACGACCGAGTCCTTTCCGATCGGCTCGACTCATTGGCGCTGCGAAGAGATGTTGCATCTCTTTGTATTTTCTTTCGGATCTACCATTGGGAGTGCTCTGAGGAATTGTTCGGATTAATCCCAGCCGCCAAATTTCACGACCGCACATCGCGGCAGAACTCCCGATACCATCCACACCATCTGGATGATTGACGGTCCACCACTGTGCGATTTAGAAGATGTTTTCTTCCTCGCACGACTTCCTTGTGGAAATTGATTACCATCAGCGATTTTTCCGGACCGATACGACTTAGGGACCTTCAAGAAAAGAGCGTACTCCTTTTTAAAAGGCCGGCAACGCATCTGCAATTCCCTCCCTGGTGTTGCAGTTGTTCATGGGCAGCGGTAGTCACTTACCATCAGGTGAGGCGCATGCTCGTTTGCCCCCTCTCCTATAAAAAAAATGATCTAACTACATAAAATTTCTTTTCTCTTACTTGTTAAGTAGTTTGTACTTAAAAATATTTTCATTAAATAAGTAATAATATTTTTGTTGCTTTTTCCTCTGCTTCTTATGCATGGTTTGCTAGTAGGTACACTTAAAATTTATATGACTACGTTTTTATAAAACATTATCGTATTGTGTTATAAAATAGATCAGATAAGTTAATTTTATTAATAAATTATACAAAGGATCTGATTACGTAGTTAATGATTTCTCTTATGATATCGATTCTATTTTAATCACTAATCACACATTAGTGCGTTAATAATCGTTAAACTCTATAAAGTTTTCCGAGTTCAGGTGATCTACATACTGTATTAGAAAACCTGGACTAAAAAAAATTAGTTTGGGTCACTTGAGCACCAATATTTAATGAATAATGCAGTGTTATTAAATGTCTTACTTAAAGCTGAAAAAAAATGAATAAAATAAAATGAAAACCAGCACAATATAATAAACGAATTTACTTTTGAATATATTTTTCATAGCCTACATGAGTCTACAAGTTAACGAGAGAACACATTATGAAAGAAATAACAAAATCAATCATTTAATTGTCAGAGATTACATAAATCCAATACGCATATCCTGGATAATTTGCGCCAACAAGTGCATGACAAGCAAATCAGAAGCGCTCTCATCTAGACGTAACTTGTTTTTAAATACAATACTATTTGCGTCCGCCGCGACAGTACCACCACCAGGCGACAAGATGCTTTAAGTTACACCACGTATACTAACAACTGTATCAAAATGAATTAAAAATACATTTTTTTTTAATGATAAAGGGTGATAATCGAGCACACAGTCCACTACGTAGTTGCTGCGGCCCTTAGACATCGACATCAATTTGCGATTAATAATCAAAATGTAGATGCGTTTTATGTGCGACGAAACTACTAATAAATACTTTTTATATCGGTAGATATTGCAAATTTTATATATTTTATTAAAAAACGATCGCATACGAACCATCACAACAATCAGACCTAGTGGTCAAAGTACTTTGTTACAGTGGAGTCACTCCTGGCTGAATTCAGCCTCCGAGCTCATGCGTGATAAACACAAATTGATAGTTGTGTGGTGATTGTTCCATCTCTCTAAAACCGCATCCTGACCTTTTTAACCTTTGTGGCATGTTGTACAGTTTTATAAAATTGTCGCTTGAATTAAAATAGGCCGGAAAAAATGAATAACACACACACACATACATATATATATATATATATATATGTATATATATATATAAATATATATATATATATATATATATATATATATATATATATAATATATGTATACACACTACATGTAACAAAACCCTGCGGTCGCACTGATAAAAATTATCTAAATTGCTTACCGTTCTGAAATTGTAATTGCTATCGCTACGTCCTGCAGGGGTGTCGTGCGTAACGATCAAATAATATAAACAAGTATGAAATAATATAAATATAAAGCAAACTGCTGCTATTTAGTAGAAAGTGATGTAAGAGTGGAACTAAATCATACTTCATCGTTGAAAACATCCCACTCGCATTGCATCCCACTTTGAAGGATGAAAGGAACACACCACATTCTATTGCTGAAGATATTTCTCGAACTTTGTGAGGTCCATTGAGTCTCAAGCTAAATTAGTGACCTAGTCCTTGCAAAGGAACGGCAGCACTTCACCCTGTCTCAGCTTTAATCTTGTCTTAGAGGTGTGCAAAAATGCTTATTTGTCATTTGGTTAAAACTTCTTATCAGTCTCGAGCTCATCCTATTCGAGAATACATTGAAACGGATAACATCATCTAATTCTTATTTTCATCTTCCATCATCAGACAACTTTGTTTTTGATATTTCACGTATTTGGATGAAATGATGTGGGACAGCAAGGGAAAGGAATACTTCCCTAGTCTTATGTCATCCGGTTATTTTGTGGGTATTCACTATAGGATTGAATAGAATTCTGAAATATAAACCACACAGCGAAATTATAACTACACTTGACTAGTTATAGTCAATTCCACCTTATATGTATTTCACCACTTTTTAAATAACATTACGTAATAATAGATACCACTAACTGTCAGAACGAGTTTTTACAAAGAACTTACTTAAAAAAAGACTATTCTCTTTGGTCTTCTTGAGGTCAGAAAAAAATCTCAAGAACGCTCGTCAAGCCTAGCACTAGTGGTGAATTAACAGCCCAGCATTGGATTATAAAAGACTGTCAAATAAAAAGAAGAATCAAACCTTACCAAAATTTTTATAATGTAGAACATGTAGAACTTTTCACCTTTATTTTAAAGAAATCAGTACTGCGTACTTTAAAATTTTGAAATCATATATATTCACAAAGCATCAGTTCCTAGTTTCAGCGGTCTAACTACATCTAAGACATCGACTGTCGATGTACTCGACATGCCTTCTGTTGCAAGATAAGGGTTTTCCACAGAAACAACTTCACTCCAAACGTTTATTTCCGATAACAATTTGTAAGGAAATGTGCGTTGGATGCAGTAAACACGATGTTATTCGCAGATGTGGAAGTTAAGTTACCGCTGTTACAAGGACAAAATGTGTTTATCGAGCGCCAGTTGAAAGCTGTTGAAGATTGCATCTACGTATGGTAATAAATTTACTTATACATTTTCCTGTATTGTTAGTTGAAAACTCGTCAGCTCTTTCCCGAAATATTAAAATGTGCAAGAGGAACATTCTAATATTTTTGAGCCCTTTGAACAGCCATTTGTAATAATCGCCACGTTTGGCGTCAAATCAACCTGATTGGCGATTTCAGTGCCAGAATTAAGTGATGCTGCTCTCCGTTGTCGGTTTGGGTATTTTTATTTTATTAACTTTTAAGTTTTTTCTTATTTTTAACTGAAAAGTCATCTTTTATGTATATAGTCTTTGAAATGCTGTAGTTTAACTATGATTATTTTATTGAAATAGTTGTCGAAGCATAAAATATATGATTTTCAGATGTTTCCGTTCCCAATCACTAAATGACAAAAAAATATTTCCTACTCAAGCCCTTTATTTAAAAAAAACAGCAACCCAATCACTTAACCCCTCTTGTCTCATGACGCCCGCAGGGGGTTGACAGCCACGTCTACTCCATTGGTTGTCACTTCTGCGACAGACATAACCAGCCCATTACCACTTCAGTTTAGGAACACGGCAGGCTATGTCAGTAATCTTGGTTCTCTGGCGGATTTCTTCATAACGAATTTTATCCGTCTTAGAAACCTCGAGCATATAAACGTCATAGAAACTCTTTCCATTGCACAGTACGGACACTGGTTGCATACTGGTTGATCTCCAGTGCAAGAGTGCGATTATATAACTCTGATGGTCGTGGTTGGCTTCTTTATGACGTATGGTTCAACTCGATTGGGAAAGGGCCGTTACTGTCAGGTGTCGTTGCAGTGAGGACATGTTACTGTGTTTTGTATTTTGGGTAATGTGAACGGTAGCACCTTTTTACTGGTAACAAGGCATTCCATCTTAGTCCTTAAGTGTGTCAACTCATATGTAACGTAATATGATTCTCATCATATAAGAATAGATGTTGATATCTATGAACCACAGCTTCCTCTTACTATTCTTCTATCATAATAAAAAAATAACGTACTTTACTGTATTTAGCGTCCTTAAATTTTTAAATATCGTTGAAGTACGTCTATCTAGCTTTGGATTTCTATAATGCAACCAAATGCAAAACATTGGAATATTCAAAATAAGTACATTCCGTAGGTAGCGCCGTAATCAATACAAAATTTTAAATAAATCGTTTTAATCGCAACTCGATTGACCACTAACTTGCGGCGTCTTAATATATTATCATCGTCAACAGCCCTTCACAAGTCCACTACTGAACATAGGCCTCCCCCAAGGAATGCCACAATGCACGATCCTGAATCACCTGTATCTATCGAATACCTGCATGTCTTACCAGGTCATCATTCTATCTAGTAGGGGACCGACCTACACTACGCCTACTGGTACGACTAACTTAATATATTTAATTATTATTACAAAACAATAAAAAAATATTTTTTCGCCTAATTTATTATAAAGTCCTGCTGGCTGATTGTAGACGTCAAACACTTGAAAGACTTAATGAATGAAATTTTATTTTGTCTTTTTTGTTTTAATGTGTTCTATTTTTAGTATTTTTAATGATTCGAGTGACATTAAAAGTAAACCTCAAATATTTTAAGAAATATTTCACTGAAATTTTAAAAGTAACTTACATACTCCGTTTGTGTATGTTAATTGTAAAGCAAGGAAGATTGTTTTGAGGTTACGTTCGCAAATCGCAGCAATTACTTAACCGAAATGTGTCGAATAAATGCGTTTGGGACGTTTACGCACCTGTAAAATTTAATGTGTGCATTAAACTTTTGTAACATACAGATATTTGTGAATTCTTATATGGAAATGACCGAGAAAACGTCAATACGAAAATTTCACCTTCATAGGTTATTGTTGTGAACCAACCAAACAATGCCGCAACGTGTGAAGGCTAGGGCCATGTCACTGTACTGGACAACGGTAAAGACTGCTATCTTCTTCGTGTTTCCACGTTTAAAATGTGCAGTATCCGAATAAACTTCGCTGGTATTCAACTACTCTGTGTAGCAGTAATGGTTGCCGGGGATAAACAATCGAATGTCAACACTTGAAGGAGCGATGACTCTGCCCTCATATGTTGTTTGCTGCCTTGAACTGGACAGTGATGGTATTTATTTTTATTTAATAATGTTCTCAGGTTATTTAATTGTTTGTTTATGTTTCTTAGGAGATTCACATGAATGAAGTATGTTTCTTGGTATCTACACTTAGTACTTTCAATGAGTTTAAGTAGAATAAAAGTGGTTTGTTTATTATCTTATATCTAATTAGCAGAAAAAATTAAGGAAAACATAAAATTAAACTATGATAGAAATTACAAAGAGACTATTATTATTATACTCGTACACTCTAAAGAAGTCTTGAATATACCAGCGTTATATTTGGAAGTAAAGACTAGAAATGAGTTGGGGGATGACTCGAACTTTAGGCCTAGTCAGTTTGAATAGCTTATCATGAGGATGATGTCTCCCAAGACAACCCCCAGGTTATGGTTGAATATGGGCAAAAAGTTCTCTTTATACTCCTAGGGGTCAAAATGGCCAAAAACCAAAATAAAAATTAATTCTTATTTCGGCTATAACTCCACCCCCTTCGGAGGTTTTTACACAGTCTTTACTTCCCGCATCCCACTTGTTAAGAAGGAAAGATTTCAAAGCGATAACGATAATCGCGATACACGCGAGCAGCCGTACAAAATCGGTTTTATACTACCCTTCCTAATAACCTCTACGGCAAACGTTCAGCTACTTATTTAGTTCCCCGATTAATCAACAATTTACTCTCTAACTTACCTAATAACATTACACGAGAAAATATTAAAACAAAATTAAAATCTTATTTCCTACTTAACATTGGTCTTGACACTTAGAAATGATTTTTTTTTATAAATTAGGGTGACAAACGAGCGTACAGTCCACCTGATTGATAGTGAAAGTCGTGGCCCATAGATATCTGCACTGCATTCATCCTAAATTAAGAATCAAAATGCAAATGCGTTTTCACCCCTGAGGACTAAGATGGAATGCCTCGTTTCCAGTAAAAAGGGTCTCCGGTTCACTCATTATACCATAATGGTGGAGCCGAACCATTCGTGCTACAACCATAATATAGCTGCAGCGTGGCTCTATCACGTATAACTTACCAAGCATCTAGTTACTTCATTACCTAAGTTATCAAAATTATAAATTTAGCGCGATTTTCAAACTATTTGCAACACAATGTAATGTTACGTATATTCTATTTTCTTTATCAAACCTTATGTAAATATCGATGTAGATCATTCAAAATCCTTTGTGGTTTATAGATGCTATTTTACTTATGGTTTTGTATTAGTTTTTGAACTGAATAATAAATCAAAAAGGACTTCTTGAAAATGTGTGAGAAATGCAAAAGAAAATATCACATTTTAGAAAAACAGTCATGGTACCTCAGGGCTTGAGCGCTCTGCCAATCGTAATTTTAAGTTTTTTATAAAACTGAAGTGACAAATGATCTTAAAGTTATCTGATGAAAAAAATATTTATTTGCTGGAAACATGGTTAAACAAGGTGTTAACAATATTGGTAGGTATACTGTCCTCACGACTGACTATAATATTGTCATGCAAATATTTAGACATAATTCAGTTTCAAACATTGTGTAATTAAAATTAGGTACATTACGCTAGTAATATATAAGTCAATATTGAGATGCACGTTATTTTAAATGTCAAAAAATACTTATGTCACAATTACAACAATAAATCTTCCGGTGAAATGTCAATAAAATAATGTATCTGCTTCTATCTTCTATTACTATAATAAAACTAACACGAAGTCTGTCTGAACACGCATCACGCAAAAGCCTGTGTACCGATTTGGATGGAACTTTCACTGGCAGATAGCTATGTTATAAGAACTAATTTAAACTATTTTTATTTCAGGTCAAGAATTATGGTTCCGCGCCAAAAATTAAAACTCATGAAATCTAATCGTAATAAATTCCACGCGGGCGAAGTCGCGGGGAACAGCTAGTTAATGAATAATACCAACTTACACTACGTAAAATTTTAATTGTAGAAATATGGTAATAATGTCATTATTATTAACTATTATTTATCAAAGTTGGTAAGTAGAAGAACATGGACACCCGCAGGTAACTTCAAACTATGGTTGCAGATGTGTTGTCACCTTGGAGGACTAAGATATAAACCTCTCAGTAATACCTCGCAGTCTGTGCGAACACAGCAGTGCAAGCGTTGCTATTTGAGACTAATTCCTGGGCCTGAAAAATACTAGTCCTACCGCCTAGTAAATGTTCTCGGTGGTGAAGGAACATACATCGTGAGGAAACCTGCATCTTATAAAAATATTTCGGAAACGTGAAGCCTGCCAACAGGCATTGGTGTGCATTGAAGTGCGTTAGATTCTTCCCTGCTCCAGTACTCTCTAAAAAATTAGAGGCCTGTGTTCCACTGTGAAACTGAACTGAAGTTGTAGCTCATTTTGTTACTTTTAAATTAATTATTTTTAATTTGCTTTATTAGGCAAATATGTTCAATTACGTACGTGTACATAGATAACGCTTTTCAATCATGACATCCTAAATCTCTATAATTGGGAATTTGTGTACGCTGTTAGTCTGACAGCCTCTACATCTTTGACAACTGAAGAGTCAAATATATACAAATAATTTGCTTTTTTTGCTTTTTATTGCATAGTGATAGTGTTGGTGTCATATTTATTTTCAAATAACGCTTTCTAAATAATTTATGACGAAACAGTTCTTCTCTCTGAAAAAATAAAAATTTGATTGGAGATCTAAATCGAAATTATTCATCGAAGTCTATGTAAATATTCTATACGACAAACATTGAATAAACAAATACTTGAATAAGGTTTAAGCAAATTATGCATTTATAGAAAAATTATGTTCGCTTCTTCGGTGCGTCGGATGATAATTCCCTTGTAATCACTAGATTACCGCCGCCCACCTGCCTTCCCATAGAGCTCTATACCATAACAGATTTAGAACTGTCGGGCATCTATGAATTTATTATTTATTTTTAAATAACAACTAAGTCAAATCTACAAATCAAAATAAATTTTAAGTTCTAAACCACTGTATAAAAAAAAGATTTAAAAAAAGGTAATATATATCATTATTACAGAAATTTTAAAGTGTAATTATTTGTTAAAACAATTACACTTTAAAATCATACTAAAAATCATACTTTATTACTTGTTGTGAAAAATTCTATACATTTTAATACTGTTCTATAATCTCAACGTATGTAATACATTTTCGACTCCACATTACACCGAACGCTTGTTCTGAATAAATTATTGTCAATACGCTTTTTATATTGTTTTATTGATATAAAAGTTCGTGAGCTTCGACATTACCATTATATGGGCAAGCTGGGTCGCTTATGATGCAACCTGGTGTTTTATGTCCCGAGATATCTGGTAATAGAAGTGTTATATTTGATAATAACGTTTGTTAGACTCGCCTGCACACTGCGTACGAAACTGTGAACTTATGTATAGTATTAATAAATATTCTAATGATATTGATATTTTTTCAAATTATTAGAAAGGCCCGATCCGATAACAAGCGGCTACTGTAGCTCGTGTTTAACTGTAATTAACTTCATACAATTTAGACCACAAATGCTACGCAGAAATTGGCCATACCATCAAAAACGGATTCCTATCACTTAGCATACGTCGCTGGTGTTTGCAAGAAATAATGAAGTATTTCCTGTTCGGAGAGCAATATATGTGAACTCCTCAAGTACATATTTAACAGTGGTAGAGCCACGCGGCAGCTTTTGCTGTCGCACGGATGGGCCGGCTCGAACCGGGGTGGTACCACGACCTCACAGAATACCAGCGTGAAGTAGAGGTTTACCTCCGCGTTTCGCTTGGTGAGCGCAGGTGGCCGGAGGCCCTTTTTACTGGAAATGAGGCATTCCATCTTAGTCCTCACGGATGACAACGCATCTGCATTTTGATTCGCAAACGAGGATAGATGTAGATGTCTATGGGCCGCAGCAACCACTTACCATCAGGTGGACTGTGTACTCGTTTGTCAACCTTATCCTATAAAAAAAAATATTTCAGGAAACCATTTAAAGAAAATGTTTTGTGATAATGCCTTTAGGAATTATATAACGTTATTATATTACGTTTTAGTATTCGATAAGAATTTTTTAATTCAACATGAAATTAAAAGTGAATAGGAAAAGGTTCAGAGTCCAATGTTTAAAATAAAAAATTAAATTCTCATGGTCCTAAGTTGCTCTTTGCATCTATTGTCAAATTTTTAAAAGCTTACAGTTTCACAATACGTTTTTTAGTGTCACAGTCACTCTTATATTAAGATTTTACTGATCTTTAATGTAACTATAAATGTTTTTAATTTATCGCTTTGGCTGTTAAACACGATTTCATTTGCTTTATTGCTACGTTTCTAAAATTTATTTCTATAGATTCTTCTTTTAGTAATTTGATTTGGTTGAATATGAAATTTAATAACGATCACTTTTTTATTATGTTTTCTATAATGAATAAATAAGCAGCAAGTAGGAAAATGAAAAGTTGTTTGGATTGCTAAGCTATGTTTATCCCTCAATATATTTCTTAATACTCGTATGATTGGAGAACGTGGCAAGACGGCGCAATGTTCTGCGTTAGTAATATCTTTTGAGTGACCGTCACTTGCACACTCAATGAGTGACGAGCGTTTATCAGGATCCTAAGGTGTATCTCACAATACATTCAAACATTGGGTTATACTATATATACGTTCGAATCACATGAACTGGAGTCAACATATGCAGTTGACTTGTGGTGGGTGGAAATGAATAGAACCGATCAATCTCCGAAGAATTTTTCTTAGTCTTATTTATTTTGTTTGTTTAGATACCTAGTACTATTATTTATTCTGTGGTTTAGAATACTTCGATAATAAATATGAAAAATCTGCAGCAACCAGTGCGCCTTTTTTGCTTTCAAACCTCTTAAACCTTTAATTCTAAAATAAACAATTTTTGGCAATATTCTGTGGTTTAGACTACTTCGATAATAAATTTAAAAAATCTGCAGCAACCAGTGCGCCCTTTTTGCTTTGAAACCTCTTAAACCTTTAATTCTAAAATAAACAATTTTTGGCAATATTCTGTGGTTTAGACTACTTCGATAATAAATTTGATAAAACTTAAGTGCGCCTTTTTTGCTTTCAAACCTCTTAAATAAACAATTTTTGGCAACATGTAAAATTCACCTGGTGCTAGGTTGGGTGAGGTATCTTTTCACCAAACACATTTTTGTGAATTAAAAAGTCGCTCGAATTCCACATATGTAATTTCTTAGTTTGTCCCTAAAAGTAGTAGTCAATATTTTCAAAAAAAATTGGGGCTTTAAACTTTTTACTAGTTAATGACAGCACGTCGAAGGCGCTCTATTACTGCGAGCTAATTTCCACCAGATTCTTATACTTAATAAATAATAATCCACGTAGTGTAAAAATATTTTATATACTCGGTCAGAAACGTACTTAGGCGGAAATGGTGCCAAATGCAAACATTTGGCACATGACTCTCCCTGATCTCTGAACAGAGATTAAAGCTGCGTTCACATTGGAAATAAATAATTTGTAAATTTTATTGTTTTAGCAAGTGTGATAGCAACAAGTGCGTATCGAAATCAGATTATTATCCTCATTTCCTTGGTGTAACAGATGCAAATAACAAATTAATTGCTTTCACATATGGTTTTATTGTAGCGTTAAGAGGTTCAAAGGTTATGAAATACCCAAACTGCTGTGAACTAAAATGCTTATGTCGAAAGATTTGAGTGCTTTCTGTTCACGCTTTTTATGTAAAATATATAAATCACCGAAAAAGAAATCTTAGAAAAGGAAAAATTTGATCATTATTTGCAATTTATAGCGAACAAAGTACCAGTCGTTTGTTTATATGTGCTGGAGCTATGCTTGACTATGGTTGTATTACGAACCGGTCAGCTCTACTAAGGAAACGAAAGATACTCGAAATACCCGTAAAATAGCAGCTTAATGCTGCTGTGTTTTGTATGCGAGTGTAGAGAACTGGAAACTCTTTTTAATGAAAGTCTCTCTTAGTCCTCAAGGGTGACAACGCATCTACATTTTTATTCTTAAATGAGATAGACGTAGATGTATATTGGCTACAGCATCCACTTACCATCAAGTAGACTATGTGCTTATTTGTCACCCTTATTCTATAAAAATATCGTTAACACTACCTTATCAAAGGAACAATATGTTTAACACACATCAATATGTCCATATACATAACTTCACCCTTTGCATGAATTGCGGTGATAGATTTATATACATGTTTTATAATTTTTATACGATTGAATAATTGTATTATTTATTAAGCACATACTACTAAGACTTTTTATAAGCCATGCCATACAATATCTTTAATAAATTTTATGTCAAATATCCTTAGCAGCTATTGATCTTTATCGGATAAACGGGCAGAAGTATTTTATACCATAAGATCTCGTCTGTCGGGGAGCATATACATATTAGTTATTGATGATATTGAGTGTATAACATAAAGAATTGCCCATGAAAAATATCCAAAAATATTGTTTATGCCGTATCCGGCTTCGTGCTTATCAATTCACCGCCATGGGTGACCTTGCGAGAATAATGTTGTCTGGGGGTTTAGAGTTCAGTATTCTAATAATGGATTCACTAACTATGTCAGTAACCAGAGCCCCATTTGGTACTGAGCATAAAGCACCGAATGGAAGTGAGGTTAGTATTTGAAAGAGAATATAACTCATATCTCTTACACGATAGAAATGAGCCGTGGTAGTTTAGTGGCTAAGTCGTCGTCATTAATTTTACAGCACGCGAGCAACTCCGATTCGATCCGATCGTTTTTAGTTACAATCAGCAGTAAGTTACTTCAATATTTAAATATTGATTAGATTTAGTGTAAAATGTTTAAATAATGCTGTGCTGTGGAGGCTTGTAAACAATGCCATCACGTGAGTATAGAAATGGAAAATATACAAAATGCTAGAAAGCTCTCATGACTCCGATAAATAAAGTATAAACACTTCATTTACGCCAGATCTAACGTATCCAGACTGATGAAGAGGAACTGTGTTAAAGGTGCGAGTTCTGCTACTGTGTCTATCGTCTACACGAGTACAACTGCCAAGCGGAGCGATTACTGATTATTGCCATAATCGCTCCGCTTGCTATATATGACATGCCTGTCATATATAGCACACATTCCACCTGAGTGTAAGTGGATGCTGTGACCCATAGACATCTACGTCTACCCCGATTAAGAATCAAAATGCATGTTGTTACCCCTGAGGACTAACTGAATGCCTCGTTACCAGTATAAATTATTTCCGGTTCTTTAAACTCGAAAACACTATCGCCGCCGTCCCCGTGCGGTTGTGTTAGCTGACCGTGCTCACCGTCCCCGTACGGTGAGTGCATTGTCCCTCATACGATTCCCACATCTTCACTCCTCTGGCAGCGCCGCCGCCGTGCGGCTGTGTTAATTGACCCGTCGCCGTACCGTTGTGCCCCGCGTCCCCCTTCCCTAAAGGGGGTCGCTTCCGATGCGGCGAAGAGGCCATACAACCCAGATCCAGTCCCACAGGTGGTGTTTAGTGGGTAGGTACTTCTTAGTGAGTCCCACAAAACCATGCAGCCGGCTGAGCATGCTATGAGCATTTACCACCTCCCTCCCCCACTTCCGGAGGGTAGGTATTCTGTGAAAGCGTGATCCTTACCCGGTCTAGTCAACCCATTCGTGCTACAACTATAATATAGCATTTATACGCACACTTGTAGCACATATAATATCACACATACAATATAGTATTAGTAATTATTAATTTAGTTAATTTAGTATTGTAATGGGATAGGCCCATGTCCAGCAGTGGACTTATACAGAATTTTGAAGAATACGAAGTGTAAATTTGCAGAGTAAATATATAAAACAAAATCCAATTAATTTTAAAGTCACGCTTTCTTCGAATAGCTTAACTAAACCTTTAAATACAACTAGTTTTTCGCACATTACGCGATAAAATCCGTAAAACCTAGTTTCGTTTAAATATGTAGTGTTCGCGTAAACATAAGAAATCATTGACTAAACCTGTGTAGGCATCCATTATTATAACATTTACATCTTGTGTCGCCTACATGTCGGCTTCCCTAATTCAGGGAGCAATATCGTATTTAAATTACCGTGACCCCTGCCTTATGGTAATGTAGCTACAGCAATGCCAATTAAAATGTTAACAATAGCAGTAGTAAAAGCTCTATGGCTTCATTGAAATCGGACCGGTTTGGCACAAGCCGCTTCACGTCTCTATCGTTTGGGGATGTGACACTTCGTGCAATATTGCAACGGATTGAAATTTTAATATGTATTAGATGCAATGACACAAACAATAACGTTATGATATAAATATTTCGAGGGTGAAAAGGTTCCGCACCAAGGAAATTTAATTAAAAACTAAAACACGTTGTTTCTGTTGCAGTTGCAGTTTTGTTGTACGAGAGATTTATTCTAAACAACGTTTTATAGAAGCCAATAAAAGCAAATATCAAAATTATGGAAATTGTTTTTATGCACAGACTATGTATCTGACAAACTTAAAAGTTCTTTTATACCGCAGACATAAGCATTATTTGTAAAATACCTACCATGCATTAATAGTAAACATTCATATATAAAGTAAATTCTCAATTTTGTCAAATAAAATGTGGCAAAGGGAATTTCATTCAAACATTTCTTTGTCGTATCAAATAGTACCATTAATCAAATGCTTCATTGTACACTCTGCTGCGGTGACAGTGGGGAATCGATACACCAGATAGTATGGGAGGAAATAAAAACCAGTGTAGCTTCCGATTTTACCCTTCGGCTTACTAACCAACACTTTTATCACGTTGTAATATGTAAAGCATTAACGATTTAGCTAATATAAAGCCGGATAAGACTAAAATATGTGATTTAATTCTTTAACAAGTTCATATTCATGTCTATATATTTTATTTTTTTAAGTATTTTGCCTCAGTTTATGCAAAATTTTTCTTTTTTGTTTCTTTATCTTTAAAATACGTTACCCCACACTAGGATTTTCTCCTGTGTCGTGCAGGCAGCTTACAAACATAAACTGCACGAGGACAAACATGCAGACCCGGAACAATTTTTTGTAGGCCATACAAACACTTGTTCCGTGCGAGATTCGAACCCGCAGCCCCCAGCGTAACAACACAGTTAAACCACTGCGCCACGGAGCCGCGGGTAATATCAAATGCATAAGAAATATGATGCATGAAGATAGCTACTAAGCTATTTTTGACTCTTATCATATAAACAATTGATTTTTATATTTATTCATATTGATTTTTATATTTATTTATATTACATTAAAAATATAAACAAGCATTTTTAGGATTATTATGTTTTCTGCTTTATGTAAATTAGATTAGTGATTATGAAGGAAAGGGAATCGCGTGCATCAAAAATAGCGACTTACGAATCGTGATAATGAAACAACAAATCGATTTGTTTTGCGTCGTTCGCATGATGGATGGGCCAACGCACGCTGCGACTCGATTCCGATATGAACCCTTCTATTCACAACATTCGAGGGATTTAGGGCGTGAAGGGTAAATGAATAAATTAATATACGGCCTTAGAATTCTACTATGCTGCAGCTGTTAGCGTATTTGCATTAGTAATGCACTTTATGAACGTTACGGATGAACTTGCAATATACAAATCAACGTTCGGACATTTCATCATATCTTGTAACAAAATAAAAACATGAATTGGCGTAGGGCCCAGTTAAGAGTAAGTCATAAATAACAGAGTAAATGATCCCCTTATCAGAGAATCTCTCGTGGTTAAAATTGCTGTCGTAGGCAAGGATATCGGATTTCACTTTATTGCTACGCACGGTAGCTTTGCAGAAGCTGATTTAACGAGTGAGATGTTCACGGTATCAACCGGTATACAGTGTTGGTATTTTAGTTAATTACGCAACGTTTTTTTATATAATTAAGGTTTTATTTAATACAAGCTATAATAATAATAATAAAAAAAACTAAAACTAGAAACTTAATTATCATATAGTCCTACTCCCAGCGGTATCGCGCCAAGAACGCTGGCTTCGTTTCCCAGCTGAATGGTTATATTTAGCCTTTGAGCGAGAAAAGAACGTGCCCTCTTATCACCAGCAGCAACGACCAGCCGCGGATGGAGATCCTTTAGAAACTTCACTGCACGTGGACCCCACGGACCGACACTCTACAGTAAATGGCACATATATGTAGTCTTCTCTCAGAAACTCATATTTGCGCCACTTACTAAGTTCAGCTGCCTCTGATGCCGTCCCGGCTCTAAACGAGGTACCCCTGAGATGAGAGGCCGCCAGAGTGTCTACGCAAGTAGCATCCCACACTAGGGCTTTACCTCTCTCCCAAGGGACCAATGTCATACCGTCGCGTCGGGCCATCGTCTCTAAATATTCCACAAGGCTCTTTAAATATTAAACATTTTAATTATTAAACATTTCTTGCAACAAAAGAAGTTCAGTAATAATATCATCATTATCATTCATCATTATTGCACACGTGCCTTGCTCATAGCCTCATAGCCTCAGAGGGAATTTTGCCATAGATGCTACGCTTGGTAAACGTAGACGCAGTTTTGTATTATTTTGTGTTGTTGTCAGTGAGATGGTGCTGGTTAGCATCCAATTTTTTTCAAGGCATGGACATGTGGTAGTGGATGCTCTTACGCCGCCCTTACACAGGTTTTGCAACCGCTAATAAGCTCGCTTGCTTGGCTATTATGGAAAACTATTCTTCTATGGGCGTAGTTCAAATCCAGTGTGATACTTTTACAGACTGATGATAATGATAATAGTGAGTGTCGCAAGAAGGGACAGAAGGAAACAAACCAGTAGATGGGCAGCAGCGTCTTCCTAATGACAATCAAAATAAAAAAAACTGCGTTGCCAACCTGCTTGCCAAGCGTGGAAACTATGGCGAAATGTATGGCCAAATATTATGCGAAATTCTATTGGGTAGGCCTATGTTCAGACGTGGACTTGTGATACGCTGTAACGGATTACGATGATGAATTACTAATTTAATAATTACAGAGATATATCTGTTTAGGTGATATATACAGTGTTTTTGATTGAATTAAATAATTGGTTTCACAAAAATAATCATAACGATACCATTGCGGTATGTTTATTAAAAACAGGCGATATTACTGATTTAAACATGTTTTATTGGCAAACAACATTGTGACAACAAGAACAGAGCAGTTGTTGTAAATAGTTCCTGCGAAGTTGTAGTCGCAGTCGGAATATCCTGCCGTGTCTGCTCCTGCAACTTCCTGCAAAATACGCGCCATTTAAAGTTAGCATTGTTAAATAAACTGGGTTACCAGTGACATAACCATTGATAATATTCATTCCATTCCAGTGTGATTCAGCATTAATTTTATGTTACTTTACTCACTATGCTATGGCTACAAAAATTAATTTATAAATGATTCAATGAAATTAATATTAAAATAGCTCATTAAACTCGTCATAAATGACGTATGCGGTTTTAAAGATAAAACTATGCAAATATTATGAGATTTCCTCTTAAAGGATGATTCGTAGAATATTTTACATAATTCTCTTTACATCTATGTTTATTCTATTCACAAAAAATTGTTCTATTTTAACGAACGGATTTCTTACTCCTATCTGTCTGGGGTTCACCTAGTCGGATAGTTTTTGGTGGAACTTAAACAACAAAGACTGACCTTAGTTATTTCTTCTACCAAGCAGCAGTCTAACCACTGCTGTATTCCCAGTCAAGATTCCAAAACCGAGCCTTCTTAGCTGACAATGCTAGTGTAGTATTGGTTGTTTGGGCTTTTATTAAGCAAAATTGTTTAGTAAGGGTTATTTTGATTTCATTTAAAAAAAGTCCCGCTGAATTTCTTGATGGTTTTTCCCAGGACAGACGTTTTTTTTTCAAATTTGTGGTAAAAGTAAAAAAATTACTTTCAAGAAGTATTCTTGTGATCTATATTGAATAGAAAGAATTTTTTTTTTCTAATCTATTGTTTTTTTTTTGGGATTTTATGGCTGATATGAATTGGGTTAATCATTTCATAATCATTACATCAGGTGAACCGTTTTTTCTAAAAATAATAATTTTCGTTGTGTACGTCTTATCTAAATTTACTATTATCACGTGTCATCAAAGGTAAATAAATAATTTTTAATTAATTTTGTTAGCCATGATTTAATTACGAGGCACAATATTCGCTTCCCTTGAACATCGTGTTATCTAAAAATTTAATTTATTGGTACCGATGCTTTAATTACTGTATTGTAGGTTGCATGTCGAATTATGTTGAGAAAAAAATACGCATATTGTCAAATGCGGAGTATTAACAATGTTCCTGGATGTGTCACTGATCATCTGAGCTGTAGGGCGACCGGTCGGGGCGAAAGTCGGCTTTGGCTACACAGTGCGACCGCCGCGGTACATACCACGGCACAGTCTCATCTAAGCCACAGCTATGCGCACATCTTCCCCATCATAGCCGAAAATTCCACATTCGAATTCCGGAGTCACGCGTGGCGACGCGTCGGGAGAGTTGAGATCTTAATTTCGTATTCGCGAATATTCAGAACAATTTTTACGAAACGCGAACTATCACAGAAAAAAAAGTTGCTGAAATTGGCGGCAAACGGGTAAAGTTGTGTGTTTGGTGTTTGTTGAAGTGCGTTTTGCATACTTTTAAAGCTTCTAAGATTTTTAATTGTGTGCGGTGTACAGATAGATTTTGTTGTTGTGAAGTGTTGTATTTTTATTTTGTGCACATTTTGATTTGGATTTTTTTGCTCCGGAAATTTTTGGTTGGTTATTTTTTGTAATGTTATTTTTATAATTACTTAGTAAATATTTATGAAACTGTCTCATAAGCTTAAAATATCCTCATTAATTATGTGTAATGCTTTATTTAATTCATTATTAGTAAGCGATGCCTGTTGAGATAAAAACACATGAATTGAAAATGTACGCAAAATCTTTAGGCGTGAGTTTATTGGGCGGAAATTGATTTACTCAATTTCAACGCACTAGGAGAATTTACGCGGGTACGATTTACTATTGAATATTCGCCTAGGAAGGACTCCATTAATTTTCCGACGACAAATGCAATCACTTTATATTAACGGGTTTCTGACGACTTGGAAAATATTCATAGAGAGCGGCGTGCGGCGGCCTATCGTGATTAATTTCTTCTATGCGATAAAGGTATTACACTTTTTATCCGGCGAAAAAATGTCCGTGTAGGATAAAAGCACCGTGTGCAGTTATTATGATATATTACGAAATATTAATAATATATAAGTAGTTGTAATAAAAGTTTTCTACGAAATATTTTAGACTTTTACTAATATCCATTAAGTATATGGTAGCTGCAATAATTATTATATAGAAGAAAAAATTAAAAAGTTTTGAAATAAATTATCTAAATTACGATTTGTTAATTCATCTTATTTAAATTCCTGTGAGTATTAAACAAAAAGAAATAAAATAAATCAATTATGAATATGAAAAGGTGTAAATTAAACTACGTAGCGAACAAATTAAGTAAATTTAAATAAACGACTTATAGAGTCTTCAGTGTGACCCTTTTCTTTAAACAGTTCTTAGTATGAATTTAAGTATAACTTAAAAATAAATAAAAAAATATCCAATCGTTTTTAAAATAAAAATGTAAAATTCTCTATGCATATATGAGTACTTTATAGAGGTATTTGACTTGATTATTTCTGGTATCTTTTAAACTGTACATTATTCTTAGGATATTTTTTTAATTTGTAATAATTAAAAAGTGCAGTTAATGTTAACAGTTTAGAGTTGATCGCTTTTACGTTTTGTAGCAATATGCCCACCTTCTTGGCAAAACGCTAGAAAGCATTAAATATTTTTTGTTTTAATTTAATTTGAGTAATTTTATTATACAAATATTTCGTTTTATCCCTTGAATACTACTAATATATGTCTCGGCTGCGCAATTAATGTGATAAGTGAAACAAATAAAAATGTTTAGCATTTTGGCGATTTTAAAAGATTAAAAACACAATTTTTGACTACAGTTTAGATGTATTTTTTAACAAATAAATGAATTTTGTTTATCCTTCTTGTTTCGCAGAATTAGCGCGTTAGTTGTAGGAATCAATAACGCTAAAACGAAACCAGTGTCGCAGCTAATTGTCGCTATTTTTATTCTGTTTATTTCAGTAAAGCTATTTTAGGAATTAATCTAAGTGAAATCTGTAACGCATTAGCATCTTCCGCTTCGAATTTCGAGTATTTGTAGGCTAAATTCTACGATTGTCAGACTTAATGGTCGCCATAATAAGGGTGAGGGTGGGTGTTTGTCGTCATACTAACAGTAAGGGTGGGTGGCTTACTGGTTCGAATCCATATCGACGATAAATATTTGGGTATACTACAAATCTGTTTAAGTTGAGAACTTCTGACACTAAATTCAAATTACCTTGTTCTTGTATTGCGCTCCGTCGGATGTGTAAAGTTTAGGAAAAAATTCGCATGACTTTTTCTTCAAATTAATAATATACATTAAACTTTAAAAAAAAGCAAACTAAGCGACACTTTTTTGTTTTTGTCTTGGATTTGTAAATTTGGGTATTTTTCGTATCCTTATTATACTTAGACTATATTTATACAGATATAATTTTAGATAAATATTTTTAGGTTCTTTGTTATACACTCAATAATAGAAGGTTATGCTATGTTTTACAATAAAATCTAGAAGTAATGAATAATAAATTAAAAACGATCAAATTAATAGAAGAAATATCATTTCACATATTTGTGTTATAAATTTTTTTATAGGATAGGGTGACAAACGCGCATACAGTCCACCTGATGGTAAGTAGTTGCTGTGGCCCATAGACATCTATAGTTATCTTCGTTTGCGAATCAAAATGCAAATGCGTTGTCAGCCGTGAAACCTAAGATAGAATGCCTCTTTTCCAGTAAAAAGGGTCTCCGGTTCTCTACACTCACCATACGAAACACAGCAGTGTTAAGCTGCTATTTGACGCTGGTATTCTGTGATTCGTGGTCCTTCCCCGGTCGAGCCGACCCATTCGTGCTACAACTATACCAGAAATATAGCTGCAGCATGGCTCTACCACGTATATATATATGGTCTTAGGTAATTAGTCCGCCATGGACAAGGGTACTGTTAATAATCGAAATTTTAAATAAGTCAAAATGAAAACGATGCATCAGTATTATAGTTAGTTTTATTAAATCTAACAAAAACAAAGTGATAAATATTTTCTCTCTCTCTCACGGGTGACAACGCATCTACATTTTGCTTCGCAAACGAGGATAAATGTAGATATCTATGGGCCACAGCAGCCACTTATAATCAGGTGGACTGTGTGCTCGTTTATCACCCTATCCTATAAAAAAAATATTTATACTACTAATATAGCTGCAGCATGGCTCTACCACGTATAAAAAAAAATCTTTGCAAAAATTTTAGGGACTGCTATATTTAATTATGACTTAGGTTGCTATAAAACGAGACAGTATGTTGTAATATATTATAATATATTTACAAAAGTTAAACTAAATTTTATAGTACAATATAATTTTATATGACTTTAAAAGAGCATAAAAGTGCATTCAGTCGTTTATTTAACAATAACGATTTCGTTCATTCACATAAAATTATCGATTATCGAAATATTTTGACAGAGCGCGGTATTTGCAATCACATATAAAGTTGTTTTCTACACATGGACATCTTACACATGGACGTTCTTATGAAATTTAATTCTGTCTAAGTATCAAGTCGGATTTAAGTAAAATTTATTGGTATTTAGCGCTTATCGCATCTCCGTGGGCCGGACTTGGTTTTCCTTCACAAAAACGGTAATATGATTTGACACAATTTATGATGACGATTAACGAGATAAAATCAAAAATTAGATGGAACACAAACAGTCGTTTCTAATAAAAATCGAATTCAATAAACGACTCTCCTCGTTTTAAAATATTGATCGAGCTTTCGACAGTAAAAAATAGCAGAATTATTGACGCGAACCGATGGTACAATGTTAAAAAATCATCTATTTTATTTGTGTTATTATTATTGAACTTAACAATATGTACTTTGTCAAAAGTGACAGTGTCTGTTTGTTATCCTTTATAGTATTTATGGCTTTATGTAGTTAGTTTATTGCTTCCTTTCTATGATTTCTTATTGAAACTTATTTTTTCTTCGGTCGTTCTTTCGTTTAATAAATTGGTAAATCTTCTCTTTTTACCTTTATAATGTCACGTGGTAAATAAGTATTATATTTTGTTGGAATAGCTGTTGCGCGTTTTGGGTTCGAATCTAAATTTCTTACTTTTTCTTTGCTGCCCAATTTAAAAAGTAAACTCTTAACTTGTAAAATATATTTACAGCACGCACATCAAAACCCTACACATTTCTGACAACTTAGGGAAATTATCACAATGTAACATTAGTGATATCTCCTGAATGTCAAAGCTTTAATTTAAAACAAAAAGCAATCACCCGCTCAATCTCGAGAACTGTTGTGCGAGTTAGAAGTGGTTTGCAATTTTATTGATAATCCTCTATTGGTTTTGTCTTGTATTGGTGGAGCAATATAATCCATCACTACATCGTTCAGTGGTTATTGTAACAGGCAACTACAGGCTATGCCAAAAATATTTTAAGGATTCCGATAGATTTTTACGGGATGGTGATGACGAAGAAAAAAAAGAAGATTCCACTGCCTGATTGATCACGGTGATAATTTTCTAATGTTCGGATGCCACAAATGTACTTACGATCCCACAAACACAGTAGCCCCACTCCCCTCCATTCTGAGATTCCAACCCAGAACCTGCGACCTAATAGCTGGGTACTCTTATTAAAAGGCCACGCGGCCGTCTGCCCAATCATCATGCAAATTAAGAACAACAAATCATTTGGACTGACATCGCTAACTTGCGGCTGATGGCTGCTAGACTCTATAGACCTTTTCCGAGTAGTGTCATTCGCACAGATGGCTATTCTATTTACATTAATTATTTACTAATTGAAAATATAAGGACGAATATCTAGCTTAGTAGTTATAGTACGAATAGTTCGCATGGGTGCGGTGTAATAGATGCCCCTACTATATTACGTCCCGTCGCAAGAGGCGACTTCAGGAAGTACCGGAAACCTTTTATGGCTGTCGATTAGTGATGGCATAATCATCCCTTTCATCATCATCATTCATCATAGTTACAGCCCTTCACAAGTCCACTGCTGAACATAGGCCTCCCCCAAAGAACGCCGCAAAGCATGCGCGGTCCTGAGCTACCTACATCCTGTCTTACCAGGTCGTCACTCTATCTAGTGGGGGCGGGACTGCTACTCGAGAACCTTGCCTCCTTATCGGTTGTCGGTTCTTCGAGCCGTATGGCCGGCCCATTGCCATTTGAGCTTACTAATCCGTTGGGTTATGTCGGTTACTCTGGTTCTACTGCAGATATCCTTATTTATAAGTCTATCACGTAGAGAAAACCTGAGCACAGCCCTCTCCATAGCACACTCAGTGATCTTGAGCTTCCTCATACGGCCAGCAGTGAAGGACCACGTCTCAGATCCATAGGTAATCACTAGCAACACGCACTGGTTGAAACAATCTAGTTTTGAGGTTTTGAGGCATGCCTGACGAGAACATGTATTATAATCTCCCGAATGCTGCCCAGCCGAGTTGTATCCGACGATTGACCTCTCGGTCGAAATTGGACTTACCTAGTCGGACTATTTCTCCCAGGTAAACATACTCTTTAATAAGTAGTTGCTGATAGTTGTCTCAGAGCTTAGTGCTCCGAGACAACTACCGGCAATGGTGTGACATGGACGATACACATGACTTTTGTTTTGTTCATGTTCATCTTAAGCCCTACTATTGAGGTCGTTGAGCATAGTGCTTAGGTCCATCAGTGATTCTGCCATAAGAACTATATCGTCGGCAAATCGAAGCTGAGTGATGTACTCGCCGTTGATGTTAATACCGTATCCTTTCCAGTCTAGTAGCTTGAAGATTTCTTCCAATGCTTTGGTGAAGGGTTTTTGGGATATAATGTGACCCTGTCTTGTACTTCCTGCAGTTGAATAGGTTTTGTACTCTGATTCTGTACTCGGATAGCCATTGTAGCTCTACTGTACAAACACTTTAACACTTATGATATACTGACACTGTTCTGAACTTCTACCCGCTTTAAGAAGCTCCGCTGTAATTCCATCCTCGCCCGGGGCCTTGCCGTCTTTAAGGTGATCAAGAGCCAATCTAATTTCGCTCAGACTACCGTCCGGATTCATCTTTTTACACCGACCAAAATACTCTGACCGGCGATAGGGAGCTACGTTAAAGGCGTGAGGGCTTTGGTATTGCGATCGTTTATCCGCTTGCTAAATTATTGGTGTATTGTCTATTAAAAATGATGCTGCATTCTAGCTTGCCTTCGCTCTCATATGTGTTTAAGGCCGGCTTGGTCAATATATCGTATTTTAGACAAGATTTAGAAGTGCGAGAATTGACACTACTTAAAAATAATATACTAAATTACATTTAATACTTTATATTATAATCGAAATAAAAAAATGAATTTTCGGTAAAATATTTTGAAATTCGAGTTCTCATTTTTAGAAGATATTCACTTAATATTTTATGGTAATATGAAAGGCATGTCATTGACTTAGTTTCTTCATCATCTACATCTTTATTTAGGTCCTTTATAAGCAAAACGATCACACGCTTATTTCGTGCAAAAAAAATATGTATGCAGCGGAGAAGGGACGAATCCTTGACTTAAGGGTTAGAACAAGAGGGCGACATGGAGAGAGCGACTGTCGCAACCCCGTGCTGGGCACACCACTATAGCGGCGATAAGACCCCTCTTTGAGGAGTGGCTTGAGAGACGCCACGGCGTCCTCACCTTCCGCCTGATGCAGGTCCTCACCGGACACGGTGTGTTCGGGAGGTTCCTGCACCGAATTGGGCGGGAGGAAACGCCCGGGTGCTCCCACTGCGAGGATCGACCAGAGGACACGGTGGAGCACACCGTGGAGGTGTGCCCTGCTTGGGCGGAGCACCGCCGTGTCCTCGTAGCGGCGATAGGCGGCGGCGACCTCTCGCGTCCGTCCCTGGTCGAAGCCATGGTCCGGAGCGAGACGGAATGGGATGCCGTCACCACCTTCTGCGAAGCAGTGATGCTAGCGAAGGAGGTGGCGGAGCGGGAGAAGGAGAGAGTAGCAGCTTTCCTTCCCGGCCGCCGCGGGAGACGCCCCGGGCGTCGGGGGCTACGTCGTGGCCCCCGGCCACCGTAGGCGCGGGCCTGTGGACGGCGAGCAATGGGTAGCTCGCCGTCCGTCCGTCTAACGACGACAGGCCGTGTCGACGGCGCGTTTTGTTCCACGCGCGCCTCAAAGAGCTGTCAGCAGCGTGAAGGGGCCCGCAAGGGCCGACGCCTGCCGGGGCTGCGGGCTGTTCGAAAGAGATACCGCGGCTCCGGAACGTAAGGGCACTGAAGGAACACGGATGGTTTTTAGTCAGTAAAAGTCTGACACTCCCTTCTGCTCCACCCAGAGCGAAAGGCGTCATTTGATGATTTTCCATCCGCAAAAAAAAAGGGTTAGAACAAGAGAGCGCCATGTTTGTAGCAATTTATGTAACACCTTTATTAATGTTATATATCATGTCTTCTGCATACCGATAGCATTTGGAAATTTCCATAAGTCGAAATGGACCTTGTTACTGTTACACGTGGTAGAGCCACGTTGCAGCTACATTATAGTTGTAGCACGAGTGGGGTCGGTTCGACCGGGGTAGGAAGAAGCTCTAACAAAATACCAGCGTGAAACAACAGCTTAATGTTGCTGTGTTTCGTATGGTCGGTGTATAGAACCGGATTTTTGATTTGACATGACATTGACATTTTGATTCGTAATTGGTAAGAAATATAGATGTCTATGGGCCACAGCATCCACTTACAATCGGGTGGAATATGTGTTCGTTTTTCACCCATATTCTATGAGAAAAGACAATAGACAAAAGCTCCCCATTTCTCTAAAATAGATAAAAACCATGGGTGAGTACCATTCTCTTATTCACTTCTGCCACTAAGCAGCAATGCATCCACTGCTGTGATCCGAGAGTTATTTTAACTACAGGCTGTGAGTCATTCTATCTTAGCCGTCAGAGGGGACAATCCATCTGTGTAGCTTTCTTGTCACATATAAAACTTTAAAGCGAAACAATACACAAAGAAGTTCTCTTAGATACCTATGAATCTATGTACCAATTGCATTAAATCCTAAAGTACACACACATACAAACAATTTTACGAAATGGAATTTAAAATTGCCATGCAATATATTTCACGGAATGGTGTTATTGACTCGCACGGGAAGAACTTCGGGAATAACAATCCACTAGTGCAATTTCCAAACGGATACTCTTCCAAACTGCATTTGTTAGTACCTAACTTTAAAACTCATACGTAACCGTAATAAACATTCTCCTGTGTCGCAAATTTATTTAAGATGCTATTTGTAATTGCATTTACGGTTATTGTTCTGTCTTTGTCTATGGTTTATGCTTATGCAACCAGTATTACGACGAATTTCGTTCAAAATTCAATTTCTTGTTGACATAATGAATGATATTTTATGCGATTTCTAGATTAGTTTCGAATTAATATTTCTTCATCGGTGACTTAGATAGTAGTATTAAGAAACTTTTTTAAATAATGTGATCACCTTTAGATAGATATCAGCCACTCATTTATTACGGCAATAGTAAGAGTCTACATAAATATTTTATTACACTAAGGAGGTATTAATCTTAACAAGATCTTTGTCAACATTTCTTTTGTTTATGCTTTAGCGTCCTAATTGGGAAATAGTGTGCAGTTTCGTGGTCACTTGGAAGGGAAGGCCAAATTGGCCTCTAAAAAGCTTGGCGTGCTCAGCAGAGCGAGACAGTATTTCATGCCGGCACATCGCTTGCAACTTTACAAAGCGCAAGTTCGGCCCCACATGGAATACTGTTCTCATCTCTGGGCCGGGGCACCCCAGTGCCAGCTCCTTCCACTTGACCGCATCCAGCGCAGAGCGGTTCGAATCGTCGACGACCGAGTTCTTTCTGATCGGCTCGATACACTGGCACTGCGTAGAGATGTTGCATCTCTTTGCGTATTTTATCGCATTTATCACGGGGAGTGCTCTGAGGAATTGTTCGGACTAATTCCAGCCGCTCAATTTCACCATCGCACATCGCGACAAAACTCGCGTTACCATCCATACCATCTGGATGATTGGCGGTCCACGACTGTGCGATTTAGAAGAAGTTTTCTCCCTCGCACGACTTTCTTGTGGAATCAATTACCACCAGCGAATTTTCCGGACCGATACGACTTATGAACCTTCAAGAAAAGAGCTTACACCTTTCTAAAAGGTCGGCAACGCATCTGCAATTCCCCTGGTGTTGCGGTTGTTCATGGGCGGCGGTAGTCACTTACCATCAGGTGAGCCGCATGCTCGTTTGCCCCCTATTCTATAAAAAAAAAAAAAAAAACATTGTGTTAATTTTGATGAGCGCGTGGTCTAGTAGTCAGTACCCGGTTACGTGGCAGGTCCTTTTGCCTTTTTGTTTTTAGTTTCGGGTGTTTATTTTCGAGTACCTGATAATACATACTTTGCTATTTTCGATCCTAATAATTTTTATCTATTAATAGCTTAATTCTTATTTCGTAATCCTTACATCGAGTACCGGTAGATTAGGACGAATGCATGCCTCGGTGATAACGCGTAAAATTTTGACGTTACAGTATTTTCTGTATTTTTTTTATAGGACATGGTGACAAACGAGCACACAGTCCACCTGATGGTAAGTGGTTGCTGTGGCCCATAGATATCTACTCTATCTTCGTTTGCGAATTAAAATGCAGATGCCTCATTTCCAGTAAAAAAGGTCTCCGGTTCTCTACACTCACCATACGAAACAGCAGTATTAAGCTGCTAATTTACGCTGGTATTCTGTGAGAGCGTGGTCCTTCCCCGGTCGTGCCGACCCATTTCTGCTACAACTATACTACTAATATAGCTGCAGCATTGCTCTATAACGTACAAGTATGTTTGATAGACCTCAACTATTCGAAAAGCCAAAAATTGTTATGGTGGTTGAATTCACCAGATTTTTTTTATGACGTGTTATTAAATACCTGTATTGCAGTTTAAATTTCTGTATTTAAATTTCGGTACATCATCATCATCATTACAGCCTTTCATAAGTCCACTGCTGAACATAGGCCTCCCCCAAGGAATGCCACAAAGCAAGGTCCTGAGCCACCTGCATCCATCGATTTCCTGCATGTCTTACCAGGTCGTCACTCCATCTCGTGGGAGTCGCCCTGCACTTCGCCTACCGGTACGATGCTGCCACTCAAGAACCTTTCTTCCCCGTCGGTTGTCGGTTCTTCGAGCTATATGGCCGGCCCACTGCCACTTCAGCTTACTAATCCGTTTCGGTACATGTAAATAAAACTGGAGTGTTTTTTTATAGGATAAAGGTGACAAACGAGCACACAGTCCACCTGATGGTAAGTGGTTGCTGCGGCCCGTAGACATCTACATCTATCCTCGTCTGCGAATCAAAATGCAGATGCGTTGTCACCCGTGAGGACTAAGGTGGAATGCCTCATTTCCAGTAAAAAGGGCCTCCGGCCACCTGCACTCACCAAGCGAAACGCAGAGGTAAACCTCTACTTCACGCTGGTATTCTGTGAGGTCGTGGTACCATCCCGGTTCGAGCCGGCCCATCCGTGCGACAGCAAAAGATGCCGCGTGGCTCTACCACTGTTACTTACACTGTTACACTGTGTATGTCAGTTATACCTAAATAACTGTCTTTCATTGAGCTGAGGGGGTTATGTGCATGCTATAAACACGTGAATAACTATTTTTAAATTATTTGTCAACCTTAACCAATGGACCGATTGTAATGAAACTTGACGAATAGATAGAGAACAGTTCTAGAATATTTTATTTGAAACACTTGAAAATTCCTTTTTGAAAATCGAATACTTATTTTTTTAAATAGATTATCTTTGATGATTATCTTAAACTGAAATAACGCCACATTAATAGACCCTACACAGAAAAAGCTGGGCCGGATCGCGTCTCTTAAAAAAATTGAAATGGTATTTTTATGGTTCTATAAAAATTTAAAATAAATTAGTGAGTTATTGATTTTGGATTATTTATTATATTGGTTAAAGGCAATTATAGATGATAACATTTAGTAAAAACATTTATTGTAGTAAATTTCCATAAGCAATATAATATATAAAGATATTACGTGGTAGAGCCAGGCAGTAGCTAGGTATATTATAAAGACACGAACGGGTGGGCTATGTGGTAGAGCCATGGTGCAGCTATATTATAGTTATAGCTTGAATGTGTCGGCTCGACCGGGGAAGGACCTTGCTTTACAGAATACCAGCGTAAAATAGCAGCTCAATGCAGTTATGTTTTTTATGATGAGTATAAACAACCAGAGACCCTTTTTACTGGATACGAGGCATTCTATCTTAGTCCTCACTGGTGGCCACGCATCTGCTTTGGATTTTTAATCGAGGATAGATGAAGATGTCTATGAGCCACAGCATCTACTTACCATCAGGTAGGCTGTGTGCTCGCTTGTCACCCTTATACTATATAAAAAGGATAGTTTTCAATTTTATATAACATACATTTTGAGATTTAACTTTTCACACTTACTTATGCACATAATTTACTTTTATATAAGAGGCAGCGATAACATACGTTTATTACTGTACTTTTATTAATTTTCTTCCATATTCTGTTTCTGTCATTTCGATTAAAAAAAAAACGAATACAGGTAACGTAAAGGCTTAATGGATGACCTTGGAAATTCATATTACTTATTGGAAATAATCTAAAGAGGTTCTACACGACACAATTGGTAGCAAGTATTTTTCACACATAAATCCACTGTCTTCGCTTTACAATGTCGAGTGAAGAATTGCTTGGCCGTGCCAACGCAGACCGCAGAGCCGTTTGATAATAATTGTTTATTTATTTCATTTACTAGAGTCATGATACAAAACGTTATTTCAAAAAACTGAATGTTTTTATTAATGTTTTAAGAGTGTTAATGTTTGGCGATAAAGCCCTGAGAAATGTAGCAACCTTTATCGTTTGTATATTAAATTATCATCACTCGCAAAAGAAAATTTAGCACTGTAAAACGTTTCCCAAGAAGTTCATTCATTGAAATTCATTTAATAACAAGCAACAGGCATCATAATGCTGAAGCTTCTTGAGATACCGTACAAAAATTTATTTAAATATTTAATAATAATATTGTCTGAACATATATTATTAATATCATAAAAAAACATCATAGAGTAATATATTTGGCTTGTTACCTATTTTTTTTATATATTGAAATATTCAATTACAGTAAAATACGATATTGCCCTACACATAAACAAGAATTCTTTGTGATTTTTTTATGTGAGAATTATGCGTCTTTTGTTTTAATGCTTTCAAAAATGACTACCTTTTATATTTGTATGCCCAAATTAAATGTTATTTGTATATTTAATAGAGAAAAATACAGTTTTGTAATGTCAGTTCTAACATAAAAATATTAATAAAGACGTCGTTGTGTGGGATTAGGCATGCCATATATTTGTCTTATTAGGTATAATTTATTGACCTCAATTTTAATGTTAATAAGTTGACCATAATACGGAGGAGCTTGACCTTTAGTTATCAAATTTTAATATTTTACTACTTATTAAATATTTATAATAATAATATATTTGTAGTTATCCGACTGTCTCGTAAGGACGGTAATGTTTTTTATAAAATATACATATAAATGTCTTCCAGACCGAATTTCGGTCAGGGCGGCCGATCTCAACGGAGACTAGCAATCTGTGCAGGACAGGATTATAGTGCCCGATTGTATACACAAACACAGGTAGTCCCTCACTCTCATAGTGCGGTGCTCAGAGATTAGGCGCAGGCCCAACTGCTTTACGTGCTTCTGAGACAGAGGTGAAACACCGCAAACTTTCTGACTAGGAGCTGCTACAGAGAATTTCTTGACAGAAACAATAACTGATTTTTGTCTCGACTCGAGATTCGAATCCTGGATTTTACGATCAGTAGCCGGGTTTATGACCACTAAACTAACGAAGCTGTCACATGTGTTATATCATATGTGTATATGTATAATACCGTATGCAGAATTCGGCAAAGCTTTTATAATAATTGTGTAGCAAAAACACGTTTTTGTAATACACGTATTGCCAGGAAAATCGCCGATGCTATGAGGGCAATACATTACAGCATCTTAACCGTGTGCAGTATCTTACCATAACATAATATATAGCATAATATATTGATATAATAGCTACGTGTGTAACAGCCCTTATGATAATAATATCGACACGATGTTCATAAAGAAGCAACTTGGCGCTTGATTGTAGTTTTTCCAGATGAACATGTCATTTTATTATTTAACAATAATAATAGATCACTCCAGTCGGTTTTTTGTTTTTAATTCTCTAATTTATTTGTTTGAACGTTTGTGGAACTAAACAATGGTGTCCGAGTCTATTAACATCGTAGGACATGTAACAGTGTTACAAGAAACTCGTTAATATAGAGGCACGAGAGCACGTCCTCTGCTGAATGTAGGCCTCACCCACAGGAATGCCACAGAACACGGTCCTGACTCCAAACACACAAGTTGAAGAATATTATGTTTCCTTTGGGGACTTTAATGGGATTTCACATAGCCCAAACCAGAACAAAAGAGTGGATATACTATTAGGTAGTGGCAGGATAGGGAGTATCTTCTCAGATGGATTCTGAAGCGTAAACCAAGTAAAATAGACCCATGTTAATAAATGTAAGGTATCACAACTCTGAACTTTGTATACGTATTCAAATACAATAAGGTAGAGCCATGCTTCAGCTATTATTCGTTGTAGCACGAATGGGTCGGCTTAACCGGGCTACGACCACGCTCTCACAGAATACCAGGGTAAAATAGCAGCATAATGCTGGTGAGTGTAGAGAATCGGATACCCTTTTTACTGGAAACGTGGCATTCTATCTCAGTCCTCAGGGGGTGACAACGCATCTGCATTTTGATTCTTAATTAAGGATAATAATGTAGATGTCATGGACCACAGCATCTACTTACCATAAGGTGGACTGAGTGCTCGTTTGTCGTGAAAAAGTATTAAAGATAATATAAATACAACGATAAAGATACACATATATAACTTTAAATGGGACAGGAACATCTATTCTAACCGATTTCAAGTGCTACGTCGATTGTCTTGATATACTGTCTTGATCGTTCTTTTACAATACAATGGCTTAATAAAAAATATTCTAAATAAGTTATTTTTATAGCCTCCAAAACAATTGAACGCGTTATAATAATATAATATTGTTAAAAATAACGCAATATTGTTTTTGAAAATATTTTCCAATTTCTGTTATTTATTTATAAATTTAGATATTTTTTCAGTTATGTACATATAAAAAAATATTAATTGACTTAAATCATTGTGAATTAATATGTCATTGTTAGTATGTATTTGAGTTAATAATTAGCTTACCTGTTTCAAAGATCTTAACATTCTATATCGTACATTATTAAAACTTACGAAAACGTGTGGTAAATGTAGTTTTAAAAAGTACATAATATTTAAACGTATCAATAATGATAAGAATTAAATGCCAAAATATGCATACATCTACATTTAACACGAAACATTAAATGTGCCTTACTATTTATATTTAAGTTGTTAGAGTATGTGTTACTTAGTATTCTATTTTATTTATGCCGACACGTTTTAGTGGTATTAAAACATATTATGATATTGATTATGTGTTTGTGTTAATGATTTCAGTACTTTAGTATGTACAGTAACAAAAAAGAGACGCCGACTCGTTAACAATAATATTTTTAAAAACTAGATGAAAATTTTTCAACGCCTTTATTAAATAGAAAACTTTTTCGTTCTAACTTTCATCAACTTTTATCTCAATGTTTCGGTAATATTACATTAATTTGTTATTGAGATTTACAAATCTAGGAAAACAATTAAGCTTAGTTTTTTTTTTTTTTAATTATTATTATAGTTTTTAGTATTGTATATAAAATTAAGCTTTGTTTGTCACATATAGAGTAGAGACAAATCACTGTCGCAACCGACACAATCAATCAAATTTAATATACTTTGTTTATTTATGTCCTCTAAAGTTGGGCGTGGCGGAAGAAGTATGAGAGTAAAATTAATGCTGTAGAAATGAGGTCATTAAAAGTATGTTAGGGATGACCGAGTGAGATATTTTTGTGTGATAGAGTGAGATATTGTATAAGGACAACGTTAGTTTCGCAAGAAGATGTTGTTAAGAGAGGAGTGCTTTGGCGGTTTAAACAGGTAGAAAGAATTAATGAGGAAAGAGTGACAAAGCAAAGTTGTGCAAAAGTGAGTACTACAGGCCCTGCCTGTGACGCCCTAGACGGAAGTCTATAAAGTACTAATGTACTTTATTAAAAGATATTAAAAATGAGCCAAATTAAGAGTACCCTTAACCGACGAGCAAGTCTGCGTCTGAAAGAAGCTAGGTGAGTCTGGATCATGTCAAATGACAGTCCGTAGTTTCTGCCTACCCTTCTGTGTGACGTTCTGAGAGTTTGTTTATGTTATGTCCTCTAAAATTGGGTGTTAGAGAAGAATAATGGACTTAATTTTCATTTTATTTATTTAGGCTTTGCACATCATGTACAAAAAGGCTGACTTAATGCAGTAGAGCATTCTCTACCAGTCTAACTCCAGGCTAAGCAGAGAAGATATTATATTTGCAAACATGGTCGTATTTTAAAAATAATTTATGAATCAAAACCAAAGACTTTCGAATGATTACTTTTAAATACGACTTTTATATGTCGCAGGTTTATGATAGAATCTGGTTTTTGATCAAAAACCTAGACTTTTTATCAAGAAGCGGAAGAAGATAAAATTACTACTTTATGTTGTCATAGACTGCTGCTGGGCCTGTGCCTTATCTCATTTCTAAGAAGGTTTTAGGGCAAGGTAATGTCCCACGCCACGCTGTCCCAATACGTATTGGCGGACTTCACATGTCTTCGAAATAATTCTTTTTCTTATTTCTCAGACATGCACGTTTCCTCACGATATTTTCCTTCAACGCCGAGCACGTGGTAAATCAGCACTTAAAAATACATTTAACAATTTCATTGGTGCCGACGGCATCGAACCCGGGTTCTCGCCTACTGTGAAATTTACTGCAAGCGCTTAGCCCCTGAGCTACCCCGGCTCTTATCATAAACCTGAGAAAAAGCAGGATTTTTTCAGATTAATGATAAAATTAAGTAATAATTTTGTCTTCTTCCGGTACTTGAACAAAGGCCCTGGGTTTTTGATCAAAAACCTGATTTTACTATAACCCAGCGACATATACATAAATAAACGATTAGAAATAGTAGTGACATATATTACCATTGATACTTACTTTGACCGATTTAATATCGAGTATAGATCTATACATTAGTTTTAATGTCATACGATTACTGGCAATGCTTTCTTAGGAAGTTTTCTAATTTATTAATCGATAGTATAATCGATTCCAGTTCTACAAGTTCTATGTAGTTAGGCCTAACAGAAAGTTCCTGCGATCCGCACGCAGAATCTTCACTATTATTTATGTATACTCGGACAAAAATCACCCTTTGCGTCGCCCGCTCGACGCATGGCAACCAAGAAAGCATTCAAAATGATTTATTGTAAATGGTTTTCTACTTTGTTGGCTAAAATAATAACCCCCACGCCAGGATTGCTGTTCTATATTCGATGTTTTATTGTTAATTTTTCCCTTTGCTGCGTGCCGATTGAGTCTCAAAAATATCAAATTTGCAATCCCTTTCCCATTAGTGGAGTTGGAGTGATTCAGCGATATAGTAATCACGAGTCAGTTAAAAGGGATCAATCATTAATTAGTGCCTCGAATGAAAAGGACGGCGCAGTCATAAATGTGGGAGATAGGGAACTGCACGTTGAAAAAGACATCGGCAGCGTGAATAATAAAAACGCTTCAGCACAGTAGGCCTTGCGGGTGGCTTTGTGTCGTTTCACAATGGTATTGTAAGCCAAAGCGATTGACGGTTTAACTCCGGAGGTGTCATGAGAATTAGTGGGCCATTATTGCTCCACAGAAAACTCTATGGTCAAGAAGAAAGTAGATAACAATAATTAGCTTGGACGCTACAAAAAGTGACATAAATCCCGCATAATAAGTTCTCCGTAGTGCAAAAAACGTCCAAGTTTACCTGGATTCCTACTTTTTTTTCGCACAACTCGGACCGAACGTGGGCCGCTATAATAAACACCTCAATTCCTGGCAGAGGGATTGTTTAATGATTTTCTGTTGTGATCTTGCACAATTCTCGACCGACTCGATTTTTTCTGCATTTAACGTGCAGGAAAAATAAAAGTTTTTGTATGTCTTGGTAGCATTTAAACAAAAGGGGCTCGGGTCTTGTGTGAAGGTGTGATTTATTTATGACTTTGCTTTAAGAGCCTTCGCTTGACCGATTTAATTTGGCGTATGTCGTGTTTTGTTTTGATCCGATTCGAAGTGAAATGTGAGCATTTGTTAAACGAACCCTATTAACATTTTTTTCTTTTTGTTGCAGGAACAATGTGGAAGAACCGCAATTGTATATCGCGGTATTAGAGATCTAAAGTGCATTTTATTTTCCTTAATACTGATATACCTAAAGTTGTTATAAAAAGATGCTGGGGTGTGCTCTGAGAAGAGTTGCCTCGGTGTTCGTGTCCTTTGCCCCAAAAAGCCTCAACTTTAGCTCGGCTGACGACAGCCGGTGCATAGATAAGTAGATGGTTGTTTAAATCCTGTTAACTTTAAAATTACATTCGGCCCTATTCGAAAACAGTAAAACCTCATAATTTTTAAACACCTGAACAGAACGTTTGTAACGAAACTAGTCAAAGTAACAAATTTGAGACCGATAGAAATTGTAAGTTACCAATAGGAGAAGTAAAACAAATCAAGAACAGAACGTACTGCAAACGCCACTACGGTGGTATGCTTTATTTGGTATCTCGTATCGACTGCGCGCTGACTGGTCGCTACGTCACGTGGCTTCCCGGCGCGCGACTTCAGTGCTGGATGCTACTAACTGTATACACGTAAGTATTCATTCATGAACTATTTATTGACCTATTATTATACATATAATTAATTTGTTAGTGATGTGACTTTTATTAAAAACGATACATTCCATCTTAGTCCTCAGAGGTGACAACGCATCTGCATTTTGATTCTTAATCGAGGTTAGATGTGATGGCCACAGCAGCCACTTAATATCAAGTTGACTGTTTTCATTGCTTCATTGTTTTTTTTTAATTAATAGGTTACAAACGAGCATTTACCATTAGGAAGGATAATAATAGAATTTAATATATAGAATTTACATTTAAGAAGGTTGTGTTCATAATGGTAGGCGGGTGCTGTGGCCTAACCGTTTCTTTGCTCAAATAAGTTTACTGAAGAATTATGTTAGAATGTGATAATTCCTCTGTAGTAACCTATATAAAATGTTGAGGCAAAACATGCTTACCTTGGCAAGTTGGCATAGAATAGTTTAAATTAAATTAAATTAACAGAAGTGCGACACTACGTTGCACCATTGTCATTAATTTTTGCATCATCATCATCATCATCATGCAATGAATAAAAAGGCAATGCATCCAACGTTCCCTTTCTGTGTTCTAGTTTATGGTGGTCATTTAGTTTAGATTGAGTACACGTGGTAGAGGCATGCTACAGCTATATCAATAGTACAGTTGTAGCACGAATGGCTCGGTTGGACCAAGGAAGGACCACGCTCTCACAGCATATCAGAGTAAAATAGCAGCTTAACGCTGCTGTGTTTTGATTGGTGAGTGAAGAGAACCGGAGATCCTTTTTACTGGAAAAGTTGAAGTTGCGTTAGCACTTTTGGAAAAGGAGATGGTTCTTATCTAAACGCTTGAAGACTCATGGGTGACTGAAACAGGTTTCATAATAGAGTACAATAATTAGCTGCACACATTTGTAGCTCAGTGTACAGCAAGCCCTAGCAGACCAGACTCCACATGTAGCACCTGTTTTTAAGTATGGAACATATGACAGTCTTGTTCAACAATATTAGAGGGAAGTTGATGAGCCACGACGAGGCTTTAAGCGAGCATGATATAAGTCACAATTCTACAACACACTGAGATATCTCTCCCAAAAGGTAGCTATGGGATGTGCCTGAAATATAAAAGTAAAGTAACCAGACCGGTGACGGGGTAGCGTCAGAGAAGCCAATCCATCTGCCAAGCATAGCGTTTATGGCCTACCTTCCCTACAACGGGAGTTGCCATAATATATACTGAAGATAGTGTTACCATGTTAAAATAAATTGATACTAATACATTTATATTTGTCATCAACATATTTGTACTATTTATTGAAACTATAGTAAGTTATGTATTGGAGAACCAACATTGTTTTAAGGTAATCACATTCGTTTCTAAAAGGCTCTATATTTACGAGTAATTATTATGTAATTTTATTATATTATTTATCAGTGTATATCTGTTAAAGTGTGAAGTGATCATATTAAAATCACATCGTGTGTTCATTTGCGCAAAAACAAGTGGCAGAGAGCATTAAACATTTAGACAAACTTTTTTGTTTTTATTAAAAAACACAGTTTAATCTCATTACTACGGCATGCATACATTTAAATTTGGAATTTGAAGTTGAATACAAGACATCAAATTATAAACTAGCCAGTATAAAAAACAGCAATTAATAACCTAACAAATTATTTTAATGTGTGTGTATGTTTTTTATTAAAAAAAAAACTTAAATATTGAATCCTACTTTCTCGTGTACTTCTGAAATAAAAATAACCTATAATACTTTACAGTAACGTAGATGATTTTCGAAGTGTCAGCGGTTAGCAATTGCACACGCGCGCGTTTGTTAGAACCCTACGACCTTTTCTGTTTTACACTCATCAATGTAAAGGACATAAAACTTGTCTAAGAGTTCCGTCGAATTCCTCGGACAGCCTCCATCCACGGTGGCTGGTTACTATTGGATTTATGACGAGGCTTTCATTACTAGCCTCTATGTACTTTTGCTTTGTTCGCTCAAAAGTTTCACGTCAAACGTCGCTCTTTTATTGTTATGATTAACAACCACGCTTTCTTTGTAAGAAATATGGTATTTTTATGGTCGTAACGATGTTAGAATACGCGTTTTAAGAAAGAGTAAGATTCTTATTAGTTAATAAATATTTTCTAAAGAATGAGTTTAGCGGTGTGTTTACTTATATGTTTATTATTTAAATATTGTTTAATATTTAGAGATTTTATGGATGTACTACAGTGAGTTTTGTATTTTAGTACTGAACAATTAATAAGAAAAAAACATTTCCACGTCGTAATCTTACATTGTCATCCGATTCTATGTTCTAAATTTAAAGTCCCTAGCTCATCGGGAAGCTAAATTCCACTGGCACAGAAATACACGATAGCCTTTTAATAAAAACGTGGTAATTAAATGCGACTGGCTGATTTGTTTTTTTCTTTCTTTATTTTTTTAATAAAAGCTTTACCTCCACACTAGAATTTTCTATGGTGGAGGCAGTTTACATACATAAATTGCATCCAGGCCCGGAACAATTATTTGTGGGCAATACAAATGCTTGTTCTGTGTAGAATTTTTAACAGTGGTAGAGCCACGCGGCAGCTTTTGCTGTCGCACGGATGGGCCGGCTCGAACCGGGGTGGTACCACGACCTCACAGAAAACTAGCGTGAAGTAGAGATTTACCTTTGCGTTTCGCTTGGTGAGTGCAGGTGGCCGGAGGCCCTTTTTACTGGAAATGAGCCATTCCATCTTAGTCCTCACGGGTGACAACGCATCTACATTTTGATTCGCAAACAAGGATAGATGTAGATGTCTATGGGCCGCAGCAACCACTTACCATCAGGTGGACTGTGTGCTCGTTTGTCACCCTTTTCCTATAAAAAAAAGAAAAAGAATTCGAACCTGCGGCCCTCAACACCTTAACTTCTTGCTAAGACGTTGCGCCACCGAGCCGGATTCGGGCTGTTATGCTTGCTACTGTGTTGGAAATCTTGAAATTAAAATCGGAGGAAAAAATATATAATGAATAATTTAAATAAATTTTCGAAATACGGATATAGCGTTATTGAGTCATTTATTTATTTTTATTTGTTTATTCTTTATTGCATTCCTTAAAACAAAAGAATACAAAGGGCGGACTTAATGACTTGAGGCATTCTCTACCAGTCAACCCATGGAGTGGTGAGAATTTGACGTAGGTGCGGCAATATAGAATAAAATAACACTACTCAAAGTAATAATTAACTACAGAATACATACATTTTACTTATAAATACACTATACATATATGACGGATACATACATATATATATAAATACAACATGTAACAAAAACCCTGTGATTCCCGTTAAGTACGTTATCAGGATCAGTATTGAAACCTATAGAAATAACTTTTTTTTAAAAAAACTCGCCCATATTATTTTTTATTTTATTTAAAAAAAAATTATGTGGTTTTATTACCTCTTACTGACACTAGCCGATGCTAAAGCTAAGTAAAGCGGGGTCTTTGACAATCCTTTTACTCCCCAGACAATGCAGAGGTAATAAAACCACACAATTTGCATAATTTTTTTTTAAAAAAATTAAAAAGAATATTGTTCGGGTTTTTATAAAAAAGTTATTTCTATACGTTTGAATAATGACCCTGATAACGTACTTAACGGGAACCACAGGGCTTTTGTTACATATTGTACAACATGTATATACAAATATATACATACGAATATACATATTTAAATACATATATAGTTAGTACATACAAATACCTATGAATATATGCGTTTGTTTAGCAATACATATTAAATGGATGAATCACGTAAAATGCGTTGTCTTCAATCATTCAGTCATTATTAATTTTATGAAACTTACGTGACAAACAAACTTATAGTGTATTTGATGGTAAGTGATTACTGCAGCCCATGGTTAACTGAAACCAACTTCAAACAAATAAGACTACATGCATGGCATCTATGGCAAAATTCCTTTAAGGCAATCTATGAGGGAAGCCTGTGTTAAGTGAAAGAATTTTATATATATTTTATGGATGGATGGATGTTGTCACATCTGAGGACTAAGTTCAACGCCTCAAACCTTATAATTATACATCTCTCTATAAAATTCAGACAGGAGCATAGTATTGCAATTAGGTGGCAGAAATAGTGAAAAGAGCGGTACTTACCCAGACGGACTCGTAAGCAGAAGTTGAGTCCTATGACCTAACTAACTAACTGAATACAGACCTCTTGACTCTGGTATTATACGATAATATCATTTCACTTAAATTAAACCAATCAAAGTTATAAGAGCCGTGGTAGCTCAGGGAATAAGCGCTCGCTGTAAATTTCACAGCACGCGAGTAACCAGGGTTCGATCTCCGCAGGCAGCAATGAAATTGTTAATTACAATTTTAAGTGCTGATTCACCACGTGCTTGGCGGTGAAGAAAAACATCGTGAGGAAACGTGCATGTCTGAGAAATAAGAAAAAAAATATTTCGAAGACATGTGAAGTTTGCCAACACGTTTGGCAGCACGGCAGATATTTCCTTGCCCTAAAAGCAGTGGGACGTATGTATAGGCTGTAACTTTAAGTTTAAGCTCTGAAAGTTTTAATAGTGTTAACTTTATTATTATTGTTAGTGATTGCCCAGGAATTGCAAGTCATATTTTTTTATTTGTATATTTTACAGAACATACTAGCGAATCCGTGAGGAGTGTATATACACTCCACAGAATTTAAAAAAAGAATCATTTAAATTCACACAAAATTCACAGCTTATTAAGTGATTAATATATATTTTAACAGTGGTAGAGCCACGCTGCAGCTTTTGCTGTCGCACGGATAGGCCGGCTCGAACCGGGGTGGTACCACGACCTCACAGAATACCAGCGTGAAGTAGAGGTTTACTTCTGCGTTTCGCTTGGTGAGTTCAGGTGGCCGGAGGCCTTTTTTACTGGAAATGAGGCATTCCATCTTAGACCTCACGGGTGACAACGCATTTGCATTTTGAATTGTAATAGAGGATAGATGCAGATGTCTATGGGCCGCATCAACCATTTACCATCATGTGGACTGTGTGCTCGTTTGTCACCCTTATCCTATAAAAAAAAATCTGTCAGTGATTATGTTTTGGCATCAATTTATTAATTTATATTAAAAAAAAATCTTTGGCGACAATCTAGTCGTGTAGTGCCGGTGTAAGAATATACACTATACCCCATATCGTACCATGGATGTCGTATGAAGCGACAGAGGGAAACAACCCGGAAGATACGGAAATATACAACGTTTTCACTTTACCTATTAATATTTACAGATAATTAATTTTTAAGATTCTAATGTAGTACCCCCCAGTCCCAGATCACCTCATACCCCACCCATTAAAAGCTTGACCTTACTTTACTTCAAGTGACATTGTTACAGAGATGCTTTTAGCATTAAGTCCGCTTTTCGTTCTTATTATTATGTAAGAATAAATAAATAAATGAGTTGGTACATTATAATAAATAGTACAGCGCAAAAATAACGATAAATTTTATGTAGTATTTTAAGGAAATTTTTCATCAGTAAAATATTATACAGGCATAATACACATAGACATATGCATTTTTCAATAATGCAGCCGCTGGCAATAATAGCTAGGAGGATGTAGCAATACTTAACATGTTGAACAGGCAGGTTTATGATCCCCATAATTAGTGTATAAGAATTTGACTTAAATGGACTTTTAGACAGCATTTGACACTTTTCATCGTCAGCCGTGTTCACTATATGCCACACCACTAGTGCTATCGGCTGTCTGCTAACTAACATGATGATGTAAATAATATCTAGCCTTACACACCACGTTATAAAGTCGGCATAAGAAGGCATGTAAGGCTAGATCTTACAAAGAGGGTTTCTTTGACGAATTCTTGAATAAGTGATGATAGAAGAAGAAGATGATGATAATATGTTAATCCATGCCTTGGTTATTCTTAACAAGCTAAAATTGTCATTAAACATAATATGAGAACAAGATGGAATGTTTGCGTGATTAGTTTGTTAAAAAACTGACGACAATGTGCTAAATTTACTGGAATGTAACATTGTTTGATGTTAAACAGATCATTTGTAATTATTTTTAATTTGATCACAGTGTTTGCTCGAATCGGTCTTGCGAGTCGTCTATCGATATGCATAGGTGTGTCTCTCATGCAAGTAAAATTCTTAAATGACTTAGAATTGAGATTGAGGCTTAAATTAAAATAATTAAGCACTAGTATGTAAACGATAATTGTTTCTTGGTGGACATGTTGAATTATTAATAAATACGCTGTTAAGAAGGATAATATTTTCTTAGGGTATTTTTTTGGGTATTATTTTCGTATAATATTATTATAGTACTTGTTTTTGAAATCGATGAGAACTGGAGACCCTCGAGAAAACTTACGGTCCATTTCGTGGTAGAGTCCATGGACACCTGCAGTCAACTTCAAAAAAAGAGGGGTTCAGAAGCGTTGCCACCGCTGAGGACTAAGGTGTAATGTCTCACATATTTTCTGTCTATAACTATATTTGCTCTCTATTTCCTTTAGTCCGGTACATAGCATTGCAAGCACTGCTATTTGGCGATATAAATAGTTAAGGGAGTGATATGTAACCAGGCGGGTTCCTAGGCAAAAAAGAGTCTGTGGCGGCGCTGTCGTCGCGCCACAAGCGAAACACATCGAAGCCTAAATCGCGCTAAGAAAGTTCCGAAGTTAAAGCAATATATATAGAACAGCTCCGAACTACCACTCGGAGCGTTGGCCGCTCCCCGGGCAGAACACCTTGCCCGGCGGGAGATCTCCCCCTTTACTTCCACCCGCCACAATCCTATCACGTTCAGCAGTTGATTTTTATAGACTGTAATGGATGTGGATGAATGGATAGAGTATTCTATTTTAGTCCTCAGGAGTTATATAAAGGATATAGATTATATTAAGTTTTTTTTATAGGATAAGGGTGACAAACGAGCACACAGTCCACCTGATGGTAAGTGGTTGCTGCAGCCCATAGACATCTACATCTATTCTCAATCACGAATCAAAATGCAGATGCGTTGTCACCCGTGAGGACTAAGATGTAATGACTCATTTCCAGTAAAAAAGGTCTCCGGTTCTCTACACTCACCATACGAAATACAGAAGCGTTAAGCTGCTATTTTACGCTGGTATTCTGTGAAAGCGTGGTCCTTCCCCGATCGAGCCGACCCATTCGTGCTACAACTATACTTACTACTAATATTGCAGCAGCATGGCTCTACCACGTAAAAAAGAATTAATTTTGTTACAATGTATTTGCATTTATCATCAGGTGGAATATGCGCCTCGCTTAACTCTACTTGTATAATGACCTCCAGACCGAATACTCAACAGAGCCTAGCTATCTGCACAGGACAGAATTATAGTGCCCGAGTTTATGCGTAAGCTCAGCTGCACTTTTTATTCCCTCACTCTCATAGGCTGATGAGATGGCAGACCAATACGACCGGAGAGAGATTAGTCGCAGGACCAACGCCTTTATGTGCTTTCCGAGGCACGGGGGTGAAACATCGCTAACTTTCCGATTCCGTGCTACTGATGAGAAGTTTGTCAGGAAAACATAAAAACTGATTTTTAGACCGATCTGGGGATTCAAACCCGGGACTTCATGTTTAGCAGTTGCGTTTACGACCACCAACGAGGCGAAGTTAGAAAAGACAATACAAAGAAATATTTGGTATACCCTTGACCAATAAAGTCAACCCACTCGTATCATTCAATTCGTGATCGAAATGGATACAATAGTCGTATTAATGAGAAATCGTCTATATAATATTATGAAATAGTTGTCAAGTACGAAGACGGTAAAACTAAGGTAACAGTTCTTTATCATGCAAATAAAACAAAATATTTGCATACATATTGCTTTTTTACTTCCTGATAATATGTCTAATAATATTTTGGCGGTCTATTATCACAATGCAGCCGAACATCTATTTAAATTAAGTAAAGGAAAAATACAGATTTGTGGTTGATTCTTTTTTAATTTATTTATTACAATTTGTATGTCACAAGAAATTTTTATGTAAAATGTCGTACACAAAATAATTAAGTGACGCCGTGCAGGGCATTGCTATTTAAAAGAGAGTAGTTTTTATTCTAAATACTAAATATTAGCTACAACTTTTTTATTTAGTGCTGTTATTTATTTATTTATCAAGTATTGGTATCTACCAACTAATATATTTTTAGCATTACTAAAAAAATATGTATTTAGGTGGCAGAGCCACGCTGCATCTATATTAGTACTATAGTTGTAGCACGAATGGGACGGCTCGACCGGGGAAGGACCACACTCTCACAGAATACCAGCGTAAAATAGCAGCTTAACGCTGCTGTGTTTCGTATGGTGAGTGTAGAGAACCGGAGACCCTTTTTACTGGAAACTAGGCGTTTCATCTTAGTCCTCACGGGTGACAACGCATCTGAATTTTTATTCGTGATCGAAGATAGATGTAGATGTCTATGGGCCACAGCAACCACTTACCATCAGGTGGACTATGTGCTCGTTTGTCACTCTTATCCTATAAAATAAATACTAGTTCTAACATATTATTTTCTATAATTATTATACATACATTTACTATTTATTTGCATCTTTAAAGAACTCATTTAAATTATAATAACCTTTATCAGTTTAAAATGACTTTAATTTCTTATTAAAAGATAGTGTTGTCTATAGTTTTGAGGATATTTGGAATACTATTATATACTTTAATGGCCACCTATTTATAATATAATTTATTTTGACAGTATTTACAGGATCATAGAGCAAATTACAAAACAATTGTACACTATTTCACTATTTTCTGCCGATTTCCAAAAATGAGACGGTATTCAATTCGACGCGTAACTTAACATAACGAACCGATTTCGATGATTCTTTTTTATATGAAAGCTGATAGTTCTCGTGTGGGCTCATATGAATTTGATCAAGGTCAGACCAATGGTTATCGAGTTATTCTTAAATAACCTATATTGAAGTCGCTTATATTGAAGTCGGCTGTACAAAATTTTTAATTTTAAATTATTATTATCTTTAATTGGAAAAAATAGAACTTTTTAGGAAGGTGTTGCGTAAAAGTAAAAAGTAAAGATACAACCTATGTACGTGCCACAGCTGGAACAGACTTCCTCTCATTTGAGGGTTTTTCCGCCACGCTGCTTTTATGTGTTCGTGAACTATACAACATGTCGTTGAATTTTTATTTATTTATTAGACACGTAGGTTTCCGAACGTTGTTTTCCTTCACCACCGAGCACGTGGCATTTCAGCACTTAAAATTGCGTTTAACAATTTCATTGGTGCTGGCGGAGATGGAACCTGGGTTGTTCGTTAGCTCTAGTTTCTAGTGATTTGTAGCATCTATGGTTAACGTCCTGATGGGAATAAGTTAACTCGCTATGCCTATTGCCTTCAGAGCTTAATTATAATTTTTGGTTCCATCTACGCAGACACTTACATGATCTCGAAGTCTCACAGTTGTATGTTTGGGTTCGGATTAAATTTTACTAATTATAGGATTCCAAGCATCTGGTCATATCCTCTATTGAAATAGGATGATTTTCAATTTCAATAGGTTTATGAACCATTCTTCGTTGGAATCTAATGTATTTTTGCAAGAATTTGTGACAGACCATAAATGTACGTGATAAAATTTGAAAATATTGGATTCATTCAATTATGAAGTTGTACTATTTTATTAAATTTCAGTTTTTATTAACATCACTTTTAACTTAATCTCAAACTTGACTCATTGTTATATTTGCAAGTAAAAGTTCTCCACACTTCGAAACATTAATAAAAAATAGCGTGCGTGGGCACACCTGTAGTATTGTTTAAACCAACGTACTGGTACTCGTATGGTTTCATATTACAATTACCAAGTTACGACATGTCTAGACGAATTGTAAGGTAGACATTTTTTCTTCCCTACTAATGTGTTATGAAGTGTAGGCGCTCATTAAACATTAATGAAGGTCTGTGTACTATTATTTGTATTTATCATTAAGTGATGACTAATTTACATTATAGAGGTCATAGTAAATCTATTAAGCGTAGAATTTCATGTCTTCAGCACAATAACGACTTCTTTATAGAATAAGGGTGACAAACGAATACACAGACCACCTGATGGTAAGTGTATGACGTAACCCATAAACATTTATATTTATCTTCAATTAAGAATGAAAATGCAGCTATGTTGTAACTGCTGAGGACTGAAATGAAACGCCTCGTTTCCAGTAAAAAGAGTCTCCCGTTCTCCACGAAACACAGCAGAATTAAACTATTATTTTACCTCGGTGTTTTGTGAGAGCGTGGTTCTACCCCGGTCAAGTCGACGCATTCGAGCCACAACCATAATAAGCCTACAGCGTGGCTCCACCACGTGAAAAAGAAGACTAAATAATGCTGAAGGAGAAGAAGAGAAGACTGCTTTTTTTTGGATGAAACAAAGAATTCTTCAAAGTTGATAATCATTAAAAAGGGAATTATATATAAGCAATACGATGAGAAAGAAGTATAAGAAGGAAAAAATACAAAAAAATTGTATTGCTTAAAGATAAAAAAATATATAGATACTTAAATAACAACAAATCATCAAACAATGCAAATTGTTGGCTAAGTTAGAAGCGAGCGCTTAGTTATTAATAGTTGTTTCCATAATCACTTGATACACGGCAAGTTACAACAATTCGATTATCGTAATCATATTGTATATATATAAAAGATATTCTGTTCCAGATGTTACTTTGATAAAAAAGGCATTCATTTGAGAATGAGACAAGCGGTGGCATACAAACAATAAACTAATAAAGTTTATTTGTTGCCGGATTCATGTTTTCTAACATTTGCATCATATAGAATAGTCACCAACTCACCGAGTCAAAAACAACGTTATTCAAATGTCAATCATATCAACACGCGCTGCCTAAACGGAGGCCTAGAGATGAATAGTGAAGTATTGAGTGGAAGACTTGCATGCAACTGTTAGTTTATTGATATTTCTTTAAAGTATTAGAGTGACAAATGAGCTAACTGTCCACCTGATTATAAAATACTGTAGCTCATACAATCCTACCACCAACTTTAGTCAAAAAGTCTACAGTTTAAAGACTAAGATAGAAAACGTGTTCAGTATTCTTTCTTTAGACCATGATTATACTGGCTCTGATTCTCCTCAAACTGAAATGCAACAGTAGGTCTTTTTAGATGTTTTTACTTGGTGGGAGGTCTCTTTTCCTGCCTTTTCTTCCTAGGCTCTTCATCTGGATTTACCCACTTAACCATTTCTGCCCGCAAATAACCGGTTTGGAAGGTATAGAGAGTAAGTATAGTTACGTGCTACGAGGCGTTGCATCGTAGTCCTCAAAAGTGACAACGCACCTGTAGCCTTCTTTGTTTAAAATTCACCATCAGCCACTTACCATCAGGTGGAATGATATCTCGTTCGTCATATCTATGTTATAAAAAAATGCACTTTCCGCCTAGCAAATTAAATATATATGGAGATTAAGATAAAGATTATTTTTATCTTGTTTTTCAAAATGCTATTTGATAATTTTGATATCACAAGTTCTATTTTAAGAAAACGTCCTTAGAACTTTCTCTAACATGTACAAATTAATAAAATTAGGGTATAGCCATAACATCTTTAAATAAATGAAATAGCAAGAACTTGCTTTTATTTTCTTTTTTCGTAAGTTTTCATCATCATCATCATTACAGCCCTTCACAAGTCCACTGCTGAACATAGGCCTCCCCCAAAGAATGCCACAAAGCACGGTCCTGAGCCACCTGCATCCATCGACTTCTTGCATATCTTACCAGGTCGTCACTCCATCTAGTGGTGGGACGCCCTACACTTCGCCTACCGGTACGAGGCTGCCACACGAGAACCTTTCTTCCCCATCGGTTGTCGGTTCTTCGAGCAATATGGCCGGCCCATTGCCACTTCAGCTTACTAATCCGTTGGGCTATGTCGGCCACTCTGGTTCTACTGCGGATATCCTCATTTCTGAGTTTATCACGCAGAGAAACCCCGAGCATAGGCCTCTCCATAGCTCGCTGAGCGACCTTGAGCTTCCTCATCCGGCCAGCAGTGAAGGATCACGTCTCAGTTCCGTATGTCATCACTGACAACACGCACTGGGTGTACAGTCTCGTTTTCAAGTTTTGAGGTATACCTGACGAGAAGATGTGCCGTAATTTCCCGAACGCTGCCTAGCCGAGTTGAATCCGTCGATTGACCTCTCGGTCGAAGTTGGACTTACCTAGTCGGACTATTTGTCCCAGGTAAACATACTCGTCAACAACTTCGAGCTTAATGTTCCCAACAACTACCGTCATAGGTGTGACATGGACATTAAACATGATCTTTGTTTTGTCCATGTTCATCTTAAGACCTATCCGTTGGGAAACACTATTGAGGTCATTGAGCATAGTGCTTAGATCCTCCAGCGATTCTGCCATAAGGACTATATCGTCGGCAAATCGAAGGTGAGTGATGTACTCGCCATTGATGTTGATACCGTATCCTTTCCAGTCCAGAAGCTTGAAAACGTCTGCCAATGCAGCGGTGAAGAGTTTCGGGGATATGACGTCACCCTGTCTTACACCTCTCTGCAATTGGATAGGTTTCGTACTCTGGTTCTGTACTCGGATAGCCATCGTAGCTTTATTGTACAAACACTTCAGCACTTCCATATACCGACAGTCAACTTGGCACCGCTGAAGGCACTGCAGCACCGCCCAAATTGCGACGGAATCAAAGGCTTTCTCATAGTCCACATACGCCAGACATAGTGGCAAGTTGTACTCCTCGGACTTCTGTACAATTTGCCGAAGTTTTCATAACCTTACATAAATATATAATTATTTGGTCAATCTTTTAATTTATTTACTAATGCGTGAAACTGACATATAGACCTTACTTAGGAATTGTAAGCGTATCGAATTCTTACAGTTGCGTATACCTACTATTATTATTATTATTGTACTTTCTCAACATAAAAGTTTAATATTAAATTTCAGACACGAATTCATTTCGAGGGCATTAGAAAGATAGAGAACTTACGTTCCTCCAATAATTTACCATTTTGTATCATCATTAACATTACATTAAATCACATTTCCACTTCTGGAGATAAACTTACACCTTTGAACGCCGCAAAACACAGTTCTAAATCACCTGCACCCATCGACTTCCTACATGTCTAAGGAGCTCGTCATTTCATTTAGTGGGGTCACCACTACACTTCGTTTACCGGTACGCGGCCGCCTCTCGAGAAGCTCTCTTTCCCATCAGTTGTTGATTCTTCGAGCCATATGAACAGCAAATTGTCACTTCAGCTATAGTTAGTTTGTTGTTAGTCAGTTGTTAATTTATTTACTTATTTTTATTAATTTAAATGCAGACTAAGTGTGCTCTTAAAATAAACTTGAGATAGTTTATAACTTACTTAATTTTAAAACGATTGTAAATTTATAAATTAATTAACTTAATACATGTATTATTTTTCATTATAATTTGGCATAATGATATTTTATTTTACATTTATATATATTATCCACTGTTGTGCTTTTTTATTAGCACGAAATGCTGCCAAGGAAGCGTATAAAATTCTTAATTTATAAAAGATAGCGTGATATTTTTACGGCCATAATTAAAAAAAAATCTTAACAATGCTAACGAAAATGCGAATATTTATTGCCGACTCTAACCATTTCTTCTACTTCTTAACAATCCATGAAATAACACATGTCTTAGTCAACAACAGTGTCAGAGATTCTAGAAATAAATAAACCAATAATTTAACACAAATATAAAAATACAATTCGACTTCAACTGGTAACAACTAGAATATCATCTAAATAGTTACATTAAAATCTACATTCCACATTTATTCACCCTTAGGAACAGATATTTTCCTTAAAATTTATATGGGACTTAAACTCTTATATTATTGTGAATTTGGTTAGTCATATAGAAGGAACAATCGCTACCTATTAATTTGATTTGACGCAAAAATCAACCATTGAACTTGACACAACAAATATGGAACTTGATGGATATAAAGTGTGAAAATTGATATTAACTTGATAATTTATTTACGATTTAAAGTGATTTCACGAATTCAATTAATTGACCATATAGACTTTTTACACTTCTGGAAAAATATGTGATGAACAGTTACCTTTTTTTCTTTTTATCATTACCATTACACACGTCAACCGTCCGTTAGATAACCATCATCAAACGTCAACCGCTAAACATAGGCCTCTCTATTGCCTAAGGCCGCGTTCCGACGACACGCACCCGCTACGCGCACGCCACGCGCGTCAGCACCCGCGTCTAACTTGCTTTGAAATTTGTTGCATATAATTTGAGTCTTATGACAAATCAATAAATCTGAAATTGTATAAAAAACGCGGGTGTAGTGCGTAGTGGGGCGGGTGCAGAGCGTGTGCAGGGTGAGCTCGGGGCCGGCGCGGAGCTGGAACGAGGCGGGCGCGTGGCGTGTGCAAGGCGTGTGCGGTTGAACGTCGATAAATGCAATTTCAGATTTATTGATTTGTCATAAGACTCAAATTATATGCAACAAACAAAGCGAGTTGACGCGGGTGCTCACGCGCGTGGCGTGCGCGTAGCGGGTGCGTGTCGTCAGAACGCGACCTAATAGATGGGACGTTTGCTTTAGTTGCCACGCTTGGTAAGCGGTTTGGAAATTGCAGGTTTTTTTATTATTTAGAGTTGATATTAGGAAAATACTGCTGACCACTCTGTTCATATCACTCTGTGGCCTCTTACCATAGCCACGGGGTGATATGGGGTAGTGGATTTTCTTGCGACGCTGCTACACGGCATTTCGATTATGACAGATTTGTATATTATACAAAAATATGAGAAGTGTTACGTGGTGAGCCATGCTGCAGCTATATTAGTAGTTTAGTTGTAGCACGAATGGGTCGGCTCGACCGGGGAAGGACCACGCTCTCTCAGAATACCAGCGTCAAATAGCAGCTTAACACTGCTGTGTTTCGTATGGTAGGTGTAGAGAACCGGATACCCTTTTTACTGGAAACGAGGCATTCCATCTTAGTCCTCATAGGTGGCAACGCGTCTGCATTTTGATTCGCAAACGAGGATAAATGTAGGTGTCTATGGGCCACAGCAACCACTTACCATCAGGTGGGCTGTGTGCTCGTTTGTCACCCTATACTAAAAAAAAGTGAAGTTTATTTATTTGTATATATATATATGTAGAAAGGTATAATTGAGCATAGTACAGAGACTAATTTTGTAGTTAGGAATAATAAATAATTCGTTTACACGAATTAATTATCCAACGAGTCGAGGATAAACTAGTAACGGAATACGACAAGCGTACCGTTTCACGTCAGAGCCAAGACTGCTTTAACGGCGGCCGCTCCGTCCATTTTATACAAGTAAAGCGGGCGCCACCGCAGGTGCGATGGCGCAGGTGTGCTGTGCACGTGTCGTTTATAAGAATATGACTAGCTAGACCGACGCCGCCGCACCTGCAACGGTGCAGGTGCCGTCACGGCCATGCTGACATGCGTGCGTCCTCGCACGCGCTCCATCACAATCTTACTTATCTGTAGAGAGAAGACATCGTTCGATCATCCTGATAAAACAACGTCTGGTCCGGTCCATAATGACCCTTCAGATTTGGGCGACAATCAGTTTTGTTCCAGCAGTAAGCCCTACAAAACTTTAATCATCTTTATGCTAGATCGGAATGATTAGTCTGTAGCTTTTTCTATTTTTTCCTTTTTTTCAAGTACTGTTTTCGCTAGTCCGGAATCACTATTCCCTATAGCCATATCATTGGACCGGCACAAAGCCCTGCAATGATAGCAAGAACTATTTTTTTTCTTACTTTTTTTAAGTACTATTTGCTAGTCCGGAATCACTATTCCCTGTAGCTATATCATTGGACCGGTAAACGCCCTGCAATGATAGTAAGAACCACTTTTTTCCTTACTCTCTCTCTCTTTTTTTTTCAATTCAGTATAGAAAAGTTACAGACCAACCACACCTCAAACATGTCCCTGTCACAATCACACAAAAGTGTATCGTTAGGGACGTAGTGATATGATAACACCTAAGTATGTAAACCAACAGCAACACGACATCCCAGTGCAGCACAGACCAGCCTTCCTGCAACTCCATCTTCCTTTCCTGCACTAGAATAATTACTTCGGTGTGTTGCAACGTCTCTAGTCTTTTCTAGATGCACGGACACGGCTACCTCTGTCTATCGCACGTCCTCGTGCGGTTGACAGTAAACAGCATACAGTCTATTAGTTATCACCACCTGCTAACAGATATTAACTCTTGTTAAATATTACAACGGTCGACCATCCCAGACTTCATTTAAGTCATGAATGCGCCGATATGACTACCTCCAGGCAAACGCACTCCAGCTTTCCGTTCTGCTGCGTTCGTGCCACATTCGCGCCAGTGAGCCGTCACGCCGTACTAGCGCTAGCGAATCGTCGTACTGCTTGGAAAAGTTAAAAGAAATAGAGATGAATGTATTGCAAACCATGGAATTCCGAGCTTCCAAAATTCGTCACATATTCTCTTATGAAACGGCAACTGTATGACATTTAAAAACATTGCAAAAAAAAACGGAAACTATGTGTAGAGACAGATACCACAACATATTTCGAAGGGAAGGAGGCAACTGCGCAAAATCTACGAAAACCGACCAAGCCGCAGACGTTCATTTACAGCGCCAAAGCACAATTTGTTCGGCGGCCGCTTGAATTGCCCTGCCGTAAGATCAGCCGATAAGTTACTGACTGTAGCAGTGTAGGCTCAATCTTACCAGCGCTCGGCCGTACCTGACCATGTTCGATTAGCTGTCACAACATCTTCGTCATTGATCATTGTTGCAGAGACTTCTACGAATCCCTCGACATCAAACCCCAATCTTGTCGACGACACAATATTCGGAGTAAACTGCAACACTGATCAACACATTAGAACACAAAAATGTCACTTATTATTTTCAATTCCTAGCGTGTTAAAGTTAATCCTTTATTTTGGTACATCCCTTGAAACGTTTTGAACTTCAAAATATAGCAAATGATAATCATGTTTTGCGTGAACCATCAAATTACAACAAAACTTGAACAAGTTAATTAGAAAGCCTCCAACGTTTCTTTCGACATTTGTTAACATATTTAGGTACGTCAAGAAATACCGAAATTACTTGCGGGTAATTTTAATACAAATCGAACAAAAAGATTTATCTTGGTTGGTTAAAATAAATTCACTTTATCTTTTCTCTACACTTTAATGATACGAAAATATCGTAAGTAGGACAGCAAATTTCATTACGGTATTAAACATAAAAACAGATTCATCAATGCGGAATTCATTATAGTCTTTCACGAATGTAATAATCCTCATACTATTCGAATATTATATGTGGGCAGTAATGGGGACTTTATCCCACTTCTGATGTAGAAAGGTATAATTGAGTATAGTACAGAGACTAATTTTGTAGTTAGGAATAATAAATAATTCGTTTACACGAATTAATTATCCAACGAGTCGAGGATAAACTAGTAACGGAATACGACAAGCGTACCGTTTCACGTCAGAGCCAAGACTGCTTTAACGGCGGCCGCTCCGTCCATTTTATACAAGTAAAGCGGGCGCCACCGCAGGTGCGATGGCGCAGGTGTGCTGTGCACGTGTCGTTTATAAGAATATGACTAGCAAGACCGACGCCGCCGCACCTGCAACGGTGCAGGTGCCGTCATATATATATATATATATAAATATATATCCAAATTAATAAAATTGAAGTGTCTGTTTTTAATGTCAAAATTACAGCTTTTTACTAAATGCATATGAAAGTATATACAGTACTTATAAAAATACAATTTTTAAAATTTTTGACTGTCTGTCTGTCTGTTTGTTCCGGCTAGTCTTCGAAACGGCTGGATCGATTTTCACCGAACTTTCACTGGCAAATAGCTGATTTCATTAGGAGTAATTTAGGCTAATTTTATTTTAGGAAAAGAACTAGCGTTCCGCGCAAATAAATTAAAACCCTAAATCACACCGGCGAAGTCGCGGGGAACAGCTAGTAATAAATAAATATAAAAGCGCATCTCCTGCACGCAATTGGTCCTGTTGATTAACAAACGGGAATCTAGCAACCGACTGATAACAGATGAACAATCCACGATCTAAGAGTTCTGATTTCATTATAAGGTGTAATGGATCAAAATTTCTTTTAAACAATAAAATACCGGCGACGCTATTAATAACATTAGTTGCGCTATTTTAGCATTGTTAGTACTTATAGCTATTCATTTGTTCATTAATTCGCTTATTACAGTCCATTAAAATGTCCACTGCTGAACATAGACCTCCCACATAGATTGCCTCTTAGGGAAAAATTTGCCAAAGTTGCTACACTTGGCAGGTGAGGTAATCACAATTTTTATTTTCTTTGTTGTGACCAACAAGATGCTGCTCTCGTTTTTATTTCCCTCTGTTATCTCTAACGACACCCACCGTGGGTTCTCTTTCGCCGCAATTACACGGAAAACACAACTTTTTAAACCTTAATAATACTTCCGTTAACTCCTCCAACTAAGCTTAAAACACTTCTACTAAACTTAAACAACTAAGCTTTAACTCTTGCTAAGTATGGTTTTCGTCTGTAGTCAAATGGTAGATTCGAGCGCACGACCATTTTAATTCCGCAGACCCCTTAACCATTAGGCGTCAACAGTAATAATGTGAGATTATCAGTTCTTCGATGCCAGCTGAATGAGAGAAATATTTTATACAAACATCATTGAACAGCGATGGACTTAAAGAGTGAGAGTTGGTGTGATGTAATATTAATATATTTTTTTTTTAATTTTAGAGTCCTTTAGAGAGCATAATTTTAACTTTGAAAGGAATGTTCAGCTGTGCACTGGATATGATGCATAAGAATCCTGTATAGGCTAATTATAAGAAGGAGTTGAAAAGAACAGAATTGTGTAGATCCGCAATACTATGGCCAACAAGTGCTTTGAAGAAGCGTTTATCCACACTTAAGACTGTATTATACGGACTCGTGCATTTATAATTCTGACATTGCACAGGCAGAGATAAACATCAAATCTCTATGGTTGTGTGAATTTCTTCATCTTTTATACCTACTTTGAGTGCTGCCGTATTTAAATATTTAAAAAAATATATATTTAAATAAGAAAAAAAAGAATTCATTTTATGACATTTTTTAATTTAATTGTTCAAGTAAGTTTGATATACCTACCCATAGACTTAGAATATACTTTCTAAGTCTATGTACCTACCCCTTGTTAAGTATAATGGTTTTAAAATTAGAATATAAAGTTGTTATTTTTTTTAATTGTCTATTTTCTAGCTATATAAAGATACTTAGACGTACCAAGTTCATACAGCACTATAGTACGTTCATTGTTAACTTGTCACAGTATTCCATTGGCTTTGGAAAGTAACTTTTACTCCGACGTGTGCGTGGGTGCCCTTATTTGAGATGCCAAGGACAGAGATTTTTGGAAGAATATATTTTTCTTTGATGTATATATTGCCGTTAGTTCTTTTGATTTTTCGAGATATTTTTAACAGGAGAGTCTAAAATAAGTAGGAATGATAAATTGACTATTGTTGGTTGAAATCTAAGCACATAACTCTTTTTTAGTGTTTTAAAATGGTACAAAGTGAAATGTTAGAAAGATCGTTCGGTAACCTATTTGTTTATTTTTATTCGTTTATGCAACAAACTGTAATAATAGAAATTGTGGTCGGTAAATTTATTACTGTGTAAGAATTACGAGTAAATTATGGAAGAATAGAACCGTGTAGTGGCGGTGTAAGAATAATATCCACTGCCCAATATCAACATGTGGGTGTCGTAAAAGGTAACAGATGAAAACAACCCAGGAGATGGGCAGCAGCGTCTTCCTAATAACATCAAGAATATAAAAACTACGGTTACCCATGGGACAAACTATGGGGAGCCCTATGTTCGTGTGATTTTTGTAGCTCGAATGGGTCGGTTCGACCGGGGAAGGACCACGCCCTCACACAATACCAGCGTAAAATGGCAACTTGACACTGCAGTGTTTCGTATGGTGAGTGTAGAGAACCGGAGACCCTTTTTAATGGAAAATAGGCATTCCATCTTGGTCCTCATGGGTGAAAACGCGTCTGCGTTTTGATTCGCAAACGAGGATAAATGTAGATGTCTATGGGCCACAGCAACCACTTACCATCAGGTGGACTGTGTGCTCGTTTGTCACCCTATCCTATAAAAAAAAAGCGGTGGCTTTAACAGTAACGGTAACTATATGGTAAAAAATAAGATAACACACTAACGTTTTGCGTAACATGAACATTTTTATTCCAGCCCTTTTTTGGATATTTTAAAAGCCCAACAAAAATCATTTTGTGTTACTTGCTTGAACCGTTATCTATTGTTCCTTATTTGAAAGTGTCAAGTTGTTTTTACTCGTTGTGTTTGCTCGTAACCCACATTTCATTAAAAAGGTTATATTGTAAAATATAAACATGTATGTGTAGGTATATGGATGTAAAACAGGCGAGAGAGGTGCGTTAGGATCGTGCCAAATGGAAATCCGTAGTCTCTGCCTGCCCCACTGGGTGACAGGCGTGAGTATTTATGTAAGTTTATATAAAATATGTTTTAACACTAGACGGCGCAGTGATCAAGCGTATAGCTGCGGTGCTGCGGGAAGCAGGTTTGAGCAAGTATAGATAATTGTTTGTTTTGTACGGCCTACAAATTATTGATCCGTGTCTGGATGTTTGAAAATGTGCATTTTGTGTATAAAAAAGAAACCTAAAGTATGCAGAAGAAAATTCTAAAATCACTTTTTATAAAAATATTTGTGATAATTGCGTATTTATAGGTTTGTAATTAAATATGTTTTAAAATTTAAGTATAACATGAAAATATTTGTAATATTATATTATACCATTGCTTTTTTATTATATTGCATTGCTCTATGGAAGGCTTCCTATGTTCTTTTTATATTTTATCCCTTCTCTATTTTTTTTATAGGATAAGGGTGACAAAAGAGCACACAGTCCACCTGATGGTAAGTGGTTGCTGTGACCCATAGACATCTACATCTATTCTCTATTACAAATCAAAATGTAGATGCGTTGTCACCCGTGAGCACTAAGATGGAATGCCTCATTTCCAGTAAAAAGGGCCTCCGGCCACCTGCATTCACCAAGCGAAACGCAGAGGTAAACCTCTACTTCACGCTGGTATTCTGTGAGGTCATGGTACCACCCCGGTTCGAGCCGGCCCATCCGTGCGACAGCAAAAGCTGCCGCGTGGCTCTACCACTGTTTATCTATTCTTTTTATATAATTTCGTATGTTTAATTTGGTATTTGTCTGCATTTAGATATATGTAATATAATCGTGTAGAGACGGTGTAAGAATATTCACTACCCCATATTGTTTCGTGTTTGTCGTAAGAAGCGACAGAGAGTAATTAAAACAGAAGATGGATAGCAGCATATTTCTGATGATAACAACTCAAAATAATAAAAAAATTGTGGTTGCCAACCCATCTATCAAGTGTGGCAACTATGGCAAAATCCTCTGTATGAGGCAATTAATGAGATAAGGCTATGTTCAGTAGTGAACTTTTGTGGGCTGTAATGGATGATGGATGGCGTTTCTAAGTTATGAAATTATTGAAATAGATTTCACTTAATTTGCAATAAAACAACCTATGTACACACTACACACATATTAAAGCATAAAACTCGTCCGGACGCCACAAAAGAACCGGACAATTACGCGGAAGGCGAAGTGAATGTACGTGACAATAAATTAATTAGCATAGTACTGCGATTCTGATCTGTTCTTCATTCGAGAGCTCCCTCGGGATAGGTGGTCTTCTTTCAAATTTGGAGAGGGAAGTGTCTTTTAAGGGTTAAAAATATGTCTATTATTTTCCTGTATAATAATAAGAACGTAGACGGTTTTATGTTCAGTTAAGTTTGTAATTTATGTGTCTTTATCCAAGCTTTGATTAAGTAAGAATGAACAAAATAAATACATTAATGTTTGAAAATATATACTCTATAGAGAACATAATTACTACTTTTCATTTTGTTTCTTCAAAATAGCTAATAATTCTTATTGCAGTTTTATCAATAGTTACAGATTTTTCTGAAATATTTTTAACGGCTCGGCAGCGTCAAGTTTGATTGTTGTTTGCTGCTCTTGAGGGCCCGCTAATTTGAATCCCACACGGTCAATTCTATCGGGGAAGAACCTCGCTTGTGCAAAGCGCCAGCGTGAAACAGCAGTATAGTGCTGTTGTTTTGCGTAAGGTATTATTAAGCGACAATATCCTAAGTTAAGGATACGGACAGCTTAAGTCAAAATTCGGTTATTCGAGTCCGCCATTCGACTACTGTCGTAAACGCTCCTAGCACAAGTAGTTAAAACTTATTTTGAGGGGTTAACAGGAGTATCAGTAGTGTTAACCATTGCTAATATTCTTTAATCCAAAAATAAAGATAGATATAGCCACTGAATTCGCTTACCATCATCAGGCGGATCTTTTTTATAGGAGAGAGGGCAAACGAACATGCGGCTCACTTGATGGTAGGTGGCTACCGCCGCCCGTGAACAACTGCAACGCCAGGCGAATTGCAGATGCGTTGCCGGCCTTTTAAAAAGGAGTAGGCTCTTTTCTTGAAGGATTGTATGCTAGTTCCTCACTCTTACTTCTTGCGTACTCAAAATTAGTAAGTATAATACTAATTATAGACAAACGGGAGCAATATAAATTGAGATATAATATAAGAGGAATATAAATTGTTAATTTAATGGAATTACCTTCAAGTTCTAGTCGTTAAAATATTAATAGTGATTTTAAGAGGAATTAGTAAATGTGTATAAAGAGATCCAAAAATGTTATACTCTCTGCCTTTGTTTTGTAAAAAAATATTTCTAAACGAAGTTAATGTAAAACATGTAATCACGAATGTGAATATATATTAAAAAGAACAGGAAACGTATTTAAATCCAAAATTCGCTATTTGATAAAAGCATTAATAGAGCTGTCTATAATCATTTGCAATAATTTATTGAGACAGTTCCATTAAGCTTGAAGATTAACTTTATACGGAGACGTTTTAAGATGGAGACCGGCCAGCGAATAAGTTTGACACCAAATTGCTTTTATTTAATTCGCATTAGATTGAATTGAGTGATTTTTATGAGTAGACATACTTTTGTGAAAAACTCTTGGAGTCACAATGAATATTCCGTAAATAATAAAATATAATTTTTGGTTGTAATCTAAATATTTACTCAATCTTACATAAATATTGCAATCGAGAACAGTATCTAAGGTAGTATTTCAGTGTCCTGAAATTATATAGGTAGTGTTCCGTTTTTATGCTTCTGTAAGACATGTAGGAAGTCGATGGATCTTTTTTATTTTATTTATAAAATAAGGGTGACAAGCGAGCAAACAGTCCACTTGATGGTAAATGGATACTGTGGCCCATAGACATCTACATTTATCCGGCTAAAGGTACTGTCAATGTGGCCCATCTTCATATAATCGCCTCACTTCCGCAGTATAATAGTCATAGTACATATGAGTATACACAATACATTGGATACATAAAGCAGTGATTTAATTTTATTTAATGCTATCGTATCATTGATTAAAACTGGTTGTTATGATGTAATAAATTACTCGAGAACTACAAAATGTTGTCACGTGTAACACAGGAGATTAATTCGCAAACCGTTGATTGAATATTAGCGCGATCTGGTTCGCATGTTGCGATAGTGCTATTATGGTGTAGAATTAATAGCAGACCTAAATGTTTTCCCTCGGTTTCATATACGTGTCATAATAGCTACGTTGTCGGAGTCTTTTGATCTGGTCATCCAATATGCGTAATTGTAGGTTTGGTCAACAAGCTGTCGGTAATTTTTAATTTATAAGCGAAAGCGGACTCAGCTATTTAATTCCACAGATGGAAATAGGTGTTTTCAAAAATTTATCATCAACGTCATTGCAGTTAACAGAGTTTACTAAAGTCTACTGGTCGGCCTATAAGGTCTTCCCCATAGATTGCTTCATAGCGGAGACATTGCCATAAAAACATAAATGCACATTTTTTTGAATTCTTGTCTATTCGAACTAATCTTCGGAATAGCTGAACCGGTTGAGATGAAAGTTAAGGAATGGATAGAGAGCAATTGCATTAAAGATCTAGGCTATATTTTATCCAAAAAACCTAAACATAATTTTTTCTTAAAAACGAAAAATTTATAAAATCAGTGTTCTTTGATTATCTTAAATCCAAACAACGTTACATTTAATGATTTTATTAAGGCCAAGCCGGAGCGGACCGCCAGTTAATAATAATAATATCTTGAGTGCGATATACCAATTGAATTTAGCCATGTGGTGCCGGTGTAAGAAAATAAAAATAAAAGAAAAACCTCATATAATTCCGTGGTTGTCGTAAAGGGCGACGAAGGAAAACTGAAAGGAGATGGGAAGAAGCATCTTCCTGATGTTGTTATCAAAAAAACAATATATAACTGCGGATGCCAACCCGCTTGTCAAGCTTACACGCCATGACAAATTATCTCCCCTATGAGGCAAGCTATGGAGGATCTCTTTGTTCAGTTTGGCTACTTGAATTAGGTTCTGCAATAGAGGAATGGGCTCCTAGACTTTTTTTGTGTATTTTTTTCAGCATCTAAGATATTATTATCTACCTTAGATATTATTATTTATTTATTTTATATTTTATTACCTTTGATGTTGATTCGCTGTAACACTGCACTATGTCTAGTGCTAACTATTGGTATAAAGTTTAAATAATAAATTGAATTTAAACGTTCATGACTTGGGCCAAAGTACGTATGCACTTGTTTTAAAAGCGACGCCAATGTTTGTAATGAATAGGTTTTACATTTTGTCGGAGGCTGTATTTTTATCATAAGCTGTTGATGTCTTATTAAAACTATACAGTACTTCGTATACGTAAACTATATTCAGTGTAAAAATTTTAATTATATACTCGTTGTTTTTTATATTTACCAATAAACCTTTATAGCTATTGTCGGAATACGACATTCCATTCCACACAGACAATAATAAATTCACGGTTAATTTGTATTATCATCCTTTTAAAAAAAGGCGACTGTTCTCTCGAGTGTATTTTTTGTAAATGTTTACATATTTATTGATAAACTTTAACACAATAGTGTTCGAGTCGATCCAATAAAAAGTGGTGATCGATTGAGTGCCATACATCCGTTCCTAAACGAATCGAGCGCGCATTATGAATATTAAAAAGGGCATAGTTTTTAATCGTCCCGGGCGTTAAGAATTTCGTTTATAAATTACCAGCCGATTGAGGTAGCGTGTTATTAGTGTCGACAGTAGAATTTTTGAAAAATAATCTTTATGGCCTATTGATATTATTTATAAGCCACACATTTCTTCGGCTGGTAAAAGAAACTATCTATGTCACAGAACAACTCGACGTAACGTATATAATAATTACTTGTACTTTATTAGCAGTCGGTATCATTAAATTGAATTTTTATCACTTGTCAGTTTAACTAAATGCATAATCGCCGTATACATCGTAAAAGCGCCCATTGGGCACCTAACATATTTAGATTAAAAACACATTTGATTGTTGGTATGGTGGTTGTAAAATCATGTTTTATTTGCATATTAAATTATTAATCAAAAGTGGAACTTTTTTAATTTTATATAATATTTTTTTTTCTTTATCAATTCACCTGACTTACTCCCGCCATCATAAAAATAATGGTTAGCAAATGTTATTCGCAAATAGCAGGGCTCGGAAACGTTATTAAAAATAACGTTTCTAAAACGTTTGGGATGGTTCCTTGTATAACATTTTGTTCGAAACAAAAACGAAATGAGAACGTAATGTGAAAACGTAAAAACGGTTTATTCCGCAGGAAGCTAAATGAATGGCGCGTGCCACGACAAGTTTAAACCTATAAGATATTTTTGTTTCTGTAAAAAAATGGGAAAAACTGTCTAAAATGGTTAAAAACGTTTTATTGAAAAAGAACGATTAAAAATTTCGTTCTCTTCATAAACTTTTTTATTATGATTCCGTTCGAACATAAACGAAACAAATAAGTTTTTAGGTATTTAAGGCGAAAACGTTTCGAAAAATATCCTACCGTTATCCAAGCCCTGGCAAATAGGAATTTCTTTCGCTTCTTTCAATCTCCAAAATAAGAGGCATGTATCGTTCACTGTAACGTTTTAGATTGTTATTTTATTTATTTCTTCTTTCTTTAACAGATTACTGCTGGATAGGTCTATCGGCAAAAATTGGAGTATTAGGTAACTCGCACCATTAACGGGGGTACCGTTGCCGGTCGGAGTATATTGTTACTTTAGATAAAGGTAAAGTGTGAAATTTAAAGGTATTTTGTATTTTATTTTGCCACTATGTTCGTTTAATCCTTTATTATTCTCTTGAATAGAAGCTGTATTCATAAAGCGCAGTAACTTGAAGAAGTTATTTCCGTATAACAGATGGTGTACGCACCTTACGCCAGGACAAAATGTTGAGTAGATCGAAACCATTTTACGATTATTAAGCCTCACAATTGACAACCGGGAAGGCATTCTTGTCGTTCCCATATTTTTATAGCGTGTAAACCCGTCGGCGCTTTTTTATATCATCTCTTTAAGTGACATAAATTCTAATACAAAGTCCATTTGTGTATCTCGGACGTCTTAAAAGGTATAGGGATAACCGTTTTTCTGCTTTTTACAAGGAACTCATTTCAATTATCGGGCGATTTGATGGGTATAAAACGCAATGGTATGTGTCTCGAAAACGGCGCCCAACCGCGGTCGGTAGGACGCCCTGTGTTTTTGTTCATTTTTTTAATTTTTGGGACGCTAATTTAATTATAGAATCTCATACTTTTTAGTAATTTACGCAGCTGTATCCTGCCAGTATTCATAATTTTATAACTAACTGTATCTTCGAATTCTTTGTGCTGCTTATAAATCAGTGTGATATTATTTTATTTATTTATTATCAAGTATATATCTTAACTTCATGCTTGTAATGGTTCGAGGAATTTTTATAATTGTTATTAGTTAAGAAATGTAATGTTAAACATCTATTAACAAAATTCTGTAATTTTTAATTAGTCAGTTACTTATATGTTGTAAATTAGAGAGTTACTTTCATAATCTCGACATTTAATCTGTAAATGAACTTAAAATATTTTAAATCTATGAAGGTGTATTAGTCACAGTTGATTTGACGCGGGATTTTAAGTTGTAAGATTAATAAAATATTGAATAGGTGGAAAAAAGGACTAAGAGTTTATCAAAATAATTTTGGGGTGACAGTATGTTACTATTCACTATTATTTACGTTTTTTAATTTTACAGCATTAAAAAAGAGATAATTGTTATTCTAATTAGCTTAGTTTTAATTGACAGATATTTAAAAGTAAAAAAATATTCTGCACAATGCATTGACTTTAAATAGTTATTTTATGAGAAGTACATAGATTATATTACGTAATACTAAAGGATGCACAACATTTCTAACAATTAACTTGACTTAATGGTTTCACTAAAAGTAGAGGTTTGGCTTAATTTAAGCCTCATACAAGCAAGCGAAGTATATAATAACACCCTGCGAGATGGATTGATAATCTGATGAGGTATACAGGGAAATGCTAGAAACTCTGAGTTATGCATGAAGGAAAATAACTTCTTGTCTTTAATTTATAATCATATACAAAATTTGGCGAGTAGTGGCGGCGTCAAAGACTCCACTACCCCATATCACCCTGTGGATTGTCGTAAGAGGCGACAGAGGGAAATGAAACCGAAGATGGGTAGCTCCATCTTTCTCAAAACAACACATAATAAGAAGAAACTATGTTTGCCAACCCGACTGCCAAGCGTAGCAACTATGGCTTATTTCTATAATCACAGAATAAATAATAGTTAAAAGAACAGAAGGATCACTCTCTGACAGCAAACTTGCGAGTTTAAACTTAGTTACAAAGTTGCTAATGTTCATAATACTTTGCACGCCTCGAAAGTGACCTTCGTGAAAAAAGCCTAGCGTTTATTCCGTTGAAAAAAAATGTTGCGCGCGTATTAAACCAAAATGCACCGACCGATTACAAAAATTTCTAAAATATTTCGTCTATGCATTTTAGATATATCCATTGTATATCTTGAAAGCTAACGACAGAGAAATAATTCAAACGTTCGGAGGGATACTTGTATACAAAACTCGAAACAAACGTATGAAGCTTTTGTTTTTTTTTTCATTACATAGAGGGCAATGGAATTTTAAAACAAGACCAGTTTTGTACCGTTAGGAAAAAATTATAAAATTAATAGCCCTTTTCTATTAAGACTTTAACTTAGAGACACTTTATGATTTACTTGAAATATTGTAATGATCATTGCATCATTTATTTAAGGAAATTGAATTTTGTGAGCGCATGTGCTTCTGTTTTAAGATTTATTTTTTAGATACACTAAAACAATATGTTTGAAGATAAATTTATACTTTTGTTTTTTTTTTTATACAAAAGAGGGTGATAAACGAACACACAATCACAGTTGATAAGTGGTTTTTGTGACATATAAGTACTGATATCTATCTTCGATAAAGAGTCAAAATGCAGGTGCGTTTTTACACCTGAGGAATAAGATGGAATGCTTCGTAAACACTAAAAACATGTTCAGTTCTCATCACCCACCGTGCCAAATATAATAGTATTATACTGTTATTTTAGATTGGTGTGTTATGCGACCGTGGTCTTTCCCCGGACAAGCCAATCCTTTCATGCTGATACAGCGTACATTGTGAAATTTCCTGTATTATTGTCAAATTAAAACGCTCATAGTGTAAGGCATTAAGTCTGACAATTGTAACCCTTAGTTTAAAGTGACAAAATAAATATAATAATAGCCTAAATTCACCCAGATACTAGATACTTTCCTTCAATTTTATCTCTAAATAAAAGGGAGGCAGTAAATAATTAGTGAGAAGAATTCACGAATTCACATGACCTTAAAATATTTTAAATTCTCAGACATGCCTAATATGATTTCGTTACGTAGTTTTCGTTTCTCACGCAGAATGTCAACATTTATACGTGGTAGAGCCATGCTGCAGCTATATTAGTAGTATAGTTGTAGTACGAATGGGTCGGCTCAACCGGGGAAGGACCACGCTCTCACAGAATACCAGCGTAAAATAGCAGCTTAATGCTGCTGTGCTTTGTATGGTAAGTTTAGAGAACTGGAGACCCTTTTTACTGGAAAAGAGGCATTCCATCGTAGTCCTCACGGGTGGCAAGTCATCTGCATTTTCATTCTTTATTGAGGATAGAGGTAGAAGTCTATGGGTCACAGCAATCATTTACCTTAAGGTGGACTGTGTGCTCGTTTCTCACCCTATCTTCTTGAGAATGTGTGAGAAATCCAAAAGAAAATAGCACAAATTTTAGAAAAACAGTCATGATACCTCAGTGCCTGAGAGCTTTGCCAATCGCAATTTTAAGTTTTTTATGAAACTGAAGCGACAAATGATCTTAAAGTTACCTGAATGGTTGGGAATAAGCTTAGTATTGTCGATAGTACCGAATTTGGGAAACTTGCAAAATATTAAGTGCGAGTTCCTGCTCTACCCCCAGTAGGTAAATTACATAAAACATAATAGTAATAGTATAAAGAAAAATAACATTGAAAAGTCTCATCAGATTCTTTAGCTACTAGTGGAATTGGAGATACAGATTGACCTTTATGTAACGTTGTATAATTCATCACCCAATTTCTTCAAATAGGTGTTATAAATTAACTAAGGGCCATCATCGTTACCAACGGCTTATTTACACTACAGTCCACTGCTGGACATAGGTTTTTCTAGGAATGCACTAACTGTATTCTCGTTACCCAAAAGCTTACACTAAAACAGCACATCACTATCGCCACTACTACGGCTCATCACAAGCTCACCTCCCCATAGATTTCCACAAGCTAGGGTGCTGAACCAGATACACCATCGTCACTCTAACGTCTATTTAGTGGAAGTTCGCCCACACGGTCAGAACGAGGCTGCCACTGGAGGTACTTTATTCCCATTGTTTGTCGGTTCTTCGAGCTATGGCCGGTCCATTGCCACTTCAGCTTACTCATCCGCTGGGCTATGCTTGTTACTTTTGTTCTTAATATTTACGGAATTCTCTTTACGTATTTGATTCGCAGAGAAATTTCGAGCCAAGGACCACCTTTCATTTTCGTAAGTGATGTATAGAGATGAGTAGCAGCTGATAACAACTTCATAAACTAAAAAAAAGTACACTGATCAATTCATTGCCAAACTTGGCAACAATGGCATATATCGCTATTATGAAATTACAATGCAACACATGTTGCCGTATGGCTATATAGGCCATTACTTTACTTTTCAGTCTTATACATAAATTGAAGAAAACAACTTCTTATCATTTACTTACAATAATATTTAAAATTTGCCGTGTAGTGTGTTTTTTTTTTTATAGAAGAGAGGACAAACGAGCATGCGGCTCACCTGATGGTAAGTGACTACCGTCGCCCATGAACAACCGCAACACCAGGGGAATTGCAGATGCGTTGCCGGCCTTTTAGAAAGGTGTAAGCTCTTTTCTTGAAGGTCCTTAAATCGTATCGGTCCGGAAAAATCGCTGGTGGTAAACAATTCTACAGAGAAGTTGTACGAGGAAGAAAATTTCCTAGTAAAACGTACAGTACAGTCGTGGACCATCCGCATCCAGATGATGAGGATGGTATCGTGAATTTTGACGCGATGTGCGTTCGTAAAATTTGGCGGCTGGAATTAATCCAAACAATTCCTCAGAGCACTCCCCGTGGTAAACTTGATAGAAAATGCAATGCCAGTGTATCGAACCTATCAGAAAGAACGCGGTCGTCAACGATTCGAACCGCTCTGCGCTGGATGTGGTCAAGTGGAAGGAGCTGGCACTGGGGTGCCCCAGCCCAGAGATGAGAACAGTATTCCATGTGAGGCTGAACTTGCGCTTTGTAAAATTGCAAGCGATGTGCCGGCACGAAATACTGTCTCACTCTGCTGAGAACGTCAAGCTTTTTAGAGGCCAATTTGACCTTCCCTTCCAAGTGACCACGAAACTGCACACTATTCGATATGTCGACGCCGAGGACTCCGATGCTAGCTGAGGCAGCAATGGGAGTGCCTTAAAACTGAGGAGATACGACAAAGGAGTTCTTTTTAGCGGTAAGCTCGCAAACTTGTGTCTTCTGGGGATTGAACTCGACTAGATTTAGTCGCCTCCATTCCGAGACTTTGTTCAGCAAAGACTCGACTTCAGACACAAGTTTGTCCCGGTACTCGGCGACGTTTTCCTGAGAAATATTGGTACGATATACAAGGCATCACCAGTGCTGTCGTCTGAATAGCAATGAATGTTACCAGTTTGCAACATATCATTGATATGCAGAAGAAACAGCGTTGTGCACGCAGCCTTGTGGAACACCATCGTTGATAGTCTTGAAATCAGAGCATGCACCGTCTACTACGACGTTGATGCTCCGATCAGCAAGGAAATTGGTGATCCATTTGCATAATTTCTCGGGAAGCCCATAGGAAGGAAGCTTCGAAAGAAGCGCTTTGTGCCAGACCCGATCGAAGGCCTTTGCTATGTCCAAAATAACGGCAATGCCTCCCCCTTGGACTCTACTGCCTCCGCTAGTGGTGACATCAGAAAACTCACTACATGAACATAAAAACACTAATGGTGAGTGGCCTGGTGTATCTAACCAGCATTACGAACTGCAACTTGTGACAGCAAACTATAAACTATAAGTGACAACTTAACAAAGTTTCATTGTGTGGAGACTAGAACTTGAAGTACTGTTAGATAAGGGACTCTGCAGGCAACCTAAGAAAAACACAAGTTCGATTTCCGACATCACCGTTAAAAATCGTTTTAGGGACATTTAATATACCTTCTACTTTCTTGACTTATTGAATTTTTGTTTCACGGACATTACTATATTTCAATTCACTACATTTCACTATTAGGCACTGCGCAAACGTGGACACATGTTGTTACCGATACGGCACACCATCACAAGAAACCGTAGTTGCTGTGTCTGGTAGCGGCAATCGGACACAGTCGGCGGTTGCTACATCTGGTCACTGGTAACAAATCGTTGATTGGTTTCTGTCAGTTTCGCCTTGGATGTCGATGAAGGAACATTACCTTTGCTTGTTGTGTTGATTACACGTTAACGTATACGTCGTCGCCGTCATTATTTACAGGCAAATTAACCACGTCAACGTCAGAGCCGTACAATCGTAAGAAAAATTGCTTTGTGTTGCTTGTGTCTTCAACTGACGACTTAAAGTTTCCAGCTACCTACAAAGAACACTTTTTGATTAGCGGTCAGTATGTGTCAAGTGTAAGCAACTGGACACAAAAAGTGTCTGCCTCTGCGCAAGGAATGGCTGATTTCATATGATTACGTGAAAATAATTAAAAATTAACAATTTTCTACAACCGAATTTAATAGAAATTATAAAGATTAACTCAAAAACTTTATTTTAAGATTAAGTCAGACCTTGATCAATTTATATGGGACCACATCATGTGAAATACCAGCTTTACAAATAAAAAAGGATCATCGAAATCAGTTCACCCAGTAAAAAGTTATGAGATAACCCACATAAAAAAAAACATAAAGTCAAATTGAGTACCGGCTCCTTTTTGAAGTTGGCAGATAAAATACTCATTGGTAGCTTGTATCCCACACAAGACACACAAGTGTCTAGGTTTGTGCAGCGCTTTAGTGAAATCATTTGCATGACAAATTCTTTGACAATAGAGCACAGAAATACGAGTATAATAAATAATATTATATTTCCATGTATTTTGTTTTCTAATAACGTTTCATCATCACAGGAATGTGAAAAGCTCAATATATCACTTGCACACTTTATATCAAATTAAAGCCTTCAACTGTTCGACTATATGCCAGTAAAAGATAGATGGGGCCTACTTATATTATAACAAGGTGGCTAAAGCGATTCATCAAGGCCTTGTCAATTATTATTCTGGTAGCGGACGCGGTCATCTCGCTCGAGAATGTTCGCTTTAATTAAAATTTATTTGACACACGGCAAAAGGTAGTACCCTTATTGAACATTAGAATAATTCTCAATTTCCGTACAATGGAAACAACTAGGAATTATTTGAAAATTTAAATGCACTGACTATATTTTTATATATAAAAATAATGCAATAAAATTTCAGTAAAGAAACGGTAATCTTATATCGCTTTTTTTTATAAATTAAATCATAATTGCGTAATATAAATCTCACAAACATTATATCAAAGCGTTATTCTTGTGGACCTTAAGCTATTTTCGTCTCATCTTCTAATAAATCACTCGATCCCGCCTTTGCCTATCAATTAACCTCAATTACTTGTAATTAACGCCCCATTTTATTAGCATTTTCGAATAAACGAGATTCTTTCATGAGTAATGCAACATAATATATAGCATTACAACTGTTCCGCTATCAATAATGTGTTACACGAATTAAAACGATAATGGTTACACAGGAATTAAGCGAAATTTATGCTTATTTTTATGTTTCCAACATACTTATAAGCGTATATTAATGATACGGTTTGTTAATTTAGATTAACAAGCGTGTAATTACTTTGTGGTTGTATTAAATCGACTTTCATGCCGCTTAATGTATTATTTAAATATTTCTGTGATGTATATTCACACCGCAAAGTTATTAAATCGAAAAAGAAATATCTAAATGACCGTTACCGATTAAGTTCAATTTTAGTACTAATTTCTCCTCAGTTAAACTAGTTTTTTCTAAGCCCTACAGAATCAATTAGATGTCCGCAGCTTAATTAACCGTGCGTCTATTTTTATATGAATATCCGCGATTTTGGCTAGCCTTGCGTCGCCTTGAGGCCTAAAATTAGGATTGGCTAGTAACGTATGGTATACGATACTATAGTATAAAAAAACATAATACCGTAGAATTCGTTTATGAAAATGTTGAGAATAGCAACAGTAGATCCATCTGTGTAGTCTCAGGACCACCCCAAAGCCACAGACATCTAGCTGATCCTGTCAGGCTTTGGGAAAGCTAGTTTAGCTAAGGAAATACGTAGTTTGGTAAGTTTTTTTACCATTTACCATTATATATTATATATATTACTATTATCATTTAATAACTATGTTGAATTAAAATATTTTATTCTACTCTGTATATACATATTATACACTGGTTAAGAATGACTTATTATACCCCAGCATACAAACTTAAAAGTATGACTGCAAAACGTAAAATTCGCGAGGGCAAAAATATTATATATAAGGATAAGGATATTTCCTGCTCTTCTATATTGAAAAAACAAAAGATCTTTGTCTAAATCACTGCTTGTACTATGTAGTCGTGCTGATTTTCAAAATTTTATCTATTCGTAGAAATCCATCTGGTTAAAAGGTATAAAGTATAAGCTGACAATATAACAAGCTATGCATGCAGGCATTCTGTGTTTTATTCCACAAAGGTAAGAACGCATATAAGGCCCTTTTTACTGGAAATGAGGCATTCCATCTTAGTCCTCACGGGTGACAACGCATCTGCATTTTGATTTGTAATAGAGGATAGATGTAGATGTCTATGGGCCGCAGCAACCACTTACCATCAGGTGGACTGTGTGCTCGTTTGTCACCCTTATCCTATAAAAAAAAAACCTTCTTAGATTGAAGTTGGTGGCATGTGTCCATGGACTGCAGTAGTAACGTATCATCAGGTCGATTGTAAGATCGTTTGTCACTTAATTATATTATACACAAATATTATTAGGAGTATGTCAATATATTAAATAATGTTATCTAGACCGAATTTGGGTTTCAAGGGAGACTAGCCATCTACGCAGGACAGGAGTATAACGCCTGAGGATATGCGCAAGCACAAGTGCACTCTCTATTCCCTCACTGTCATAGTTCAATGGGACGGTTATCCGACACGACTGGAGAGAAAACTGCTTTACGTTTTCCTCAAGACACGGGAGAGAAACACCACCAATTTCCAGACTCCGGGATGCAGCTGAGAATTTTTGACAGAAATACTCAATAAATTATTTTTGTTGGCCCGAACCGACATTCGAATCCTGGAACACAGGCTTACTAATAATACAGATATAAATGGGTTTAGAGCAGTGGCTAAGCGTTTGGCTGTAACGCTGCAAACCGGGTAGCTTACTCTCTTCTTATTTACAAGACATCTAAGTTGCAGTGTTAGTTAATATAGTGATAAATTTTACGTAAATCAGCATCAAAGAGTGGAATGGTTCCTCATAGCAAGTTAAAAAAAAATTGTTTAAAGTAAATATATTAAAGAATTTTACACGTATTTTAAAAATTATCTATGTAAAAAGTAAGCGAATTAATCAGTAAAAAAGTTAGTTAAAGTAAGCAATACATTCCACGAATTACTTAAACTTTAAAAGTATTTACCGAGCGCAAGCGTATGATAAATATACCCTGAGAACGAGAACATTGATATTGTTAATTACAGAACTTCATTAAATCCATATCTTTTCATTAGATTCAAACGCTATTTACTTTCAAATTGTACTGAGTACAAATACGTTACGATAACTTTGTAAAATAACACATGCAAATTACAAATTCTAAACATTCCAGCGTACTGGAAAGTCTAAACAAACCTGCGAAACACGAGTTTTATAAAATATTTTCCCCGATCACGTAAGCGTTTATTTACTCAACCTTTCCATTTTGATTGTTAATTAAATTTAAATGGCGTATAATTAATTTCCCCTCCTTACACGTTATTACCATACCGACGTTGACGCGTCTCGTTCCCCACCTTTTTCGAGGCCCTGACCCGTTTCTAGGGCTCAAGTTTCCACTCTATCTGCACTCTTAATCTAAGCTAGGCTGTGAACATACCGTTAGGTTTACGTAACACCTTCAAGTTCGGGTCGGTTGATAGTGTTTTTTATTATTTGATCTTTTGTGTCGGTAGTTCATGCAGTTTATTTTCTTTTTTACTATTCGTATGGATTGGTAACTCGACTTGGCAACATATAACGCACGCACCCTGACGACTGACGAGAAGATCCTGAAGTTGGAAGAAGAGATAAACAAGTTGCGCTGGAATATTATAGGATTATCCGAGGTCCGAAGAGAGGGGAGGACATGGTAATCCTCGAATCCGGCAACTTGTTCTATCACCGGGAGGGTGACCATCTGTCCCAAGGAGGTGTCGGATTTATCGTCCACTAGTCTTTCCTTAACAACGTTGTAAAGATTGAGAGTGTGTCGATGAGGGTTGCGTATCTCATCCTCAGAATCACCAAAAGGTATTCGCTGAGGGTCATACAGGTTTTCGCACCAACCTCGGCAAATACCAATGAGGAGGTGGAGGAAATGTATGAAGATATATCTGGAGCCATGCATTCAGCCATACCCCACTATACGGTGTTAATGGGAGACTTTAACGCAAATCTAGGCACAAGAGAGAACAATGAGCTGAAGGTAGGACAATTTGAAATAGGCCACGGAATTCAGCCTCCGGCAATGATCTCATTGCTATTGTTTATTTTTACCACCAACATCAGAAAAACTATCGATTCAATTTGACACTTCGTGAATACCTGTGAAGACTTTAGAACAACATTAAAGATGAATAGTAAGTACGTTATGGTGGTACTTATCGTCCTTTTGAGTAAGAAGACATATTTCATTTTAAAAAAAAAACGTTCCTTTATACTCAAAACGCAGGGTGGCATTTTTGGATGTATTTTTCTATCTAAATTTGATTTGGGCAGGCGAGTCAGTAAATAATACTGTTAAAATACTGTACGATATCAGTGTGTGAAAATTTAAGTTCAGCATTTGTGGATTAATATTTTCATTAGTTGGTCACCACATATTCTGTTAATCAAATGGAATATTTTGACCGAAGCGTAAAAATATTAAGATAGCTGGCAAAAATAAATTAATAAAATATTTCGTTTAGCCCTCCAGTCTTTTAATGAACAAGTATAACAATCTTCTCAAAAGCACCCAACAAACATTTACCGCGGCAAGGCAATCTAAATAAAATATATGCATGTAACTTAAAACAATTAAGAACAAGTTACAAATTGTATAATTAATTGTCAGGTGCAGTAACTAAATGTCGGCGGTATCTTGAGCGACGCGGAAAGAAAAACGTGAATTAAAAACTTTGCATTTTATTCAATCTCGAATTGCCAGTAACCAATTAGTGTTCTGAATATATTTACAAGATGCTTCGGTGCTACTGGTTTAGAATACGTCTAACTTTACCAATGTTATCAACATATCATTTTTAAATGTAAAATATAACAATCAAATTATCGAATTGCAAAAATATATTTTTATCAACAAGACATATCGACCGTATTTTATATGTATAATATCTATGCTGTAGTACGTAGAGTACTGTTATGTATTCTGTTGCTGTAGGTACACTTAATTCTTGCATTAGGCCTACTCTGCCAGAAATGCCACAATGCACGGCAATCAGCTACCTGCATCCATCGAGTTCCAGCTGTCTCACCAGGTCGTCACTCCATCTAGAGGGGGCTTATACTTCGTCTACTGGTACGAGGCTGCCACTCGAGAACTTTCTTCCCTAGATTGTCGGTTCATCGAGCTACATGGCCGGCCCATTGTCACTTCAGCTCACTAATCCGTTGGGCTATGTCAGTTACTCTGGTGCTACTACGAATATCCTCATTTCTAAGTAAATCACGAAGGGAAACTATGAGCATAGCCCTTATCGTAGCTCGCTGAGCGACTTTGAGCTTCCTCATACGGCCGGCAACACGCACTGGTCTAAGTCAAAATTGCTTCCAAAACTGATTTTTAATTGTGGGCTCGTTGATCCCACGTCCTGTATATTGCATAAGCCTTATATTGAATGCGAGTCAGAGATTTCTTATATTTATTGATATTTTTATCAATTTTGAGAACACATTATGAACCTTAAGTGTCTAACATCCATACCTCCTTCCCACTGGAGCAGCTCGACAGACTTTATCCTGTTCCAAAACCCTCTCAGAGATGAGAGATCTGTACCCTTATCTTGCGTTTACTGCTGAATAAATCTATGTCTTAAAAAGCAAATGGGTTAAACTCTAAAAATGAAAAAATTTAAATAAAACATAAACACCAAGTCTGACACAAAAACGACGGATTTCATTTGGCACGATCCAGCACACTTCTCGCCTCCTTCACGTCTTCTAAACGAAGTGCATACAGGCTCTTCGTTTAAGTACTCTTAATTAGGCCTATCTTCTATATACCACCAATATGGTTGATAATCTTCCATCTAGGATTCCGCTTACCGCCTCTGATACTCATTATCTACCATAAAAAAGTTGCTTTGTCACTCTTTCTACATGAGAAATAATAAGTGAGGAAATAGTGAACAAACCATCGAAACATCTATTATCACAATATCTTGCAAACCACACTTTTCTCTTCATCATTATCATCATCATCATTACAGCCTTTCACAATTCCGCTGTTGAACGTAGGCCTCCCCCAAGGAATGCCACAAAGCAAGGTCCCGAGCCACCTGCACCCATTGACTTCCCGCATATTTTAGCAGATCGTCACCACATCTAGTGGGGCGACGCCCTACATTTCCCCTGCCGTTACGAAGCTGCCACTCGAGAACCTTTCTCCCTATTGGCTGTCGGTTCTTCGAGCTATATGGTCGACCCATTGCCACTTCAGCATACTAATTTTTTGGACTATGTCAGTTACTCTGGTTTTACTGCGGATATCCTCGTTTTTAAATCTATCACGCAGAGAAACGCCGAGCATAGCCCTCTCCATATCTCGCTAAGAGACTTTGAGCTTCCTCATACGGCCAGCAGTGAAGGACCATGTCTGAGATCCAAAGGTCATCACTGGCAACACGCACTGGTTATATTTTTTTATAGGATAAGGGTGACAAACGAGCACACAGTCCACCTCATGGTAAGTGGTTGCTGCGGCCCATAGACATCTACATCTATCCTCTATTACAAATCAAAATGTAGATGCGTTGTCAACCGTGAGGACTAAGATGGAATGCCTCATTTCCAGTAAAAAGGGCCTCCGGCCACCTGCACTCACCAAGCGAAACGCAGAGGTAAACCTCTACTTCACGCTGGTTTTCTGTGAGGTCGTGGTACCACCCCGGTTCGAGCCGGCTCATTCGTGCGACAGCAAAAGCTGCCGCGTGGCTCTACCACTGTTAATAATAATCTAGTTTTGAAGTTTTGAGGTATGTCTGACAAGAACATGTGTCGTAATCTCTCGAACGCTGCCCTTTTACTTTCTCTTATCACACAGTTTTTCACTCTGTTATTTGGAATCACCTCTAACATATAGCTGTACTATTTTATAGTATATATTTTATAGTTTTAAGCATAAGGGTAGCATTAATACTTATTTCTACAGTATTAATTATGCTTCTTCAGCCACCCCCATCTTATAAAATAAAAACGATCATTATGCTTAATATTGTATGTGAAGTAGCGTCCCCAAGGGATCAAGGTCATTGTTACCTGACATTGTTTCGGAAAATTCCACTAGTATCTTACAACAACGTGACATTGATATTGGAACTCTAAAACGAACGTGACACAAATAATTATTACATAGGAAAATTCTAAAAATTAAATTAAGCGTTTTATGTACTTACGAGTATGTGTGTTTTTGTAATGGACTCAGTGACCTGTCTGTTTAGTTATATCAGGGAACCTGAGTTCTAGTTTGTATTTAAGCGTACGCATAGATGTGCCTTTAGAATTATATCAGGGGTCTTAGGCTGGCTTTCCACTATGGGATATAATATATATTATATCCCGAAATATAAATTATATCCTGCGATTGGCTTGCACACTGTGAGATATATTTTTTAACCAGTGTGCGTTCGTCATTGGATTACCCCCTGTACCCCACAAACGGTTCTACGGCGGTGCGGAACGGTGTGCGGGGTACAGAGGACGAAATATAATATGAAAATATCGCTCAATCGATCGAAAAAATATTATAGTTTTAGATGTAATATATATTATAGCTCAGTGCAAACGGTTCCATTTAAAAGTATGGTCAGCGATATTAAGTTATATCTCGAGATGTAATACATATTATATTATATCCCATAGCGAAAAGCGGGCTTTATTCACTTGAAGATCTTTTATGTGCTATTTATAAATATTTCTGGGTTTGACTAAATGATTCTTTTACTTCGTACTACTTGACACTTATATCTTACGTTGATATCGTTTTGTATCAATAACTAATGCCGAATTCCTAGACAGAAAAAGCGGCGTGCCACCACCCACCATATCTAAGAAATACCTTTTGACAACTATCACATTTATTGAATTAGGCATTAAAACTGAAACCTACAATATTCGATTTTTAAGAGAAATCGATTTCTTTACATTTGGTAATATCTCGGTTTCTCTTTCATAGGTGGTAGAGCCATGCTGCAGCTATATTAGTAGTATAGTTGTAGCACGAATGGGTCGGCTCGACCGGGGAAGGACCACGCTCTCACAGAATACCAGCGTAAAATAGCAGCTTAATGCTGCTATGTATCGTATGGTGAGTGTAGAGCACCGGAGACCCTTTTTACTGGAAAAAAGGCATTCCATCTTAGTCCTTACGGGTGACAACGCATCTGAATTTTGATACTTTATTGGGACAGATGTAGGTGTCTATGGGTCACAGCAATCACTTACCATCAGGTGGACCGTGTGCTCGTTTGTCACCCTATTCTATAAAAAAATAGTCATCCATAAAACAATTTTCATTGTTTTCTTCATCACTTTGGCCCAATCACCCTTGAGCAGTAGTTGTATTTTCTACAAATCCTCCTCCGGCGTATCCCACATGGCAAATCATGAGGCGCCCGCTTTTTCCCACGAGCACGTGTCATTTGTCCATATCTGCGGCACAGTGTTGTTTAGTTTAGCCATGTTTCATTAATGAAATAAATTAGTCCATATTGGTTATATATTTAATTTCTCGTATAAATGTTATTCGTTGCATTCAATTAATTTTTTTTTGTATCGGAAGATAATTCCTGTTTAAATGGTTCTCAATGACTTTACTAACATTGCATGCCATAGAAGCCGTTTTCTAAAATTAGTCGCAACTTCCCCGCAGTGGGATTCACAGAAATTACAAAAAATTTGACTTGTTTAATTCATGATTCATATAATACAAGCAACTCTGAAGATAAAAATTTAAAGAAACAAATAATAAATAAAAAACAGTAAAGGTTATTTAAATATTTTTACCGATTATTCGCATTAAAATGAATTTGAATCATCTAGACACTACGGGAAGGTACATAACGACATATCATTGAAAAAAAAACGTCAAGCAAAAAAAGTTGATTCTGGATAATTTTTTTATGTTTTACTTTGTTTTGAAAGATTCGAATTTAAATAAGTGATAAATAACTGTACATGTTTTAATTAAATTTAGATAACTTCATAATTCTTTGGATTCACGTAAATGCTAATTTTAAATCGTGTGAGTATGCTTATACAAAATTACAAACTTATTGCGAAATGATTAATGTGAAACGTCAAAAGGTATTTCCTAGATTTGGTGGAGTATATTATTTAACTATTTTTTACCACTTAAAATTTATCTGTTTTATTTATTAATTTGTTTATTCACTCATTAGTTTAAAGCTATTGTCATTGTGAGATGATACTTCCTCCAACCTTAAAGTAAAGGTTAACTCGGCACTGCTAGGTGAAACATAGATTTCTGGTTATATTCAAGTATAGCGGAGGCGGCCGACAAGCCTGGGAACAGTGGCCTAGTGGTTAAGAATACCGACAGCGAACTTAAACTCGTTAGACAAACAAAAACACAGCTTTAAAAGTTTATTTGGAGTGGTTAGTGAGAACTTTAATCATGTTAAATAACGTTACTAGTATTCTTTAAAAAATAAAAATATGTCTAAACAACCTCAATATCTAGATACATCAAGGAGAACTTGTACTTACATTTTCATCATAATCATTATAACAGCGTATCAAAATCCACTGCTGACAATAGCCCACCCCATAGATTGACTCATACTATGACGGATTTCACCATAGTTGGCACGCTTGGCAATGAGGGCATCCACGACTTTTTCTGCCACCAGGGCGGCGCCACTTTCGAGTGAGGTAAAATATTTGACAGATTTCATAGCGGGGACGATAATTTCTTAGGAAAATGTAATCTTTAAGGTTTCTTTCTGTATTATTAGTTATATTTTATATTAATTACATTAGAAATGAATAAACCAAACTATAAATATAACTAAAAGACGACTTTAAAAAAAAGGGTTATAATGTGCAAAAAATTAAAAATGAAACCACTGACGCATTGTGTTATATATTAATATAATACTCTAGATAATGATAAACTATTATTTAAAACTAATGTCTCAATTAAATGACACTGTGTAACAAAAAACTTTACCTCAGTCGCTAGTAGCGACATCTGGTGAGTGGAAGATTATTAGCCCTCATTGGCACGCGGGTTTGCAACTGCAATTTTTTATTATTTTGTGTTGTTATCAGGAGATGTTGTTGTCCATATCTCCTGTTTCGCCACTGTTGTTGTGAGGTAGTGGGTATCCTTACACCTACCCTACACGGTTATGGTAATATAAATATTATATCATAAATAAGTAAATGGTTTCCAGGCTTAAGAATATTATGAAATACCGTTTTTTTAAGGTTATCTAAAACACTTCCACCGTACTCGTTTGATACTGTTAATACTATATTTGAGAGTACGATATAAAACAAACGAATGCTCGCAAATTTAAAACAATAATGTGTAATATACACAGCGTAAAGTTATTTGTATTCAACCGATTACTGTCGAGCAAGTGCATTGATAAAGGTAATAAAATACTGGATTTATGTTCGCGAAGGCCACAATTAAAACAGAGATGGCGGTCTTAATAGTTTTCAATACAAAGCAATATTTAACCAGAGAGATTTTATCTTTCATCAGATCTGTTTGCGAAACTTCAGGCTATTTAAACACCGGGTGTAGATGTTAATAAATTATTACAATAAAATTAATTACCTTTATTTTTCACAAAAATAATGTCCAAAGAAATGTAAAAACTTCACATGTTCTCGAAATAATTTATTTCTGAGATATGCAGGTTTCCTCAGGATGTTTTCTTCGCCGTGGAGTACGTAGTAAATTAGCAGTTTAAATGGTATTAATATTTCAATTAACAATGGCGGTGATAGAACACGGGTTGCTCGCAATAACATAAAAGTTTGGCATGCAGTTCTATGTACCAAATTAGAATAAACAATTTTTTTTAATAAGTGCTAAATACTACGTCACAAAAATGAGTACTCTGACCTTGTTAAAAATTAGTTCACTATTTTTCATTTATTAAAGACAAATAAAATACAATAGGTGACGTTTGGGAAGTCCTAGTGCAGTCAAACAATTTTAAAGAAACTGTTTTTCGTAATAGTATCGCATTAAAAAAAAAATTGCAGATATTGATTTAGGATAACAAGTGGTAAATTTTTATTTAATAACCAACTTCAATATAAATTATAAAGGATAACTCAAAAACTACTGGTCAGACCTTGATCAAATTTATATGGGACCACATTGAAAGCACCAGCTTTCAAATAAAAAGAGAATTATCAAAATCGGTTCAACAAGAAAAAAGTTATGAGGTAACACATAAAAAAACATACAGTCGAATTGAATAACTTCTCCTTTCTTAAGTCGGTAGAAAATGACCAAAATCTTCTTAACAAGCTAGAGCGTCTTCTCAATAACTGTATTAGATATATATGTGGTCTCCGAAAATATGATCACATCTCTCATTATCGTGAACGTCTCAAATGGCTCACTATCCAACAAAGACGAGATAGAAGATAAAATAAATAAAATAAATAAATAAATAAAATGAGTTCGAAGATAGATTAAATTATCTCAGATAAAGTGGCTTCTACATGAATCGATCTGATTCGATGTGTTCTTGCATTGATTCACTGAATCGATTCGGTGTTTCTAACGATCTCAAAATCTACGATTCTTTTTTTAACCTAAAATATCGATATTTCTGAAATGAATTTCCTGCTATCAGTCGCCAGTGTCTCGTCCGTCAATCAGCAGGGTGCACCACGTGCCAGTGAGGATGACATGTTCCTTCTTACGTCTTCCTAGGAATTTGCGTTATGACGATGTAAACAGATAATGCTCATTCCCATAAAACGTATTTCATACTGCCTCGCATAAAGCAGATATGATTAAGTATATACAACGTAGCAAGAATCGAATTAATGGTAGAGGCTCAGTTGTAAATCGACAACCCGCTTTCCTTCAGCCACCGAGTAAGTAACAGTTTATTATGTAACACAGATTCCAGTGTTGCTCACAGACTTACAGCATTATTGTTATAGCTTTTTTTGCTAATATTACGTAAAAACCTTAAGGTTATCTCCAATCACTTTTTCATTTTTATTTATATTCTTTAATGTTATTTATCAATTAACTGAAACAAACTAAAGAGATAATTAGCAAACGTGTGTGTATAGGTTTTTGTTACGTTCAGAGATAAGACAGTGCGATTTACCATCTTGGGCTTCATCACCGGGCACCACCTTGTCGGATAGTAGCTAAGCACTAGCTTATAACAAGTAAAAAGAAAAACAGATTTCTTATTATAAAATAATAATTTAGTCATATTTCAACAAATTTGCAGTTTATATTTGTTGGGAGTTCTTATTCTTGCAATTAGCATTTTACGTCACATAATATAATATCTTACCAGCAGCTTTATTGGATATTAATAAAGCACGAGTGGCTTAATTAAAATTGTAAAAGTAAAGTTAAAGTAAAGTTGTAGCCTATTTACGTCCCACTGCTGGGCACAGGCCTCCTTTCATTTCTGAGAGGATTTTAGGGTAAGAAAATGTCCGCCGCGCTGCCCCAATGCGTTTTGGCGAACTTCACATGTCTTCGAAATATTTTTTTCTTATTTCTCAGACATGCAGGTTTCCTCACGATGTTTTCCTTCACCGCCGAGCACGTGGTAAATCACTACTTAAAATTGCAATTAACAATTTCATTGGTGCCGGCGGGGATCTAACCCGGGTTGCTCGAGTAGTGTGAAGTTTACAGCGAGCGCTAACCATCTGAGCTACCACGGCTCTAAAGAAAAGAGACGGCTTAAAAGTTGTATGTTGATGTATTTCAATAAATGATGTCAGAAGTTGAGGAGTTGATAATAATCTAGATCAACTTCATCACTATCCCCCTGATCATTACTCAAAATCATGTTACCATTAAAAGCAAATTAGTAACGCGCTGGGCGGTTAGTAATACAAAACGAGAAAGCTTTAATAAAGAAACATGAACTGCGATTATAAAATTTATTTGTTAAAATGTTTGTCGACTTGTTGAAATAAATTGATGTGCTTATGTCATAGAAATGTATAATATTATTTTTCCTTTATGTTACAGAAGGATTATTTTACGTTACATATTTACGATTTTGTACCGTATTAAGTAAGTTGGCACTGCCCCTGAATATCTGCCGTCTACTCCAGACACAGAAAAGTACAGATATTACTTTTAATTTATTTTCGTTAAATTTGCATAACAAAGATTGATTCTCTCATTTCCGTGGGACTTATTCCCTATTGTGCTCAGAACTAAACAACAATGAGAAAACTAAAAAAAAAGTTTTAATCGATATCAAAACTATTATTGAATGTTTAAAATTTGAATTATATACATTCAAACTGAACAAACTTTTTCTTCTTCACCAACCAGTAAAACCACGCTTGACATGAGGATGAACGATGGCAGCACTGGACGTCTGGCATCTTTGTAGTTGTTGTCCGTCGACAACAACTACAAAGATGTTAAGGATGATATCGTAAACTATCGTAAACAATAAGTTTTTTTTTGGATTTCCCATAGTCTCATTTTAGCAAATAAACAATACGTAATCTGTTCGCTTACGCGGCCACTAGCTACACGGAAATTTATATAACGTTTACCCCGACTTCCTGTTAACTAAACTTGTTAAGAATTTTTTTGAATACCGAATTCAAGCTTAAGTGTTGTCCATTAGAAACCAATGATCATTTCTATCAATACAAACGTATCAAAGCATCAATACAAAGTCAATACTTAAAGAACGTGAAATGAATAATGCGGAAGTGAGCAATCAATATCAAAATCAATCTGTAGTAATGATCGTGCGTCGAACAAATGATTATGAAACTAATATTAAGCCAGGCGGTGAATATGCTGAGCTGAACATCGATGAGCGGTCACGATTTGACAGACAACACTCATTAGCATTGTTTATTTTGAATACTGATATCGCCACTATTTAAGTTCTCATGAGCTTATGCACAGATTTATCAACACACAATGCCAACAAAATGGTTTATCGATTATATTGGAGATTGCAGCACATGAGAGTCTATTACTTATAAATCCTATTTCGTTACGTGAGTAACGGAATAAGTAACACGATAATATCAGATCTAAAATACCGATATATGTTTTGTCAAGTTGCGGTTTAGTCGTTTGTCCTTTTGTAAATCTAATGTTCTGTGGCGGGGGCGTCTTAAGATAATCCATCGAACCATATCATCTCCAGGCGATCGACAGGTCTTCCAGCCCTTGTTGTCGATATTCCAAACCAAACGGTTTGCTTCGTCCTTTATAGTGCGTATAGCAAAGGAGTTAAATAATTTGCCGGTGCCTGTCTTTCCGTCCGAATACAATCTGGGCGTCTTAAAGGCTAGAGTGAATAGACTATTGTTACGCTTAGACAGTGCGATGTACTATGGCACCATTTACCACCAGGTGGGATTGTGGTTAAGCACTGGCTTATAATAGAGTAAGTTAAAAAAATATAGTAAGGCATTACATTGTATCGTAATGTCTTCCGTATTTTCACTTATAGCAATACACCTGCATATTTTCTCCTTGCGCTGATAATTTACGATGAGAAAAATACAATACACAAACTATAGCTTCTGCGATATATTAAAACCTAAAATAATTTTGAATACGTTAAACCTCGTCATCATTAATTTCACAATGTCTGCATATTTTTTTTTGACAATGATATGTCAAATGGTACTAAAAAAAAATCATCTTACCTACACAAAAATTCAATGCAGAAGTGAAAAAAGCCACCCGATAAAAGATAGGTTTTATGATGTCTATTATAGATTTGTTACGAATTTTGAAGAAAGCCCAAAACAGTAGGTGTTATGATAATAATGATTAATAGAAGATACGAGTTCATAAGCGAAAGTATTTGTCAGAAACTGTAAACACAAATGGCTAATATGTTGTTAAGTTTTGTGTTATTTCCAACCATTCTATTATTATAGGGGTATCTATATAGTTTTCTCATTTGGTTGGGCTGTATAAATATATAATTGTAAATGAAAATGATAAACATACATAAATATCAACAAAATAAAATAAATACATAAAAAATACATAAATAAATAAAAGCCCAACCAGATGGAAGCCCTCGGCAGGGGAGACCAAACGGCCGAGGGTTAGGGGGAAAGGGAAAGAAACCGGCGGACTATGCGGGCGGTATCGAGGAGCACCGCCTTCTGCATTTGAGCTTGGAGCGGTCCGTCACGGAGTCCCAGTCGCCTCAGATGACCCGAGAGGCTGACTGGGATTAACCCGTTCGCAGAAACGACCACAGGAATAATTTCGGCCGGCAATCCACCCCACATGTCGGTCACCTCGTGAGCCAGGTCCAGATATTTAGTAAGCTTATCTGTTTCGGCTTTCACGAGGTTCTCGTCATAAGGAATGGTAATGTCGACCAAAAATATCCTTGACTGTGCCCGGTCCATCAGCACAATATCAGGCTTATTCGCAAGAATAGTCCTGTCTGTGATGATGGCCCGGTCCCAGTAGAGCCTGGCGCGGTCATTTTCGAGCACGGCTTCCGGCAAGTACTTATAATACGGCAGTTTCCGATCCACGAGACCGTATTTCAGAGCGAGCTCCTGGTGTAGAATCCTGGCTACTAAGTTGTGCCTGTGCAAATACTCAGAGTTAGAAAGCGCCGAACAACCGGAGATGACATGCCTAAGTGATTCACCGGGATGGCGACAAGCTCGACAGACGTCAACGGTGCCATCCTTTAGGATGTATCTCCGATAATTGTTGGTCTTAATAACCTGATCTTGTATCGCACAGACAAAACCCTCGGTTTCCCCAAAGAGGTCACCGAAACGTAGCCAGTGGAGGGAGGCGACTGTGTCCACGAAAGGCTCATGTAGAGCCTTGTAGAACCTCCCGTGGAGCTCCTTCTCCTTCCATACGGTCTCCCGGTCGGAAATGCTCTGTACTGCCGGGTCTTGCCATTGCTTGTTGGCTAAGGATAGAGGGGTAAGTCCTTTATCACAAAAAATAACGTCCCTATAGTATGGATCATCCGCTCTCGTCAGAAAGTAATTGCGGAGGCTGCACACTTCGCGATTATGCATGGTAAGCGCGCTTAAAAAGCCGCGCCCACCACGCTTCCGCGGCAAGTACAGCCTCATTACTGACGATCTCGGATGATGCATCCTGTGGGACGTCATTATAGTGCGGACTTTTCTGTCCAGTTTCGGTCTGAGTCCACCTGAGCATGCCAAAGGTATACATGAGAACAGGCATGATCCAACCGTTATATGCGTGCGTCTTATTCACACCGGACAAAAGGCTGTTAAGCACTTTGGTCAAGCGTGCATAAAACACATCGCAAACTGACTGTTTCATACCCGCCTCATCTACACCGATGTTCTGTGACATACCCAGGTATCGGTATGTTTCAGCCTCGGAAAGGGTCCTTATGTTGATGCTTGATGGGCATAGATAAGTCTATGCTCTCAGAGTTAGCAACCCTTCCCCTTTCAACATGGAGGACCGCACACTTATCCGTCCCCAGCCCCATTCTAATAGAATTGCTAAAATCACAAGTGATGTTTAGCAATTCCATAAGATGAGAGCGACTGGAGGCGAATAACTTGAGATCATCCATATAGAAAAGGTGGGTCACTTTTGTACCTACTTTCTGAAGCTGAAATCCCCTCCCGGAACCCTCCAATAAGGTACTGAGAGGGTTCAGAGAGAGGCAGAACCAGATTGGACGCAAACAATCGCCCTGGAAGATACCCCTTCTTATCCTTATGTGGTTCTCCGCAGCCGTCATCCGCTCGCCTAGACGACAAAAGGATGCTGTAACGTCGGGAATGTAAAAGTAAAGAATTAAAAGTGATAAAATCCATAAAAAAAACTAGTTTCATTCAATGTCTAGTTATCGCTTAAATATAAAAAAACATTATGAAAACAATCAGTTAAACGCATTTTTCTTTAAATGATTGTTGGCCGAGTTAATACGATGTCAAGAATAACAGTTGTGTTCGGTATGGTTAGAAATGTTTAGTGTCGTTTTCTTTGATGTTTACGAATGAACGTGACGTACATTTTACTCCTTGCTATGTCCGTGGCATAAATTCTTGACAATAGAGACTTGTACAGACAGAACGTTCCGGCACCCATTAACAGACATGTACATATTAAAGTCTGTTAATTGGTGCTTCGAATTAGCGTTGCTCGAGCAAACCTCCATCATTATCTTTATGTCTTAATTTTTTAAATTTCAAGCGCCTTTAAGAGCTCTTACAATTCTGTTTCTCGGAGTTGACGTCGTTATTTTCGTACTTCTAAAGGCCAATTTAATTTTAACACTGCCTGCGAAGTTATGATGTGCCGTTATTGGATACTTGTTACTTATCGTATTTTCCTTTATGGTGTTCGCCCATTCGAGATGTAAACTTCTTTAAGAATAATATGTATGTTGGAGTTAAATAGTGTTATTAAAAAGTAGTTTCGCAGGCGTATTCGTCATTACAACTCCCAGTCGTAAATTCGCGAAGTCTGCAGAGACGATGGCACGGCGCCGCTCAGTGAAGCATTAAATTTTCATTCGACTCTGTTTTTTGTCACTTGTGAAAACTTTATTTCTCTTTAAGCTTTTTCAGCACACTTCATGGTGGCATAATTCTTAAGAAGTTGTTCTGATTTTGTCATAAGTTTCCTTTGAAATTTCTGTTGAAAGAATATTGTTTTTGTTTTTTATAATAGATCTTTTTTATACACACAACACAAACACTCACGCTTGTCACCCAGAGAGGTAGGCATAGACTACGGACTTCCATTTGGTGCGATCCTGACACACCTCTCTCGCCTCCTTTACATCCATGTATCTACGCATACACGCTCGTCGGTTAAGGGTACTCCTAATCTGGCCCATTTTCAATGTATCGCCGATTTGGTCGATAAATCTTCGTCTAGGGCGTCCCTTCTCGACTCTGCCGTTCACTTCTGAAACATAAATTTGTTTTGTCACTCTTTCCTCGTTCATTTTTTCTACCTGGCCAAATCATCGAAACATTCCTTTTTTAATCCTGGTCACAACGTCATCTTGCAAACCACACTTTTCTCTTATCACACTATTTCTCACCCTGTCATTCATATTCAGCCCTAGCATACAACATTCAACGAAGTGCATGTTTAGAGAGAAATTTTGCGAGATATTGAGACGTAAATAATAACGTACACTAAGTAAAATAGTCTACAAAGAAGGCTCTTTCGTAGGAACAGATCATAACTTACTATCAGGTGAGCCGTATGCTCGTTTGCCTCCTCTTCCATACAATAATAATGTGTACTTAGCAATTGAACTTATTTAGGTATTTAGAAGAAATCGAAAAAAATATCTATTAATCTAGGTACTTTTGTTTAACAACCTTCAGGCATTTTGATTTTATAATTATTCTTGTATTGTTAATTGTACTATGTTATATAAATTATGCTATGAAAACCATTTGTATTATGACTGTATATTTCTGTCATAACTCAACTAACTAGTTAGATTACATTATTACTAATGATACAGCCTACAAAAATTGAATCCCTTATCAAAATGAAATCTTAATTGATGTCGCAATGAAATCATAAAACAATTTAATTGTCATATTTTGCATAAACGCATTGAAAATAAATTATCGTAGATGAGCGTGGATAGAGTGAGATGACATGGGTCCCTCCCACGTCATCTCACAACAGAACGGAGTGCCTGCGCAACAAAATGTCACTTGGCAACCTGTTTAACAATATTTATTCAATAGCACATAGACTTGAATACCTGAACACTTGAAACCCTTAACAATTTTCCTCTAATTGTTAACACTTTAATATTTTACTTATATATCAAAGCTACAGACTGATGAAGGATTCGATATTAGGAAGATCTGAACTTTTTAATTTTAATTTTCAATTGCAATTGTCACGGTAATCAGAGAATATAATCAAATTTGTGACAAATTATGGAATGCCTAAAGGCGGCTTTACAAAGAAGATGAGATGGCGCAAAACGAGATAAAAACAAGAAAGCTTGATACAGTTAAAGTGTGATTGATTGCCGTTGTTTGTCCCATGGATGTCAAGAAAAGGAGGTTAAATTGAATTAAATAACGAAATTGTCTTCACGTTCGCATATTTTTCACATTATTCCTTTCGATGAAATAGAGTTGAAATTTGGAGTAAAGAAGGTTTTTGAATACGATGTAATTGGTTTGGTTGTGTATTCATGTCGGAAGTCACAGAAAGACAGGTAGTACCGGAGCTGGATTCCATTTGATCATTAATTTGCCTCGCATCAGCTTCACGGAGTTGTTGCGCGATATGCAAAACAATCCAGATATAGTGAAGAGCGAGTTTGAGAATTAAGCTGAAACCACACTGAAATTTGAGGGGTATTTAAAAAAAATATGATTCTTACGTTTTATTAAGAAATCAAACAAAAACTATGTTCATTGCTTAAATGATAGTTCATTTAATTATCAAATTTAAATATTTAATTTTAAGTTTTTATAAAAAAGTAAAAGATGAAGAATATAATATTTCCTTTAATTTTTGACGTCAGTTTTTAAATTTTATTAAAATTTATTTTTAAACAGAGTTGCCTGCTAGTATTATTAAAAATATGCACATTTTATAAAATAATTGTAAAGTTATATTAATATTAGAATACAAAACATTTCCTGAAATAATTAATAATTAAATAATATTTATTTATATTATTAAACAGTTTTTCTAATAATATATCTTTTGCTTGAATCCATGAATAGATTGATTTACTGCAAAGATTTTAAAACGACCAAGGTTTTTTGAAATATAATTTATTAAGTTGTTTTGGAATGCTCCCATTGCGCTTCTAACCTGCTTCATAGTTGCGGCGGTTCTCAAAGCTCGAACCGGTGCGATATCGCCAGCGATATGGCGCCATGCTTTGTCAGTGCTTACAAACGACGCACCTTGTAGCTTGTAAATAATATAGCTGCCTAGTAAACAATCCGCTTATTTCATAATATATATTTATTTGATAACGAATTTTTGAAAGGAAAATATCACATATATTTTGAAATGTCAAAAATACCGGGTAAGTTATATCATGATATGATTTGAATACAACTATTATCAAACATTAAATGAAAAATCTTCTTATGTTATTTCATTATTATTAACAGCAGCACTTGAAAGTTCACCGCAGAAAATTGGCCTCTCCTGTTATAGGAAGGATATGCCTTAATTGCAAACGACGGGTGGATTGGTGATCACAGTACCATCCATCTGGATATTTCACGTATGGTATAAACAAGATGCTTTCATCACTATTTAACATCTATCAGAAGCCATTTATTATTTCTAGCGTTCCCACAGTCGCCTCTTACGACATACGACACCCACGGGACGAACGTTGTGGATTCTCATGCGCTTGTACGCTTTGCCACGTGAGAAGTAATAACTAGAAGAACTGTTAACATAAAACTTCCTATTTTTCCAGAAGAAACTGCAAAACAGGTATTAGTACTTTATTAGACATGAATTGTTGTTGTTCTTTTGATATCTATACAAATAAATAAAATTGAAGTGTCAGTTTGTAATGTCAAAATAACAGCTTTTTACTATATGCATATTAAATTATATACGGTACATACTTATAACAAAAACACAATTTATAAAATTTTTGTCTCTCGGTCTGTCTGTTTTTTTTATAGGATAAGGGTGAAAAACGAGCACACAGTCCACCTGATGGTAAGTGGTTGCTGCGGCCCATAGACATCTACATCTATCCTCTGTTACAGATCAAAATGCAGATGCGTTTTCACCCGTGAGGACTAGGATGGAATGCCTCATTTCCAGTAAAAAGGGCCTCCGGCCACCTGCACTCACCAAGCGAAACACAGAGGTAAACTTCTACTTCACGCTGGTATTCTGTGAGGTCGTGGTACCACCTCGGTTCGAGCCGGCCCATCCATGCAACAGGAAAAGCTGCCGCCTGGCTCTACCACTGTTAGCTGGTCCGTCTGTCGGTCTGTTTGTTCCGGCTAATCTCTGAAAGGGCTAATCCGATTTTGACAGGACTTTCACTGACTTTTCACTTTGATTCAGAAACATAATTAGGGTTCTGCGCAAAAGAATTAAAAACCCATGAAATCCAATCGTAATAAATTACACGCTAGTTTATAAATAAAATTCTTAGACTACCGTATAATTAAAATCGCTTAGATCCAAAGGATTATATAATCAAAAAGAAAATCTTCTCGATCTAAGGGAAGCATATATATTTTAACTTATTTCGTTTTTATGCTAGAATCAACATATCTATTACGTAAAATAATGTTATAGGGTTCATAGTGCGAACGATCTCTTATGTATTCTAAATGCTTACTAACTACCATTACTTTATATCGGCACTAAATCGATACCCGTGTTTTGGGAATACCAAGTTGTATCAACTGGGGGTCGTCACATCTTGAATACAAATAAGAATACATTTCGGATAGTAAATATATTTGTTTTTTATGATTGAATCTGTTGATTGCAATGATTTATGACTGCTTTTTAGAATAGTATTGGTAATTTTGTTTTTGTTTGAATGGGTGTGCTGGAAAAACTAACATACAATTTGTGACTTGCGATATGTACTTTTTTGAATTATATCTTCATTTATTCCCTATAAAAGTGACCGGTTACGACCCTGTATTGTTACATGGGTTTTATAGTGAATCCAAATCAATCCAAAACAAAAATGAAGATGAACTTTCACCAAGTAATAATACTCGCAACTATAAATTATAAATTATAAACATACGAAGTAAATATAAAACTGTTTCCCTCCTTTGCTTTTATGCTGTGTATAGGTTTAAGTGAAATGAAAAGGTGAGGTGAGCAAAGACTTAATGTTACGCACTTATTAGCACAGGCAATGTCTAATTGTAAAAACCGTTAATAAAGTTTACTGACAGTTTTTACAGTTCTAGATTATTCTTTACATCATCATCATATTCATCATCATCATCATCACCACCATCATCATTATCACCATAACTTTTCACAATACTACTGATAAACGTAGGCCTCTCCCCAGTAATGTTACAACGCACGCTCCTGAGTCACCTGCATCCATCTACTTTCTGCATGTCTTATCAGGTCGTCACTACATCTACTCGTAGTTTATTTGTCTTTATATGTTATTTTAATTCTATAACATTTTTATATCTAGGTTTTTGTAAATATCGAAATTTGAATTTACATAACGCAAATCACTTATTTGGTGGTATACAATATTATATAATACACGCAATAATAAAATACAATGTTATTTTTTTGTTTTTTTTTTATATTCGAAATATGTTTTAAGTGTCTGTTGTAATAAATTTTTCTTATTCAAAGACTATTATAAATTGTCCTCTCCAAGCTGCATATAGGCGACCAACGATTTAGATATAAATTGAGCTTTGTTTCATTTTTCTCTACCTACACAACGCTACAAATTGACAAAATTTATGTCAATACGATGTATTATTGATTAAATATATGGAGATAGTTTTGCTTCGTTATTGGTCATTTGTTTAAAATCTCGAACGGGATTTCCCCTATTATAATATGATAAATATGTATGGTTTTGTATGGTGTAATATTCAACTTTATGCCTACTGTTGCTATGTCCACAGAAGCTTTCGATAAAATACAATATTTGGACACTGGTCACGTAAATTAAAGAAGGAATGTAATAAAATTACTATAATTGAGTGATACGAATTGATCTACTGATTGTAAATCTACCAATTTGCATGTGATTATGGGCCAGCGAAATTTTTAGTCTAATACTACTTGTGTGTCATGAGCACAAGTTTTTGATTAAATCGCCGGGGTGGGCTCACGCTTTTGTACTTTATTATACATACATACATAATCACGCCTCTTTCCCGTAGGGGTAGGCAGAGACCACTTCTTTCCACTTGCTACGATCCTTACATACTTGTTTCGCTTCGTCCACTTTCATTATTCCCTTTATACATGCTCTTCGGTTTAGGGTACTCTTGACCTGACCTTTTTACTTTATTATCTACTGGAAATTAAGTACACATGCTTAATGGTTCGTTGGAGTTTCAAATCATTTGCGTTATTGAGTTTATAAGAATAGAGTAGAACAATTTTTATTACGCTACGATAAAGTCGTGCAAAGAAATATGTACAAAGTTAAACAGTAATTTTTAAACATAATAATAGCGTCGGTGTAAAAACAGTAAGCTACATTTTCTTCCGATCTATAAATATAACCATTCAGTGAATACTTATATTTAACTGAACACATGGGCGGCACAGGCTGTATACCGTGTACGTGTGAAAAATTTGCGCCCGTGTGTCGGTTGCCGTTTATACGGAATCCGAGTAAGTGTGAGAGCTCCCTAAGGTATAGTGCGGCGATGTATGACAAACGCATGATATGACGTCTACAATTGCAGACATTGCATCCTCAGAGCGCACACGTTGACCAAGCAGAATGTCAGGCACTTAAGTGTTATTTTTTTTAAAAGCTGAAGCTACAAACTAATTTCAGTCCACCTGATGGTAAGTGACTACTGTAGTCCATGGTTACCTGCAGCCAGATGGAATGCCCTGCAGCTAGTGAGTTATAACTCTGTGGAAATTAACGCCGCTGTAAAGATAATGATATAAGTAAGTATAACCCACAGAATAAATAATAGTACAAGAACCATACTGACTTCCAAATTTAATGTGTATTTGGTAGTTATCAACAGCGAAGGAACTTAGTGCAGTGGCAAAATTGAGGAAATTATTTCTGTGAGACATTCTTCCGATCGATTTAGATGACATTTTGAAGTTTTGTTATTTTGCATGCTATGTTGACCGCAAGATAAATTAAAGTGTTCAATCTAGACTTAATTCCTAAAACCGAAAATTTATGTTCTTGAAAAATACCTGGAACCATCAGTTAGGCTTAGTAATAAACATATATATAAAAATCAATCTCTATACATATATCTCTATTTATAAAGGTCATTTGCTGTCCATTAGTCTCGCTAAGACTCGAAAATGGTTTAGCTGATTTTGATGATTTTTTTTGTGTGTTTGAGTGGGTCCCTGTATTACTGACTTCTAAACATCGAAACTTTTCACTAGTTATCTGTTAGAAAGACTTCACAAAGCTTATACAATAAAATGTTTGATTTTTATTATATATACATAACCTAACCAGTGGCTTTTTTCTCATAAAATTAGTTTGTTAAAATTAGCTTACATTTTATGTATTTTCACGAATGAGGATTGAATGAAGATTTGATAATAAAATATTCAAATAAATTTAAGGTTTATGATCTTGACAAGTGGCGTAAGAAGAATAGGTTAGGATAACATCATTACAATTTATTTTTTAATATATTGACATTCAACACGGCTAATTGCAATAAATACCTTAAAGAGACCTCAATATGACGTACAGGTAATTGACAAGGAAAATTATTATTTGACGTAGGGCACTTGCAGAATACTCTTTAATTATAATAATATTACAATATAAAATAAATATTTGTTAGTTACAAGCATATTTATTAGATTAACGATGGATTGTTGAGTCATAATTAATTTTGGAATGGTATCCGGGTTTATCGATTGGTTAAAAACAAAATCATATAATATCAAATCAAATAAGGAAAACAAAACAGTAACACTGGAAGCATACATTGGATTATATTTTTGATACCTTTATTAATAAATCTTTGACATATTATATTATGCAAAACTTAGAACATTCAAAACACCAATGAAAATTCCATTAAAACCCGCTCAAGTCACTTAATAATTTTGTGATTAACATATACAGACGATAAATTAACATTTCGACAAATAATTATTAGCTTATATCGCTTAGATTAGAATCAGTGGAATTTGCAATAATATGTCAAACATAATTAATTATAAACATCTCTGTCTCTTTCGAATTAATTTTATATTAAATGAGTCTTAAATTGTTTTTAAATTAATAATTATCCTAATTTATTTTCATTGTTTATTTTTAAAATTAATAGATACTTTCGTAAAATTTATGTTTTTTTCATATTTTTATTGATATAAATATGAAAATAACATGCAACTCTAACCTCTCTTCTTGTGGATTTTAATTTTTATAAACGGATTATTTTATTTTTAATTTATTAAATTCATAATTATTGCATACTTGAGAAGTTTCTGGAAGATTCGACGACAGCTTAATCTAGCAGACATACAGTAAGTATGTCAAGATACAACATAAAAAATATTTTTTATCACCTTTTGTTCCGAACCTCTTGTTTCAACATTTTTTCTAATAGTTTATATATTATGCACAGACACATCTTACGTATCAATATACAGTTATCAAGTTCCCGCCGAAACTCCCTAGGTTAATTTTGAATGGGCTTCTTAATTCATTGCAGCAGCATGTATTGCGTTCACTTTGGTATTGCATCTGCAATATGAATTTATAATAAGGTACACTAGGCACTGACCTGGGCCATCTCCGCAGAGGGCGTCGGTTTATTAAACTTATTATAAAAATTATATGTTTTATTATTATTAAACAAAATGCATGTTACTAGTCAATCAAAATAGAAATGAATCTCTGGCTATTACAAATGCACTAAATTAATTTAGATCTGATTTATTGTGAAAAATAATTATTCAAAATGGGATAAAAAATTATAACATATTTTATTGACAATTTAGTGATCTATAAAGTTGTATACATATATATATATATATATATATATATATATATATATATATATATATATATATATATATATATATATATTAATATACACAATGTTTTTTCCCATATTTCATATTGCACTGAAAATAATTTCATTTAAATATTAACTATTCAAATTGATAGTCTAAAGGAAACCAATATAAAATGAAAAACTAGAGCACCATTTGCTATAAAAACTTAGGTCACCAAAAAGTTAGATCGGGTACTGGCCATGTCTATTTAAAAATAGAAAAAATAGAATATCCGTATTAAACACCGATGTAATAATCGACTTGATATACCTGTGACATGGTGTATAGAGTAGAAGGAGAACCATCTCATACACCAACTTTCCCCCTAAGTTGAGAAAGTGTCCAACTGGATACTGAAAATAGAGGTTCCAAAACCTACCACAATAGCGCTGGCGTCTGAAAAACTACGATATGTATACAGCTGTTGTAGACGGAGTGAAGTCTGCTAAATTCAAATATTTAAAAATACAATCCTCAACTATTTAATTAGTACAAGCTCAAGCGGATTGGTCGGTCCTTGTTTATTTATCTATCTTATTCTAATAATTTTGGCGCTTTTTAAAATTTATCCTATATCGTCGTTCGGCATTCAGTACCGCGAATGTGTAATTGAGTCACTTTACAGGAGAGACAAAAAACTGATTTATTTATAATGTACGCTTTACTATTTGTTGGAAAGAGTTTTTTAAGTATTTCTAAATCTATTTTTGAAAGGTTTTTGGTCATATTTTAAATACAAAATCGCGTATTTGATTGAATACTATCTAAACAACAAAAAATAAAAATTTGCAATATTTTTTACATTCGCGGTACTGAATGCCGAGCGACGCTATGCTACCGCAGCGCCACCCTTATTGGACGCGATTTTACTGACACTTATATACAGAGATGGTCTTCCTTCTACTCTATACTCCATAACCTGTGATTAAGAAAACCGACCGCTAAACGCTTGTTTACTCGATCCTTACATATGAGTGAAAAAAAAAACAAATTTGTATTAATATAATACAAAGAAAAGCTTTCCCACGTCGAAAAATTAATGGCCTTGTTAATTTATTATGATTACTTTTTAATATATTATCATTTTAATTTTATCGTGTTGTTTAAAGTATAAAATAGGCCCTTGTCAGTCATAATGTCTCGAAGTATAATTTTTATTTATAAATAGCGCTATCAAGAATAGTTAAATTATTAATGTAGGCATGATAATAATATTAGAAAATTTATAAAACATGAACGGGTTCATCGTCCCAAATGCGCTTTCGGTCTTAGAAAGTGTAAATGAATATTATTAATTTTTGTTTGTAAAATATTTACTTTGTATTGATCTTAATTAAATAATAGGTACCGACATCATCATCATCATCATTACAGCTCTTTTAAAGTCCACTGCTGAACATAGGCCTCTCCCAAAAGAATGCTACAAAGGCTCAAAATAAATTGGTTAATAGTTAGTAAAAAAATATGGTATCTAAATATTATTTTATGATTAATAGAATAGAATAGAATAGAATAGAATAATTTTTTATTCAATATTGATTATTACATAATACTTATTGAAAGTCATTTTTTATTTACCACTGGTTCGGAAAATACCTCAGTCCTGGGAAGAACCAGCAAGAAACCCAGCGGGACTTTTTTTTTAAACATAATTTCACTTAACAATAATTTTGTTTATACAATTTTTAAATGATATTTTCATAGAACCAGCATGGTGGCGATCACCCTATTCCCTGGGGTTATTTTCATTCATGTATTCCTTGATGTTATAATAACCCTTCCTGTACAGTTTTTCTTTAATAAAACTTTTAAACTTGTTTATTGACAAACTTTGAATATGTTCAGGGATTTTGTTGTAAAAGCGTATACATTGCCCCATAAATTAATTACTGATTCTGTGGAGTCTAGTAACTGGCATTACAGGCGTATGTTTGTTCTTAGTATTTAAAGTATGCACATCCTTATTCTTATTAAAGCTATTTATGTTTTTATGCACATACATTACATTCTCATAAATATATTGCGATGCAAAAGTTAATATGTTTATTTCTTTAAATTTTTCTCTGAGGGACTCTTTACAATTTAGGTTATAAATCACCCGTACGGCTCTCTTTTGCAAAACAAATATAGCTTCAATATCAGTCGCATTACCCCATAGCAAAATTCCATAAGACATTACGCTATGAAAGTAACTAAAATACACTAATCTAGCTGTCTCAACATCTGTGAGACTTCTAATCTTTCTTACAGCATATGCTGCAGAACTAAGTCTGCTTGCTAATTTAGATATATGGGGGCCCCATTGAAGTTTCGCGTCAATAGTAATACCAAGAAAAACAGTGGTATCCACAAGACTCAACTCCTCCCCATTTAACAGTAGTAGTAATACCTTGAGCCCTACACAAATATTTCATCAAATCTTATACTTTATTATACTGACTTACTATGCTTTGCTTTCGTACCGGTGAAACACGATCAAAGTTACGAATTGGCGGTACATGGAAAAGCTTTTGTAAATTTATTTTGTATCGTTGGTTAAATGACTATATTTTGTAAAAATAAATAAATTCGCAATGCTAGACAAACGGGTTGAAAAGTTTTTACCAACCCGTACAATGGGTTGGTATAAGCCTGCACTTGGAACTCAAAGCGATTTCCAATGTAAGTATCCGTCGGTCAATACGTAAATTAATATTTGCAACAATATGTACTCGTATCATGTAGATGAAAGCAGTTTCTGCTGATAAACGGTTCAACAGTTTAGTAGATTATATATTTTTTTTTTATAGGATAAGGGTGACAAACGAGCACACAGTCCACCTGATGGTAAGTGGTTGCTGCGGCCCATAGACATCTACATCTATCCTCTATTACAATTCAAAATGTAGATGCGTTGTCACCCGTGAGGACTAAGATGGAATGCCTCATTTCCAGTAAAAAGGGCCTCCGGCCACCTGCACTCACCAAGCGAAACGCAGAGGTAAACCTCTACTTCACGCTGGTTTTCTGTGAGGTCGTGGTACCACCCCGGTTCGAGCCGGCCCATCCGTGCGACAGCAAAAGCTGCCGCGTGGCTCTACCACTGTTAAAATTATATAATCTACTAAAATTTTTTACGATTTTTAATGAATTTGTGAATAAATAAATTTAAAAAAGTTAGAGCCGTAACCTAAGTGCATCGCATGCAGGTATGGTTAACATTTGGAAACGAAGTGACAACACACACATAGAATTAAACATACTTCTGTACAAATAAGACTGTTTAACTCTCAGTAAACCATTTGTCTGTTTCGTTTTTTTTTTAGGAACGTTTATGTTCATATTAAAGAATAATGCGGATCCGTCAAGTATGCTAATAATAGAAAAATAACATTTTGAAGATACTAAAAGCATCAGTAATGGCTAAGATCATCGAATCCACTTAATTTAAATGTCTCTTATCTCTTACCTATGTTATAAAGCAGAAATATTTGCTGACATTAAAAATCAATTTGTTGACCAATTTTTCACATTCTTATAAATATTTATAATTTCTCAGACCTGTTGGTTTATTGAAGACGTTTTCCTTTTTCCTACTGCCGTGAACATGGAGTACTCACATAGTAAAGTTATATGATTAAAATTACCTGGAAATGAGTAAGAATTTATATTAGATTCTTTTTGCCATACAATAAAAATAGTGATGCTAAGGCCTGCCAATCCATCAAGATAATTTCCGAGTACCCTCATAAGAATTTAATGTGAAGAAGATTATAAATTTAAATACTTTTATAAGGTTTCGGATGCTAAGAACTATGACAAATCCAATGCTATCGCTATCGTCACTGATGACTCACAACTTTCCCTTGTGTTTCACTAAAAATCGTCATAAGGCTTCGGGATATCAACTGTCAATCCAAAGCAGGATGAAGCAATACCACACTTCAGTATTATTCACTGTCGTTTCCTTTTGGGTGAATATACGAGTACCTACATATAATTTTACAAATAATTTCGAATTTGGCATATAATCTGCTATATATAAAAATTTTACTCTACGCACATTCTAAACATTATCCAGGGAGGATAAATGTAGATGTCTATGGACCACAACACTTACCATCAGTTGGATTGTGTGCTCGTTTGTCACTTTATTCTATAAAAAAAATGGAGTCCCTAGGATGAACACAGCAAATGAAGAGACCATTAGGCTAGTGCCAATTCTGAAGTTTTCTGAAGTTCGTTTAATTGTATTGTATAATTATGAAAATGTTTTAAAAATTAAATCTTCTTTTTCTTCACAAAACAACTTTAAGGATTTGTAAACACAAATTACAAATACCATATATGATACAAATAACAAATAATAAGAGCATGTCCCTATTGAAGAACGTACTTGTTCCATTAGTAGTAATGACGATATTCGCAGCAGAACCAGAGTAACCGACACAGCTGTTGAATGGTTTTTGAGTGGCAATCTCGTACTGGTACGGAGGTTCCTCTCCATTTTTGACAAAACTTACCGTCACTGGTTTAGGGATCTCATGTCCCGAATTTACTAAATAGTTATTTCCTCTATCTACCTTAACACATAAATAAAATAAAATAAATCTTTGTATTAGCATGTTATATTGTAGATGAAGTTTTGGGCCTTCCTCTACTAGATGGAGTGATGACCTGGTAAGGGATGCAGGGAGTCGGTGGAAGTGGGTCGCTAGCGTGTTTAACTGCAAGAGATCGATACTTTCGTGAAAAGGCAGTTCTGCCTAGTATAAACTGATATATGGCACTGAAAACAAATAATTATCGCATGGGCATTGAGGCAATGTTAGGTAAACTATAAGCGGAGACTCGTTGAATTTCATAGTCCGCGAGTAATCCGGATTTGATCCCGATGGTGTCTATAAATTGTAAAAAAACCTGCAGTTTTAAGTGCTGGTTTACCACGTACTCGGCAGTAGAGAAAAAAATCGTGAGAAAACCTATATAAATTATAATTAATAACGAATGGAAAACCTGCACGTCAAAGGAATAATATATTTCGAGTACATAATATGAAGTCCATCAATAGACTAGAACGCGCGGTAGACTAATTGCTCTCAGAAATAAGAGGACACCTGTGCACAGCAGTGAAACGTTTATAGGCTTTCACCATCATCATTACAGCCCTTCACAAGTCCACTGTTGAACATAGGCCTCCCCCACGGAACGCCACAAAGCACGGGCCCGATCCACCTGCATCAATTGACTTCCTGCATGTCTTACCAGGTCGTTACTCCATCAAGTGAGAGGACGGCCTACACTTCGCCTACCGGTACGAGGCTGCCACTCTAAAACCTTTTTTCCCCGTCGGTTGTCAGTTATTCGAATTATATGGCCAGTCTGTTGCCACTTCAGGTTACTAATCCGTTGAGCTATGTCGATTACTCTGGTTCTATTGCGGATATCCTCGATCTTAAGTTTATCGCGCAGAGAAACCCCGAGCATAGCCCATTCCGTAGTTCGCTGAGCGACTTTGAGCTTCATCATACGGCCAGCAGTGAAGGACCACGTCTCAGACCCATAGGTCATCACTGGCAATACTCACTGGTTGTACAATCTAGTTTTGAGGTTTTGAGGTATCCCTAATGAGAATATGTGTCGTAATCTCACTTCATTTTAACTTTATTTTATTTTTTCTTTGATTGGTTATGCTTTATGTTGTGTGAAATCATATGAAACCTCGCACATTTAATCCACACCTTATGTGCAGTATTTCATAAAATGTGGTAGGTATCCAAATATGGAGGCATGCTGATGACGTCATATAATACGGCACAAACGGCGTGTGTAGATACTCAGTATTGCCTAATGTTGCTAACTTAGTGGATTTTCCACTAAAACTGGTGGTTTCAACTCCTCTTCTAGTATGGAAATATTTCTTTTAGTGACTTGTGTTTTTTCTATATTCAGTAGAATTAAGTTTCAATCTGTGGCGAGATGAAATGAGAGACGAAATATATTTTTACTTCATTTCAGGAGTACTTACCTTTACTGTGTATGCAACAATGATTCGTCAGACAAGACATGCTGCCTTTTGAAATGGTTTATAGTGAATCCAGAATCTTCTTTTTGTTCGATTTTTATTTATATATTAATTGTATTCTTTTTCTTCATAATAAGCAGAATATTACAACATTTTTTTCTATAGCTTAATCGATGTCACTGTACCGTTTCACATTAGTAGTTAGAATAAATTGCAAAATTTGTTGGCAATATTAAAAATTTGCATAGGGCGCGTACGACGCGTATGTGCGAGGTGCGAGGCCATCAGTAAATGCGGCGCGTACGGCGCGTGCTGCGCGTACGGTAGCGAGAAATGTGCGATCACCTTTAATGGGGTGCGCTGACTAATCGGTTAGTAAATAAACACAATTTCCATTATCTCTTACAACCCATAAAACTTCACTGCTAAACATAGGTCTCTCCCATAAATTGCATCATCGGGAGGATTTTGCCATAGTTGCCACGTTTGGCAGGCGGATTGGTACCCAAAGCTTTTTTTTATAATATTAAATTGTTATTATCAGAAAAATGCTGCTATCCATCTTCGGTTTCAATTTCCCTCTGTTGCATCTTACGAAACCCACGGGACGATGTGGGGAAGTGAATATTCTTACACCATTATTCGAATCTACCACGAGGAGTGTTCTGAGGAATTGTTCAGATTGATTCCAGCCGCCAAATTTCACGAACGCACATCGCGTCAAAATTCATGATACCGTCCTCACCATCTGGATGCTTGACAGTCCACGACTGTGCGTTTTACTAGGAGTTTTCTTCCTCGTACAACTTCTCTGTGGGTTTATTTACCACTGGCGATTTTTCCGGACCGATACGACTAAGGAACCTTCAAGAAAAGAGCTTACACCTTTCTAAAAGGCCGGCAACGCATCTGCAATTCCCCTGGTGTTGCGGTTGTTCATGAGCGGCGGTAGTCACTTACCATCAGGTGAGCCGCATGCTCGTTTGCTTCTATAAAAAAAATCGCCACAGCACAGTTTAGACATAGTACATTGAAAAGTAATGTAGTTTTTTTTTAATAATACGTACAAAGTAAGTAAAGTTCTTAGTTCTTTAGTATAAAATTACAGCGTATATTTGTTCTAGCTAATTGTATAAGCGTAACAAACGAGCACACAGTCTACCTGATGCTAAGTGAATGATTTTGTAGTCCATGGACACCTACATTGACCATGAATATGAATCAAAATGCAGATTCGTTGTCATACTTGAGGACTATAATATAAAACTAGCAATCGAACCCGGCTTCGCACGGTTGATTTCTAGATTTCGACAACAGCGCCACCTACCGGGACCAATTGTGAATTCTCTAATCAACTTAATCACACACACAAAATTTCATCAAAATCGGTCCAGCCGTTTAGGAGGAGGTTAGTTACATACACACGGACAGGAGGATTATATAACATATAATATGCTTGTATTATAGATACTCGTATAAACCTTTCTCTTGAATCATTCTGTCTATTGATGAAAACCGCCTCAAAATCCGATGCGTAATTTAAAGATCTAAGTCTACAGACGGCGCGGCGGGAAGCGACTTTGTATTATATTATGTATAAAATGAGCCTAGTATTGTATGAAATTATATATATCGTTATAAGAATAGGTAATTTTGAATAAAACTATGTTTACTTATTTTAATCCTGTAGGCCTGTTCTCTGTTCTCTCTGTTCTCCGCAAAAGGGTCCTTTTAATCTGACACCTACATTCCGAGGTATATCTGTAGAGGATAGTGATCATCTTGAGCTTCTCGGGATGCAGAGTGCTATCCTCAACTTTGGTGCCAGCATTGAGTCGAAAGCACAAACTGCGGCCAAAAAACTGAGTATTTTAATCAATGTGAAGCGATACTTCACGCCTGGACAACTTCTAACTTTATACAAAGTCGCATGGAGTATTGTAATCATCTTTGGGATGGCGCAGCAAATTATCAACTTGCCGTACTCGACTCAGTGCAACGCAGAACCAAGAGGCTTATTGGCTATAAAAAGGTGGTGGAAACTGAGCTCCACAGCTTAGCTCACCGCCGCCAAGTTGCTTGCTACAGATTGTACTTCGGAGAGTGTGCCCATGAGCTTCATAAGTTTATACCGCCAACTCCATTCTTCTATCGGAATACCAGACGTATTACATGTTACCATCCACAATTGGTTGTTATTCCGTATATTCGCACTAAGCGCTATAAGTCATCTTTCATAATGCGCACAGCCAAGGAGTGGGATGCCCTGCCGGCGTCTGTTTTTCTGAGTGCATATAACCTGAACCTCTTCAAGGTGCGTGTTAACAGGCTTCTTCTGGGCAAACTCGTTCCATCGTAGACCTCATCTTTGCCCTCGGGCCAGATGGAAGTTAAGAGTGAGCATGGTTTAATAATAAAATAAAGCCATGGTCACAAAATAATTAAATTAAACTCTGTAAAATACATAAACATGTTTTATTCTATGTGTAGTGTTCGCGTAAATATAAAAAAATCATTAATAGGTCATTTCATTAATTTTAAAATACTTTTAGAAAAAAAAACGTATTTGTTGGTTTAACACAGTATTGTATACTGGTAAAAAACATCACAAAATGCTCGAACAACATTATAAGTAAAGCAGAAACTTTGCAAATAACCCTTGAGTTTAATTTCTATACCTCTATAAAATTCCAAGCGGTAATTTCTGCGGGCTGTTCAAAGTCTAAAGTGCTCAACATTAGTTTGCGTGCCGTCGGAAGTGGGTGAGCACGAGCAGGAACGGGGTTGGGGTCAGCGAATTAATCCAATTCTAATACGAAGCCACTGAAATGTTGTGTTGGCATTCTTGATTGTTAATTTTGTCCCTGGATTACGATAGTATTTTTTAACTGTAACTGATGAATGTTTTATGGACAAATCTTTTTAATTGATTTTTATATAGGTAGGGGTTACAGACGAATCCTCAGTTTACCCGATAGTTACCAAATGCCGGTCCACAGACACCTAAAATGAATCTCCAGTCAAGAATCAAAATGCAAATGCACTGTTGGTCCCGAATGTCTGAAATAACGTCTCTTTACCATTTAAAATTATCTAAGATTTTCGTCACTCGTCGTACGAATTACAACATCTGTATGCTGTTATTTCGCGCTCATATTCTGTGCCCATAACCAGTGCGTGTTGCCAGTGATGACATACGGAACTGAGACGTGGTCCTTCACTGCTGGCCGGATGAGGAAGCTCAAGGTCGCTCAGCTAGCTATGGAGAGGGCTATGCTCGGAGTTTCTCTGCGTGATAAACTCAGAAATGAGGATATCCGCAGTAGAACCAGAGTGACCGACATAGCCCAACGGATTAGTAAGCTGAAGTGGCAATGGGCCGGCCATATAGCTCGAAGAACCGACAACCGATGGGGAAAAAAGGTTCTCGAGTGGCAGCCTCGTACCGGCAGGCGAAGTGTTGGGCGTCCCCCCACTAGATGGAGTGACGACCTGGTGAGATGTGCAGGAAGTCGATGGATGCAGGTGTCTCAGGACCGTGCTTTGTGGCTTAGGGGCCATTTTCTTGCTAGAAGACATCTGTATTGCTTCCGCCTTCTGGCCTTTTTCTTTCGTCAAGCGGTAGTAGTTCTATTGTTGTGCTTCAGATTAAACGAAAGAGCCAGTTTTATATAAGGCTGTGTGGCATTTCATTTAGTTTTAGTAGTATCGACAACCAACCTGGTCTTTGTTAATCGTTGGTGAGGGATATTTATTACCTGTAATAGCCCCTTTTTTATTAGTATAAGGGTGACAAACGAGCACACAGTCCACCTGATGGTAAGTGGTTGCTGTTACTCAAAGACATCTACATTTATTCTCGATTACGAATCAAAATGCAGATGCGTTGTCACCCGTGAGGACTAAGATGGAATGCCTCATTTCCAGTAAAAAGGGTCTCCGGTTCTCTACACTCACCATACGAAACACAGCAGCATTAAGCTGCTATTTTTCGCTGGTATTCTGTGAGCGCGTGGTCCTTCCCCGGTCGAGCCGACCCATACGTGTTACAACTATACCAGAAATATAGCTGCAGCATGGCTCTACCACGTAAAAACTTATAGCCATGACTGCTCGTTGTCACTCTAATGTTTGAAAATCTAACCCAGATAAAGAAATCAATAGATTCGAACATAGTGCTGATGCGATACGATCAGATAACAGGTAGGCTAGCGAGCGGCGTCAGAGACAAGGTGATAATATCAACACATTCAAACCCAAAAACTAACAATTAATATTACTCTAGTAATGTTTGCTTCGGTTGGGATTCAAATCCAGGACCGTTAATGCAAACTTTTTATTACTTATAATACATATCAATATATTTATAATAGATCATTATAATTATCATTACAGCCCATCACAGTTACACTGATGACAGCAAGGAATGCCACAAAGCACGTTCCACCTGCATCAATCGAACTCCTGCGTCTCTTACCGGGTTGTCCCTCCATTTAGTGGGGGTCGCCCTACACTTCGCGCACCGCGTATCTAATATATATATATATATATATATATATATATATATATATATATGCGTGTGTGTGTGTGTGTGTGTGTGTGTGTGTGTATTATACGTCATTAAAATTTGATTTTAAATCAAAATCTAATTTAGTTTTATAAATACTTTGCAAAGCCTACTTTCCACATACTTCATTCATTCCTATCGATTATAACTTGTGGTTGAATACAATGTTGTAATCGACTGTGTTACATAGAGGATAAAAACCCTGTATTTTAATAGGTCAATGTGCAGAATTCTACGAAACATTGTGACTTTGTAATTAATGGTCAAACTACTCTATTTTTAGAATTTAAAATGTCTTCACTTTGGAAAAGTTATAAATGAAAACAAACCATAAATAAAAAGTAAAAATAAACATCAAAAACTAAAAAAAAACACATAATAGCTTCAGAAGTCAGTGCTAAGACATAGTGGTTTAAGGAATTAAATCTTCAACTTCAGAAGCTATTATGTCGAAATTATTTTATACTCTTTAGTTTTCAAAGTCGGTTATTACTTTATCATCATCATCATCATCATTACATTCCATCACAATTCCAGTGCTGAACTGGCCGATTACCTTCATCGTAGAACCAATAATCGGGTGAGAACGATGAAGCTCAAGTGGCAAAGTCGAAACAGAAAACGTTTAATGAAACTACGAATTGCAAAATACACGGGAAGTCAATGAATGTTTAACAGGTAGCGATATTTTGTTGTTGGTTCTATGCTATAGAAGTGAATTCGTAAATCGTTATTTGATTTTCAGGTTCATTGGAGCTTTGAGTAAGTCTAAACGAAGTATTTTCCCATTTGATCATAGTATTCTGTGACTGACTTGTCGATTCTTAATGATGCCTATTATTTACAAATGCCTTCGATGATCATGATGGAGATGATCCTACAACATTACTAAATACTAATACCGGTAGTCAAATAGTGTATTAAAATAAGTTACATTTTAGTAGTGTTATATATGTACATTTTCATCATCATCATCATCATCATTACAGCCCTTCACAAGTCCACTGCTGAACATAGGCCTCCCCCAAGGAATGCCACAAAGCACGGTCCTGAACCACCTGCATCCATCGACTTCCTGCATGTCTTACTAGGTCGTCACTCCATCTAATGGGGGGACGCCCAACCCTTCATCCGCCATTTATTAGTATCAAAGGATTAGTAAGCTGAAGTGGCAATGGGCCGGCCATATAGCTCGAAGAACCGACAACCGATGGGGATAAAGGTTCTTGAGGGGCAGGCTCGTACCGGTGGACGAAGTGTAGGGGTCCCCCACTAGATGTACTTTTTAACTAAATATAATATAAATATCCATATTTATATCTTTATTTATTTATTTATTTATTTATAATTAATTACAACGGCTTGCGCCAATGACAGTAATTAATAGGTAAAACTAAACATATAACATAATTAACATAATTCAAAAACAAATAACAAGTCAGAGATCAAACATACTTAACAATAACTAGAGGAAATAAAATAATATAAAACAGAATAAAGTGATAACAACATACAACTTATTTACCTAACAAACATGGCTTTCACCATTTTATCTTTATCTATATCTTTTTCAAAAATATTTTAACTCTTTCTCGTCTTTTTTATCAAGAACAAGAAAGATGACACTGTGTAAATGATACGAAGGAGACTTCATCGGAGTATATTTATTTTTTTCTATTTTTTCTTGCAAACAAACTCGGCATTATTAAATATTTTTATTCAACTATTTATCTTCTATCTTTGTTCACCTTTTTATATAATAAGGGTGACAAACAAGACCTGATGGTAAGTGGATACGGTGGCTCATAAATATCTACCTCTGCTTATCTAATTATCATTAGGTGAACTTACTTTGGTTTGTCTCTATTATATAACAATAAAATTCTACTACCGCTTTTCTACCTGTTCTTGTCTTTACCACTGAATATAGGTTTGTTTTTTTTTTATAGGAAAAACCAAACTAAGCAAATTGCAAATATTTCGGCAATGTCCACAGTTGTGCTTTTTAAAATGGAACTGGTATGAAATCGTCATGTTTATTCAGTATATACTAAATTAACTTTAAAGCATTATGCAGTACATAGTACTTAAAAATACTAAATTATTAACCCCTAACTAAGGAAAATGTCAGAAAAATTTCGTTGTCTTTTGTAGATAATGGATTATCAATCTCGCTTAAGCCAGACCTCTTGTTCGTGGCACAGCAATGCTGCAGTTATACTATGGTACTGCAGCACGAATAATAGGCTGACCGCGGAGGCTTTATCACAAAATACCAGCGTCAAACTGCTGTTTTTGCGTTATGCCGAGTGACGCGAACCGCAGTTCCTTTATACTAGTAATAACAAGGACTCCATCTTTGTATTTAGGTGTGGTCTAATCTGTAATTTAATTCATCTAGGGTTGATACATTCATATATGTTTAGCCCCATGCCTGCAAATTCCGAAGGAGTATGCAAAGTCCAATGAGCAGTAAACTACTCGGAGCACGTTTAGAAAAACATATGGGTTTAGATGGAAATTAGCGAAAGAAGTAATTGGTTGCTAGCACATCGCCTACACAATCACAAAACCAAATATCCCATTAGGCGACTACTTTTTACGACATGCTAGGCAAGTAACACAGTTAGCACATACTTTTTTGTTATAAGTCCCACACAAACATAGGATCTAAAAGACCCAGATCAACATTGGATAATCATCAAGAATTGGTGTAGGTGTCTATTGACTATAGTATAAACATAAAATCCGATAGACTGTTGGCTGTTGGCTGGGCTAATGATGGACAACGAATTTTTAACCGATTTCAAAAAAGGAGGAGGTATTCAATTCGACTACTTTTTAATGTGTGTTACCTCAGAACTTTTTTCTGGGTGAACTGATTTTGATGATTCTTTTTTTTTATTTGAAAGCTGGTGCTTTTCACGTGGTCCCATATAAATTTTATCAAGATCTGACAAGTAGTTTTAGTAATAATGCTTATTTAATTGACTTCAACTACATTGATGATGTTCTTACTTTATTTTTATTGAAGTCAGTTGTTCAAAATTTTGTATTTTTCCTTTTGTTCTTATTTCTTATTTATTCTAACGAATAAAAACATCGAACATATTTATAATATTTTTTAGTGAATTAACTCTATTGATAAATTAGTAAATGGCGGTAGATATAAGGTTGGTGATATTTTATGTACACGGACGGTACAACGGATACTATCGTGAGTGAATCAGGTGCAATATAACAGACCCAACGCCTACAAGTTTAACGGGTAGTCTCACATCTGTTTGAGTATTATAATCACTAAGGACAGTTTGTGTGTATGTTTGAACTTTTCAAACATCGGTGCGAAAGGAATTTAAATGCGTTTTCCGAAGTTTATTTTAGTCGATTAAATTAGCAGTTGACACGAAGAGTTGGCAGAATATCCACTAACCTACGTCGTCTTGTAGGTATTGTAAGAGGCGACAGAGAAATACAAAACAGGAGATGAGTAACAGCGTCTTCCTAATAAAAAACCAACACAACCACTATGGCAACTATGTCAAATATCAGGCAATTTTTGGGGGTGGTCTATGTTCCGCAGTCTGCTTTTGATGAGATGGAACAGTATGAAGAGTTCGTGGTAAAACAATGAAAAAACACTTTAATGCGAGCCAAACTAGTGGCTATTCAGCTCCCTTCACATATTTTGATTTGCGTATCTACGTAAACACAATTTTTTTTCTACTGAGGTTTCACTTACATTATAACTCATGCTGATTTTTGTCAAATCGTAACGAATTCATGAGCTATGCGATTATCATTGTTAAAATAAAAATACTGAAATTTACTATATGACGGCTAGTACTAAGGATATGTTGTTATAACTCATGGGGCACACGAGGGGTTAGAAGATTCATTTTCCCCATAGATGCAGTTTTATTCATTGTTATGAATATCTTGCTTAGCTTAATAACTCTTCTGACTCTATGCCTTTTTTGGAATGGTAGATTCAAATATACTGTGATCACACGTTAATAGTTGAAGATGGTAGTACAATAAATTTGTGCTTCAGTTTTGCTCACAAGATGTCAATTAAATTTAATTTCGACCGATTGCCTATTTCATAAGCCAGTTAACAAAAAAAAAATATAGGTAAACACTCAGATCACAGTAATAGTTATAATTCGTATATACGAAGGTTAATTGATGGAAAACTGAGTAAATGCGAAAATTTATCTTACTCCTTATCGTTGTATGTATAAAATCAGATGCAAATTTAGTTCATATTGACGGTTCTGTAGTTCAGTAGCCAAGAGTTAGGCTACGATGCTGCGAGCTACGGGTTCAATTTCCACTTGCAACAATAAGGTATTTGACTAGCCAACAAACAATTCATCGGGTCTCGATGTTTGTCCATTTATGTTTGTAAAACGCCTCCACTTTACAAAAGAGAAATATTCACAACTACCACATCACTTTCGAGGTAGTTTTTAACATTCGCTCTAAATTGTATACTTCGAATCTTATACTTTGAATTTTCCTTGTATTTGTTGCGATTTGTATGCAAATTTTTTACATATATTAGTTCTGTGAATTTGTAACTGGGACATTTGTTTCCAGCCTGTATTACTCACTGCAATAAGGTAAAATTTATGACAGATTAGATCTGCAGCTTAAAATTCTTTAGCTCTGATAATCATCTAATCCCATGTGTTTTCTAGATTTAATGTGTGTTTTTCCAATTAATTTCCTTTCCACCTATGTTTACGCTTTACTGTCTACTGTCCTTTAAAGAGCGTTCTATAATTCGGGCTAAAATTATTTGTCTGTTTTATTATGTGTCAACCAGAAAGGTTCTTCATTAAAGATTAAATTAATCATAGATATTTTGGACGCTTTTTATTAAACTAATTATTTTATCACCACCATCATCATTATCATCTTGTAAATACAGACATGTTCCATGTTAGATGTATGAATAGATGCAGGTACCTATTGTACTCAACATACATTTTGTATAAGGCTTCAGGCACAGTCTGTGCTTGTTTGTCACCGTTACTGACACACTAAACTAGGAACACTAAATGACTACAATTTGTTTTCATAGAGTGAGGGTAACAAACTAGTACACAGTCCGCCTGATAGTAAGTGTGTATCCCCGATTAAGAATAATAATGTGGATGCGTTGTCACTCCTGAGTACTAAGAATTTTTCAGTATGAAGGGTCTCCGGTTCTCTACTCTTACCAAACGAAACACTATTTTACGCTGGTATTCAAGCCAACCCATTCGTGCTACAACTATATTTATAGCTGCAGCATGGCTCTACTACGTATATTTATGTATTAGGTCATAAAAGAAGGCATTCAATTTGAATTGAAAATATTTTTGTTTTTTTATTCATTAGACTTAATTTTATGAAACATCAAAGTCTGCAACAATAACATCTTTTCATACAACACAAATGTTATTGATGAATTTTCTGATTGTATTTGATATTGATGCGCGCAATATGTCACGTCGTGCATTGCGGTTTCTACATGAGCTCTTCATGTAATTGTTCTGGCATGCGGTTGCGTGGTGTCATCTTAATAACCATATTTTCTTCCTTTGATATGTAGAACCTTGATTGTGTAGGCTGATTGCCACGTTTTCTTACATAACCACTTTACTACAATTAGCTTTTTAGCAGTTTCCACAAACCATTCTTTTCTAATCGAAAATCGTGGATTTAATAAAACATTGCGTCACATGGCGACTTACAATTAAATATTATGTAACAATAGAAACAAACTGTTCAATGAATTGCAGTGGCGGGGTAGCGTGGGTTGGCACCCAGGGCGGTTTTCTATCAAGCACCCCCCAAATAAAACAAAAAATTCTAAACATGCTTACCGGACTTTATTTCGCTAAATTATTCTATTCATCACCATTATCATTAAGCCCTTTACAAGTCAACTGCTGAGCAAAGGCCTCCCCCAAAGATTCTTACAAAGCATGGTCCTGAGTTACCCGCATCCATCGACTTTCTGCATGTCTTACCAGGTAGTCACTCCATCTTAAGGGGATCTGACCCCGGTATGAGGTTACCACTCGAGAACCTTGCTTTCTAATCGATTGTCGATTCTTCGAGTTATATGGCCGCCCCATTGCTACTTCAGCTTACTAATCCGTTGGGCTATGACGGTTATTGTGGTTCTATTGCGGATATCCTCATTTCTAAGTTTATCGCGCAGAGAAACCTGTGTGATAAACTTAGAAATCAGGATATCAGCTGAGCGACCTTGTACTTCCTTATAAGGCCAGCAGTGAAGAATCACGTCTTAGAATTATAAGTCACCACTACACCAGGTATACATGACGAGATGTGTCGTAGTCACGCGTTCAGGAGAACGCTGCCCAGCCGAGTTGATTCCGTCGATTGACCTCTTGGTCGAAGTTGGATTTACCTAGTCGGACTATTTGTCCCAGGTAAACATACTCGTCAACAACTTCGAGCTTAGTGCTCCCAACAACTACTAGCATAGGTGTGACACGGACGTTATACATGATCTTTGTTTTGTCTATGTTCATCTTAAGACCTATCCGTTGGGAGACACTATTGAGGTCATTGAGCATAGTGTTTAGGTCCTCCAGCGAATCTGCCATAAGGACTATATCGTCGGCATACCGATGGTGAGTGATGTACTCGCCATTGATGTGAATACCGTATCCTATCCAGTTCAGTAGCCTGAAAATGTCTTCAAATGCAGCGGTGAAGAGTTATGGGAATATAACGTTGCACCTCTCCGCAATTGAATAGGTTTCGCACTCTGTTTCTGTACTCGGATAGCCATTGTTGCCCTACTGTACAAAAACTTCAGCACTTCAGCGATTTACCGACAGTAAACTTGGCACCGCTGTAGGGATGCAGCGCCACCCAAATTTCGATGGAATCGAAGGCTTTCTCATAGTCCTCATATGCAAGACAAAGTGGCAGATTGTACAATTTGTCGAAGGAGATGTGGTCCACGGTGCTCAAGCTTTTTCGGGAACTGGCTTGTTTGCAAGGCTGAAAGTCTTCTAGTCTGTGTGTGTGTCTACGCGGCCCAGACGAAAAATCGGTATGTAGTTCTTCAAGAGAGCGATGTCGCCTTTCTTGAATAACAAGATCACCACACTTCTGCTTCACGCCTCCGCAGTAGTGCCATCATGTAGAATTGAATTAAGGAGCTTCTGAAGGACTTCAAGTACCGGTTTTCTACCCGCTTTTAGAAGCTCCGTTGTAATTGCATACTCACTCGGTGACTTGTCGTTTTAATGGTGCTGGAGAGCCATTATAATTTCGCTCAGACTGACGTCCGGGATGTTATCGAAATAGTGTCGGATAAGACTTGATCTTGGATCATTGTTAAGACTTGCGTATGTTTCCAACAATGACTGACTGTTGACACATTAGGTCTTTAGCTTCGACAGTTAGCTCATTTTGGCAGACAAATGTCTGACAAAGACTTTGGAGCCCAGGTTCCGCCCAATCTCTTCTTCAATACGAGCTGTATTGATGTTACGTAAGTCCCGCCGCATGCTTTTGGAGATCTGTCTCTTCAGTTATCTGTATGCTGTCCAATCTGCTGAAAACTACAGCATCATTTCCTGTCTAACAGCTATGTGATTAAGAGTGTGATCGGAGAACTTTCGTGTTCGTCTGCGACGCGTCTTGCAAAACTTAACTCCGACCGCAAGGATAGTTTCCACGAGCTTTTTTTTCTGAAAACGATTTTGTAGCTCAAGCTGAAATTTTTACGGTATTTGCATTAGAGCACGAGGGGGACAGAGCATTGTTTAGGTTCAGTGTGCCTGTCTGCGTTCGGTAATCGCTGCCATTTTTCACGCTGGCAATCACTCAGTCATCACTGAACAATTGCCGTCTAGTCGTCGTAATGAAGTCAATCTCACTTTTGTCGAACCGTCGGGGCTCGACCAGGTCCAATTTCTGAAAGAAAGATTTTATCATAAAGTGTCTCTCTTTCTACCTGAAGTCGGCTAGCTGCTGGTTACTTTGGTTGCCTTGCCCTATCCCGATTTTACCCACCTTCAGCTCATCGTTCTCTCTTGTGCCCAGTTTTGCATTGAAATCTCCCATTAACACCGTATAGTGGGTTTTGGAGGAATGCATGGCTCTAGAGATATCCTCATACATTTCCTCCACCTCCTGATCGAGGTGTGCCGAGGTTGGTGCGTAAACCTGTATGACCTTCAGCGAATACCGTTTGGTGATTCTGAGTATAAAGTACGCAATCCTCGTCGACACACTCCAAATCTTTACAATGTTGTTAACGAGGGACTTATGGACGATACACCTCCTTAGGACAGATGGTGTCCCTTCCGTTGATAGAACAAATTGCCGGATTCGAAAATTACCGTATCCTCCCTCTCTCTTCGGACTTCAGATAAACCTATAATATCCCAGTGCGATTTGTCTATTTCTTCTTTCATCTCCAGGATCTTATCGTCAGTAATCAGGGTAAGTGCGTTATATGTTGCTAGATCGAGTCACCTTATGTGGCTACCGAACCTCTACCGGAGATTCTTAGCACCCCCTACCCTGTCGTCACCGTGGTTATCACCGTAGTCAGGAATAACGGGGCCGCCGGGGACTGGGGGCCGCCAGGGCTTGGGACCGTATTTCTGTAACTCTCGCCATGGGTGGGTATAGTGCCATAGTTACCACGCTTGGCGAGCGACATGGCAACTGCAGTTTTTTATTGTTATTTACCTGTTATCAGAAAGACGCTGCTGCCTATCTTCTGTCTCAGTTTCCCTCTGTCGCCTCTTACGACACCCATTGGAAGTAGGTGGGGTAGTGAATATTCTTACCGCCACTATATGGGGGTAAAATTTAAGATAAAATATTTTATAACATTATCAAAATTTACTTTTTTGACCTTTTTGATAGATAAAATGGGAAGATTTTATTAACTTGATTTTAGAAAAGCTTCTTTCACGTGAATCTACCGAAACACAAATAGTTTAAAAAAATTAGACTTAGTGCTAGATTCAGAACAAACTTAGGATAGCCCTATTTTACGATAAATCTGAGAAGCTTCAATGAATTCCAACGGTACTACGGGAATATGCGACGGGTATAAACAAGTCACTGATTGACTGTGTTTGTTGCTACGCGCGCTACCTTCCTCGATCGCGTTACTCACTTTACCAATTGCTACTTAATCCTAAGCTGAACTCATTTATTTGGAACATGAAATTATGTTCGAAAGTAAACAAAAATTGCGATACACATTAAGGTATAATATTTGTGTACGCAGGTAGACACTATATTAGGTAGCTATTTATTTATTGGTATGTCTTTACGGAGTAATTCTTCTGTAAGTATTCTCTGGCTGTGCGAGTGAGTTGTCGTTGTCAACCCCTGGTGGTTGGCACCCGGGGTGGACCCCCCCCCCCTTTACGCCGCCACTGATGAAATGCATTCATATTCGTTTTATGTTACGATCAAAAAAGAAAAAAATTACTATAAAAGCATGTTTTTATATATATTATTGCCCGACTGACCGCATACTATTTCACGGGAAAACCGTTATCGTTCCTGTATTGTACGCACGGCTGTTACGAAACGTTAATTTCACTTGCTGCAATATTTGCGGAATCATTTTAAAAACAAACTCCGTGCCGCACATAAAAACGCTAAGTTGTCCACAGCTAAATGTCGATCGTGTACGCGCATTAATTAGTTAGCTAACGTTTGACAACAAATACTTACTTACTAATAAATAGCCGGGAAAATTCCAGATCACAAGTTCAAAACAGTGACGTCTCTTAACGGCTCAATTGCTAGGAATGTGGATATGCGTAAAGTTTATGTCGTAAAAACAAAAAAGAAATACGAGTAATGATTAAAATGCTTATTTTTATTAATCTGTGGTCATTTTGATAAGACTATATGTGTAAGTTTTTGAAGCTTGTATTTTGTATGCAGATAAAAATTTATGCAATATAAAACAAGTGAAACAACAAGCATGAAATAATATTTTAAATGGCTCTGTTTTATTATTAATGTGTAAACTTAAATTTTACGATATTTGACATTGGAGGAATATACTTACAACACGTCTACGGTAAACACGATCTGCAGACGGAACCAGAGATTGAGCTTTCATACACTGACCGTTAATTCATTAAGATATTGTTATTACTTAATAATCTTCAATTTGCAATGGAATTTATTTCTTAATGCAAGCAATAATATACCTATTTGTACGACCGAAGTTCGCATGGTTTATTTAATCTATGATTCATGATCGTGTTATACAGGAGTCTTTGGAATTCAAGTAAATTCACTCTTTTAATGTTTTGATGTCATTGAACTGGTTAAAGATCGATGTGTAAAACGTGCTAATGAAGTTTGCGAATTTGAAGAAGCCCTTTGTTATTTTAGCAGTCGTTGTTTTAGCTTACTTAGATTTGCAAAACGCATTTAGTGTAGCTTAATCGACTGATGCTAATTATTCATATTTACACTTTCCCGTTCACCTTTTGCACTCAAAGTTCTGTTGAATAAAACCAATTTTACGAATTTTATCACGTTTAATTTTATCTTAATTTCAAATTAAAGCGTTACGAGTGCTTTACAGCATCCTTGGTCACAGGTGTTGAACGTCCCGATTCCATGACCCTCTTCATACAGAATACATATATATTAATTACTAATTTCAACTTTTATTTTAATTTTAATTTTAACTTACAACCTTTAACCAATGTATAGTATTCGCGTACCCTGCGCCTTATCTCTCTCCGGTCGTGTCATGTCTCATTGAAAATAGTGAGGGAATAGAGTATTCCTACCCTAACGCACCCACTAGTACACTATACTCTTCTTCTTCACATAGTTAGTATCAATATAATATATAGTATAAAATAGATTATTTAAATATTAATTGAAATTAATATGCTGTACAATTAAGTTTGAAAACATTTGGAAACAGCATGGCTATTGATAATAATAACAACGGTGATTATTAATTAAACTTTTAAATCATAAAAATACATTCACTTACTTTACTTCCTTTTTTGCTTATCTTCACGCACAATCCCTGACGGGGTAGCCAGAGAGAACAGATCGCCAAGTGTCACGATCCTTACATACCTCTTTCGCTTCTTTCAGATTCATTAACTTCTTCATACATGCACGTCTAGGTATCCGAGTACTCTTGACCCTCCCCTCTTCGAGCAATTTGCTCACATGTTCTTCGAAAGTTAGTCTCGGTCTACCTCGACACGTTTTAATATTAACTTTCGCGCTATATATTTTCTTCACCATTCGGTCTTCACTCATTCGCTCAACGTGCCCAAACCATCGAAGCACGCCTTTATCAATTTTTGTGATAAGGTCATCTTTCAAACCTGCCATATTGCGAATCTCTTCGTTTCTTTTTCGGTCGGCCATGGTAACGTCGCACATTTTACAAAGAGATCGCATCTCCGATCGCATCAGAAAATACATTTGAAAAAATTAAATTTTGCAACCGAAATTTTCGAAAATAAATGCAACCATCCGCATCATTACAGTCCTCCACAAGGTCACTGCTAATCAGACTTCCTCCCTTTTATGTCTATATATAAAAATCAATTGCCGTTCGTTAGTCTCGCTAAAAGTCAAAAACGGCTTGACCGATTTTGATGAAATTTTTTGTGTGTGTTTGAATGCGTCCCTAGATGGTTTAGATTTACATTTGGACCCAGTAGATTTCGCTATGTAGCTCGAAGAACCGAGATCAAGTTTAAATAAGTTTCACGAGTGTCAGCCTCGTACCGGAAGGCGCTACGAGGCCCCTCACTAGATGGAGTGACGACCTGGTAAGACACACAGGAAGTCGATGGATGCAGGTGGCTCAAGACCGTGCTTTGTGGCATTCCTGGGGCCTTTTTCAGGCCTTTTTTTGAGGCCTATGTTCAGCATGGACTTGTGAAGGGCTGTAATGATGATGATGATGATGAAGTGGCGCTGTTGTCGAATTCTAGAATTCTAGAATGCTAGCGGATCGCTAGCATGAAATAAATATATTTTTCATTTAATTTCACTCTTCAGAAACAACTTTTGAAAATCAAATTCACCGAATGGTATTGACGTGGCACAATAGGAAATACATTTTATTCAGTCTTTGTTGCCCAACAACGTAGAAAAGAAAGGTCGAACGCACTTGACCATTTTATGGTATGGTATATTTGCAGAGTGGTTTTGCAGAGACGTTAAGGCACGCACTTTATAAACATTCGCTGGGCATGACACGATATTTAACTTAACTCACCAATCTAAGAAATGTCTTATTATATTGCATAACAATAAACCTGAAGGATCATGTCATTAGATTTCAAATTTAAGACATTATTATATCATTAACATTAAAAATCGTGAAAAAAATTACAGCCCATACTCGGCCCACGGCTGGGCATAGACCGCCTCTCATTTCTAAGAGGGTTTTATGGTTAGATCGACGGAACTCGAAACCGGTCAAGTGCAAGTCGGACTAGCACATGAAAGGTTCCGTATCATCGTAATACAGATTTCTAGTAGGAGAGCCCATTTTTTAATTTTTATTATTTGTTATATGTTATAGCGGTAATAGAAATACACATTCTGTGAAAATTTCAATTGTCTATCTATTACGAATTATGAGATACAGCCCACTGACAGACAGATGGACGGACGGACAGCGGAGGCTTAGTAATAGGGTCCCGTTGGTTACCCTTTGGGTACGGAACCCTAAAAACTACGGCAAAAACGTAAGAAGCCCTGTTCAATTCTGTGTCAAAATTTTTATTTATACATACTTAATGCATCTTGCTAACATATCCTTGACTTGAGTACACGATTTTAGATGAATTATGAGGTTAAAAATGCCATTTGCTTAACCATAATGCGAATACCTAATATTGACTTTGTGTAGTTGTTTTACTGGGCGATAACAATTTCTCTTGACCACATTTAAGCCTATTTGAAGACGTCATCAGAGTTAATCTTAAGAATGCTGACGCGATTAGTTGTTTTACGAATGGAAATGAGCAATTTCTGTGAGTAATCCGCTTTGGAAATGCGCTAAACTGCCGATAAAGAGTTTTTTTTCCTTCTTACTAACAACCTTGCTTTTTATCGGCCACTTGAATTAGACCGTGGGTTTGCTTGAGTTTATTCTTCTGTTCTCTTATTTGACGGTAGTAATGTCCACTTAGTTGGAATGGTTCTAGAGCAAAGGCAACCTCGTACAAGTAAGCGAAGTGTATGGTGGCCCCCAACTAGATGGAGTGACAACCTGGTAAGATATGCGAGAAGTCGATGGATGCAGGTGGCTCAGGACATTGCTTTGTGGCATTTCTTGGGTTCAGTAGTGGTCTTGTAAAGGTCTGTAATGATGATGATGATGAATGTCTACCTGGTTTAATTATGACCAGGTGCATTGTTATTACAGGAGACATTAAAGTGATTCAAGTGCACGTTTAAACATGATATTAGGTAAAAACACAAACTAGAACATCTAGACCGTTAAATTATTATTTATCTTTCGGGAAAAACTTAGTCCTCAACCATGAATATCATTTGTTATTATTTTAATAAGTACTATAACAAATATTATAATTTTTCCTTTCATTATTAATTACAGTATTTACAAATATGTAGAATTTTCAAACAAACAAACTAAAATGCGTTTAACTAATATGTATGGCAATCGAATTAATATCAAATATTTAGGTAATGCATTCGTCAACTTTACAGTGAATTAGGTACCTGATGCTGTTATCAATCGAATTGGCAAAAATGATAAATTTTATCAGTACTGTTTGCCCTAAACCGTATAGTTAACAGGTCAGTTTATTTAATTATTAAATAAGTTAATTATACCCATGTTTATATAAATGAAAAAAAAATTCATCAAGTTATATCTTTTACTTTTTAAAAAGTGTTATTTGATGTCTCTTGGCTAGTCGAAAGTTTCAGCACTTAAAAGCTCGTAGTGATTTGGGGCAATACAAGTTCATTGACATGTTAATATCTAACCACATGACTGTCAATATCGTCTCGATACGTCTGTGCTTCCACAGTTGTTGCAGAGACTACTTCAACTTTGGTAACGGCAAAATCACAAACTAAAGATGTTTTAATAAAACTATAAACTAGTTTTAATAACAAAGCAAGCAAATAAAATAATATCAGAAATTATGCGTCTATGAATTGAGGACGAGAAAAATTTGTAGTACACTTGTTATCTAGGTGTTAGTTAATTGATATAATAATGAAAAATAGTAGGGCTTTTAGTGATTGTTACGATGCCTTTTACTGAGATCGTGGATAAATTTATCGTTGAATATTTTTTTTTATTTTCTTAATATATTATTGACATATTAAATTGTTATTTCAAAACTTTATCATATCAGGCGCTTTTATCATTATGTCTGGTTTGCAGTCAGATGTTTGTAAAAATAACACGGTGTTTTATCTTCGTAGTAAGATGAAATTGCGTATTATATTCATTAATGAAATGAAAATAGTCTTTTTATAAAAATTATAAGCCGACTAAAGCATCGTGAATATTAAAGCGCCGACTTCAGAAGCAATTTGGAAATAACTTTATTGTTTTAGATTATTTAAAAAATAGCTCATAATGATTTTTTTTATGTTTACACGAACACATTCAAATAAAACTAGTTTTTACAGATTAACTATTGTACTGCTGTACTGCCATATGTCATAGGTATCACAGACAAGATTGGCGTGCTTCCAACAAAACATACTTCAAGCCACTGAAGAAGATTCGTCAGTTTTTACCATCAGTCAGGTATAATATCCCTCTGTAATATGCAGGAGTGTACAAGCTTGATTTTGAATGTGGTCTCTATTACATAGGACAAACTAAAAGACCAATAAAAACCCTCGTAATGTGTGCTGATGTGAAGAATCGATGTTCTAGGAAGCTTGCACTCTGTGAACATGTACAGGATCGCCCCCATCACTACATCAGATTTGATACACCACAAATCTTCGCTAAAGAACACTGATTACTACCAAAGATGATTCACGAGGCTATTGAAATCAAAAAACATTCTAATTTCAATAGAGAAGATGGTTGGGTACTAAGCTCGGGATTCTATAATTAATAAATCTAAATCCCAACTCAAGCATACAACTGCAAGACTTAAAGCTAGATGTAGATGTATATGGGTTACAGCAACCAATTATATATATATATATATATATATATACATCTACATCTATCCTCAATACAAAATCAAAATGCAGATGCGTTGTCACCCGTGAAGATTAAGATGGAATGCCTCGTTTGCAGTAAAAAGGGTCTCCGGTTCTCTACACTCACCATACGAAACACAGCAGTGTTAAGCTGCTATTTCACGCTGGTATTCTGAGAGAGCGTGGTCCTTCCCCGATCGATCCGACTCATTCGTGCTACAACTATACTACTAATATAGCTGCAGCATGGCTCTACCACGTATGAAAGTTTTTAGGGAGGATTTGCATTACACGTCACGCTTGGCAGGTGGCTTAACAATCGCAGGACCATACAAATCACACTATTGATGCTGCTACTTCTTTGTTGTCATGAAATTGTTACTGCTCATCTCCTATTTGCATCGTATAATATATTTTTGTGTACTGTTTGTAGATTTTTATGTATCGCAATTTTGCAATGAGAATATGTCACAATATTTTTCAGCTTATATGTCGAAGAAAGGAAGAAAGGCTTTTGATATCATAACTTCCTATCGGTCGTCAAAGCTGGAGACGCCGTGAGTGTACTCGTAATTCCAGATATGCAATTCAACAGAGATACGGTTATCGTGTGAGTCGATATTGCATATTGGCGCCATGGATATTAAATACATCGATAACAATAAATGTACGCGATAAAGTGATAACTGTCAAGCGATTCAAAATAGCAATTATCAAACGAATATACGATAGTCGGCGACTACGTATTAATTATACCGGGTTCTTTAATTGAACAAATGTTATATAGTATTTGAATACGTTTAATTTCTAAGCATAAGAAACGGAAGAGTAAATCGGTAATATATGAAAATTTTCAATTACTTTTAAAATCCTTAAGTTATCTTATAATTATATAAATTGGTATCTTTTGGGTAAAAGTGACAGAGAAATAAATATCTTTCTAGAGATGATATCTTATAATTAAATCATTAGTATTTTAGTGTACCTATCAGTTCAGTGTTCGTTTCTATTTGTGTTCGTTTGTTAATCCTCGAAATGTTCACCTTAGCTGAAAGTAATGGAGATTTTTGGAAATCAATGTTTTTAAATTCTATGGCCTGGTGACGGTGCTACGCGCGAGGATATTGTTGACTGCATACCAAGCCCATAAAATTCAAAAACGCAAGCTAGCTGTTGCATTTTTGAAAAAACTTATGTCCAGCAGAGAAAGTGGTAGATGGCGGTGATTTATTTCAAATTACATGTACAAATTACAATCTATCTTTATACAATCTACTCTCTTTTAATTGTAGACAAAAGCGGGATATTATTTTTACTTCAAAGCTGTAATATTTAATCGCAACACACTTATCGAGGAAGTTACTAAACTTCTAGTGCTATACTAGTTTCGTTCTCAAGTAGTGACGCAAACACTTCGCTAACATAAAAAAAACTTGGCGTATCAAAGTTCAAGTTGACGTTGCACGTTCTTAACATTTAAAATAATAACATAAAGATCCTCTTAGTCTCAGTTTTATTGAACTATCTCAAGCGGTATTGAATTTACATAATATGTCCTACAGTTTCAAACGTAGCAGACACATATAGCTATTAATAAAAACTAAAGAACAGTCCTGCTTACTTCCCACAATTCGGCTTAGAACTTCCATTTTTTATTGGAAAATAAGTTTAATGCTTCATTAAAAAGTTGTAATGTGCTATTTTCAACCGACTTGAAAGGTGAAGCGATTTTGATGATTACGATCTGACTGTTTTTGAGTTATCCTTAATAATGCATTTTTTTAAATCTTTATATAAGAGCTTAATCAAAATGCGATTATGTCGCTCTATTTGACATCATTTAGAACTAAATAACATTAAATTTAACAAGCAAACAAAAATGAAAAAAGTACTATCTAATTGACTGATCTGAGGAAAATATTATGTTATATAATTTAACCAATAAATTTGTTTCATCGGAATGAGGATTGGACAAAATAAAGTTACAAACAGCAAATTCTTTTAAAATATTATTACACTTAGCTATTCGAAAGGCAGCATTGCGGGCACACTCCATTAAGACATGCATTAAGTCCTCGGAAATATCGCATTGTACACAGTTCGGTGACGGGACTTTATTCATAAAAAGCAAACTTCTTGGATGGAATGTGTCCAGAACGCAGCCTCATAATTACTAACAATGCATATTTAATTGACTTCGACTTTTGGTTTTCATTTTATTTATATTGAAGTCGGTTGTACAAAAATTTTAATTATACCACTTGTTTATGTAAGGGTGATAAGCGAGCAAAGACGATATCAGCGGATTTAAGCGAAGTGTAGAGCGGCCACCACTTGATGGTGTGACGGCCTACTAAGAGATGCAGGAAAGTCGATGGACGCAGGTGACTTAGTACCTCAGCTACTTTGTGGCATTCCTTGGGTTTACTTTCAGCAGTGGATTTGTAATGGATTGATATGATGATGATATAAGACAATATTGATATATTTGTCTATAAATTAGTATTGTTTTACATCTAAGCGCCGTCACCCAATTTCTATTCACTTGTCAGAGTCAAACAAAAAACCCATTCGCTCAAGACGCGCGATTCATTCACATGATTTGTTGTTATTTAAGTTACTGATTTTACTCCATTATTAACACTATCCATTATTTTACCTCGTCTCATACAGCTGTATTGAATAGCAATAATTGGATTTTAAATGTAAAACTTAAAACTAAACATTTAACTACTTAGTTTTAAAAAAGTTAAATGTAAAACTTTTTGAGCAAATACACTGCATTACGATTAGCTAGTAGCTAACTAAGCAACTGCGTCTACCTCAATATGGATATTTTTGGTGAAATATGCAAATTATTTCGTTTGCACCACGTGACTTAAGACATGCAGGAAGTGTAGGGTTGTAATGATGAAGTGTGATGAAAATTTATTTATTCAAAGGTTTTCTCATTTTAATGCTTAGAATGATACAAGCGTAAGCATGGAGAACGGAAAGTAGTTTCTATTTTTGTTCATTTGGTAATAGTGAAAAATTAAAGCATGGTTAATTGTTACGGCTTTTGATACCTAGGTAACTCAATTGCTAATTCTTTGGCTGTGACGCTGTGAGTCTGTGGAATCAAAGCCTGCACGAGGCAAGTGTTGGGGACTGCAAATAATTGTTATGTTTGTCAATGTGTTGTTTATGAATCCAAAACGCCTCCACGATGTAGGAGAAAATTTTGTTTAGATTTTTTTTTTCAAAATAGTGAAATGTTTATGGCATTGCTGCTGAGTAATGACGATAAAGTAAGTAAATTAAAAATAAAAATAAAAACAAGAACCACTCGCAATCACTTTAAATTAAATAGTATTTAAATAAAGTTCAACTCTGCATAACAGATTTTTATTACCGAGGTTGTGAATGCAATCGTAAACAATCACAGGGGTGGCTATTAAATTCCTCCTGTATCATAAGCGGTGATCAGCAATTTCATATCGACAATTAGTTTAGCGCCTTTTTAACGCCCGCCATCGGCCGGTCCAAAGTTTACTCGGCAAGGAACAACTCGTATAGAACTCGTATACGTAGCAATACGTACCTCGCCAGCAGTTATTTATGTTTGTCGACTGGCGCCTCACGTATGTAATTGTTCAAACAAACATACCCGACACGCTTGATTTACTAATGTATCTAGTTTTAGCACTTACCCAAGTAGACGCGATTATCCATGAAAGTATAAAACTCGCACTAGTTGAGGTTTCATTAACATCTAAGGTTGCAATGTCAGTCACAGTGTTGTTATTATATCAATTTTTAAACAGCACTATGTTATTATTGTTTCCGTTTACAGCTTATCAAAAGATCTCATAAATTGCCTCATAGGGAGGATATTTGCCACATAGGATATCCGCAGTTTTTTAAGTTGTTGCTCATCTCCTGGTATGTTTTTCTTGGTAGTGAATATTTTCACACCACCACTACATGGTCAGCTGTATACATTGTATGTAATTTATATTTGAACATTAAAACTATCATAATAAATATGATTTATTTTCTATTATCAATGTGTATGAGCAGATTGCAAGACATGTCTTAAAAACATTTCTAAAATATTCAAACCATTTACGGCTATGGTGCAAAGTGCCTTGAAACACAACAGTGTGTGTGAAAGTATCAGCTCTGCGATTTCCAACCCATTTTTACAGCACCGTGAAGTATTTTCGAATGTATCAAGATATGCACGCCTTTATATATTATTCTTATGAAAACTTATTTATTTATTATTATTATTTAATGTCTGTTGTAAGACATCTTAAAGTAAGGGTTACATTGGGCGGACTTAATTACATTATGACATTCTCTACCAGTCAATCCTGCTAGGTGTACGTATTGTACCTTAATGTTGTTAAACATTTTAAAAATGTCCTTTGTCTTATTGTTTCATAGATACAAAGTTTGCTAAATTTTACGATCTACCAGTTATATCTTAGCAACAAGTTTGCCTGGTACTTGCAATAATTCCAATAGGTTCTTGGGTAGCCAAAACATAAAAGCAAATAAACTTCATTTCTTTCCGCAACTTCGCCAAAAACTAGTGTATTGACTCAATCTGTGAAATATTTCTTCTTGTCAGCAGTGTCTCTTGATTTGTTGCTGATAGAAGAACTTATTTTGTTTTCTGCAATTGCGTTGAAGTTTTGAAGATTCTCATATTTGGCAAAGTATCAACGACTTTCGAGTCGCGACGAACTTTAACTACCATATGCTACTAATATAATATTGTCTGTTCGCTTCGGTGGCTTAGAATTACTTTTCCTATTATTTTATACTATATAGTATTACATTACTAAATACGGCATTTGTTTATTAATTAAACTTTTCACTTTCGCTTAAAGAAATCACATGACTCGTATTTTACTGTATTCGTATGTACCTACGTCACTGCCCTCGTTCTTTATTTGCTATTTGGGAACATTTCAAAGCTAACTATCGCATGACTCCAAGTAAAATATTTGAAGAACAGTACAGTTATAGATGCATCGGCATGTGATTGGTGCAATATCTGCTAATAATTGGTAGTCACGACTCTGTTACAGTCAGATTTTTTTATAGAATAAGGGTAACGGGCACACAGGCCACCTGATTTTAAAGTTGTCGTACTTTATATGTATTGGTCTAGTGGTAAAGTAGGATATACCGTTACCGTTACAGTCTATTAAAGTCCACTGCTGAATATAAGCCTCCCCCATAGCGTGCCTCATAGGGGGAATATTTGAATAGTCGCTTGGCAAGCAGGTTAGCAACTGCAGTTTTTATTTTATTTTTAGTCGTTATTAGGAAGAAGATGTTGCCCACCTCCTGATTTGTTTCCCTCTGTCACCTCTTACGATGATATCGGGTAGTGGATACATCGACACTACACGGTACAAGTAGGATATATAAAATTTGTTAAATTAATAGATGTAGCGTAGATCGTAGAACGACCTTGTAAGAAGTTGTAGACATAGTAAATATTTGTGTTAAAAATGAAACGTTCATATATTATTGAGATACCGCACGTAGTAAAATCGATGTTATTGATTTCTACATGCTCAGTCACGCTGTATTTGCTATTTGGTTTTGACATTTTCCCTAAAGTAAAAACACGGACTTTGAAATGAAAAATAAGTAACTATTTGATGCGTTTTAAAACTTCAAGAGACAAATAATGTTTTCTTATTTACGTTAATATAGAGAAAGAGGGCAATGACAAAATTTTGGCGTCCTAGTGGTATCCTGTGGGTGTAAGATGTATCCTTGGGAAATGAACGATTTAGAAGTCTCTAAAAGAAGGCGGTACACTTACTCGTATTAACACTAGATGCATAATATTCAAACCGGTCGGCGGCATAAAGCAGTGTCAAAGATTTCAGCATGCAAACAGTAATGTATAAGTATCGTCTTATTTGGTTTTGCCGTTTTGCCATAACCGCCATGATTTACATATGGTCCATTCCTCACAACACAATATTTTTGCATACTACACACGTATTTAAAATGTGTGTATTATGCAATACACGAGATTATTATTTTTATATTATATATGATATAATAATATTTATACATTATTATTATTAATACATTTGCACTAACCACTAGTTTCGCTGTATTTGATATCATTCTTTTCATCAATTTCTGCAAAATTTACTGATACGATCTTAATCCCTTTAGTGATACTTAGAATTCACATTTGTTCCTTATGTCATCAAACAATATATCCTAATGATTACAAAATTTGTCATCGTTATGTGTAAATTAATACGTTTACAATCTTTTAATAACTGATTAGTAATGATGAAAAATTACTAATTCGGAACAGATTTTCTACGGCTTGAGGCGCAATTTAAAAAAAAAGGTTAAATTTCAATAATCAAATTGGCGTATTAAAAGAGAAAGAAATATTTACATAAGAATGAGTAATGAAATCATTGACACTAGACACATCAGTGTTACATTAGGCGACAAGAGTGTTAGCACCAAAGAACAACGGAACTATTATGACAAAGGGCTTACTCCTCTGTCCTATATCCTATAGCCAGCAGTACAGTGCATTTCCGACCGGGAGACCGTATGGAAGGAGAAGGAGCTCCACGGGATGTTCTACAAGGCTCTTTATGAGCTTTTCGTAGACACAGCTGCCTACCTCCACTGGCTACGTTTTGGTGACCTCTTTGGGGAAACCCATGCGATACAGGAACAGGTTATTAAGACCAACAACTATCGGAAACACATCCTAAAAGATGGCGTCGTCGGCATCTGTCGAGCTTGTCTCCATCCTGGTGAGTCACTTAGGCATATCATCTCCGGTTGTTCGGCGCTTTCTAACCCTGAGTATTTGTACAGACACAACAGTAAACCAACGAATAGGTCTTAGGATGAACATGGACAAAACAAAGATCATGTTTAATGTCCATGTCACACCTATGCCGGTAGTTGTTGGGAGTACTAAGCTCGAAGTTGTTGACTAGTATGTTTACCTGGGACAAATAGTCCGACTAGGTAAGTCTAACTTCGACCGAGAGGTCAATCGACGGATTTAACTCGGCTGGGCAGCGTTCGGGAAACTATGACACATCTTCTCGTCAGACATACCTCAAAACCTTAAAACGAAATTTTACAACCAGTGCGTGTTGCCAGTGATGACTTACGGATCTGAGACGTGGTCCTTCACTGCTGGCCGTATGAGGAAACTCAAGGTCGCTCAGCGAGCTATAGAGAGGTCTGTGCTCGGGGTTTCTCTGCGTGATAAACTTAAAAATGAGTTTATCCGCAGTAGATCTAGAGTAACTGACATAGCCCAACGGATTAGTAAGCTGAAGTGGCAGTGGGCCGGCCATATAGCTCGAAGAACCGACAACTGATGGGGAAGAAAGGTTCTTGAGTGGCAGCCTCGTACCGGTGGGCGAAGTGTAGTTCGACCCACCACGGGATGTTGTTTTTTCGATTGTTTATCACGCAGGTTTCTCTGCGTGATAAACTTAGAAAGGAGGATATCCGCAATAGAACTAGAATAACCGTCATAGCCCAACGGGTTAGTAAGCTGAAGTAGCAATGGGGCGGCCATATAACTCGAAGAATCGTCAATCGATTAGAAAGCAAGGTTCTCGAGTGGTAACCTCATACCGGGGGCGGCTCCCCTTAAGATGGAGTGACTACCTGGTAAGACCTGCAGAAATTCGATGGATGCGGGTAACTCAGGACCATGCTTTGTGGCATTCCTTGGGGGAGGCCTATGTTCAGCAGTGAACTTGTGAAAGGCTGTAATGATGATGATGATGATGATGATGAACCTAGTTACCAGGATTCTACACCAGGAGCTCGCTCTGAAATACAGTCTCGTGGATCGGAAACTGCCATATTAAAAGTACATGCCGAAAGATGAAAGGGTTTATGGTTATTTATTTATGTATTTTTTATGTATGTATTTTATTCATATTTATTTATTTTTATTATTTCACATTTATTTATATCTTTCGTTTACAATTATATATTTAAACAGCCCAAACAGACGAGAAAACTTTATAGAACCCAGATGATAATAATATTTTATTTATTTATGTTTATGTATTTATTTTATTTTATTGATATTTATGTATACTTAGCATTATCATTTACATATATATATATATATATATATATATATATATATATATATATATATATATATATATATAAAAAGTACGTGTCACGTTGTTTGTCCGCTATGGACTCCTAAACTACTGAACTGACGTCAGATGACGATATCCGTTGACTGGATTGAGTAAATATTCAATAGATGGCGCTATGTTAAAAATATAAACGTTTAATATAAGCTACAATTTAGTAGTATAACCACCACGTGTTGCTGTAAGTAGTCATCAGATGGAAACAATTTTTTTATTGCTAATTTCAGGAGTTATTTTTGGGAAAGCAAATGGTCGTTCGGAAAGGGCAGAAACAACGTCTGCCTGGTCAGCTAGTATATATATACCAGATGAGAAAACTACATAAATACCTCAAAATAATAATAATATATATTTATTTACACCATACAGAGTCCTTAGTTATTATTATTACAAAAATGTTTACTTATGCTACACAGCAGCAATTCAGCTGACGCTTACAATAGGGAAACTAAGTATTATTTATAATCTACATCGAATAAAAAAGTTTCTGTTTCTGTTTCTGTTTATTATATTATGCATCTCCTCCTAGAGTGGATAGTGTTGTTCTGTATGTTTATTATTAGTAAAGATAAACTCTTAATCCTGTCGCCCACCCCTGTCGGTACAATCCTGACACACCTCTCTCGCTTCTTTCACATCCATATGTCAACACATACATAATATGTTCGTCGCTTAAAGTTCTCTTAACTTGGTCCAACTTCAGGAGACAACGCTTAACTTCTTATAAAATACTACGCGTTATAAATTAATAAGCAGTTATTTATACGACATTGCAACTTTATTAAACAAGTTTAGGAATTAAATTCGCATATTTTTATTGTAATTTCAATTGTATACATATGAGTTCTCAACCAACACAAACGGGAAAAATGATTGAATCAATCATTGACTTGCGTCATACATAGAAGAGTGTTATTGTAAAAAACTTAAACAATTTCCGCATATTACATAAAGGTAATGAATGACATTTTAGCAATGTGTATATTCGTTATGTTTTTATTTGAATACGCTTCGTAAAATGGTTCTTTGTATAAAAAAAACTAAAATGGTTTCATAATTATGGTATTCGTGAAAGGGTTAATACACACAAAAACATAACATTATTTACTTCTAATTGTTTAAATGTTACGGCACGAACTTAACGAACTAGTAACTAAAAACATTGACAGATAGCATTTCAATGTATTATTAAATCATGATGAAGCCATAGACATGCAATAAAGTAGACATCACAATGGGTTTTATGTTCCAAAGACAGAAATGTGCCACCTGTGCATGTTACTGTCTTCTCTAGTGACACGGACGTAATTTACGATGCAAAACATTTAAAGTTTTCGCGTCACATTTGTTTAGATCATAAATTTTCGGATTAATTGGTTGTCTTTCGGTTGACAAAGTGTGTACAACACTTTGAGCGAAATGTAACATGTTGAGGTTTCATGCTCTTTTGTAAAATCTGAACGTTAAGTTATACTGTTAGGTACTTCATAGGCTTTAAACGTAGTTAGTGCAGACACCCACTTCTCTTGTCTTCCTTATAGTAGCTTCAAGAGCATGCTTTTATTGTAAATGTATCTATTGAATCTGTGTAAATAAATACATGAAGCGAATGCGCCGAAGCAATTTCCAATTTCACAACAAGGGCTTTCGAAGTTAACGATATGTCTCTTTGACTGTGTGTGAAAGCCTTCGCACTAAAACTATTATTTTATACGTTTAGTATATTTTCTATGATAACAAACATGTCAAGCGAAACTACCCTTGATCATAAAATTTCTTTATTTTTAACCAAGCTCAAAAACTATGAGAATCAAGATGCGACGAAAATATACAAGTAGGTATGTTTTATGTATGTTTAATGTATGTGCACCGACTGTTTAAAACGGCTTAACTGATTTAAATGATTTTTTTCATGAAATAGTAGTTTAGTTACGGAGGTATAAATCTGAAGAAAAATTCAATGTCTGAGGGTGGGAAAGCTTCCTAGTATTTATGAAGATTTTAATATATGTATTTAGGCAACAATCTAGTTGATGTTACCTCAAACTTGCGATATTTCTAAGAAAACACAATGGGTAACAAATTAAACTTATAGTAAAAAGTAGAAACCGACCTCAAAAACTAATAGTAATAAAATAATTTTCACATTTTTGACGTCGTTGCTAAGCACAGAAAAATAATGCTAAGCACTTATACGTGAATTTTATTTATTTTAATCAATCTTACTAACAAAACGCGCGGTAGACATTTCATAAAAATAAATAAAACAGTTATTTTTTATCATAAAGCACACGGATATTACGGTAAAGGATAAACGACATAAGTTCATCTTCGTTCATCATTACCGCGTACTTTATTATGAAAACCTCTACATGTAATCAGCGTAAGTAAATAAAGGAAACGGTACGAAACTTGAAAGGTCAGGATTCTGCACTGTGTACACAATCAGCCACCAATATCAAGCGGTCAGTAACAGCGTGGGTCAAGGCAAGGCTGTCAAAACAATACACTTTACTAACCTCATCGTGTCGCTACCGGTATTACTGTATCATAGAGTCTTTACCCAGGATATAGTATTTTTTATTATTATTAAAAAAAAAGAGACGTATGGATCTGTAATTACTAGTCCGCCTGCCAAGCGTGGCGTCTAAATAAGGTCGTATAGTTATGCTATTTCACGATGAAGTTTTGACTTTCGTTGTTGTTAGCCGTGCACATATACATTGTGTTAGTGTGCGTAGGCTGCGGGCGCTCGGGAGTAGCGCTCCTAAGGTCTACGCACACTAACACAAAGTGTATGTGCACGGTTAACAACAACCAAAGTCAACACTTCATCGTGCAATAGAATAACTATAATCCATTTAATGGTAAGTATACATTTGAGGTATTGGATGTCCATCAGTCGATTATAAACAAAAGAGGTTATCTGTGCGGCACCTATGTACGTCGGGACTAAGATGGAATGGCTTAAATTCTGTAATCATAGTGATTTTCTTACCTTGCTGATTGGAGCAGAATAATGAGTTCATTGTAGCTTTGCTGTAGAAATATATAAAGGAGGGGTAGTAAGATAAGAAGATAGTAGATATTTTTTTATATAGAATAAGGATAATAAACGGGCACACAGTCCACCTGATGGTAAGTGGTTGCTGTGGCCCATAGACATCTACATCTATATTCGTTTACGAATTAAAATGCAAATGCGTTGTCAGCCCTGAGGACTAAGATAGAATGCCTCTTTTCCAGTAAAACGGGTCTCCGGTTCTCTACATTCACCATACGAAACACAGCAGTATTAAGCTGCTATTTTACGCTGGTATTCTGTGAGAGCGTGGTCCTTCCCCGGTCGAGCCGATCCATTTGTGCTACAACTATACTATTAATATAGCTGCAGCATGGCTCTACCACGTAACATCAAATGGGGAAAGTGAATTTAAAACAAAACCATGCTTGCTTGTTCATTGTTATTGATCTAGGAAAACGACTCTAACTACAAGGATTCAACTAAAACGTTATATTGAGCAAAACATTTTAAATCAGTCAGTAACCTTCAAGGTTTCCTTGACCTACTAAACAAGGAAACGGCGGGAAATTACGACGCAATTTCCGAAAATTGGAAGCGACGACTTATTGAAAACTGATCACGTTTTTTAAGAATAAATGGGGATTGGTAGCAATGCTTTTAAACGTCTTTTCGCGGTATTTTTCTTGGATTTGATTTCGAAATTCAAAAACTAATAAGGAACATGTGTTTTTGTTAAAAAAGTTGGTAAATGGCAAATCTCACATCTTCGTTTTTTCAACAGCCCGTTGGAATCTACGAATTTTTTAATGTTGGATTTCCCTTAATCGCCACGCTTACTGGTGATATTGGCGATCGTTCGACCAGAAGCCTCGCACAGTTTCGCTTTCGATGTTTATAATTTTGGTAATTGACTTTTCTAAACGTTTTTTCTTACATTGATGGTGGGGGCAGAATTTTAAGTTATTTTTTTTCTGGAAAATTTAATATCAAATATTGATATAAATGCCGTGGTAGCTCAGATGGTTAGCGCTCGCTGTAAGCTTCATAGTACTCGAGCAACCCGGGTTCGATCCCCGCCGGCACTAATGAAATTGTTAATTGCAATTTTAAGTGCTGATTTACCACGTGCTCGGCGGTGAAGGAAAACATCGTGAGGAAACCTGCATGTTTGAGAAATAAGAAAAACATTTCGAAGACATGTGTAGTTCGCCAACACGCATTGGGGCATCGCGTCGGACATTTCCTTGCCCTAAAACCCTCTCAGAAATGAGAGGAGGCCTGTGCCCAGCAGTGGGACGTAAATAGGTTGCAACTATAACTAAAAAAAAACTATACTATATTTTTAAGCTTTTATTGACATCCTAAAATATTTTTTTCATTATTTGTTTTGACATTCCAATTTAATCTTCAAAACTAACACAACGAAATTATAATAATGTTGTCTGATTTTAGATAACAATATGTTAGAACAATTTTAATCATCTACGTGAAAGTCAACATGATTAACTTAAGTGACAAAGAGACGGACACCGAGGTGAATATCAATTTTTTTTAGGAGTGAGGAACACTAAACATTTTTATTCAGTTGTAACAGTCTTGATGTTATAAATAATAATCAATAATTTTTCAATCAAAGGTATTTTAAATATTTGAACCAACTAGTTACATAACATTAGGCGGCTGAATAAACTCTACTAGCTACATGCTGCTTGCTTAACGAATAATTGGACTCTAATAAGTGAGCTGGCTGGAAAGAATTCACTTCTAAATGCGATAAATATTTTGTTTTCACTCGAAATCTGCTTAAACAGAGATTTTTTTTAATATTTATTAAGTATGTTCCTAAAGCATTTACCTTTAATTCATAATTATTATAGCTTAAGACTAGCATTAAAATAATGTATCATAGTAAAAAAATGTATTGAATTTAAAATCAGTCATTTATCTATATAAAATCAAATTGAAAACCAAATAATAATTTTAATCATTTCTGATTTTCAAATAAGTATAATAACTTAATGTACTAGTAACGACATAAATTATTATTATCAGTCCATTGCTGCATACTTTAGTAGTAATCAAAGGTTGTAAAAGCAAAAAGCAAGTGATTTACGTTAAACAAAACAAGTTTATCGCTCCGGTGAAGGATTTCTTGACTGCGACAAAGAAAATGAGTAAAGGTAGGTACAGTCGCATTGCCCCATTTTGATAAAGCCGTGCATAGATTACACGGCGGCCACTCGGGCACTCAGGTGCATGCATTGCAGTGGACGATGCTCTTTGTAAATTATATTCTACATACATATTTGTCGAAACTGCATCGTTATTTACTATCAAAATAATGATACCTATATTCTAAACAAGAGAAAACTCTGTAAGGTCACCGACAAAAGTCTCGTATCCACACATCATCTCACACGCACGCACACGAACAAAAAAGTTTAGCTTATAAGTTTATAATCAAGCAAGGTTTTTATCTCGTAGTCGAACGCAGCCCGCCGCGCAGCGCGCATGTGCCCGCCAACGCTGAAGCCTTATAAATACGCGCGTGAAAATTCATCCAACATATGAAAAGTAAAAACGTAAAATATTCCAGCCGGAACATTCAGAGAAGCCCGTGCTACAAAAGCGCCTAACAGGCTAAAAGTGGAGCGATTTTAAGCCGCGCGGGCTTATTCGGAAAAATTATGAAAGTGGTGTGAAACAGTAGAGGTGTTTCTAAACGGAATACTACCGTTTTTCATGTTTTTTTTTCAAGTGACTACAAAAGCTATTGTTCGCGGCCAGGTTTCATAAAGGCATATTAGTATGGTATTTTGAGTGTTGTTTTTTTTTTGCTTTTCAATGAGACCAGTGTTGAAAAAATATTACATAAAAGTGAACAGTATAGTTTAACTAAAGGAACAGTGGCAGAGTAATTCAGTTAGATGTATGTTCAACATAATATACAACGGGTCACAACATGACGGCAAAGTTCGGCTATGTAAGTTGTAGTTAAATTTTATTTTTATACATCTTGTGTTTCCTAACGGACGATTTTCATTTCCGTTCCTCGTTATCGGTTGTGTAGATCCGTAGTAATTTTATTGTGTCTGGAAATGAATGAAGACTGATTTGTTTTCTTTATTTTTAGGTACTTTTGCCCGCTGTTACGATAATATTGTTTTCAAGGCAATTGCCTGTAATCATGAGATTGTGACTGATAAACGATTCGAATTAGATATTTTAATCATATTTTCATATCCAAGTACTTACCGGCGTTCTGTGATACCGGTTATTATAACGTTATTTTTAACATATTTTGTTCATAGGTTTTTCGCCACAAAAGGAAAATAAATATTATTAAGATCATTTTAACAGAATCCCCGCAAATAAAGCAATTTTTTTTTATTTTGTTCCTTACCTGTAATAAAATATAGTTAAAAAACAATAAATATTATAATATAAAACACTGAATTATAAAACATTTCTTTGACTATAAACAACTTATATAGTCTAATAATAATAGTACGAAAAAAAAATACGCTGACGGAAGGCGTAATTTTGCGAGCACACAATTACTTATATGCGACATATGAGTTTCACTAGTCTATACAGATTCTTTGAAAAAGGAAAAACATGAAATTTATTTAATTTTACGGAAATAATTTTGAGTGTTGTTTCAAGAACCTATACTTAAACAAAAAAGAAATAAAAATGAATATGATATGAAACATAATAAAAGGAATTTAACCATTAAATATGGTCTAATGTAATTGTCATTATACTATTTAAAAATCTAACAAATGTTAAGCCGTGGCAGTTCATTCTAATTTCATAATACGCAAACAAACAGAGTTCAATTCTTGGCAGCACTATTAAATTTTTTGTGTTGATTTACTGAATTTTATTTTAATTACTTGTGTTGAAACAGAGGAAACCTGCATGTCTGAGAAATTAAAAAGTATCACTTAGACGTAGCACGACGGACTCTTTCCTGCCCACGAACCCTCTCAGAAATGAGTGGGGCAAAAATGTAGGCTGCTACTTTTACGTAAGTGTTATCAAATAACAATTGTGTTATAAAATTATATTAGTAACAAGAGCCTAACGTTGCCTACGAATATTACTAGCTCATATTTACTACACTCATGCTCAGATATGCACAAACACCATTGCATATTACACATAAACAAAACGACGCGGTGTACTTTTACGGAACTCTAATGTAAGTGTAACTTATTCGCCTTAGCCGTTTTGTTTTAATTATGTTTTTTTTTATAGGATAAGGGTGAAAAACGAGCACACAGTCCACCTGATGGTAAGTGGTTGCTGCGGCCCATAGACATCTACATCTATCATCTGTTACAGATCAAAATGCAGATGCGTTTTCACCCGTGAGGACTAGGATGGAATGCCTCATTTCCAGTAAAAAGGGCCGTTATTGATAATAGTCGATATAAAAGGAAGAAAATGCAGGTTGTAAAATGTATTTCAATTTATTATTGTACGTGAAAATGGTTAAAATCTCAAACCAACATGAAAAGATAGACGGAGCGCTTAGTAAAGTGACGCCAAAACCAAGCCAAACTCATGCTAAACTTATTGTACCGCGCTCACTCACACATTGTTTCTAAATCATTAGCAACCAACAACATATTTTATGGTGCTTACATATGCTTTCAACAGTAAAATTTTACGGAATGTTAAAGAAATAAAGAAGTTAGATGTGTACGTGAGTGCGTATGAAAGAATTGAGACTTAACTATTATTGGTTTCGGCGTCTACTGAATGTACGCAGCGCTCCGTCTATTTATCTCTGTTGGTCTAAGGGAAAATACATAAAACAATAATAGTTATTTGTAATGTTTGGTAATAATTATGACCTCTATACTTGGGCGCGAAACGTCAATCGATATGCGAAAATAGATTAAAACGGAATTAGGAATCTTCAACATAAAATTACATAAAGACAAAAATCACAGAACAACAGAATAATCAGGGAAAGTGTTGTTTGGTGGCATCGTAAGAAACTTATGGTGGAGACAAAAAGCAATAACACTATGGAAATAGAATAAAATTTCTTTACTACTTCCATGTCCACAGCTGTAAATAGGTATTGCCAAAAATGTGCCAATGAGGGCATCCACGACTTTTTCTGCCACCAGGGCGGCGCCACTTTACAGTGAGGTAATATATTTGACAGATTTCATAGCGGGGACGATAATTTTTTAGGAAAATGTAATTTTTAACGTTTCTTTCTGTATTATTAGTTATATTTTATATTAATTACATTACAAATGAATAAACCAAACTATAAATATAACTAAAAGCCGATTTTTAAAAAAAAGAGTTATAAAGTGCATAAAATTAAAAATCAAACCACTGACGCAATGTGTTATGTATTAATATAATGCTCTAGATAATGATAAACTATAACTTAAAATTAATTTCTCAATTAACTGAAACAAAAAACTTTACCTCAGTTGCTATTAGCGACATCTGGTGAGTGGAAGATTATTAGCCCTCATTTGATTGCTTGTCCCGAATGAGTTGTCCGTACTCAATGGCAGACGAGTTGTCCGGTACACTCCGACTGGAAATGTTTTTGGCGACTGAATTTAAATTCAGTTATATTTACATTCTCAAATTATATATATCCAGACATGTCTCACAATATTAACCTTATACTCATAATATGTTTGTGTAATACGTTTAATTTGACACAATTATATGATATAGGTAATTATCGGTCATATCAGTTCCACTATCATGTCGTATATAGTTCTCCAACTATGTAATGTTCGTAAATTTTGACGATTAGTTTTCTGAACTTTTGTTATCCATGTTATTTCATAATGATTTCTTATATTTACGCGAACACTACACATTTAAATAAAACTAACGTGACCATGGGTGCTGTAAAGTGCTCGAAACGACGAGAATATAAAATAAGTTAATATACGCGATAAAATCCGTAAAATTAGATTTATTTAAACATGTTATTTCAGTCTAAATAATAGGTTGTGTATGTGCAGACAGAAAGACATACTTATTAAGAAAAAAGCCTAGCGGTTAAAAAAGTAAATCTAAAAACCCGGCCAGGTAAAAAGTTCACTGAAAAAGAGAAAAAAATCATCCTTTCTCACTTCCACAACTAAGACGAATCCATATGTTTCAATTCATCAAGCTGTTTAAGCTACAGAGCGTGCGAAAGAAATAGACATACATAGTACATAATATGAACGTGCAATCGAAAAATATTACCATTTTTCATTTTGGAACAGCCGAGTAAAACAACCAGATAATATAAAATAATTTTCATAAAACAATACTCTATATGTTTTAATCAAAATTATTCCTTACTCTTAACAAAAATTAACAATGTATAAACAACCTGACGCCATAATATGAATTTGAAGATCCATATCAAACACGGCATTATACAGATTGATTTATTAAAAGTTTCCAACAAGCTCTGCATGTATTAAAACAAGAAATTCTATTAATATTAAATAATTTATGTAATGGCTGTGCCACCATTCAAATCATTTGATGTTTTATAAATAATAATATGTCTTGTAATTTACTATTATGTCTAGGGTGTTAACCTGCGTGGCATATTCTATATGTCGTTGCCGTGTGTAGACGTGTGGTATATTATGTAAAATTTCTTACCGAAATGCATTTTTCCACTACCTACAATTATTATTACCAGCATTTTGGCAAGGTTGTTAAGAATTAGATTATATATTTTTATAGAATAAGGGTGACAAGCTGACAACAATAACATTGTTCACCCAGTTAAGAGCCGCAGCAAATTTTGAAACAGCTGTTGATTATTTGAACACAGGTAGGGTTACCAGATGACAGGAATTTTCCTGACATGTCCGGAATTTTAGCTCTCTGTTAGGGAAACAGGAAAAATTTTAAATTGTCAGGAATTTTTAAATGGAAAGAGATAAATATTAGAAGTACAAATTAATATATTTATCAGTTTACATACAAAAAATAATAACAGAATCAATCCCGAAGTTAAATTTTTTCATTCATCTGATCTGGCTCGTACTTTTTATTGCGCATATGTATGTGCTTGACATGCCCGAGTTTTTACAATGAGATATATTATATATTATTAGGAGAGCTAGTTTCTTTACGTGGTAGAGCCATGCTGCAGCTATATTAATTTGGTATAGTTGTAGCACGAACAGATTGGTTCGACCAGGGAAGGACCACACTTTTACAGAATACCAGCGTAAAATAACAGCTTAACACTGCTGTGTTTCGTATGGTTAGTGTAGAGAACCAGAGACCCTTTTTACTGGAAAAGAGGCATTCCATCTTAGTCCTCAAGGGTGACAACACATCTGCATTTTGATTCTTTATGAGGATTGATGTAGATGTCTTTGGGTCACAGCAACCACTTACCATCAGGTGGACTGTGTGCTCTTTTGTAACCCTTTTTCCATACACAGTTTGTTAACCAATCATATAAAAAGACATTTTTGGGTAGGTATTTGAGGCGCGCTAAATACTTGTCAAATACCTACCCAAAAATGTCTACCATCTCTCGTACTATTTACCGCCTCTGCGTCAATGTCAGGAAATTTATTGAAGAGTCAGGTATATTGCCAGGAAAACTCATTGTGGGATCTGGTAACCCTAAATACAGGTTGATATCTTGCTGAAATTTATTATTAAGATTCATTGATGAATTTAGAAAACAGCAAACAAGATGGTGGTTTTACACTTGCGCCACAAACGACAGTTTTTGGTGCTATATCGCAAAGAGTAGGGATGTATGTCTATATACGGCCCACTCCTGGCCTCCTCTCATTTTTAAAATGGTTAAAACCACCAACCAACCAAGAAATTGTCCACCAAGCTGCACAATGCGTGTTGGCGGACTTCACATAAATATTTTTTTATGAGCACGTGATAAATCAATACATAAAATTGCAATTAAAAATTTTACTGGTGCGGGCTGGGATCGGACCTGGATTGCTCGCATACTGTGAAATTTACAACGAGGGCCTAGTCAATGAACTACCACGGTTGTGTGATTATTATTTGAGTATTGAGTTCTTCGTGCTGAAAATATTTTATATATTCAAAGTAAATAAAGGCATATTAAACACACAGGAACATTAAAAAACTGCAAGTTAACCGTTGAGTTTTATTTTTGCTACACCATGTAATTTATATATTGGAAATCTGTGATGTCTCGACATTGCAACAACGACACGATGCCTACGTACGGGTACATAGACCCTTACTTTAAAAATTAGGAACGGATTTCCGCAAATTAACACCTAGCCTTATAAATTATCAGTTTATACCTCTGTAATCAAGTTTGTGTCTACAAATATTAGTACAAAAGAAGAGACGCCTGTGTATATTTTTACACCTTGGTTACTCAACAACGTTCCAACGAAAGTAAACAGTAATTAGCATACGACTTTTGAATTTTATGATGGAATCTTTCTATGATAGAAACAAGTCAATTTACATTACCTATAACGAATATCTAACTGGTTATTAGACTTAGCAGCTGTAAATTGAAACATTTTAGGAGTTAGAGTGATAACCACACACAGTCCGCTGGATGGTAAGAATAGAAACTTTGAGCCATAGGCACTGTCTATGACATTGAAAGTTAAAGTTGTAGCCTATATATACATCCCTCTACTGGGCACAGGCCTTCTCCTATTTCTGGGAGGGGTTTGGGCAAGGAAAAGTCCGTCGGGGTGCTCCAATGCGTGTTGACGAACTTGACATGCCTTAGAAAATTTTCTTCTTGTTTCTTAGACATGCAGGTTTCCTCACAATGTTTTCCTTCACCATCATGACGTGGTAAATCAGCATTGAAAATTGCAATTTACAATTTCATTGGTACCGCCGGGGATCGAACCCGGGATGCTCGCCTACCGTGAAATTTACAACGAGCACTTAACCCCTGAGCTACCACGGCTGTCGTCTCTGACATAAGAGAATAAATAATTTTTTTTTTATATTTTTCTGATTCTCTTGTCCTCTTCCAATTTGATACTTTAAGAAAAGGACGTGCGAACCGTCAAATAATATATATAAAAAATAAGGTAAACGAAGTGTAGGCCAGCCTCTCGCTAGATGAAGTGATGCCCTGGTAAGACATGCAGGAAGTCGATGGATGGTAGGTGACTCGGGACCGTGCTTGGTGGCATTCATTGAAGTGGTCTATATTCAGCAGTAGGACTGAAATCGACGGCTCCGTGGGGCAGTGGCTTAGCAATGAGTTACAGCGCTAAGGGCCGCGGGTTCGATTCCCGTACGGAACAAGTATTTGTATGGCCTACAAATAATTGTTCTGGGTCGCAATTCAGGAGAAAATCCTAGGGAGGTAACGTTTTAAATTATCATTATCATCATTACAGCCCTTCACAAGTCTACTAGGCCTCCCCCAAGGAATGCCACAAAGCACGGTCCTGAATCACCTGCATCCATCGACTGCCTACATGTCTCACCAGGTCGTCACTTCGTCTAGTGGGGGGTCGCCCTATACTTCGCCTACCTGTACGAAGCTGCCACACGAGAACCTTTCTTCCCCATCGGTTGTCGGTTCTTCGAGCTATATGGCCGGCCCACTGCCACTTCAGCTTACTAATCCGTTGGGCTATGTCGGTTACTCTGGTTCTACTGCGGATATCCTCATTCCTAAGTTTATCACGCAGTGAAACTCCGAGCATAGCCCTTTCCATAGCTCGCTGAGCGACCTTGAGCTTCCTCATACGGCCAGCAGTGAAGGACCACGTCTCAGTTCCGTAAGTCATCACTGGCAACACGCACTGGTTGTACAATTTTGTTTTAAGGTTTTGAGGTATTTCTGACGAGAAGATGTGTCGTAGCTTCCCGAACGCTGCCCAGCCGAGTTGAATCCGTCGATTGACCTCTCGGTCGAAGTTGGACTTACCTAGTCGGACTATTTGTCCCAGGTAAATATACTCGTCAACAACTTCGAGCTTAGTGCTCCCAACAACTACCGGCATAGGTGTGACATGGACGTTAAACATGATTTTTGTTTTGTCCATGTTCACTATATAGGTCATTGGGCATAATGTTTAGGTCCTCCAGCGATTCTGCCATAAGGACTATATCGTCGGCAAATTGAAGGTGAATGATGTACTCGCCATTGATGTTAATACCGCATCCTTTCCAGTCCAGTAGCTTGAAAACGTCTTCCAAAGCAGCGGTGAAGAGTTTCGGGGATATAACGTCACCCTGTCTTAGACCTCTCTACAGTTGGATAGGTTTCGTACTCTGATTCTGTACTCGGATAGCCATCGTAGCTCTACTGTACAAACACTTCAGCACTTCGATATACTGACAGTCAACTTGGCATCGCTGAAGGGACTACAGCACCGCCCAAATTTCGACGGAATCAAAGGCTTTCTCATAGTCCACATACGCCAGACATAGTGGCAAATTCTACTCCTCGGACTTCTGTACAACTTGCCGAAGGGTACGTATGTGGTCTATGGTGCTAAAGCCCTTTCGGAAACCGGCTTGTTCGGGAGGCTGGAAGTCGTCAAGTCTGCGCGCGAGACGATTCGTAATGACTCTCGAAAACAGCACGTAGACGCAGCTCAGAAGGAAAATCGGTCTGTAGTTCTTCAAGAGAGCGTTGTAACCAATCTTGAAGAACAAGACCACCGCACTTTTGCTCCACGCCTCCGGTGTAATTCAACCATGGAGGACGGAATTGAAGAGCCTCTGAAGGACTTCAAGTATCGGTTTTCCACCCGCTTTTAGAACCTCCACTGTAATTCCATCCTCGCCCGGGGACTTGCTGTTTTTAAGATACTGGAGAGCCATTCTAATCTCGCTCAGACTGACGTCCGGGATATCTTCGGAATAGTGTCGAATAAGACTCGCTCTTGGATCGTTACTCACACTTGCGTGTAGCTCCAACGACGACGTGTACAGCTGCCCATAGAACCTATCAATCTGACTCAAAATCTCAATTGTCCCGGAAACGATGCTGCCACACTCGGTTTTCAGCTTTGACAGTTGGCTCTTTCTGGCAAAAAGATCTCTGGCAAAGACTTTGGAGCTTTGGTTCCGCTCGATCGCTTCTTCAATATAAGCTGTATTGAAGTTGCGTAAGTCCCGCCGCATGCATTTGGAGATCTGTCTGTTCAGTTGCCTGTATACTGTCAAATCTGTTGAAGAGTGTTGCTTCATCTCCCGTCTAACAGCCATGAGATTAAGAGTGTGATCGGAGAGTTTTTGTATTCTTCTGCGGCGGGTCTTGCAGAACTTAGCTCCAACCGCATGGACAGTTTCTACGAGCTTGCTATTCATATCGTCCATTTCATTGCAGTCTTCTAGGCACTGAAAACGGTTTTGTAACACGAGCTGATAGGTTTCGGGACTTTGGAACAGAGCACGACGGGACGGAGCGTTGACTTCATTAGACGAGACCTCTCCAACTTAACGTTTAGGTTCAGTGTGCCTCTAACCATTCGGTGATCGCTACCAGTTTTCACCCTCGCGATCATGGAGACATCACTGAACAGTTGTCGTCTGGTTGTCATAATGAAGTCAATCTCATTTTTTGTCGAACCGTCGGGGTTCGACCAGGTCCACTTCCTGTGAGGCCACTTCTGGAAGAAAGAGTTCATCATAAAGAGTCCCTCTTATATATATATATATATATATATATATATATATATATATAACTAAACGTGAAACTAATACATCTACTCCTCATTAAGAATCAAAATGTACAAGCAAAAGGGGTCCCCTGTTTCAGTCAATCACGTACGAAATACACCAGCATTATGCTGCTATTTATATGGCTATTTCGTACGACTACATCCCAGCTATACGTATCGACTTAAGAGTGGAAACTGTTTGAATTTCTCAAAATTACCTTCCTACCTAGGCGCGAGTTCAAATGCAACGACGTAAGTTTTAGTTGGTAATTGTTAATAAATCACGGGATACGAATTCGCGACCCTGAAGCGCCTCAACCAACCACTTAGCCATCCTTCTAAATTCTATCCTGCTGATACGTCGAAAATCCCGATAGCCTTTTTTTATTTACTAACGGTTTAGGTGCATAATTTGAATGTTGAACTTTCCATTTGTATTTGGGTGTATGCCTATAATAACAAAAATTTCAATAATCAGTGCACAATAGGTATCGAGTAAACCGTATGTAAACGTACAGATAAGTCTCTGAGGTAATTCTGTAGGTAGGTAGTCCGTTTTTAAAAACTGACATATTTTATTTTTATTATAACAATTTTCTTTATGTGTTTTTTTATTATTCATGTCGACTTATTAAACCTAAGAATTTAATCATGGATCGCGTCATATGAACTACGTAATTATACAAACATTTTATGCTCATGCCGCATTTAGTAAGAATGTTATTGAGAATTTATCTTTTGTATGCTCTGAAGTTGTTATTACGAAATTTTACCAATTCCTTATTATTTATTTTCAGTGGATATTAATTTTTGATGAAAATTGTGTCGAATTAATTTAGAAATAACCTTTTACTCTGATTTGAGGTTTATTGCTCTAGAAATCTAAATTACTACTCGATGGAAAAGTGATAACTATGCAGCGGGTGGTCCGTCCACCTCCATTATATAAAAATTAGCACCTGGCCGGAAGTCTAAGGCCATATAAAATTGAATACAGTATCCGCATACAGCGCCAAGAACGTAAGCGAGCTAGGTAAATTATACGTGTCGTATCTATTCACTGACAGATTAAATCGATTAGGACACCTTGATTGCGTGATCTCTGAACTTGCTTTTTGTTTTAAATATACAACATAACATAAAGCATATCACGATACCTATCATGTTATTTAAAGGTGACATGAACAATGTAATTATTAGTTATTCACAGTTTTAAAAACCGCAAGCTTAGTTTCATATTCCTTTGTGACGCAACGTGGGCCGTTACGTTTGTTTGCGACGAAATGTTCGTAGTAAGGCTGCTATGCGCTTACGCTGGTGATATTTAAGCTGAGGTTAGCCAGATAGCTGATATGTAACACTCGGTGCGTCGGACTTATAAACAGTATGGTAGTCAAATAAAGACATCATATTTACAAGACAAATTCCATGAAGTCCACTCACGGTTGAGTTTTTAAAGAAACTGTATTCGCGGCTAGTTATTACCGCTGGTGAAAAGGCCTATTGGCTAAATATACAATATACAAAGTACATATATTCAGCGAGGAAACGCAAGCAGCGTTCTTCGCAATATGCCCGGGATGTAGGACAGTATGATAATTTTAATTTTTTATTGTTGTTATAAATAATGTGTATATGTTATTCAACATTAACCCTTTCGCTGTCCCGTGCACTACATATAGGGCACTGCTATTGTCTTACTATTGTGTCTGGAAACCGGACATCGAAAGTGTTAACGGAAAACTGATAATGTTCTGTCATATTTTTTTCTTGGAATAAACATCCTACAATTTAAGAAACACAAACAGAAACTTTTTTATTCTACGTAGATTATAAATAATACTTATTGAAAGTCACTCTTAAGTGTAATTATCACTGGTTCAAAAAAACCCAGCGAGATTTTTTTTAAATAACAAATTAGAAATAGCCTGGTAGCGATCAGGGGTTATTATCATCCATAAATTTCTTAATATTATAATAACCTTTTTTATATAAATTAAGTTTAATTAAGTTTTTTAACTTTGAGCAGGTGAAATGTTGTACCTATGTAAGAAATCAGCTATTTAAGTTTTTAATATCTATAACACTATTCTTTAGAATATTGTTTTGTATTGTTTATCTAAAAAAATCTGCCTTCAAGTATTTAGCGATTGGATTTGTCATTAGTAAGAAATTAAAACTCGATGTGTGTTTATTTCTTAGTAGGTAATTAGAAACTAATATTAAGTAATCGAAACAAATATGCAATATAATTTTAATGATTTCTTATATTTACACGAATACTTGACATTGCATAAAACTAATTCTACAGATTATATCGCGTTTAATTAAACTAAACACGATACCTACATAGCTTCAAATTGAACGCGGAACATAAAGTTCCTCAAAATTGGCAGATTGCATCTCATAACGACATTAAAGGATCTTCGCTAATGATATTAAAAAAAACGTTGCGTAGACAAAATGAAAACAAAATATTATTTCTCGCACTTCAAGTGTCAGACATGACTGTAATATTTGCGTGTCAAACAATATGATTTTCAAATGTCAAAAAAAGATTTTGCTTAAGTAATAATATTCTAGTACTCATATCGATCACTAATAAAAAACTAGATACACAATCCCAAGCAAAAGTTCTCTAAAACCTGTCGTCAATTGTTTTGACGTAATTCTAGTTGAAATAAATATACATTAAAAAATAAATATACATTAATATTAAATTATAACCAGTGCGTGTTGCCAGTGATGACCGATGGAAATGAGACGTGGTCCTTCACTGCTGGCGGATGAGGAAGCTCAAGGTTACTCGTCCATATGAGTCCATATGCTCGGAATTTCTCTGCGTGATAAATTGAGAAATTAGGATATCCTCAGTAGAATCAGAGTAACCGACATAGCCCAACGGATTAGTAAGCTGAAGTGGCAATGGGCCGGCCATATAGCTCGAAGTACCGACAACCGATGGGGAAAAAAGGGTCTCGAGTGGCGGCCTCGTACCGGCGGACGAAGTGTAGGGCGTCCCCCCACTAGATGGAGTGACGTGGAGTGACGATGCCGAAAGTCGATGGATGCAGGTGGCTCAGAACCGTATTTTGTGGCATTCCTTGGGGGAGGTCTATGTTCAGCAGTGGATTTGTGAAGGGCTGTAATGATGATAATGATGAATGTAAATTCGACCTTAAATGCATTTCCTAAAGTTGTATTCATAAAGTTACGTACAAATTAAAAGTAAGGACACTTTTGTCACTGATTGTGTAGCTAGTTTTTTTATTAGTGATCGATGAGTACTCAACAAATATTTTATCCAAGTAGTCAAAAATACATGAAGCAAAACATTATATTATGTAAGATGTAACGATGTAAACCACTTTATTCATTGAATACGACTATAAAAGAACTTAGTAATGCATTTATTTAGAAACGCAATCTCTTTTTTTTCAATAATCAATTCTTTAAAGCAAAATGAAAATGTTTTAAGATAAGCCTCTCAACAGCTGCACTAACGTAGAACGAGTACAAAATGGATTGAAAGAAAAAAGTAACGTTAAATAGGCAGGACGATAGTCTCACATGTAAACGCGCATTAAAACGTGTCAACTTAATGATGAGACGACTTCGCAACTGTTTTTCTCGTGTCCTAACACCACACTAGAAGGCGATTGGAAATCGCGCTGTTGACTAAAATAAAGCGGCCTGCGTAGCCGGCGCTGGCGCCGACTCGCTCTACGGGGATCGTTTTACATGCGCGCCGTGAGTTGTACTTACGTTAACGAGTCAATACAGTAATTGAAGGTATATTATCATGTTGGGATTAATAGATATAGTATATGAAATAGTTGGCCTTCGAAAATAACTGTTTTTCATATTGAAGGGTAATTGAAGGTATATTATCGTGTTGGGATTAATAGATATAGTATATGAAATAGTTGGCCTTCGAAAATAACTGTTTTTCATATTGAAGGGTAATTGAAGGTATATTATCGTGTTGGGATTAATAGATATAGTATATGAAATAGTTGGCCTTCGAAAATAACTGTTTTTCATATTGAAGCTTAATATGATTTGCTTTTAATTTTTTATACAAGTAAGAGTATCGAACACACATTCAAACTATGGATGCTGTGAGTAGACGTCTACATATTTTCCTGATTAAGAATCACACATACGCATGCATTTTAACCCCTGAGAACCAATATTATGAATGTACATAATAGTAGTATGTTTTATTACCAGTTGCCAAGCGCAATCTACGTTACCTTTAACAGTACGTAACCCAGCAGCATTATTCCGCTATATAGAATAGAATAGAATAGAATCATTTTATTCAATATAGATTATAGTACATAATACTTATTGAAAGTCTACCCACTTCAAAAAGAGCCAGTACACAATTCGACTGTATGTTTTTTTATGTGTGTTACCTCATAACTTTTTACTGAGTGAACCGATTTCGATGATTCTTTTCTTATTTGAAAACTGATGCTTCACATGTAGTCCCATATAAATTGATCAAAATCTGACCAATAGTTTACTTAATAATTTATATTGAAGTCGGTTGTACAAAATTTTTCATTTTTAATTATTTACTTTTACCACTGGTTCGCAAGAAAACCTCTTTCTTGGGAAGAACCAGCAAGAAACCCAGCGGGAGGTTTTTTTTATAAAAGCACAATTTACAATTTAATATTTTATACAATTATTATGAAAACATTATGGAAACAGCATGGTAGCGATCACTTTATTCGCAGGGGTTATTATCAGTCATGTACCTTTTAGGAGTATAAAAACCCCTACTAGACAATTTTTGCTTAATAAATAATTTAAACTTTTTGATAGCAAAGGTCTGCATATTTTCTGGGACTTTGTTGTAAAAGCGTATACATTGCCCCATGAAGGAATTACTGACCCTTTGGAGTCGAGTAACTGGTATAACTAACTTGTGTTTGTTCCTAGTATTTACAGAATTTTACAGAAATGTAATAAAACTATTTTTGTTTTTGTGTACTTAACAATGTATATACATAACACTGGTATTCTGAGAGGGCACGGGCCTTTGGGCCACGAAAGACCCATTCTTCCAGCAGCCATAATACAGCAGCTGGGTAGCCTATCACATAATTTTAATACTACTGCGTTTACCAACAATTATACGGAGATTGATGTAAGAAAGTACATCAACCCGTTTCAAGGACACGTTTCTCCACTTTCTATTGTCTATTTCTTAATTTGATATTGTTTGTCTGAGATATCCATATACTCACAACGACACTTGATCATATTATTGGCTTCCCACATTACGTATAAATATTAGATTTTTTTTTATAGGTTAGGGTGACAAACAAGCACACAGTTCCCCCGATTGCAAGTGGCTACCACGGCCCATATACATCTGCATTTATCCTCGTTTGTGAATCAAGCTGTTTCTGCAGCACTGGTGCCACGGTAGAACTCGTACACGTAAATATACCGATATTTCATGTTTTCCATTGTGCGGTAATAAGCGACGCCAAAGAAAAAAAATTATGATGAAAAAACAAATGAATGACTGTTTTCAAAACACAAATGTATCAGCTAAATGAATTTATAAATTTGAATTTGGAATTCTTAACCAAAGAGGAGATAGGATTATTTATAATAGGAGATAGGAGGATTTCAGATCAAATTGGTTAGGACGACAAAACGCTAATTTCATATGTAACGACCTAATATAATGGTTAATATTTCTCTTTTGTACTATTAGCTATATTTTATATTAATAAGATTAAAAATAAATAAAACAAACCACAGATATTCATAAAAGTAGAAAATTAAAAAAAAATTGCAAAAAATAAAGAGTAAACCACTGAGGCATTGTTTTGTGTATATATAATATAAAAAGATAAAATAAAAATTAAAAACTAACTTCTCAACTAAATGACATAGTGTAACCAAAAATCTTTTGAACGTGGTAGAGCCGTGCTGCAGCTATATTAAGATTATGGTTGTAACACAAATGCGTCGGCTCGACCGGGAAAGGACCACGCTCTCACAGAATACCAGCGTAAACTAACAGCTTAATGCTGCTGTGTTTCGTATGGTATTCGTTTACTGGAAAAGAGGCATTCTATCTTAGTCCTCACGGCTAACAACGCATCTGCATTTTGATTCGCAAACGGAGATAGATGTAGATGTCTATGGGCCACAACAACCACTTACCATCAGGTGGACTGTGTGCTCGTTTGTCACCCTTATTCTATAAAAAAAACCTTAGTGCCAACTAGCGACATCTGGCGAGCAGAAAATTATTAGCCCTCATTGGCGCGGAGCGTAGCGTATCCCTTAATCCAATGCAATTTTTGATAGCTATCTCCTCTGTAACTAATTGTCCAATTTACATGAAACTGTGTACATATAATCTACGTTGTATGAAATTTGCATAGATTTATTCATCAGGTCCTTAGCCATTTTCATTGATATGATATATGCATTTTCTATGTAGAAAGATAATATTAAGATGTTGATGTTTAATTGGTGCGTAGCGTGCGTTCGATGCAATTATTTTTTATGTTTATTATTTCATTTAATAATAGATTTTATTTTAATAAAACAACTTCGCCTTACATAAGTCCGCAACATGAACATATCTATATATTTAACTGATCATCATGATGTACCTATGCGTGAAGTTCTTCTACATGCCGTGATGACTATATTACCTAATGCTCAGAAATCATAGCTACTTGATTGACATTATATCGTTCTACATATTTATTACGGTTTTGTAAGGACGAGCGAGGGCATTTGCGTCCATCGAAGTAGACAGCGTGTTATAATATTCGACAGATATCACTGTCGGTAAAGCAACTAATAGAATATGATCATGATAATTCCCAGTCTTAAGTTATATTAAGATATAAAAGCTGTACTGTATAGATGGGAAATATACAGAGTGGTATTTGAAAGAAGGTAAGTATTATTGTTTAAAGGAAAGAAAAAAACACACATTGTCAATGTTAATCTGCTCGATAAACAATGTTCAGTGCATCCGTACCACAAATTTGCTTAACTATATTTACGCTTTCCATTTTCAAGTAGACACATCCGGAAACTATAGACGTGACTACGTTTTTAAAGCTAGCTGTATATTATATTAAAATTATATTTATTTTAATATATTCGCATTAAAAGAACAAGCTACGGTCGTAAAACTATTTTGATTTATTGCCGTATTATTATGGAATGTCGTTATAACTAGATAAAAAATAATGGCGCCGCGATAAATATTCCGAAAATGCGCTAATAAATGTTCTATGTTTTATTTATTATTAATTATGTATATAATAGATTATTATTCGTATTTTATTATAAATTATGATCATAACTTTATAGCTACATAAAAACTTTTAGCCGGAGTTTTCGAACGGATAATGCTGATGATATTATTTTATTCGATTTAGAAAATAAATATTATCTCAGTTTCTGACTTGTATTTCATCTTGCAACTTTTATATTAATTTATTAACTTATTTGTGAGTCGTATGGTGATGGCGTAAGAGAATTCATCACCCAATACCGTCTCGTCAGTGTTGTCAGAAGCAGCTTTCAAACCTCTACACATCTTACATTACTGTGACCGTTACAGCCTGTTAAACTCCGCTGATGAACATAGGTCTCCCCTATAGATTGCTTCATAGGGGGTTATTTGCCATACTTGTCACGCTTGGCAAGCGGGTTGGCAACCGTATTTTTTATTTTTAGTCGTTATTAGGAAAACTACTGCATATCTCCTGATTTGTTTCCATATGTCGCCTCTTACGACACCCACGGGATGATATGAGTTAGTGGATGTTCTTACACCGCCGCTACACAGTAAATAAACGGTATCTTACGGAGCAGATATTCAAGCGACACGAGCCTAACAGGCGACCTTGAAAACGTAGGATCAAATCCGTCATTCAATTATTCTCATGGACCACTCTTAATACAACAATTTTAACCCTTTCGCTGTCCCGTGCACTACATATAGGGCACTGCTATTGTCTTACTATTGTGTCTGGAAACCGGACAGTGAAAGTGTTAAGCTAACTCGGAGAGGTTAACAGAAATATTAGTAATGTTAAACAACATAATATGCTCGTTGTTTCTCTGCGTAAAATACTTCATAATAAAAGGATATCCACAACAGAACTAGAGTAACTGACGTAGCCCTACGGATCAGTAAGCTCAAGGGGCGAAGGGCCGGTATTATAGCTCGAAGGAGCGCCATCCGATAGGAAGAAGGGTTATCGCGAGTAATTAAAAAATATAAAAAGGCGTGACGATTACTAACACAACATTACAATAATGATTATCGGTTTGTATTAAAAAAACAAAATATAAATACCCCGATCGACAATGTAAAAAAGCTCAAATATGCGAGATATCTGGTAATTCGCTAGCCATGCGTAGCGATCATGCAAAATCGTACTATGGGAAAGTCCATATCCAAACAAACAGTGAGCTCACTCACGAATTAGTCCGCATAATTATAACAGGAAATACTTCTATTGCTTAAATCGTCTCAAAAAAGAAGAAACAGGTAATGATAATAATCTTAGGAAAACAGCAAATAATCTACATGAATGGGGCGTAATCATTGCACAGATTATATACGGCTACGTGTATGTAAATACTTATACATACATAAGTACATAGGATATTTAATCAGTTCTTCTTTCTTAAATGCGGCATAGTTCGAGATCGTCAGTCTACGAGAATAACATCCTATACAATAAAGGTAGCAATGTTATGGTATGCTATCAACCAAAAAAATACCAAAGGTTGAAATTGTAGGAATGTTATTAGGATTGTCTTAAATTCCACAACGGCGGATACATTTCTGCTCCAAATTCCTTTAGAAATAAGAGAAAATGGTAGAAACCATTGGGCACAGGTTTTCTCGTATGTAGATTATTACTTTACTCCAAATATTTTTCTAGAGATGCGTAACAGAGCAAGCCTTTTAAAAAATTTACAATGTACATAGTACATGGTGCTGATATTCAAGAATTTTTGTTTTAATAAGGATTATTATAGCTATTCAAGATCAAGGAACAGAGAACAATGAATTAACTACACTATCAACAGACAGAAGGCCGAGAAGCGAAGTAGCACTCATTACAACTGAAGTAGCACTCATTACTACTTATGTAAAATAAGCTATAAAAATAAATTTAGCTTTTGTCATTTCATCCTTTTAATCGTATTTTTGGCTTAATGTACTACAGATACGGTTAGTGTTAAAAAAGTATTTATTTTTTCGATTCATCTACCATCAAGTAAGATTCGACTTAACTTTTAACTATTGAGTTATATGTATTACGCACTAGAGAAGCCATTCCAAACAAAAATTGTGCGTTACTCTATGTCTTCGCGCATGCGCGGGAGATAGTAGAGACGCGTATGCTCGAAGACTTTAATTTAAAATAAAATAAGATATTAATATAAAATAAATATAAGAATTGAATATAAAATACTCTTATTTTAATCTAAACAAACATATTTCTAAATAAAATGAAATAATAATTATCTTGTGGAATTCACAAGTCTTCAATTTACGCAATAGTGTACGGATTGCAGTACAGTTCAGTTGGACATAGTCAATGTTCCGAATGCGAAATCTAGTGCGTAGTACATATATATCGATGCTTTTAACTATTATTCTAAAAAACGAAAATGAATTCTCAAGTTACTCACTTATTAGATAAATATTTAAAGGCATTTCCCTCTCGAAATATTAAAAAAAATAGATATTATCGCTGTTGTCATTGTCCCATTTCGTTCCGACGACATCGTAGGAGTAGGAGACGACTTTAGGAATTTTCACGAAGATCTCATCTGACTTCCGGTAGATGGCAGTATAATCGCTTTATTAATTTATTTAAGTATATTCATTGGGGGTGTGGGCGATTATACTATATTTTTCTTCAAATCTAGCACCCTGCTGATTAATGGACGAGGTTCTGGCTACCGACTGTTAGAATCCAAATATCCAAAAATGCTAAACCCAAACTTTATGTACTGGTGATGGGCAGCACTATTAAAAGTTCGTGGTGTGTGTGTGTGTGTGTGTGTGCCATGTTATTGTTATCGTACTGGTTTTTTGTTTTTTTTTTATATGATTAGGGTGACAAACGAGCACACAGTTCACCTGATGGTAAGTGGTTGCTGCGGCCCATAGACATCTACATCTATCCTCTATTACAAATCAAAATGTAGATGCGTTGTCACCCGTGAGGACTAAGATGGAATGCCTCATTTCCAGTAAAAAGGGCCTCCGGCCACCTGCACTTACCAAGCGAAACCCAGAGGTAAACCTCTACTTCACGCTGGTTTTCTGTGAGGTCGTGGTACCACCCCGGTTCGAGCCGACCCATCCGTGCGACAGCAAAAGCTGCTGCGTGGCTCTACCACTGTTGAACTTTCACTTAGATTACTTTATTATTTATTAATTTATTTCTCTTATACCCCATTTATCAGCCTTACAAATCCACTACTTATTGCTTTTTAAGGTCAACTTTTGGGCCCTTTTCTCATTATTACTTATAAATAGGAGGGACATGAAGCGCAGAGGCTTCACCCTCGCACTGGCAATGCGGCTTGCTACACTTCACTAGTCTATGTGTAATTTAAATCCGATTTTTAGTTTTAGTTCATCGTGTAATACATATAATTAAACTGTTAACCTATTTATATCAGTACAAGCCATTCCAACAACTATTTCAACGTGAAATCTTAGACTAAATTTACATGTTTACAACTTAATATATCTAAGTACTTTATTTACCAATAATATCAAAAAACCTATGATAATATTCTTATTTTTCTTTCCCAGGTTACCACAGCTTGCCGTCTCTGCGAAGATATTGTGCCTCCTGATGGTAAGTCTACAAATAAATATTATTACAAAATTAAATAATAACAAGACTTTAGTTTCCGATACCTTGGACTCGTATTATTTTTTAGAAAATAATACTTACAGTTAAATTTCTTAAATTGAAATAAAAAGGTTGGTTTCTTCGACAAGTTTTCTTCTTATAATAAAAAATGTGGTAAATGATTTCACATGTGTCGCCGGGGATCGAACTCTGTTTTTTTTGCGGTCTATGAAATTTAAGGAAAACGCTTAACCTCAGAGCTACCAGAGCTATCTACAAATTAAATTTACATAATAGTAAAAAGATCACTTAACCGATGTAAATGGATTAATGAATCCACTAATTGCAGCCGCTATCATACCATTCGCATTAGCCGGGTTTGATAGGACTGTCTGCGGTCGATATGCTTGTAGGACTTGTGATAATATATTTTTATACTGAATTATTCTGAATACAGTTTTATGCTTTTATCGAGAGGATTCTCATTTTATACATCACTTACTCTTATATAAAATGGCCAGGATAACTTATGATTATAACTTTGTAACTTATCTTATAACAACAAAAAAATATAGTCTGTGACAGGCCTAAAACGGTTGCTTTTGTTCGAAGTAAAAGTATTTTTATTAACAAGTTAAATTTTATAAATACATTCTGACCTCATAAATGCTTCAGTTGCATGAAAAATAAAAGGCCTTAGTCTTATCGACGCTAACTATATACGCTTACGCAGCATGTAGTGAGCATGGATAATGTCAATCTTACCCTATATTATTTTCAGTCTTTTAAAGCATCTGCAAAGTGATACTGCCGACGGAAAGTGTTTGGGAGTATTGATGACTGGTTTTTAACGATATTATCTAACATATACGTAAAAATCGGCGAGAGAATTAACGTGAATAATGTTTACGTACCTTGATTACCTGATACCTGGAATATGGCCCATTCGCCAAGCTGGCAGGCGATCATAGTACATACTAACACTACTCAATCTTACACATTTCATTCGTCAGAAAATACGTGACGTCTGGTGGCCCTGGGATCTGGCTCTAATACAATGTCATTTATAACTTATTATTAAGTCACTACAAATCAATACAATGTTTAATAATTATGTAATAGAATTGTATATTATTGTATTGTGTGCGTACAGACATAACATTTTTATTTAAAATATTAATTTGTTTCTTCTAAACTAGGTATTACTATTATTTATACTGTGTCTAAACTTACAATTATACAATATTTTAATTATTCGGCACTGCGTAATCAATTAATGTTGCACGCTGAAAGAATAGATCATTAAGTACCACCTTCAGGAGTACCAGCTGATTAGTGACTGGTCAGTACGGTTTCCGTCGCGGTCGCTCAGCTGGTGATCTTCTTGTTTACCTAACACATAGATGGGCGCAGGCTATCGAGTCCAAGGGGGAGGCATTGGCCGTTAGTTTCGACATAGCGAAGGCCTTCGATCGGGTCTGGCATAAGCGCTTCTTTCGAAGCTTCCTTCCTATGGGCTTCCCGAGAAATTGTGCAATTGGATCACCAGTTTTCTGGCTGATCGGAGCATCAAGGTCGTAGTAGACGGTGCGTGCTCCGATTACAAGCCTATTAACGCTGGTGTTCCACAAGGCTGCGTGCTATCACCAACGCTGTTTCTTCTGCATATCAATGATACGTGCAAACCGGTGCTATGCAGATGGCAGCACTGGTGATACTCTATACACCGACCGTGCCAGTATTTCTCGGGAAAACGTCGCTGAGTACGGAACAAACTTGTGTCTGAAGTCGAGACTTTGTTGAACAAAGTCTCGAATTGAGGGCGACTGAATCTAGTCCAGTTCAATCCCCAGAAGACACAAGTTTGCGCGTATACCACTAAAAGGAACCCCTTTGTCGTATCTTCTCAGTTTCAAGGTACTCCCCTTGTTGCCTCAGCTAGTATCAGAATCCTCGGCGCCGAAATATCGAGTGACTTGCAGTTTCGTGGTCACTTGGAAGAGAAGGCCAAATTGGCATCTAAAAAGCTTGGCGTGCTTAGCAGAGCGGGACAGTATTTCATGCCGGTACATCGCCTGCAACTTTAAAAGGCGCAGGTTCCGCCTCACGTGGAATACTGTTCCCATCTCTGGGCAGGGGCTCCTCAATGCCAGCTCCTTCCACTTGACCGCATCCAGCGCAGAGCAGAGCGAATCGTCGACGACCGAGTTCTTTCCGATCGGGTTGACTCACTGGTACTGCGTGGAGATGTTGCATCTCTTTGCGTATTTAACGCATTTACCACAGGGAGTGCTCTGAGGAATTGTTGGGACTAAGTCCAGCCACTCAATTTCACCATCGCACATCGCGACCCTCTCAGAAATGAGAGGAGGCCTGTGCCTAGAAGTGGGACGTAAATAGGCTGCAACTTTACCTTTACTTTTACATCGCGACAAAACTTGCGATACCATCCATACAATCTGGATGATTGGCGGTCCAGCACTGTGCGATTTAGAAGATGTTTTCTTCCTCGCACAACTTCCTTGTGGAATCGATTACCACCAGCGATTTTTCCGGACCGATACGACTTAAGGACCTTCAAGAAAAGAGCCTACGCTTATTAAAAGGCCGGCAACGCATCTGCAATTCCCCTGGTATTGCAGTTGTTCATGGGCGGCGGTAGTCACCATCAGGTGAGCCGCATGCTCTCCTATAAAAAATAAAACAATTTATTTTTATGTATTTTAAAATTTTTATTTTTTGTTTTTAAACTTTTTGTCATATTTTTTAGTTTTATTATAATTGCTATTTTTGTTTTATATAATTTACGAGTACATTAGATATATTACATTGATTCTGTTAATTAGTTTTAGGTAAAGAATGCTTTGGTCTCCCATAATTTATGGAGCACACTAGTTTTAATTTTTATCCTAATTTTTAATTGACATAATACTGGTGTATATTTATTGGAGGTCCTTAATAAATAAATAATTAAAAAAATCAAAGACCAAAATCTCGAAATTATATATTTTGAAATAAGGAAGTGGTCGTTTTTACGCGGACGCAGTGAATTGAGCTGGTGTAGATAAGTTCGAAGTTAATGTACGGTTCTTCAAACGACAGTCTTTAGCGATCAACACCTATCATTTGCCGTGATTACGCACGCGAACCCTACACGCTATGTGATGAAGAAATTTAGCTTTATTAACTCGTGTAGTCGAGAGTTTTCATTATTTAATCCAGCAGTAATAGCGCCGTCTTGTGTGGCCACCTTCGTTTAGTTAACCGCTGTATATGTGTATATTATTATCATAAAAATGAACATTAATGTGCGACTTTTAATATAAATAATATTTTTGTATAAATTAGGTTTCAATATGAATCGTCACACAAATAATTTTACATAAAATTAATTTTAAATGTTAATCTGAAATTCTGTACTTTGTTTGTCTTTTAGTCTTATAAAATAAGTTTTAAATAAAAAGAAAACGTTTTGTTTGATTTTTGACAATCATGTCTTCATTGTTTTACGTCATATTAGCACATAATATTTTTAACCGATTTCCAATCATTTCAAAATAATATAAATTATATTATTAACGTTTTAATATTCTTTCATTAAAATATTATGCAAGCCAAATAGCTAACCTTCGGACAGCCAACCAGACGGAAGCGCTCTCCGATACCGCGACAGAAAATAAAGAATAATTTGTAACCATGGCAATTTTAATTAACAAGGAAATCATATCTTGCATATAGGCCTTAGATGTAAGTCCTCTTATATATCACCCGTAATTTTATTATTTTAGGACGGTGTTGAAAGAAATCTGTTTGCCGCAGCCAAGTTGTTTTCCGTTATTTGCCGTGCAAACACTTAATACGTACAAATAATCTTTATCCAGGCCAGTGTTATGTTGAACATACCTACCACATATTAAACTTTACGTGACATTAATCTCTAAGCATATTTCTAGGCACCTCAACGTTTCAGATCTACTAGTGACACATTGAACTGTTTTTTTATTGTCACTTAGCATGCTAAAACAGTTAACACCTCAATAACTTGTTCTCCGTAAATCCATACGTGTTATTTAGAAGTCTTATCTTGTATTTTGGTATTTATGTGGAATGACCTTTTATTCTGAATCCTCCGTTTACATTGCCAATCCTGGCACTAAGTTAGAATTTGAGGTATTTTAATATTCAATAATGGACCGCTTGCTGGCAATAAAAAATATAAATACTGGTTCAGATTTTCGAATGTTTCAGGCCCTTTTTACTGGAAATGAGGCATTCCATCTTAGTCCTCACGGGTGAAAACGCATCTGCATTTTGATTCGCAAACGAGGATAGATGTAGATGTCTATGGGCCGCAGCAACCACTTACCACCAGGTGGACTGTGTGCTCGTTTTTCACCCTTATCCTATAAAAAATATCATCTCCTTATCTATACTTACATTCTACAAAGGTTTTAGTAGGTCCAAGTAGATCGATTACTGAAAAGACGGTGAAGGAGAATCGAGTTAACGTGAACTATGTTACGTGTGTATCTTCGACAGGTTATATGATTAGAAATACTGCGCACATTTCAATATAATCTGATTTGTAAGTGCTGGTTTCAAATATGTGGGTCAAGTGGTTTGTCATAATAACAATTAACATTGCTTCCTTGTACATTTATTTTGTATTTATTTGCGAATTATTTGTGCATTAATAAAATGAAAATGTTTTTAAATATAATAAATTTCAGATTTGAATGACAACAAATAATTTAATTTATTTACACAGTTTATAGGTTCTTCACATTTTTAAATAGTTTTTCAGTATTTTAATTCCATATAAATACAAATCGATTTTCCGATTTGCTTTTAAAATGTATAGGTATTATTGTGCACGATGCTAAAGTTTAATATATAAAAATATACAGGTAACATAAATTTGGATGTAAGTACTTGTATAGATTAAAAAACAAGTTTTCATTATCTCTCGAAAACAATTGTGACGTCTCATTTATCTGAAGCGTGTGTGGCCTGTCTAATCCAACGAAAAAGGCAGACTTCAGATAATATTCTGATATGTCATAGTGAGGACGTCACGGCCGTTTAGTAACAAAATTAGGCTATCGCTAGTCCATATATCGATATCATTTTAGAACTTGAGAGCGATATACTATTTTTAACAAAGAAAAAGATGTAGCCGATGCAGCTGTATCATATCGATTAAATGTATATCTAAAAGATATTTAATCTATAATAATTTAATAATGATAGAGCGGAACTTATTCAGGATCTTACGGAACTTATCCAGGATCTAAACAGACGTGTTGTTACATTGTTTGTTCTTAACGTGGTTTATCTATTTGGCTTTCGTATTTTCTCTTAGGATTAGATTAATTACGGGAAACCTTTGTTCGTGTTAAATATTATAAGTCATTTTCTTGCATCCTTAAAATACAAGAGTTATAAACGTTATTACGTCGGTTGGTTGATTAAAGGTTGTTTCAAGAAACTTTGACTTTTCGTTTCATGTTTCCAAAAACCCTTTAAGTATGTATAAGCCATATTTAAACCATTTTTAAGAATGTTTGGTACAAATTCCTACGGTTTAACCAAGAGAGACCTGCTACTATCATTAATATCAAAACATATAGCAGCATCATCTAACTCGGTCACCTAAAAAGGATAAGTGAACACAAGACCATTTATTTTAGTCGACATACTAAGTCCAAGTTTGGTAGGTCTCCCATATATCGTTGCGGTTACGTTGTTGAAAAGGCTGGGTGGAGCTCACTCAATACCAAGTGATAGTTTGGTTATCGGAAAAGAAATTTAACCTCTTTTCTACGGATTTCAAAAGGGAGACGTAAATACCGTCTCCCTTTCGATTCGACTGTATGTTTTTTTTATGTGCTCGATGATTTTTTTTTTATTTGAAACCTGGTGCTTCACATGTGGTTCCATATAAATGTGACCAATAGTTTTTAAGTTATTCTTGACAATTTATATTGAAGTCGGTTGTACAAAATTTTAAATTTTAAATTATCGAAGCAAGGTATGTACAATCAAATAGATGAGAAAATTCTTAATCGGTAATAATGAATAAAGATACGAAATATTATTAAATATTGCCTAGAAGTGTGAAACGTAATTTAATAATAATATATTCATTCTTATCGCTTCGAATGATAATTTGTATTCAAGCAGCTATTATAACGTGTGAGGTCTGATCAAAACGTCCGCATATGAACACGATTAATTTTCGTAATATTGATTAAACTTTATCAATGTTCGCAGCGTGTAAATTTCCGACACACTTGCGATGGATAGTTTCGGTGGGGTTGATATGTAGTCACCCGTCAATAATATGTGCGTTCAGGTCTTGATAGATAAGGACATTAGAGGCACGATCACTAACATCCTAATGCTGAGACTCTTTGATATATTTTGCGTAACTAACAAGAATATTTTACATAGTAACCGAACATTATTCCTTAAATATGACGATATAGTATATTATATCATATTAAACCTCCCCCCACTTTCCATTGTAGTAGTGAGGTACTTTTACTATTCTAAAGTTCTCTTAGAAATAAAAGAAAGTGGTAGAATGTAAAATTATAAAAATTTTTTTTTTTTTTTTTACTTATTATAAGCCAGTGCTTGACCACAATCCCACCTGGTGGTAAGTGGTGATGCAGCCTTAGATGGTAAATCGCACTGTCTTAATTACATGTATAATTACTTAAATATTATTAACTTACCTGTTCAGATCAACTAAGAGAGGTAGACAGAACATAGCTTACTTTTCTAGTGGCATCGAAACCAAACTCAACTACTTTTTTATATAGGAAATGGTGACAAGCCAGCAGACAGTCCACCTGTGGTAAGTGGTTGCTGTGGCCCACAGACATCTACATCTATCTTCGTTTGCGAAATAAAATGCAGATGCGTTGTCATCCGTGAGGACTAAAATGACATGCCTCTTTTCCAGTAAAAAGGATCTCCGGTTCTCTACACTCACCTTACGAAAAACAGCAGCATGAAGCTGCTATTTTGCGCTGATATTCTGTGAGAGCGTGGTCCTTCCCCGGTCGAGCTGCCCTATTTATGCTACAACTATACAATTAATATAGATGCAGCATGGCTCTACCACGCATAAAAACACATATATCATTCTTCTTTCTTCTTTCACAGCCTATAAATACTGGACGCACACATATGGACCTAACACCATGTTCAGCACGTGGTATAGCCACGCTACAGCTATATTATGGTTGTATCATGAATAGGTCGGCTCTACCGGGGTAGGACCACGCTCTCACAGAATACCAACGTTAAAATAGCAGCTTAATGCTGCTAGGTTTCGTATAGTGAGTGTAGAGAACTGGAGATCCTTTTCACAGGAAACGAGACATTCCAGCTTAGTCCTCAGAAGTGACAAACTATCTGTAGGGCCACAGCATTCACTTATCATCAGATGGACTGTGTGCTCGTATTGTCACACATTTTCTATAAAAAATAGATGTTGTTTGTTGCAAATTATTTTAGATGCATATGTATGCTTGAGTGTATCTTCTTACAATAAATTAAACATGATTTTGGCTTGGGTTCAGCGTAACTTGAAATTTACACAGCGCTCTGTCGTCTTTCTTTGTTGTACTGAGTTTGCCTGGCAATATTTTTCACGTTAAAACAATGTGCTGGGATTTAATTAAAACAAACACAGATAAGACCTGAAATCAACTTATAACCTTGATGTAAGTTTTAACCGCCTTATATCAATACGACGGGTAAACAAATGTTCATAAAAAGTTATCGAACGGTACACTACTTAATCAATTTATATTAATTGACTCGGTCAAATATGATAAACAGATATCAAATGTAATTGATTCATATTACGTTAATATATATTTTTAATAAATAACTTTAATTCTTAATTATATGATCGTCATGTAAGTTCTAACATCATCATATATTTAACATTTATTGTAGGTTGCAGTGCTGTTTAACTGATTTACTTAATTAATAAACCTAGCAAGCTAACAGCATAGCAAAGTGGCGAAGCAATCAGCTTTGTAGCGGTTTCTAACGGTTGCCGTTGAGCAATCAGTTTCAAAATAGGAGGTTCAGATGCCTGGGTGATCAGTAATCGATTGCTGAAAACAGAATTTGAAAATTCGAAACCGTTCTCGAGATAATCGTGGGACAGAGGGACAGACATCGTGAAATCAATAAGTGACTTCGCAAGCTTCGCCACTTAATAATTACGCATACCGATGTGCTATGCTTCCTTTAGCGCCACTGAGACTGTTTTATTTATAAATTAACAACTTTATTACACCTTAGTTTAGAATAGTTATAAAATAAAAAATACTCCGTAAACATTTTCATTATCGTAAATTAATTTAATTCGTATTCTTAAAATGTAGATATTTGGTCGTTAATTTTAAGTATGACCTGTTTTGACGTGTTAATGATAATGTGTCAAGTTTATTAAGACCGGGAACATTTTTATAATGAATGTTTCGTAATGTTGATTTTGTATTTCAACTTTGATACTTCTAACTTGATTAAAAGTAAATTTACGATTATAGGTTAATATTAGGAGGAATGCGACGTGATGTCGTAGTCGCAAGAACTTCCAAATCTTAATACTTTGGAATCATTTGTGGGATTATTTTCTGAGTGGTTCCATGATAATTTGGTTCTCTATATAACTTTGCTATAATTGGAATGAGGTAAAATTTCTTTATTGCATACAAAACCTGGCTTGAAACGCAATATGGCTGATCAGTGACCGCGACGTGGTAGCCTATGCTTTCCCACCTGAATATGACACCGGCCCTGTTACTGTTGTTCAAAGGTCCTAAAACAATATCTAATAAGTTACAAACATCGACTTTTATAATTTGCGTAATAGAACTTAAAATTGCCTAAACCTGCGTCGTCGGAACCCTCAGTCTGACGGTTCAGCTGAGCACGGTTGACCCATTAAAACGATCGATTGTTTCCTTATTGTGCTGCTTGGAACCGAAGGTTCTATTATTATTATTCTTAAATGCTATACTTTAAAAGACATTCTTGAGATTGCATTTTTAAATTTATAGATTTCTTAGCGCAAATTCTTAACACTTGCGTTTAATAAATTTAGATTTAATTGAATACGTATTAAGTAAATCTAAGTTGTGTTACTGTTTTAATCACTATTAAATAACTGTCTAAATGCTTTTCAATATTTTTCAACCGTCAGAAAAAAATATCAATCAACTAAGTTATAGCCTCACTGAATGTAAGAATGAAATAATTAAAATATTTCATGCATACAACCGTTTTTTTTTATTTTCTTTATGTTGTATTTTACCCTTTGAAAACTTTTTCTCTGATGATTGAAAAATCAGCCTTAACAATTATAGTTTCAGACGTATCCGGAGCTAAGTACTCGTGATTAAAGTATCGGATAGCAAAAATTAACGCTACTTTCGAAAAAAAATTATTAAGTCTGCTTCTATTTTCAACATTCAAAGAATAAATATTCAACAGCAATTGCGAGACTTTCGGAGTTTAAAATAGCTTGATCAATATCAGCGTAATGAGGAGTACAGGGAGTTCTGGCGCCATTAAGCGAAAGCAATGCAATAGTATAAGGAAAATAATTTAAACAATTCACCAAGTAGTTGTTAAAATTTCACCAACAATGACCTCACTTTTTAACGTGTTACACTCATCTGTTACTTTATGAAGAGTCGCTTCTTATTTTATAACCTTTAAATCAGCAATTTCATATAATAACAGTGAACATGAATATGGCTTCAAGCACCTGGTTTGTGGCTATACTAATAGCCGTCGTACTTATGATTTACTGTAAAATAAAATAATTATTCCATTAAACGCAATAAAATCCCTAAACTACTTTTATTTCTTGTTTAATATTTGCATAAATATAAGATATCACTAAAAAACTTCCAAACAACTACAGTATGAGAATTCGTACCAGCGCTGTAAGATTTGCATGAAGACTCGCTCAATTTATAAAAGAACATATAAAATATACATAATTCTATTAATAAAATTAATATTAGTAACTTTTAAATGCTGAACATTGAATAACGGCACCCTGGTTTTTTTATAGGATAAGAGTGACAAACGAACAGTCCATCTGATGGTAAGTGGTTGTTGTGACCCATAGACATCTACATTTATCCTCGATTGCGAATCAAACTGCAAATGCGTTGTCAGCCGTGAGGCCTAAGATAGAATGCCTCTTTTCCAGTAAAAAGGTTCTCTGGTTCTCTACACTCACCATACGAAACACAGCAGCATTAAGCTGCTATTTTACGCTGGTATTCTGTTTTCTGTTGTCTGATTGGGGATACAATTTGATGACAAATATAGACTTTGCTGTTAGAAAACATTTTTGACCTTCAAATTTCAGAAAGTAAAATTCGAAGGTCAAGTAAAACTTTTTTTCGATCGCTTTATTTTTTTATAGGACAGGGTGACAAACGAGCACACAGTCCGCCTGATGGTAAGTGGTTGCTGTGGCCCATAGACATCTACATCTATCCTCAATAAACAATCAAAATGCAGATGCGTTGTCACCCGTGAGGACTGAGATGGAATGCCTCTTTTCCAGTAAAAAAACGTATCCGGTTCTTTACACTCACCATACAAAACAGCAGTGTTTAGCTGCTATTATACGCTGGTATTCTCTGAGAGCGTGGTCCTTCCCCGGTCGAGCCGACCCATTCGTGTTACAACTATACCAGAAATATAGCTGCAGCATGGCTCTACCACGTATATATATGGTCTTAGGTAATGAGTCCGCCATGGGCAAGGCTACTGTTAATAATCGAAATTATAAATAAGTCAAAATGAAAACGATGCATCAGTATTATTAGTTTTATTAAATCTAACAAAAACAAAGTTATAAATATTTAACGTGATAGAGTCATGTTGCAGCTATATTAGTAGCTTAGTTGAAGCACGAATGGGTCGGCTCGACCGGTGAAGGGCGGAAGGAAGGTATATGTTTCGTATGGTGAGTGTAAAGAACCAGAGACCCTTTTTACTGGAAGCAAGGCATTCCACCTGACTCCTCGCGGGAGACAGTGTATCTGCATTTTAATTCGTAATCGAGGATAAACGTAGATGTCTATGGGCTACAGTAACCACTTACAAGTCGCGGCACCTAAGTCTAGGGCTGAACGTGGAGGGGACGCGCACGAATCGAATTGCACGAATTCTACTGGAGAGCCAATCAGCGCGTGCGAAAGATACGCACGATCTAATCAGCACCACTTATGCGCAATAAGCCAATCAGCGACTTATGCGTAATAACGGTTACCGCTAGACTTTCGTGCCGCTACTTATACAATTAAGTTGACTGTGTACTAGTCTGCTGTCGGTCTATTGTCCTATAAAAAAATCAACATTTATTTAAATTTTATTTAGTACAATGTCTATAAATATATGTATTATAGCTTACTAATGAATCATCGATTCACAGCCTTCAATTATATTATCGTACATAATCTAATAATCAGTTACCGTTACATTATGTTAAATGGTTTATATAAATAATCAAGTAAATTTTGATACGGCTTTGTTGAATTATATAACAGCTTAAATAATTTATCCAAGATTTTTTTAACGTAATAAATTTTCATATCGATTTGAATTTTATAATATTACTATATGTAATTGTCGTTATTGTTACAAGTCCATTGAATATAGATCTCTTATTGCTATTACACAAAGCACGGTCCCGAAACAGCTACATTCAGCACCTTTCATTAGGTCGTCACATCATCTATTACACCACTAATCCAGTGATTTGTAAAATATTATCATTAAATTATTAAAATACTTTTTAACTTTTATTTTTCTGCAGGACCATTAAAAAAAAATTCAGTTATATTACACCAAAGTGTATAAGTGTATTTAAAGGTACATATTACTTTATAATTTCCGACAACCAAAGCTTCTGTTAACTTTGTCAATTATTTCCCATAAGATATAGGCAAAAAGGGAACGCCTCAACATTCAACTTATAATTTAAAAAAAAATTTGAACTTTTTTTTTAAAATTTAACTGATGTCATATTAAAAAGTGCAAACAGGCGTGTATTTGACGCTTTATGTGGTAATTTTAAATAAAGGAACTTAATGTGTAATTTTATCATCGCTTACTTTGTTATAGGTGGTGATCTGCGGTGCGGTGCCATCGATGGTCCGGTCGGTACGTCTCTACAGCCAGTGCTCGCATATGTACGTCAACGTGTTCCGCAACGGCACCGTCATGGCCCGCTCCGATGGAAACGACCATCGTAAGTGCTATAAACGTCCTCACTTACTGAATTTATTTGCGGTCGCGTCCTTGCTTTACTTTTCGTTTTTGTTTAGTTACTAAAACATACTCTTTCCTCGATGTATATCTACACTATAAAATTTACGTCGATAGCTATAACGTGTGGTTGTATGTACCTAACTACTAAGTCCTATACGCGGGTATTCGATTGCAGCTAGAACAAATGCTTGTACCTACTAAAAAGTAAATTGATGATTTTTGGGTTTAGATGTGTTGTGATCGTCCTCGTATGTCTGAGACTATATCCAAGCCTTCTTAGTATTACCTAAAGCTATATCAAATATACTGTTATTTGAAAGTTGTCCTCGATGTTAAAACCATCATCAATGCCAAAATGTATGACATTTTAATCAAAATAATTGTTACTTTTTGGAACGAAGTTCCTTATCGGACGGTACGAATTTGTCGGATGGGGGCTAGGCGAGAAAGTATAAGATTTTTCCATCACGACCCCTTCTGACGTAGTGTACATACGGCCTTGGTGGCTAGGAAGCGAGATTTAATAATATCCATCTCCCTCGCACTTTTTCTTATCTTGCCAGGAAAGAAATATTATTTTATTTTAAATGATGCTTCATTTTAATAGAAACTAGTAATTCATTTATTTGTATTTGTTAATCAATAATATAATAAGTTAATCAATAATAATATACTACGAAAAGAACTTCGCTCTAGCGGTGTTCCACGACACTCACGCATGTTTTTTTTTTTACAATAATTACATCGTGTAAGATGCTTCTGGAAAACAGTATAAAGTCAATAATGAAAATTAAAAATAAATACATTTTATGATCTCAAATAAAAATTATAAAAGCGAACGCTTGTTAGTTAGATTAGAAGTAGTAGTATAAAACACAAATCTAATTATATAAAGTGCGTGCCTATAAGCTTCCATTTACACAAACGCAGTAGTAGAGGGGTACCGGGCTTACTATAATCATGTTGGCGGGTAGGGTCAGACGTGAGGAACTATAGGAATATGTCAATACTCGAAGGGTCAACGGCCAGTCACTGCAACAGGTAAAGTCCGCCGTGCAATATAGTAACGGGGAATGCAATGGTCAACACACCGGAATAAATAGGTTTAAATTCCTGAGTGACAGTATTGCTAAAATTTAAAAAAAATGTTGCCATTAAAAAATCCAATTCATTTCATCATCAAGAACCCTTGATCCTTTATTATTTCTGCTATCCGTGCTTGAAATAACTGGCGTAAAATTAAACATAATGTACGGATTTCACACTGTGTGCTCGGACACTATTAGGTTTGCGTTAAAATATTTTTAGTTCATTTTTAGACCTAATTCTTTAAACAGATGTGAATGTAAATTCTGTAAATTCACATTTGAGCATTTTATGTTTTGAAATATCTTGTAAAATGTATAGTTTAATCGAAATTTACAATATTATTCTGTACTGTTAACCGTTTTACACCAAAACCAATACACCGTGAAAATGTCAAGAGTTTGATAATTGTTTTATATTCAAATAATTCATAAAAAATTGAGAAATCCAAGAGTCTGCGGCTATGTAATAGACTAATATCAAATTATACAATACTTGCCGTAAAATCACGCAACTTTTTGTAATCACTTGTTCAAATAAAAAGGACTTTCACCTTTCGATATTTCGTGACTGCGAAGACGTTTTAACGTTTGCTTATAGATTATGGCAAAACGTTGTATGACTTTTGCGTTCAAATGAATTTTTATCGTAGTTGCTATTTATTACGACTTTAACAAAATAACAATTTGCCGACGTTTTGGTCGATGTTCTTAACCGACTTTAAAAAGGAGAAGATTCTCAATTCGACTGGCTTTTTAGTCTTATTTTTTTTATTAAAAAGATTATTTCACAATTCTTCTGGGGCTTTAATTTTTCTATGCACGATGTCTAAGCAATGACCTAAAAATGTAAAATTATTTTGTTTTTTATTTCTTAGGTTATTACTTATTACTTTAAAGTAAATTTTATTCACCCCGTAGAAATTCATAAGCCTCTCGCGGAGGATTTGTTTTTATCGCCACGCATGGCGATCACAGATCCAGACGTCTCGCGCCTTTGACTCTGCTATCCCGTCATCGGTCCTTGAATTTTACGTCTCTTGCAAATGTGATGGTTACTATCACGGTACACGTCTCAGTCACACAACAAACGTTCCTTGTATGAGTGGTAGGTAATTAAGTTACCAAACTGCCAGTGCTGCGGCAGAGAGATTCCACTGCGCCAAGAGTGTAGTGAAAAAAAAAACAAATTGATATTCGGACCTAAATTGAACTCGACTCAGACTCTATGTTTTTTTCTAAATTGTAAATGTTTAATTTTCTTCTCGTATTTTTATTTTAGCTTAGTAAATAGCAATTTTGTACTTCGATATTTTCTTCTATCTCTCTTATTTAAAAACAAAAAAATACTTTAACTCTATACCGATTTAAAAAGTCTACCAGGATACTAATATTATGACACTTGGCATTTTTCATTGTGTACATTTATTTAACAAATTTTGACTAACTAATTAAGTAATAATTGTTTTAATAAACTTGTAAATCAATTTTAAATTAATATTAATTTAATTGACACTAAGATTAAAAGTAATATCATAATAAATAATGTGTAATTATCGAAAATACATTTAATTAAGTGTAAAGAACATACAGTAAGTACATCAAAATGCCGCGTCAGATCGTAGAGTTCGCATTACAAGTGCAACTGACCCAATAAAGTTTACAATCAATCAGCACTTGGCCACGTTAATATCTTTAGTAGTAACATGATTTATTTGTCACCATTATAATTTCATAACATACCAACCAAACGTGCAGTCGAGTAGCAACTAGTCTGCTATCAACATGAAGATGTCATATAAAATTTCTCCACGACATTACTGTTTCATTTGCATATTTACTCTGCGATATACTATAAACTATTAATTTTATTTATTTTGATTTTAATAGTGTGGTCAAAACCTGAATATCAAGTGCTACAACAAGATATTCCAGGTTCGAATCCCAGATTTAGCCAACATTTGTATAAGTTTGTTATTGTCCTAGAATCTCGAACACTTCATCTTAAACGTCCTCTTATCTTAGTGTACAAGCCTTTTATCAGCCAAAGGTAGGCAAGGTTTTTTTAGCTATATGACCAACCCTTTGTTACTCTGGTACTCCAAGGAAAATCTTTAAGTTACACGTACACTCGTGGCAGTAGATAAATATCTCTTGCATACTTACTTCTGATTATCCGTAGGTTTTCACCGTGATTTAAAATGAGCCACGATAATTATATCATCATCATCATCGTGATTCATTTTTCATGATTCGTCATCATATTTGCCAAGTTTGATGATCAAAGTGATGTTAGCCTAATACAGTGAAACCTGGTTAATTGGGATCTCAAGGGACCAAGACATATTATGTACCAATTATTGAGGGTATGCAATAATGCAGTTTTACAATTAAGCAGGTTTAAATTATAGATAGTTGTCTCATTTACAGAGGCCCCCGTACAGACAAACAAAGCATGTGCGAAAGACGACGCGAAATGTATATAAACAAACATGTCAAAACCAGATTAATTTGTCGCAGTTATACAGGTAATTGAGTTACAAAGTCTCAATTATAGAGGTAAACATCGAAAAATTCTTAGAATTCAAATCTCATTTAACCAGGTTCAAAAAGTCCCATTAACAGAGGTAATTTAATGAAAAAGAACCGGGACCTCATTGCAACTCTTCATAATAGAGGTTTCTCACTTTTCCAGGTCCCACTTAACCAAGTTTCACTGTATTTAAATGTTAATAGGTAACCATATTCTTTCAAAGATATACACATATAAATAAATTGGTCTTTGTAATAATTTTGTTTTAAATAAAATCCATAAAATACTTAATATTTGAAAGATACACTATTATTTTATGTTAGACACGTGTTCCAAAGTCATTTATTTCAAATAATTGCTAATACGTGAATAAACAAATTAATTCGATTAATTATTTGATTAAACAATACGTATAATAATCGCGTGAGAATTTGAATAGCTATGATGCGAGAAAAAAATTGATCACTTGACCCGCGTAAGTGTTAGTGAGGCAATAAAAGAAACTACGACCAATATTAAATTTAACGATTTAATATTGCATCACCGGTGTTAATTGATCTCGAAGTTTAGATTACTGTAAAACATTACGATGAACACTAGCAGCTCTTGTTAACTTGGACGATATTATCCAGCGTACACATTGCGCCGCCTACTGCCGAATATCGCGTAAAATATGTGACTCTTTTTAATTAAAATTAGATATGAACATACTGATAAAGAATATTAATAACTCGTATAGAGTTAGATAGAAATATTACTGCCTAAAGTGTCGATGCCTTAGGCAATGTAAACTCTATTTTGATTTCGATAATCAAAGTTACTAAACTTTCACTAAACGTCTCTACAACTCATCATAAAGGGGTGTAAGGAGAACATACAAAATTGTTCTGAATCTTTTCTCAAATCTTTCTTAAATGGCAAAAAATCACCTAGTTGTTTATAAATGTACAAAAAGCATCCACAGAATAAAACATTTCCGATTTTTACTTGATAGAAATATTTGGCAGAAATAAATATATAGGCCGGGATCGGGGAGCAGAATTAAACATCGTCTCGTCAGGCAAGGACGGAGATCACGTCAGCATCCTAAGATTGTTGTAAGAAATTAGTAAGACACTAGATTATTTCTTCTTTGTGATTTTCGCTGAATATTGTTTGAAAGTTTTTAAAATTCAACTTTCTGTAAAGCTGTCATTGTCATGATTGACAGCCTTTTACAAGTCCACTGTCTAAGTCCATGTCCAAAAAATGTCACAAAGCACGCTGAGCTTTAGATGATAATAAATATTAGAATCAAGAGTGAGAAAAGTATCAAGAAAATAACAGTATACTGATGTTTAAAAGCCAATTTACAACGTATTTTTTGCGACTTTTAATAATAACATTACAGAGGTACATAATTAGTGTGAAAACCATCGACGTAGGCGGTGCGGTGCCTTCCCAAATTAAGTTGTTATACTTTAATTAAATGTTATAATAAAAGACCCATGTGGACCTCTGTTTTGCAAAAAAAATCTACCGCACACACGCAGGCATCCTCATTAACGTCCCATAATCTAGTAAAAACTAAATAACGTAATTGCACGCATCGAGAAAATAACCATTTGCCGCAAAATTGATTTCTTTTTCGAATTCCACGAATCTGATTGTGCGTGTTAAGGAGTTAGTTTTTTTAACTATTGTGTTGAGTTCTTTTATATAAACAAATAAGAAATAGATTTTCAAGATGTTTATATTAAATCCATTTGATGGCACTCGTTGTCTGCCGCGGCTGAAGTCGACAAAAAATGTTTTGTTTGGCTTCTGCAATAATTGCTCGGTTTGTATTTGTTTGTTGCTAACTAGCTCTTAGAGATAGCGTGTTTGGTTTGTTAATTGCTGTTTGTGGGTGTAGTGTTTAGTGAAGGTAATAAAGCTGTTGTGTAAAGCATTTCCCTTAAAGCGCGACAGAGAAATATTTATTTAACGCAAAGTTTTAAATTCGTATTACTTCAACGTCGATCGACTACTATGTCAAGTGACATCTTATAGTACAGTTATAAAGACATGTTCACGTTCAATGCTATGCTATATTATTATAACAACGGAATTTTTTTCATTTCAATAGTGTCAATATTTGTAAATATTTAATAGACAACTGATTTCTACGTATAATTCAAATTTCATTGAAAATGAAATCTAAACGCAAATAAAGATAAGTTATCTGCAAAATAATTGCTTTTATTACCACATCTGTTTATAACAATTGCAAGTTGGGTGGTCCGACTCGGTGTGTGTTCAATACTGATGTCGCGAATAAAAAATATAACTCTCAATGTTTACCAAACAACTTACTTTGTAGCCGCGAATTCCTGTTAAAATTATTATTAATGCTGGGAGTAGCTGAAATTCATTGTTTAAATTGCTATTTGCAGTCTTCCACTGGTTCTTGATTTTGTTGTTACAGAAATGAGAACTATAAAATGTTTAGGTATTCCAGAACAATCAATACAATTATAGATATTATGTTATAAATTATAAAATGTAACGCAGTTTAACTATACTAAAACTATTGAAAATACTACGAAAAAATATACTGCAATAAACTAAGAAACCGGCTTCAAATAGACTCATAAATTAAGTCCAATATACATAGTTAACAAAACGAGTGTTCGTCATAATAACAGAATCTATCACCCTATTTCATACCGTAGGTGTTATAAGGCTATGCGGTGGCGAAAAGATATTTATAACGTCATTCCGTTGTATGTTCTTCGTATGAAATCTATGGGACTATATTTCTTGGTCGATCTATTTTGGTTACTTAAAGTAGGAAGAGGCGACATGTAATAGAAATGTCATGAATATTCTAACTAACATTTATTTTTAGTGAAGTCGACACTTAACTATCAAAATATTTTGTTTGACCCAAATTCCGTGACAATTTCTTACTCAATCATATCACTCGATAACATCTTCAGTTAGAGATATATATAATCTGGTATTGACTAAAAATATCTCATACAAATCTATATTATATTGACACAGTTTCGGTTCGACATCAGAAATTCACCTACTTTCCTTGTGTCTAGATTTTTGATACTAGTCAAGTGTTAGTTGTCAAACTGATTACGATACGGGAAATTTACTTGCCTGCTGTTGCATCGAACTTTGTAATAATTTATTTTCAAAAGTTATAAAACCATCATAAGAAAATCCCCATATATGAGACTCATAAACAGAGAACGATAAGCCCAAAAAAAGGAGAAAAATATTTAAATTTTGGGCTAGTAACCTCAGTTTTTATTATTTTATAATTTCATGATGAAGATGTTGCTGCTCATTTCTTGCTGCATCTTCTGTCTCATGTTCTCAGTGTTTATTGACGTATGAACTTTCTAGTTGGTAGGACTCCATTTCTGACTAGGATTACCTATTTCTACCGCAATACAGCAATGGGTGCACACTTGTGTCCCGGTCAGAAGGGTATATAGATTATAGATAGTTAGCTATATATAGTATAGATAGCTTTATTTGACATAGGGCTGTATCAAACAAAGCTATAAAAGCCGCATAGGCTAACAGCACTTACATCACAAAAAATAGATATTATATAGATTATAGGCTGTCTCGCATTCCACCTTCTCCCTATTCTATTCTAGTCTTCAGAAGTGACTGCATTGCTTGTGTTCTGTGCTTCTATAGCCTTTTTTAAGTTAGTTACGGATTTCCATAGGCTGTACTAGGCCAATTACCATCCGGTAGACTATCAGCTCAATTGTCATATCAGTTTAATAAAAACACGTAAGAACTTTGCCGCAGACATCCTATAAAAAAAGTAAAATTTGATCGGATAGGTCTCAAAACCTGGTGATATATTGTACTTATATTTTTTTTAAATCGGAACAACTTGTTTGTTGATAATACCTTATGATGACATCTGCTCGTAACGTTCCATTTGCATAGAGTAATAAGTTCAGATGTTTGATGCGACTTGTGTATAGATAGTATTAGTGTCATTGCCATATTGTGATACTGAGTTTGCGGTCGCGTAAGTGGACTGAATAGACAGCAATCCGATATTACTAAGTAATTTAACTATTGACAGTAACCTTAAGACTTGATATGTAGGCATTAAGCGATATTGGATACTTCGTTTCAAATTTTCCTAGACATTGTAGGAAAATTATAACATAGTAAACTTTTATCAAGATCTAGCAAATGTTTCAAAGTTCTTCATCCTAGTCTGTTATTCGCCTTTCACTAAGTGCTGACTTTCTGCCATTTCACACAAGGTCACGAGTTCGCATAGCGTAAGAGTAACATCAAAGTATTGTTTTTGGGCCTTCTGGAGTCTCTGAGTCTCGTTCTAGAAATACATAGTCGAATCGAAATAAATGTATTTACTTTATTATCATATAGTAATCACCATCTTAATTTAATAGAATACTAGATATGTTTAAATTATAAATTTGAAACAATCAAAGAAAGAAATTAAAGGAACTTACAAAATAAGTATTTACATATTATGTATGTCGTCCGTTGCAATCCTTATTTTTGATCAGAAACCTTCGCAGCGAGCACCCAACAACTCACTCAAGTTTCATCTTGTTCGTATAAATGGTAGATATAAGAAATCATAGATGACAAACAAACAAATATCAAACAATTTTTTTTGTCAGTAACCTTCGCCAGTGCGCACACAATATTTCAAGTTTTGTCGTAAACGGATGTATGGTATAGTAACGCTTAGAAAAGGAACTAAAAATGATGAAAACGCGAACTAAGCACCTCCTATTTCGTGTGTCTTATAAATGTTGGAATATAGTGAGAGTACAGAAAAGATTAAATGGCGGGACGGACGGAGGACGGCAGAGGCTCATGACCAGCAGTGAAATATTTGAATTGGTATAAATGTTAAGTAAAATATTTCATTCACTTACTTATAATTTCTTACATTTATAAAGAAATTTACACCCGTTCAGACGCTGAATATAAATAAATAAAACAAAGGGGCAATTTTAATACTCCGAGCGGAAATATTTTATACTCAAAGTTAGTCTCAAAGACTAACAGCGCCTTTGTGTTAAATTATTTTATAGGTACCTAAAACTTAATTATCTTTTAATAAACAGAAATTAAATTTATGTAAATATTCTTTTTAGTAAATTATTTTAGATAACTTTATGCATAAATTGACTATATGATAGAAGGCTTGAAGGTTGAGAAAAAAGAAATAAATATATATTTTTAGTCTGTTCTTTGGCATATATGTACGTTTCAAAATAAATTTTAATCACAATCAGTACATACAGCTTTATTGTTATAAAAAATAAAGTAATACCTATTTGCTAAATAACTGTTACGTGACAATATCTCACATTCGCTTGCCAAGTTAGTTCGTACTTCTTACGGAAATCATAGGCTTATGAAATTGTTTTTAATGGAATAAATTGGTTAAAAACGTAAAAACTTAAGGTTGAATCTAAATCAGAACGCTATTATTATTAACTAAATGTTTATTATTTTAATCATTTATATTATGTTAATTAAACTAAATTTTGTAAATGCGTAACTAACCTGAGAAGAAAATATCTCGTCAATATTACTAAGAATTCTAAACAAAATCAGTCAATCACATACAATAACTCGCTTTCTTCCGTTCGGGAGCTAAATAACCGAGTGGACGTTCTTTGAAATGACGTTGAGCAGTTCTTGGCCGTTTCGTGAAGATTTTTCGTCTATTTCGTTCTGTTCGGCCCGGCAAATGGCCCGGAAAACAAGAACCCATTTTTCCGGGACGTTTGCTTGGCGGTATTAGGGTGGTACTGTGCATGGGTACGTTGCCCTACGTCCGTTAATGTAGAGTAAAGATAATGAATGAGTTGTAGTGGATCAATGTTTTTTTTAAAATAAGGTTTTATCTTTGATTTTATACAAATAAGGGTGACAATAGATCACACATTCCAACTGATAGTAAGTATATGGTATGGTATAGAGACCTTCGTCTATCCTCGATTAAGAAGCAACATGCACATGCATTGTCACTCCTGGTGACTTAAATTGCCTCGTAACCAAATAAAGATCTCTCGTTCTCGTGAATCACTATAATATGAAACACGGCATAATTATTTTGTTTTTTTATAGGATAAGGGTGACAAACGAGCACATAGTCCATCTGATGGTAAGTGGTTGCTGCGGCCCATAGACATCTATCCTCTATTACAAATCAAAATGTAGATGCGTTGTCACCCGTGAGGACTAAGATGGAATGCCTCATTTCCAGTAATAAGGGCCTCTGGCCACCTGCACTCACCAAGCGAAACGCAGAGGTAAACCTCTACTTCACGCTGGTTTTCTGTGAGGTCGTAGTACCACCCCGGTTCGAGCCGGCCCATCCGTGCAACAGCAAAAGCTGCCACGTGGCTCTGCCACTGTTTATGTTTTTCTATTCTCGCTGGCATTCTGCGAGATGGTGGCAATTCCTTAATCGAACCGACCCATTCGTGTTGTAACCCACAAATATATACTGCTAGCTTGGCTTTTCCTAAAATAAGTAAAATATTTTTTTTATAACATAAGGGTGACAAACGAGCACACAGTTCACCTGATGGTAAGTGTTTGCTGCGACCCATAGACATCTACATCTATCCTCTATTACAAATCAAAATGCAGATGCGTTGTCACCCGTGAGGACTAAGATGGAATGTCTCATTTCCAGTAAAAAGGGTCTCCAGTTCTCTACACTCACCATACGAAACACAGCAGCGTTAAGCTGATATTTTACGCTGGTATTCTGTGAGAGCGTGGTTCTTCCCCGGTCGTGCCGACTCATTCGTGCTATACTACTAATATAGGTGTAGCATGGCTCTACCACGTAAAAAAAAAAGACTTCAATTTCCTAATTTTCTTCACTATAAATTTTGTAATCTAAATTAAAAAAAAAATTAAGACGCCGGGCTCGGAATTTTACGTCTGACGTAAGCAAGATGGCCGTCATCTATCTGAAATCATATGATTTTTCCTGCATTCCCCACAGTAGCCTCTTACGCCACGGAGTGAAACGGGTATTGTATTTCTTTACGCAGTTATCACAACATGGTATAATTTAAAAATCATGTACCTATTATTCCTACGTTAAGAGTATATTGCATGAAATCGAATTGTACTCAATTTTGAAATTAGTACTACTTTATAGTATCACATGTAGACGTGTATGTAACGGGACTCGGTACATTTATGGTTGTATTTATTAAGAATTCAATTACGAAGACAATTCTGATAAAGCCGTTTTATATACGAGGTCTCCTCCCAATAATTTCTCTCTGCCAAATACATACACGTCTGGTAGGTTATTTGGTATATATTAATCTTTTGACAATTTGTCTGATGGTGAGCCTTTCAAGTTGCGTATTACTCACTTGTAAGTTTTTTAAATATTTATTTTATTGCAACATAAACCATCGTAATTGATCGTGTGAATGCTTTTTTTAAAAAGTCTTTTTATATTAGGCTGCAATGTTGGTGTAATTTGCAGTCTCAGGACGCTTGATTTTTTAATGTTATTTCATTTAATTGAATAACACTATTTTTACGGATTTTATCGCGTTTAATTTACTATTTTAGTTTCCGACGTTTCGGGTGCTTTACATCAACCCATGGTCACAGGGGGCCTGAGATGTTTGACGTACTAATGTCACAGTTAGCCCGGCTACCTTCAGTTTGTTAATATTAATTTTTGGTTCGATTTATGCAGAATGAACTTACAGTATCCTGAAATCTTGCAGTGCTTTGCTTGGGTTTGGATTTAATTTTGTTAATTATAGGATCCCAAGCAGATGACAGCATCCATCCATCTTCTCTATTGAAATTAGGATGTTTTTTTTTATTTCAATAGCCTCGCGTATCATCCTTGGTAGGAATCGGTGTTCTTTTACGAGTATTTGTGGTCTATCAAATCTGATTATTAATATATTTCATATTAATCAAAAGTCACTTATTTAAATAGGTCATTAAGACATTGTTTGAATAATATATCAGATGCACGTATTGGAAATACTTCGTAAATCACATAAGATGGTATAACTATTATCACAGTCAAATATCGTTCTTGACAAGTTGCTTTTTTGTTTTTCGGTTTAAAATCAAGTGAAAGAATATTTTAATGATATGACAGTTTTCAAAGCCAAATCACTGTACAATGGAGAAAAAGGAAAAACTGTTACACGAAAATAGTTTTTATTAGAGATTGGTTGTGTTGGAAATAAGATTTTTTCATAATATAAGTAATAATATTCTGCTTCTTATTTAGCACAAAAGTATATATATAAGAAAGCTCTAAGAAAGCTCTACTAGTACTTTGTATAACTTGTACAATTAAGTTGTCCAAGGGATTAATTCTTGTGAGATTATAAAGAGGACAAAGAATTCATGGAGTACTTCAATAGTTGCGGTAAATCCTTGTTTACATTTTTAGTCTTTAGACATCCTGTTACCGGGGAGGCGCTAGCTGTGAAATCGTGCATCTCCATTATACCACGACAAGGATGTCTTGTCTTGAAGTATTTTTATGTTGGTTTTCCAATTATTATTAATTTCACATTTTAGTTAAATAAGAAATGTTTTTTGTACTTGTATTTAGAGGTTTCTAAAGAGAACTCATATCTCTTTTTATTTTATAATACAAGCTTCCATATTGCCAAATTGGCTATTTTATGTAGTACTATTCTTTAAACTGTGACCATAGTCTTACCTATTCTAAACTATTTATGGCATTCTTTGTTTTAAGTTGGTATCAGGTGTCTGTGGACTACTAAAGCCACTTACAATAAAGACTGTCAGCTCATTTTAATCTAATGTTATTAAAAACTTACATATCAAATAATATAAAATAATGGATATAAAATGCAAATTTTACGTAATTTCCGGAGTTCATATGTTATTAATTTTTATTACTTTTTTATCTTATAACAAAGGTTATCGCGGAAAAATCCAATGCCAAATTATAATTCCGCCGTTGAAAGATACAACGAAAACAAACACTACGCCTTCGCTACTTAGGAAACGTTCTGGAATTTAACGGAAGGTCCCCGACAAATACCTACCTACCGCAGCGGCTGTATCCTGCGGGATTAGACGCCATTACAACCCCTTAATCTTAAGGCTGAGACGTACTTTAAGAAGATATATCTACATCTATGCCGTCTTGTGGTTTAACATTGGATTTAATGTCTCAGCGTACTGGTACGTTAATGAAACCAAAAAGTTTACTTTGTGATAAAACACACGTGTTGTATTTAATTACTCTGCTGTATTATGATGACAATAAATGTATAAATTGTATAAGAGATGTATTGTAAAGTCAGTAACATTAATAGTGACGAATACAAAACAATCGCAGTCATTTTTAGACATCCTTTGGAGATTCATTTGGAGAGACCTTTGTATATGCAATGCCCTATTCCCTTGCAACCTAAACTATATTTGTTAAGTATATTTTTGTAGTAATAAGTTATAATATTATATAAGGTAAAATTAGCGTAGTGGTGCTGATCCTTTGGAGTTATTTAGAAAATTCAACCCACACAGTGTGAAATAATCGGAGAAGTGAGGGTCGGATTCGCGCATGAAGGGTTCCGTACCATCTTAATACACGATTCTAGCAGGGGAACCCCTTTTAAATATATTTTAATTTGTATTATTTGTCGTTATAGCACGGCCACAGAAATACACATTCTGTGAAAATTTCAACTGTCTACCTATTATGGATCATGAAATACAGCCCGCTGACAGACAGACAGATGGACCGACGGACGGACGGACAGCGGAGGCTTAGTAATAGGGTCCCGTTGATTACCCTTTGGATACGGAACCCTGAAAATTGTAGAACTGTATTGTATTGTATCATAAAAAAAATCTTAGTAAGCATTACGGATGTTTTTTCTTATTAGAATTTATCTACATATGAAATAATATTAATTATTTTTAAAGTAAAAAAGAAATTTGAATAACATTTTTTCATAACAGCTCTATTAGGCTGATATTTATTTGACGGTGCTACGACCGCTGTCTTTTTTATTAACACTGCAGAACAACATTTAGGCCGGCCACATACATACGGAACTCCGTTTCGGGATTCCGTTTCGAAATTCCGATTCGGAATCCCGAACGCAGCAAGTCCATATAAAATATATGACCCGCTACACACGTACGGTATTTTTCCGTACGGAATTTTGCGGGCAAAACGGGATTCCGTATGTGTGTGGCTGACCCGTTCGGAATTCCGAAACGGAATCCCGAAACGGAATTCCGTATGTATGTGGCGGGCCTTAATCAGCAGTAGACAATGCAGGCTGAAATAATTTAAACACCTAAGGCAATCCTTACATGGCACATAATTTTACTTTAATTTAAGTTAAATTTAATTAAAGATCGATATGATTTTAAATTTTCCGTGAAGTGGCGGCTTAAGCGAAGCCACTACCCCATATCAGCCTATCCTAATAGGCGATTAAAGAAAATAAAACAGAAATGGGTAGCAGGATCTTTCTGATAACAAATTAAAAAAAAACTGCGGTTGCCAAACTTTGCGCCTGCCAAACGAAGCAAATATGGCAAATATACGGGAAGCAAGGCCATCTAGGCCTATAATCAGCAGTATACTCCTGATAGGCTGTGATGAGTAACTGAATGATTTAAATAATTAGAGAGCCGCTGATTATTTCATTACCTGCAGCGATAAATTACTTTACCGCTCCTGTGGGTTCGATTCCAGCCCGAAACGTTGTTGTGTAAATTGTTATTATGAACTACGTATCCACCACGCCTCGACTAACGATGTGGCTTATTACTCGACTAACCGTACTGTCATAGGTCAATTCAAACAATTTAAATATGTGCAATATATTTTTTTTATAATTATTTTACATTATTTACAAAATAATTTAAAATGACATTGCTGTAACCTACGCCGTGAATTATCGTGGAAGATGACGAGAATTACGTAAAAAAATTGTTTAATAATTGACATATTTGCCTTCTGATTACAGAGACACAAGGACGCGAATGATATCAATATTTCTCTGGTTCAAATTCCAATAACGTGGTCTTAAATATATTTATAATAAATATATAATCTAGAGTATCATCAATCAATTTAAAAAGCATCATAGAAGTAGGTTAACACACTTCAGTAGCGAATCTTTGACACCAGTAAGAGCTTTCTACCAACTACTTATATACATTTTGAAAAGAATAGATTTTAAACTCTTCACGCAGAGATTTAAAAACAAGCTAAACTATTCGCGTTTAAAAAACGTAATTCAAAGTGATTTTTTATCATTTTTGTTTTAGTAATGTCTCTGATAATGTTCTTCAAAATTTGACACACTTAGAACAAGGAAACAACTAAATGAAATATTTACTTTTTAAACATGAATCAATAGACAACTCGACCTACAAAACAACATGACAGTTTAAATGAAAATGCAGGTAAAATACAAGATTACATCGATAATCCATTATCAGCAGTGATAGCCGGTCATTGACTGAGAATCGGGCGTTGGTTAGAATTTATTTTTTTAGGTTTACTAAAGATATTTTTATAACATTAACCGATTTTACTAACGCAACGAATCAAAAATTTAATTCTACGTGCGATGACTGCTTTTTTTTTAATTTTTAATGTGTTACAAAATTAAAGAGACATATAAAACAAATTCTACATTTGACACATACAAATAATAAATATTATACCAGGTAATTTTGCAGTTGAAATAAATTTAAATTAACTGAAGCTAAATTTAGCAACATGTTATATCAAAACTTTCAGACTAACTGTAAAAGTTTCGAATAAATAACAACAGTTTAACAGTCGTAAGGAGTCAAGTTCCATAGACATTAGGGAAACCGTAACAAATAGTGTTGAAAGGGTGAAGTAGAGTAAAAAGGAATTGTGAGATAATGTGTGACCGCTGATTTAAATATCAATTGAGCGACAATTTCATTCAAAAATAAGGTAAACGGTCGTACCGTTACTAGACCTTCCTTGTTACACAATTAAGAATGTTAAGGAATTCTTTTCAAATTTTATATAACACGGGAACGTGTAATTAAAACATTTTATTTATCTATTTTATATTAGCAACAATAGATCCCTCTGGGTGTTGTTCTTCATATTAATTTACTTCATGTCGTAAATATTTATTACTGGACCTAATAAATATTGTTGAATTGTAAAGTATTGTTGTCAGTGAATTATTGGAGACAAATTTTTAAATCTTAGTTTTAAAACGCAGATTTATTTAAATTTTATTACGTAACATAATATACAATATTTTATTATATACAATATTAAAAACTATAATAATAAAAAAAACTAAAACTAGAAACTTAATTATCATATAGTCCTACTCCCCGCGGTATCGTGCCAAGAACGCTGGCTGCGTTTCCCCGCTGAATGGCTATACTTAGCCTTTGAGCGAGAAAAGAACCAGCCCTCTTATCACCAGCAGCAACGACCAGCCGCGGATGGAGTTCCTTTAGGAACTTCACCGCACGTGGACCCCACGGACCGATAGTCTCTACAGCAAATGGCACAAATATGTGGTTATCTCTCAGAGACTTTATATGCGCCACTTATTTAGTTCAGAAAATCAAAATTATAACACAATGTCTTCTAGACTAAATTTTTGTCACATCGGTCAATTTGTACAGAGACCAGCCATCTGCGTAGGACAGGATTAAAGTGCACTTGAAAAACACACACACGTGAAAAACAGAAAAAGAAGAAAGTTTCTTGCTCTCATAGACCGATCGGAGGGCAATCTAATATAATCGGAAAGAGATCAGGCACAGGAACAACTTGGGCTTTACGTGCTTTCCGAGAAAACACCATTAAATTTGTGATCCCTACTACGCTACTATTGAAAATTTCTTAATAACTGATTTTAGGCCAGACCTAGGATTCGTACTTAGAATCACATGATCAGCAGTTACTTCCGACTACTAGACCAACGAGACCATCACATCACAATTATACAACACAAGCAACACCAAAAAATGAAAACGTAAAAGACGGTCACTTTCAAAGCAAAATATTTATCTTAGCTGACATAACATCACGTCGTCTATTCAAAAATTAGCCTATGTCTATTCAAAAGCTTGGGCAATGTGTAATGTGTTGATTCAAGAAGAATATGGCCCATTAGAATTACTGAACCTTGCGTCTATACAACGTTCGTCTAGTTCATTAATATCATGAAAATGTCATTTTTGAGTTGAAATTTATAAATAACGTGACTTTTTATCATAAGAAATAAATAAGAGCCTTAACTATTAATATGATTGCAATAATGATAACGATGATAACTATAGATTATTGCTAGAAAATGATAACTGAAAACCTTTTTGTATGGAGATTAATACTAACCAAATATAAAAAGTATTAGAAATTATAATTAAATATACGAAAATTATTATAAGAAAAAATATAATAAAACTCAAATTAGAAGGCAATTTATACTCCCAAAAAATTAACAAATAAGAAACAAAGTAAATTAATTTACGGTAAATCTGTAAGATCGCATCAATTAACATAAACCGCACTTAGAATGTGTCTAAAGAATAAATAGGTCAAGATATCTGAAACCGTATAACTGTACGTTGTATTATCACTTTCACATACTCCCAGTGAGTATCAAAATTATAACAAATTTATGTTCCCGACGCCTTCGGTCGATGCATTTTTATTTCTTTTAATGTTAATTGAAATGACATGGCTGGTGTCGCAGCCAGTCGTCTTTTATTTCTATTTTTATTAATTCTTTTTATTTGTATCCCATCGTGTTCAGCCATCCAGTTCTATACTCGAGCTTTCCTATTTTATGTTATCTAATCGATGAGTGGGGTACGCTTACGTGGCGTTAAACTCAAATTTATTACTTCTTAATATTAGGTTCACATAGTATTCATAAAACTCTCTGGTAAAAACTTTAAATTCCTATAAAGCAACATAATCGAAAAATTACGCATTAGCAATAATTATTACAATAATTTTATCACGAGTATAGATGCGGCTGATAAAATATTTTACCCAAAATGTGTAATAATTTAATATTTTTGTAGTTTGTTTAAGATTTCAAGTGTTAAAAATAATCAATATAAAAGTAAATGTGTTTTTATTTCTGAAGAATTTAAGTTATCATCAAGGACACTTATCCCATTTTATACAAGTCTCTAACTTTATTATACCTCACGAACCTTGCATGTTGCCTAACAATAGAACGGTATTTGCTATGTATTTATTATCGTAAATAAAGCAAAGATTTATGGCTGATTGTTGGTTTTCTAAATGGACATCTAGAATTTCTAAGGTGTACTCAATTTGTTGCAAATCTCAATAAATTTATGTAAATAAAATAACTATGATTTTGAGTAAATTGGTAAAAAATTAATTTTATCGTCATTAAAATATGTTTTTCTTTTAAAATAGATTAAAATATAAACCGGCCAATACATGTGAAAAAATTTCGCTGTAATTTATCACATTTTTTCTAAATTTTCTTTCCGTTTATTTCTAGTTTTATTTAGTAGTAGAATCCATCGCCCCACTACATCATGTAGAGCCGACAATGGGTTGGTTATTCCAGAAAGATCCTCAAAGAGGTTCTTATCCTCTAAATGGCGGTTTGAACATCTTGTTTATGCCGGGTGTAAAATATCCAGACCGGCGACTTAGCAAACTGACGGGAGCAATGTCAAAGGTGCGAGAAGTCTGATGGTGTGGCAGTATTTCCGTCTGCTAATCGTGCCGATTAAGGCTAACCTTCTAACAACGGAGAAAGCCCAAATCTATATATAGACTTTTACGGGCTGTTGAAGTAGTATAAGAAGAAATAACACGTAGGGTGATACTATACAATACTATAATAATAATAATTCTTTATTTCAGATATCAAAGATCCATAAGTTGTTAGTATGACTTATGTTAGGTTAGTAATTGAGAACATTAAATAAATTTAATTAAATTAAATCAAAACTAAAATCAAATCTATACCCAAAATTAAATTACAATAAAATCAAAAATAAAAAATAAAATAATAATCGAATAATAGGAATGTCAAAATAAAATACAATCAAACAAAAAATCAAATAAAAATCAATCGATATCAAATAATGTCTTAATTAAATTAGATTAAATACAATCAAATAAAATAAAATATCAAAATGAAATCAGATGAGGTCAATTTGGATTTAATTTAAATAACTGTGTTTTAAAATAATCTGATTAATTTTTTTTATATCAAATTGTTTAATAAAATTATTTTTTAACAAGTATAATATGAATATATAAATTCAAGATGTTGAAAAGTAAATTAACTAAGATCCGCGATGTAAAATAAAATGATGTGTTTTACTTAGTTTAAAGAGCACCTCCCGCTCTCCCTCAATTGCATGCACTATCCCCGTCACCACTAATCCCAGCACCACTACACTAGGAGAGACACACCACTGTCGATAATACGACACGTGTTTACGAGTAGTGCTGGGATTATTGGTGTCGAGGATAGTGCACGCAATTGAGGGCGGACGGGAGATGCTCTTCAAACTAGGTGAGACACATCATTTTTTACGCGGTACTTAGCTGATTAAATTTTGTCATTTTTAATATATTGAATTTCTGAACTCTTTTTAATCTTGAATAACTAAATAAGTTTACTAAATTGAATAATTTTCTCCTTGTTGTAGCGAATCTCACCATCAGCACGCGCGGCGTCAATCTAGAACTGCTCATCCACTCGCCCGTACAGGACATGTACCTCTGCTTCAACCGTTCTCGACTTGTAGGCAGACGTTTGGTAAGATGCCTAACTAATATATTAAAGTTCCGTACAGAAATTTTATAAAATATTCTACTAAACGCTAAATATTTAAGCAATATCATGAAATAATCAATTGTTATTTATTTGTCAACAGTCCCGATTCCAAGCGGAGAGACAACCAAATTGCTTATTCAAGGAAGAGTTTGTGGACGGCTACAGCACATTTCACCTTGTGAGGAACAACGACCGATACATAGGGTTCAACCGGCGGGGTGTCCAGCTGCGACGCCTGAAGAGTCGCCTCTCCGAGCGCGCACACAAGTGCTTCGCCTTCATGAAGGAGAACCAAGACTTCGATATAAATAGGCACAACAACATGGTAGCGGCGGATCTGCCGAGACGTCCGCAGCGTAGACTTCGGCCTCCACCGCAGAACTCCATAAAACCGTCCTGTCATGGCGTACGCCACCATCATAGCAGACATCAAAGGCGAAGGAACTGCGAAGGCACGTAGACATCCAGTCTCATCATTAGCAGCTCACTTACGCTTCATCGCTTCGCGCGTTTTGTTGCCAGTTGTCGATGGGCCTTGTGGACAGAGTATTAGTCAACTATCGCAGTATTATTTCCGTACGAGGACTGGACAACGTTAGGCTAGCAGTCGGCCGCGGTGGCCGCGGCGTTCTAAACGCCAATGAATGGTAGCTGAAGCGAGTGCAAGCAAACATTTGAATGGAGGGGAAAAAAGCCGGGCCGGGACGGCGGCTGGAGATGTGAAATTCCTTAAGGTCGTGTAACATCGTGGCAATCGTTTGCTCTTGCGCTCGCGCGGACTCGTGCTCTAAAAGGAAAAAAGGTTTTCTGAGGAAAGAGCAAATAGTTGTATCGCTAGTCACGAGTCTTCCGACAGACCACCGCTGATTTCTAATGATCGAACACGACGAGGGAACTTTAAAACACGTCGTCAATGTAAAATTTTTTCGTTGCTTAACGAACATTTAGACATTTGATAAAAACTTACCAAACCTCGACTGCTCCGGCTGGCTCGCCATTAATGTAGTTAAAGCGCCTTTACGTCAATTCTCAGTGTATTATTATTTAAATGCTTTAATATTAAGTTCGGATCGCGTTATCTGCTTGTAAATATAATAAATATAATTGTGTTTACTTATTTATCGAAGAAAAAACTTAAACAGAAAATTGTAAACGTAGGTGTTAGTTGTATAGTTGTATTAAAATTATTTGTATTTAATTATGGGTATTTAATCTATCCGACCAACCGCTCTCTTGTGATTAGCCACGGATATTGTAACTATTAATTGTAACTTCATGTCTGTATACTTCAATTACCACGACATATTCTCCAATATTTACTAATGTTGCTATGGCTTATGAATTTGATGTATGATTTGAGCATTTTGTAAATATTATTTTAAGTGTTTGTTTGAGAGTGATAGGTACTTGAATCTCTTTTTGTTATAAATCTGTATTCAATGTTGCAATATTTACATCCACAATAACATTCCTAATATGTAAACGTAATGGAAGACAAAATGAAGGAATTATTTTTTGTATAATTTGCCATGAACTGTTATAAAACTCGTATTTATTAGTGAACATTGTAATCAAATGTATTTTAAGATCTGTGCCATAGTGTGGTGGCAGTGTACGACTTTATGTTCGCAATGTAATTAGTGTGTTAAGTTAATGTCTGTTAACTATTAATAGATAAAAGAATGTTTAACGTAAGACAAGTAACTGAATATAAAGCATTAATGTATCCTATACCCAGTGTGAAAGTGGCTTAAAATATTGCGTATGCGGGGTGTAAGGTTGTTGTGAACTTGACCTTACACCTAATATAATATTCAGTGTTATCGTTGCTACTGTCATTGATTAGCGATATTACCGATGCTCTACATTCCATATAATAACGATGTATTCCGCGATCGACAAAGTAAAATAAAACACAATACATTCCAAAACGATTACTATATGATATGTTATGAGAAAATGCATTTAAAAACACAATAAAATTGTTATATGATATTGTATATTGTATCTTCGGTATCTCTATTTATATATTCAGACGCTCAGAACGAAATCATATAATTGCTAAGAAAAATTACGAAATTAAAGCATATTTAACTCGCATTACTGTATTATTTTTTTAAAATTCATTCACAGCAAAGCGACTGTGTAGAGGCTGTGTTAGAATATTCACTACCTCATATGGACTATATGGAGGGTCGACGTGGGTATCGTAAGAGGTGCCAAAGGAAAACAGCGTCGACGGCAGCGCCTTCCTAAAAACAAATATAAAAATAGAAAACATGGTTGCCAACCCGCCTGCCAAGCGTATCCCTCCTTTGAGGCAATCTGTGAAGAGGCTTATGTCTGACATTTACGCATTTACCATGGGGAGTGCTCTGAGGAATTGTTCGGATTAATCCCAGCCGCCAAATTTCACAAACGCACATCGCGGCAGAACTCCCGATACCATCCACACCATCTGGATGATTGGCGGTCTAACACTGTGCGATTTAGAAGATGTTTTCTTCCTCGCACAACTTCCCTGTGGAATCGATTACCACCAGCGATTTTTGCATACCGATACGACTTAGGGACCTTCAAGAAAAGAGCTTACTCCTTTTTAAAAGGCCGACAACGCATCTGCAATTACCCTGGTTCCCCTGGTGTTGCAGTTGTTCATGGGCGGCGATAGTCACTTACCATCAGGTGAGCCACATGCTCGTTTGCCCCCTCTCCTATAAAAAAAACAGTGAACTTTGATAGTCCAACATGGTCACTTGCTACTATAGCCATTGGGCACAACTAACTGAAAGAAAAGAAAGAAGGATATACATAAATTTCGATAAGACCTCTATCTCTTACAATTCAAATCGGAATAAATATAAACAAGGGTGTGGTACGAATATCAATATCAAATACAAAGCAGAAGAGAACTCCTTCAACCTAGTAAATTCACATTTAAGAGGTCAAGGTCATCGCGCAGTCTTGTAGCGCGTACTCACAAATATTGAGCGGTTCACGAGGACAATTATTATACAACGTATACAAATACTGTTATTGATACCATAAACTAACATTTACCGAGTCCTTAGTGCCTATTTACTCGGTAAATTCAGCGCTGAACAAGGTTCATCAGAAGTTCCGTACATGTGATACACAAGGTGAGGATAAAATCTTAAAAGGTCGCATTATATAACTATAAAGCGCACATAGATGATTAGTGCCTATTTAATTTTTTTTTATCCACTCATTAGCATTCATAATTTTATTTACATATTTACAGCTACATACTATAGTTATTCAAATATTAAATTAAATTGTTAGTGATTGTTAAATATATGATCTTTCTTATTTTATTACCAATACGCGGCATATATGTTAATCCTCAGGGGTAACAACGCATCGACATATTAATTCATAAAGTGCAGAAGTCCGGGCGACGGCGCACCTACTTCTACATCAGGTCGATTGTGCGCTTGTTGGTAACCCTACTTCGAAGAAATTAACGTTCACGTTTTTGACAGTTTTTCTGTACAAAAGTTTATATCTACGTTTTGTTGTGCGAATTTTATTATATACCTATACCTATATCATATAAGCGGAAGATTTTTTTGTTTTTTTTTACACATGCTAATCTCTGGAACTACCAGTCCGATTTGAAAAATTCTCTTTGTTTATTACAGTCACATTCACGAGAAGTAGCCTTAAATATTGGTTTTTGTTCAAGTCGGAAAAAAGCGAACACGAACTGCTTTATCAGCGTGCGCTGGCGTTATAAAAATATAGATCTTTACTTGTTCTAAAAATATCCGCGATATCATATGCCTATTTCTTATACATAAACAATTATTTTGTGTCAAAAAATTATTGACAATTATCCCTACGAACAAAAATTACTTCATCATCAAGACAATTTTATGAAGATAAACTTAGCGCTGCATAGCATTTTATTTGGACGCATAGTTTAAGAGATAATGAAAAATTGAAATAATTCAACACTTGACTCGGCGCCCGAACGACGCATAAGCATAACTAGCCGCCCGATGAGACCGAGACGCCCCTATAAGCAAGGTGTCATGTCGCGCGGCTCAAACGCGTGATATACTCGGGTGAAACCGTGGGGAATAGCTGGTTTTACTATATGCATGGTATTTAGTTTAATTACACGGTCTTCTGTTTGCATCAATATTATGTATGCACAGAATTATAACCCACAGAAACCACAACTGTGAAACCGTGAGTGCAATGAGGCAATTTGAAATAAGCTATAAATGGCCTTAGTTTACTGTCACATTTAAGTGACAGTAGTCTTATGGGTGGGTGGGAATACAGACTGCAAAACTCAAATGTCGTGGGCTTGAATCCGACTCTCGACTACTGTCGTGAACTACTCCTAGCTTAAGCATATTATGTTTAAAGTCGGATTGAATACTAAGTGTGTTTAATAGGGTTTCTATAGTTCTTATTCTTCTTTAATAAAAATTAACATGTGCGTGGTAGCTCAAGGCTAAGCACTATAGACTATACTACACTATAGACTGTATCTTTAAAATATTTTTATTCCTCAAACATGCAGGTCTGCTGACGACTTTTACTTAATCGCTGATCACGTAGTATTCATCAGCATTTAAAATAGAACCCGGCTCGCTCGCTTGATTGAAATCTAAGGCAAGCTACGCCACGGCTTTATAACGTAACAATTGGATCATTACTCAGTTTAGAAATACCCTTCTTCTACTTCTTAGCCTTTTTAAGCCGACCACTGGACATAGGCTTTATAAAATATATGTCAGTAGTCAAGGATTGCTTAAAACAATATAATAACCACGCTGGACAGGCTAGTAGGTTAGTAATACTGTTAGAAATACGTAGGATTTAACGTATTTTTTAATGCGTGCCTGTCGTTGTAATTTTAAGTGCGTCGTTTCGCACGCTAAATTATAATCAAATCGCAACGGCTTACTAACGTTAACGATTAACGTTTTATTTCCATTATCCATCCATTATAGCCTATAAAAGCCCACTACTGAACATCATAGCCTTATGTTAAGAGGGGATTTTGCAATAGTTTCAGCGCCTGGTTTGTCAACCAAAGTTATTTTTAAATTATTTTTAGTGGTTATCAGGAATATGCTGCTGCACATGTTTCATGTTTCAGTTTCCCTCTGTCGTTTCTTACGATACTGGTGGTGAATACTTTTACACCCCCACTTCACGGTTATATCATATTGATTGAAAAAAATATGTGTAACATTACTTAGGATTTACCGTTAACACATTTATTCGTTATTTTAGATTAACGTTTATTCAGTCAATATTTTTTTTATAGAATAAGGGTGACAAACGAGCACACAGTCCACCTGATGGTAAGTGGTTGCTGCGGCCCATAGACATCTACATCTATCCTCTATTACAAATCAAAATGTAGATGCGTTGTCACCCGTGAGGACTAAGATGGAATGCCTCATTTCCAGTAAAAAGGCCTCCGGCCACCTGCACTCACCAAGCGAAACGCAGAGGTAAACCTGTACTTCACGATGGTTTTCTGTGAGGTCGTGGGACCACCCCGGTTCGAGCCGGCCCATCCGTGCGACAGCATACGCTGCCGCGTGGCTCTACCACTGTTTATAAAAATATATACTATAATATACATATACTATAATGTTACATATAGTCATAATGTTACCTTTGGTTCGTATTATATACAATATGTAACAAGAGCCCTGTGGTTCCCGTTAAGTACGTTATCAGGATCATTATTCAGACGTATACAAATAACTTTTTTTTTAAAACTCGAACAATATTTTTTTAATTTTATTTAAAAAAAAACTTGCAAATTGTATGTGGTTTTATTACGTCTGCATTGTCTGCGGAATAAGAGAATTGTCAAAGACCCCGCTCTACTTAGCTTTAGCATCGGCTAGTGTCAGTAAGAGGTAATAAAACTACATAAAATAAAATATTTTTTTTTATAAAATAAAAAAATATATGGTCGTTTGAATATTGATCCTGATAACATACTTAATGGGAATCACAGGGTTTTTGTTACATGTTGTATAGTAAGTTTACCCCCATTTTACCGAATTTCAAACACTGGGTACAATTGCGCAGAAAACAATAATTTGCAAAAAAGGCTTCTCTATTTGAATTTCAACGTGGTACAGTCATGCTGCAGCTAAACTCGTATTATGATTGTAGCACGAATAGATCGGCTCTATCGGGGAACGATCAGGCTCTCACAGAATACCAGCTTAAAATAGCAACTCAATGCTGCTGTGTTTCGTATGGTGAGTAGTGTAGAGAACCGGAGACAAATTTTGACAGACCTATGGGGACAACGCATCTGCATTTTGATTTTTAATCGAGGATTATTGTAGATATATATGGGCCACACACCTATTTACTATCAGGAACTATGTAACTATTTAGAAGGCGGATGGTTGTGTGAGTTATTGCACTAAACAATTTTATCTTCCACTGAGTAAAGTACAGCCCTGCAGACCTTGTTATAACTGCTGCAAAACCAGTGAGTCTTGCAAGCGTACATACATGATGTGTGTACATGATCTTTTATTCTATAAAAAAATGTATAATCAGAAAGTTAAAAACCGTTTCACTTTTCTTATTGCTTGTTGACAACAAACTAGTAAAAGAGGAAACCTCTCAACCCCATAAGTAGCTAACGCGGGTGCAAAAGGCGATAGTTCTAATAAGCGGAACCGGAAAAGTAGCATTTGTGGGTAAAATGTAAGTTCAAAAATAAACAGGGTAAAGTGGGGCTAACTAGGCACCACGCCGCGACGACGATGCGCCGCGTGCGCACTCCTATTAACACCTTCTAAGTCCTAATGTTGCTGGTAAGTAGATAAGGCAGGTTAAGTAGAAACTTTATGTTATTTGTCACTAACCTAACCTAACCTAACACTTAATATTTTCGCAGTTTTACAAAATATTTAAACAATCGTTTCGAAATAAATGCAAATCAATTAAAATGCTTTTGTAATAGCAAATTCGCAATGGCAATTTTGATAATTTTTTGATGCGACGATCATGAAGTTACAAAACATAGTTCCTATAATAGTGTTATATAACCGCTAAATCATAAATATATATTCGATGGATATACCCAATCAATTGACCTTGGCAATTTTTGACTAAGGCGACAAGTTCCAATTGATTGAAGCTACGCAGGATTTAAAATTATTATATTATATTTAGAATACAATTTTTTTTATAGGATAAGGGTGACAAACGAGCACACAGTCCACCTGATGGTAAGTGGTTGCTGCGGCCCATAGACATCTACATCTATCCTCGTTTGCGAATCAAAATGCAGATGCGTTGTCACCCGTGAGGACTAAGTTGGAATGCCTCATTTCCAGTAAAAAGGGCCTCCGGCCACCTGCACTCACCAAGCGAAACGCAGAGGTAAACCTCTACTTCACGCTGGTATTCTGTGAGGTCGTGGTACCACCCCGGTTCGAGCCGGCCCATCCGTGTGACAGCAAAAGCTACCGCGTGGCTCTACCACTGTTTAAAAATAACAATATAATATATGTAATAGCTAGCTCGGCAGACGTTCTTGCATGTATGTTGAATTTGGGTACACCACAGTGGGCGCGACATGTTTCACTTTCAATTCACTCCTGACTTATTGCATTGTAAATTAAAAAATATTAATAACTCATAAAGTTAGTGCCTATATACGTCCCACTGCTGGGCACAGGCCTCCTCTAGAGGGTTTTAGGGATAGATTAATAAGTCATAATGATTCCTTATTGTTTACATGGTAGAGGCGTACTGCAGATATATTATAGTTCTATGATATAGTTATATATATTGACGAATTATTCGGCTTGGCAGTGGAAGGACCACGTTTTCACAGAATACCTGCGTAAAACACCAACTTAATACAGCTGTGTTTTGTATGCTAAGCGTAGAGAATCGGAGACCTTATTACTGGAAACGAGGCATCCCACCTTAGTCCTCAGGGGTAACAATGCAAGGTTCTTAATTAAGGATTGATGTATATGTCCATGGCAACAGCATTCACTTATCATCACGCGGACTGTGTGCTCCTTTGTAACCCTTAACCTATAAAAAAATATTTTACGCGTAGGTTTACGGATTTTAGCGCGCTTAACTTTAACTTTATTTTTAATTCCAGACGTTTCGGGCTTTTTCAGCACCCGTAATCACGGAGGAACTGAGGGTGTTTGACTTCCTGATGTTATAGTTAACGAAGGCCTTCTTAAATATTGAAATATTTTTTGTTTCGATCTACGCAGAACAAGTTTATAGTATCTTGAAGTCCTCCAGAGTAGCATGCTTAGGTTATGAAATAGATATTATGAATTTTGGAGCCGCGCCACATGGTAGCACCTAGGCATATTCTATTAAAATTAGAATATTTTTTTAATTCCATAGCCGTCTTTCCGATGCATCGGTGCTGCACATCAGCTATATGTCCTTTTACGCGGGTTTTTATGGACCTTTTTAATTTGTCCTTTTTAAGAGAGACCTCTATCATAAACAAGCTTGTACACTTCTGCATCTTGTAGAGGGATATGTCGGATGGTAAGAAATGAATTATCTTCTTTAGCGGTTTGTATTATGTTCTTATGGAAGCCCGCTTTAAACTGTAGCCAATTTGTCTATGATTGCACTGGTATATTATGAGAGTTGAGCAGGTACACGCTCGTCCATCCCCTAACAGAATATCAGCCTAAAATAGCAGCTTGATTCTGCTGTGTTTCCTATGATGAGTGCAAAGAACCAGAGACCTATTTTACTGGAAAATGAGGCATTCTATCTTAATCTTTAGGGCTGACAACGCATCTGCATTTTAATTCTTAATCGAGGATAGATGTAGATATGGGCCACAGCATCCACTTACTGTCTGTAGATGTAATAAAAATTCTTTAAAAAAAGCCAAAGTTATATGTAGTATGTATATGTTATATAAGTTATGTGCTTTGTAGACCAACTTAACTCTAAAATACAATTAACAATGGAGTTAGAGGCAATTAATTCTTTAGCTTGTCTCCGCGAGATACATTTGCTACGAACAAAATTTGAACCCAAGACCCGAGGCGAAGTAAATTACTCCGGTCGCTAATTGTGGTGTTGTCAATATGTTTTTATATAACTGAAATAACAAACGAACTTACAGTTCTCATGATTGTAAGTGGCTAATGCAGCCCATGGACAACTGCCATCAAATTAAAAAGAAATACATATGCATTGTCACTTCTGAGGACTAAGATGGAATGCCTCACAGCCTTTAACTATATTCTATTATAATATATATTCTATTATATTCACACTATTCTATTCTATTATATGAACACAGCTGTGCAAGCACTGTTACATGGCGTCTTCAAAAAAAATACTCGCTCGCATAAAATTGACCGTTGGTAGTTCGGGGCCGGCTGAAAATCAGCGCTGCAAGCTCGCGGCATATGCTGAGACGGTCCCTTCCACCACTTCATCATAGCACACCATTTTCTTTGAATGGACGCACTTTTCTTTATTCTAATTTTTGTGTTTGTTTGTTTATAAGTCATTTGTTTTATTTTTAATTGTAATTTGTCGTGTGTGTAGACGATGTAAGTGTTGGAATGAATGTCTTTATGTCTTTATGTCTTCTACGCAGGCGGAATTCTAGACAGAAAAGGAAACCTAGGAAAACCTAATATTCTCAAAAAGTGGCCATAATAATATGAGCAGCCATAATTTCATTTTCATTTTACAATTTATTTCCCACAAATACTTTTAGAATTAGTTGTCATTGTATCAAAAATGCGTAAGCATTAACGGATAGTGTCACCAAGACCAAGTGGCACGAATTCTTTGTCTTTTCTCAATTACGAATATGAGTTATTAATCGTTTTTCTACCGCGATGGATTCAATTGTCACGTCTGGAATTCGATTTTAACGTCAATTATGTACGTATTAGCTATTCATGTAGATATGACTAAATGATACACGAGTAACTCGAAAAGTTCCTGTTCATTTCAATTATAAAAAGTAAATTAAAGACTTAACAAAAACGGAATAAAAAATGTTATTGCCCTTTTATCACAGTGAAACAGTGTGTCAGTTGTATACTTATCTCTTTCCATGTAATTATTTAAATAGACTAATGCCAAACTAAACTCATAGCATGTGACAGGCGCCAAATAATCTAATAAACCTGAATAACTTTCCTATCTAAAGCAACCTTGAACTAAGTGAACCGTGAACATACACTTGCGGGCGCATGTGTGTGCGTGCATGTGTTTTTGAAATGTATGTCGTGTGCATGAATTTTTGTAAACAAAAAAGAACATGTGATTAGTCACACTCTTTTTCATTTTGATATCGCACACTGACGGATTGGTTTATTAGTAGTTTCACTTACCATCATCTGGCACCTTCTACGTCAGATCACAACACTGTAAATATTGACTTCATTTTGGTTACTATGAAGATGAAGATCGAAAAATTTCAGTAAAATCCCAAATTCATACAGAAATAATTTATAAATTACTACTTCGAACAAACACAATATGTTCGTGTAAAATAGTATTATTTATTACGCATACATGTTGAAATTTCGATTTGACAATATTATAAAGAAATAGCAAGTATCTGGATTTTACGTTTCTAATTCCTCCATCATGTCTTTAGTATGAATCATAGACATGAAAATTATCTTCTAACAAAATATCCATGCGATTTTTGAAACTTTAGCTCATTTGCACGCGTAAAACGTAGAAATATGATACGACTGAATACGTCATCAGTGTCGGTCGTGTATGACTTTTATACGTGCATTATCAACGCATTTGTACTGGTCAATACATTGAAGGGCGTTCTCTGGTTCTAAAACGTTTTTTTATATCTTCAGTAGACTAACAAAGCACAGGCAAGGGGAAAAATTGATAAAATAAATATTTTTCTGATTTAATACAATTAGCTATTTATCATATTAACTATTAATTTATTTTAGAAATTAATGCTACTTATTGACTTTTTATTATATTTATATTATTAAAATTAAATTATTATTATTATTGAAAATTTAGGTAAGTAATTAAAATAGAAATCATAAAATAAGAATAAATAAACGCGTAAATGCAAAATAATATGTAATAAAAAGAATAAAGTTTTATCTATACATATAATAAAACTGTAAATAGCAGATGTCTGTACATTTTATATTTTTGTAATAAAAGTGATTGAGGGGTACTAAAAATAAGTAATTAAATACATTTCTACCATTTTTAGAATTTTCTGTCTGTCTGTCTTTCTGTCTGTCTGTCTGTTTGTTTGTTAACGTATCACGTTTAAAGTACTAATTTATATCATAAAAATTGTTAAGGAAATTATAAAGTGTACCTTCGGGTTACGTTTAGTCTTTATTTCATTAAAATCGGTTCATTCCATCAAAAGTTATGATAAATATTCTGAAGTATGGGTAGGGAATCGGCTCAACGGTGGCTTTGTTTGAGTCATCAAGTTGATGTTAGCAGCGCCATCTCTCTTTAAATATATACATATAATAAAAATGATGATAACATGTTGTGTCTCTTTCTGTACATTGTACATATATTTTGGTGACTAAAATCATTATGAGGAACTAAAAATAATTAAATAAGTATTTTTTATAATTTTTAGAATTGTCTGTCTGTCTGTTTGTCTGTTTTTATATGAACGCATCACGTCTAAAGTAAACATCTTTTTTTTTCAAAGAAATCGTTAAGAAAATCATAAAGCGTATCTTCGAGTTACATTTAAGCTTCGTTTTATTAAAATTGTTTAATTCTATCGAAAGTAATCATTAATATTTTGAAATGTAGATTCGAATTTGTTCAATGGCGCCATAAAATCTCAGAAATAGTAACTGTGTGTAAAAAAAAAACGTTCCATAATAATTAATATATTTATACTTAAAACATAAAAAGAGATTTAAAAAAGGATGTTTTCTCACACAACACAAAGGACGTAATAGATGGAGCTGTACAAATTACAACCTTTTCTGATTTGCTGTGATGAGATTTTTCGCCGATGAATCGTATGAAGAAATTTGTATCTATCGACGCCATACAACGGAAACCGACCAAAAATAACAAAATTGCAACGAAATGTCGTGATATTGTATTTATAATATACGCAAAATCAGTACTGCCATTTTAGCGCTTTGGGAATTAGATTTAGCGCTTTTTTAGAATGTATAGCGCGCATTTCGAAATTTTAGCACCTAGCACTTCATCCAGCGCTTTTTGGTGTATTTAGCACACATTTCAAAATTGTAGCGACTAGCGGGTTATTAACTCTTTTATAGCAGCACTGTTAGTCCACATTACCGATAATAATAATAATGACCTTTATTATTTTTTTTCCACAAATAGTACATTGCAGTTTATCTTTTTCAAACATATTTTTTCCACAAAACAAAGAGCATGGGAGACGAGTCCAAACTAGGATACCCTGTGCTATGGATCTCCCGGCTTCCCCTTTAGGATGATCAACTTGATTTTTTTACCGACGACTATAACCACTCACACGTCCATGGATACTACGGTATCCAAAATTCCAAAATAAAAGTAGCGTTGTAGTCCTGGATACTATAGTATCCTAGCGTCAAATTTTATAAAACTGACATCTAGGGGCCATATGCGGTTCCTTTTGTGAGTTTTGGTTATGGAATCGATAGCTGACGAACTATTTTACATATTTAATAAGAGATGGCAGTGTAACAAACTTTGACGAATGAACAAATAATTATCTAACTTCAGTGCTTCAGCTCCCGATTATATTAGCTTATCTATGGCTTCAGTCGCCTTTACACCCGGTGTTTTGTGTTTTTGTAGTGTCGTAAGTCCTTTAGTTTTGTTTAATATTTCTTAGATTATTATACATCATAGTAAACTAGATGATTTGGGCTTTATAATTACGTATACATATCACAGTTCCAAGTGTAAAATCGAATCATATTTTAAATAAAAACTATAACTGTTTAAAAAAAATGGCCATTGTGAAGTCGTCAGCCCAATTTTAATTTTGTTTACTTTGTCTTTCAGTATAATTATATTTAAGCAACGAGTGATAATTCGTAATAAATATAATAATGCACTTTAAGCGGGGAAATCCCCTTCATTAAAGTTTTCGTTCATGGTTTTGGCAACGCATTTATTTTGCTTTATTCAGTTTCAGTCAGTTGTTTAGAGCACAGCTAAGTTAAAAGTTACTTAGAATAGTACTAACTACTGTTGACAGCAATTGCCATAATTATAAGTCGATGTCCTGCGAAGTATTGATACATCAAAAAATATTGCCAGAAAAAAACTTAATGTTGTTTTCTTTATTATGATTATATTTTCTTGAATTATAAATTATAATAAAAAACACAAACTTTGTTTGTAGTTAATTTAGCGCGAAATCTAGGTTTTTTTAAGCGCTGTTTTCATGAAATCTAGCGCTTTTTATATTGTCCTAGCGCTGAATGAGTTTTTTTGATCTGGCAGCACTGCCAAACAACCCTCCATTAAGAAGTAACTTTCCTTTCAGTTTTAAGCGCGTTCAGTTCCCATTTACAGTCAGCGTGTTATGCGATGACCGTAAATAAAGCGCAAGGTCAAAATTTACGCGTTTTAGGAGTGGACCTCAGTACTGACTGTTTTGCACATGGCCAACTCTATGTTGCTTTTTCCCGCGTTAGTAGTCCCGGTAACCTTTTTGTGTACACCCCGGCTAAGTCTACTTCTAAAGTCGTTTACACCGAAGCTCTATCATAAACTACTTAGAACTTTGATGATAATGATTTATTTTCTTACCACTTATTGATATAGTAATGATATAAATCGTTTAATATTCTCTTACCTAAACGACAAATTCTTTATGTAAAATCTATATACGCGAGCTACGCCGCGGGCACAGCTAGTATAAAATAAGGATAATACAGAAGTACACATTACATTGGTTGGTAAGTGGATGTTGTGGTCCATAGACATCTACACCTTTCCTCGATTAAGAATCAAAATGCAGATGCGTTGTCACCCCTGAGAAGTCTTCTACACTCACTATACAAACATAGCAGCATAAAGCTGCTATTTTACGTTGATATTCTGTGCAAGCGTGGTCCTACCCCGGTCGAGCCGACCCATTCGTGCTATAACAATAATATAGCTGCAAGATGGTTCTACCATGTTTAAATATGAAGATATGAATAAAAATTAAAAAAAAACAAAAGGTAATTAATCCTTTTGTTGTATTACTATTAAAGAGGAGATCTAGCAAAGACGCTAAAATTTTCTGTATTCTTTTTAAACATACCAATGTTCAATCACAAAATAGTTGGTAACATGAGCTTAACGCGGCGGTTATAAAATAATACAGTAGTCGAATTGTGAATGTACATGTAAGGAATCTCGAAAGTTATTGCGTAAGTATGTTCTACTAGCGCCTAAAAATCAAGATTCCAACGCTTTGTCACACAAAATCGTATCTAACAATCATATTGAACATATAAATGATATAAAAAAGCACATAAATGATTGTTGAACTTATTAATATATTTTTTAAATCGATTAATTGCTATTTTTACATAAAAAAGTGGTTTTAGTGGCTTATGGTGTAGATTTATCAAGTCCGCATGCAGTGGTAAATACGATAACTTCTGAAAATATTAATTGTTTAACTCAATCTATTTTTTAATATCTTCATCTATCATGTGGGAAGCCATGGAATGTAAATGGCAGTTTAATTGTCTTTTGTTTCGTTATAGTTAATTTTTTCGATGTAGAAACCCTAAAATTTTCGGTGTTTTTGCAGCTTTGTAATAATTTATTTTACTAAATAGACTGTCTCACTCATTCACTTCGGCTTCAAACGCCGTCGTCAGTGGATACTGTATCGGTTGTTTGCAGTGGCTAAAAAAGATCGCTGTACAAATACAAAATATTAGAAAAACCAAATTTCATACACACTTCATTATCATAATAAACAGAGATTTTTATTACAATATTTTAAAAGCACAGTATAAATAATAGTATCTACTACGTCTACGTACTAAAAGTAACCAGGATATATTTTTAAGTATATTTATACTTAAATATGTCTTGGACTTTATGGAGTAACCTGAATGATGATAATGATCATATTATGAGCATTATGAATCGTGCACTTTTGGATTTACCAAACTTTTTTTTTTATTGAAGTTTGACATAATGATTAAAAAAGTGAAAGTATAATAATAAGTTTACAAGTGAAAACTTGTGTGTATTTAAACTACTTTAAAAAATTTACGTATAATCTGTAATAATATATATATGTCATACGTATTTTTTTAATGAGCTTAGGGCATGCACAATTGGATTTACCAATAGTTTTTTTTAGTATCATTATTTATAGTTAGATGTTGCTTATCCTGAAAAATCTTATAATTTAGTTCTCATCATTAACCTGTAGACATAGCGTGATAACTACAGCAAATCCTATTTACCTATATATATAGATAGAGACCTACTAGAATGTTCAGCTTTGGACTTTTATGTGCTGTTAGTGATGATAGTGCTAGAAAACTTGAGTGCAATCTTAGACACAAGAGAAGCCGCAATAAATACTGACTATCGGCTATCAACTTTAAAACTAGTGTTTTTCTTTTTTTTAATTTTGTCTTTTGTTTGAATGAGAACACCTTTCCCACGACTTGAACAAATGAACGTGAGACACTAAAGTAGAGTAGTAAAGTACTAAAGCATGTCCAGTAATAATCCTTCACATTTCCGTCCTTAGCGTAAACTATGAATGCGTTTTTATCAACATAATGTAATGTTTTTACTATTTAGTTACTACGTCAAATTGCTACGCCCATATAACTGGCTTCACGGTTCTAACGTCCGTTGAATCGATGTATTACATCATACAAGTGCCATGGCAGCACGTGAATCGTTTATGGCCACCTTTACTTCTTCATTCTTTAGTTATCATAAGTTCTGTACTCGTGCACTATTGTCGTTTATTAGTTTCAAGAAAATTAAAAACATTTCGTTATTTGTGAACGATTGCCTGATTCATATTCATTTCTTCTAGCAAATGCACGTGTATATGTAGCTGTGCTTATCGGAACTGTTTCTTTCATCTCACAACTACGTACTTAAATCAATGGCTTTGTGGTTAAAATTTAAACATTTTTATTTATGTTTCTTTAATCTTTATCACATATTAGCCGTGGTAGCTCAGAATAAGCCGTGGTAGCTCAGAATAAGCCGTGGTAGCTCAGATGGTTAGCGCTCGCTGTAAGCTTAACAGTAAGCGAGCAACCCGGGTTCGATCCCCACCGGCACCAATGAAATTGTTAATTACAATTTTAAGTGCCGATTTACCACGTGCTCGGCGATGAAAGAAAACATCATGAGGAAACCTGCATGTCTGAGAAATAAGAAAAAAATATTTCAAAGACATGTGAAGTTCGCCAACACACATTGGGGCAGCGCAGTGGACACCTCCTTGCCCCAAAACCCTCTCAGAAATGAGAGGAGGCCTGTGCTCAGCAGTGGGACCTTTTACACACCTTATAATAAGAGATATAAAGGACGGAATTAATACACTATGGCATTTTCTACCAGTCGACCCCGGATAATTTGAAAAAATGTGGCAGGTGTAAACAATCACTCCATAAATTTAATAAATAATTAATAAAGATATAAGGTACAACAAAATGCAAATAAATGGTATAAATAATATATTTAGTAAAATATACATACTCAATATCTACTATATGTATAATAAAGAATGAATAATTAATATATAAACGGGTACTTATATACAAAATCTTTTAATAAGTAAAACACATATTATACAAAATATCACTTATGAAGCGAAAGAGAGAGGAAAAACAAAGGTCAGATAAATCAGGAGGTATTTCTACAAATTTTCGAACAAGGATTGTAAAAAATTCTTATTACTTAAGAAAATCTTAACTTTGCTATGAATGTTTTATATTTTGCTTCAAAAATAAAAGCGTTTCTCCACGTCTCATCTTCATAAAAGATAAAACTGAGGTGATATATATTTCATCCACAAATCACAACAAAAAACCCAGCAATTACACTTACAAGTACAAATTTTAAACAAAATATATATTACCTTGCAATAAACAGTACTTATTAAAATATCACAACATCCTAGGTAGTAGGAATATCCTCTACCCCATATCGTTCAGTGGGTACCCAAGAGTTGACAGAGGGAAACTGAATCACGAGATGGTCAGCAGTAGCTTTCTGATGACAGCTCAAATTATTAAAAAATGGGGTTGTCAATCCGCCTCCCAAGCGTGGTGAATATTGCAGATATCCTCCCTATGAGGGAAACTTGTTCCTACCTGTTCTCACCAGTAGTATTTTATATGCAATAGTGTATAAATGGATGTCAAATATCACTATTTTTCTACCGACTTCAAAAAGGAGACGATACTCAATTAGACGGTATGTTTTTTTATGTGTGTTACCTCATAACTTTTTACTGGGTGAACCGATCTCGATGATTCTTTTTTATTTGAAAACTGGTGCTTCACGTGTGGTCCCATATAAATTTGATCAAGGTGTGACCAATGGTTTTTGAGTTATTCTTAATAATTTATATTGAAGTCGGTTGTACCAAATTTTTAATTATTAATAAATATAAATAAGTTTACTTTTTATCAATATTATGTCAGCAGCAGAAGCCCTTTTTAAATATTTGAAGTTGCTGAATGCACTCTTACACTGGTAACCCTCGTTGGAGTTTTACAATCATTCACCCAAACCACATAAATCAATCTACAGTGTGCAACGATTGCAGATGAGGTTGGTATTTTTTAAATTACCTTACAATCCTTATTTAAAATAGATTTTGTAACAACTCAGGACTCCATCAGATATTTTTAGATAAATATTATATATACTCGTAACAGGGTTACAACGTTATTAACGAACATTCCGCTATTACAGATTCAAAATTAACTAATACACTTTGTTAATATTACCTCGTGAGAAACTAAATACTCTCTATTTTTGAGTACTCTATGACCGAATGAAAGGAGGTTTTGGATCGGGACGCACATTGATTATGTTTGTCGATTCTAACGTATGCACTGATGTAAGTGTTAACCAGCGGCTCGTAGTGCACCGGTGCTACGGGTACAGGTGTGTTTGATTGCTGTGAAGTGCCCAAACAGGTAAAAACAATTTCTTGTAAAGCCGACTTTACTTTAGATATCTTTGGAACCTGGAATGTGAATTATTTATACGAATGAACATTGTTTACTCTACTATAAAGGTAATTGATTGTGTGGTTAATACGATACCAAACACTACTCTAATAAATTGACTTATAAATAATTTAAATTGAAACTGTCCAAATATGATGTATAATTTGTGCTAATTTTAAGATTCTCCTTAATTATTTTAATTTTAAGAGACACTTTTTACTGGAAACGATTTACTAGCAACCAAGGCTAGTAATTCTAGCAGTATGAATGGTGATATTGAAAGGAAAAAGGCAGTCTTTAAACACCTAAATAGGAGAGTAAAAGAAGTAGTTGAAAGGAAAAAGCAAGAAAGAACGGATAAGAATGATAGAAGAATATCGGACAACTTCCAGGCAAACATTAAAATGTTCTGGAAACTCGTAAGAACTACCAGGGGACATTCAAAACAGCCTAGAATGAATGCTATACGAGACCAGAATGGCTGTATTCTGAATGACGAAGTTTTGAGTTTAAGGAGATGGAAGGAATACTTTGAAAGCGTGTTTATGAGTGATGAGACGTTTAACTTAAATGAAATAGAAATTCCGAAAGAAGAGGAAATAGATAGAGATATAAGTATATATGAAATAATGAAAGCAATGAAAAGTATGAAAGTAGGTAAGGCAGCCGGTTATGATAGAGTATCTCTCGAAATGCTAAGGGCTGGAGAAGGAGTGGTAGCAGACCTGCTGTACACCTTGTTTAATTTATGTTGGGAACTTAAGCGGGTACCGGGAGACTGGTGCAAAGCCGTGATAGTCCCAATATATAAAGGAAAAGGATCACAGCAGGACTGTGAAAACTACCGTGGTATCAGTCTTCTTAGCATTGTGGGGAAACTGTATGCTAAGGTACTAATTGAAAAAATTATGAAAGAAACTGATGGAAAAATTTGGGATGTGCAAGCGGGATTTAGAAAGGGAATGGGATGTACGGATCAGGTCTTTTCCATGCGCATGATCGCGGAGAAGTTTTTGGCCAAAAACCAAAAAGTTTTTTGTGCGTTCATAGACTTGGAGAAGGCTTATGACAGAGTGGATAGGGATGTGTTATGGCAAACACTGAACTCATTTGGGTTGAGCGCTGGCTTGATATAGGCATTGAAGTCTCTATATAGGGACTCTAGTGCCTGTGTCAGGATCAACGGGGCCTACTCGGACTGGTTTGGCATCCATAAAGGTGTCAGACAGGGCTGTGTGGCTTCCCCGTGGCTGTTCAATCTATTTATGGACAGTTGTTTGGAAAATTTGAAAGTAGAAGAATGCGGGTTAAGAATGGGTGAGTTAACCGTCAAATGCCTTTTGTACGCCGATGATCAAGTCATACTTGCGTCGTCGGCAGCCGAGTTGCAAATGATGGTTACATTAATGAACAGGACATTAAAAGAAAAGGGAATGAAAGTGAACGCAAGTAAGACGAAAGTTATGGTTTTTGAAAGAGAAGAAAGTAAAACGATATGTGAAATAAGAATAGAAGGGGAGTTGGTAGAGCAAGTAGATGAGTTTGTGTATTTGGGATGTGTGTTTAGCAGGGATGGTAGATATGATAAGGATATAGAACGACGAGTGAATGCAGGAAATAGAGTGAATGGGGCTCTACACTCTATTGTGAAAAGTCAGAATGTGTCCAAAAAGGCACGTGTGGCAATTCACAATGCTGTGTTAGTGCCTACTTTAATGTATGGTAGTGAAAGTTGGGTGTGGCAGAAGAAGCACGAGAGTAGAATAAATGCTGTAGAAATGCGGTCATTAAGGAGTATGTTAGGGATGAATCTGAATGACAGAGTGAGAAATTGTTTAATAAGAGAAGAGTGTGGTTTGCAAGATGATGTTGTGACCAGGATTAAGAAAGGAATGCTTCGGTGGTTTGGTCATGTAGAAAGAATGAATGAGGAAAGAGTGACAAAGAAAATTTATGTTGCATATGTGAACGGCAGAGTCGGGAAGGGTCGCCCTAGGCGAAAGTTTATCGACCAAATTGGCCAAGTCAAGAGTACCTTTAACCGACGAGCGTGTATGCGTAGGTATATGGATGTGGAAGAAGCGAGAGAGGTCTGTCAGGATCGTGCCAAATGGAAGTCCATAGTCTCTGCCTACCCCTCTGGGTGACAGGCGTGAGTGTTTATGTATTATGTATGTATGTACTTTTTACTGGAAACGAGGCCATTCCATCTTACTTCAGGGTTGACAACGCATCTGTATTTTGATTGCCCACAGCATCCACTCACCATCAGGTGGACTGTGTGCTCGTTTGTCACCCCCATTGTATAAAAAAAATTCACCAGATCGATTTTGTAAGTTTAAAAATACGTATTTTAGCGTTCCAAGTGCAATCTTTGCGCTTAGAAAATTCTGAAGTACATGGTATGGCTTTATTATGATTTTTTTTTAATTTAATTTATAAAATGTGACTCCTGGCCAATATTCAACACAGTAACTTAGCAATAATAAAACATGCGTGAGTGTCTTGGAACATTAGGTTGGAAAGAAGCTCCTTTCGTCGTATATTATTATTGATAAACGTATTATATTATTGATTAACAAATACAAATAAATGAATTACTAACGTCTTTTAAAATGAAGCGTCATTTAAAATGAAATAATATTTCTTTCATGGCAAGATAAGAAAAAGTGCGATGGAGATGGATATTATTCCATCTCGCTTCCTTATAGCCGCCAAGGCCGTCTACACTACGTCAGAAGGGGACGTGACGCAAAAATGTTAATTCTTTTCTCACGTAGCCCCTATCCGCCAAATTCGAACCGTCCGATAAGAAACTTCGCTCCAATAACTACTTAGTACTGACAATGGAAACTACTCTCACAAATTCTTACCTGCCTCGTATTGAGGACGAATTTGGACAACCTAAGTAGGTACCTCAGATTCATCTTCAAAGATCAGAAAGCTGAAATGCACGCTGAACTATATATTTAGTTATATAAATCTTAACTATTACATTTTTGAGTGAGAGTCTCCTCACAGTATTGTGTGAACAGCTAAAAAATTATGTAGAAAGTTGATAAATTGATTTCATCGACTTACTGCAGCAGTGGACACATGATAGACTGAGTGATTGATGAGATTGCATTATTCTATGATTTTTCTTAAAAATAAAAGACAACGCTTTTATCAATTTTTCTTTTGATATTTCAGAAAAAAATAAATTAAATATAAACGTCATGCACCTTGTTAATACGTGTATATTTCGACCTGAAGTCAACGTCTTCTTTTAGTGAAACCAAATTAGTGCATCCTTTGTTACGAATATCGATGGCGCTCCGAGTACTCGTAACAAAATTTTACATTTCCGCAAATTAACACCTAAATAATATAAATTTCCTTCGTGTTTACTTTAAATAAACCACTTTGTAAACATTAACATGCAATGCTGAAAATGAGTCAAGAGCACTGCGAAGTTACTTCACGTCAGCGTAAAACTAAAGGTTGAAATGTCTTGCTTCATTTTCATTTTAAACTAAATGTTTTTTTTATTAACATAGAGACACATCACTTAATATAGTCGACTTTAATATAAAAAAAAATTATGCCACTCCGTTACCGTTATCGTTAGAGCCTACCAAAATCCACTGTTGAACATAATCCCCCCCCCCCCCCCATACATTTCCTCATATGGAGGATATTTGTCATAGCTTGCCAGTCACAATTTTCAAACGCTGCTGCTCTTCTCGTTTGTTTCCCTCTGTCACTTCTCACGACACCCATGGGACGATATGGGGTAGTGGATATTCTTATACCACCACTACATTATTAAGTGGCGAAGCTTGCGAAGACACTTATTGATTTCACGATGTCTGTCCGTCTGTCCGTCTGTTCCACGATTATCTCGAGATCGGTTTCGAATTTCAAATTCTGTTTTCAGCAATCGATTACTGATCACCCAAGCATCTGAACCTCCTATTTTAAAACTGATTGCTCAACGGCAACCGTTAGAAACCGCTACAAAGCTGATTGCTTTCCCACTTTGCTATGCTGTTAGCTTGCTAGGTTTATTAAATTTATACTAAAGTTTAAAAAACTCATTGCAAAAAAATTAATAATTTAGAACTGTAGATATTATGTGTCCTACATTTTCTCAGTCTGGCCCAAATTAATTACTATGTTGTTCGATGACAATTGGATGCAGTTTCATCGATATCCTGCGTATTCAATCAGGTAGAAAAGAACAGAACAAGTTTTGCTAATAATATGTATTTATTACTGCCCTTATCTTTATAGATTTATATTAAATGCTTATTCCATGCACTCGTAATAATATCTTGTATAACTCTTTTAAACGCCTCTAACGTTTTACGGTAAGCCATAGTACCCGTTGTTAAGAAGTGCGTCATTTGGCGCTATTCACGTTGAGGCCTAAATCCAACAGCGGATTTTAAGGCTGATAAAGAAGTCACGTAGAATGCTTGTTTTGTCCCTGCTGCTAAAAGCATTACACATTGGGCTTTCCATAAGCCAATCCGGATCTTAAATTTTATGGAAGTTTTTGCCTCTAGAAAATAATTGTATTACGTATTTTGATTAAGTTGAATAAATTTTTGTCTTATCAGGAATCCTTTTCGTCAACCGGTTTCTTTAAAAAAAATGGATTTCTAGTGCCATCTAAGCTGTGGCACGTGATCGAATATTGGATATGAAAATTGAATCGTGGATTTCCAATATTTCGGTAAATTACCATGGATTTCAAGAAATATTCACTGACTACGTCCTATCAATACGTTCTTCTTCTGGTTCAGGCATACGCTGCACTAAGAGAGGAGAAAGATTTGGGCCAGTGACTGTCTCGGATATCCAGTATAAATGGATACAGAAAAGAGATGAGAAAAAGAGAGCAGTTCCTTTTACGTAACCTGTCTTTCAGGTCACCGAAAGTTTTTAGCGTGTTTCTACAGAATACGTGTACAGACATTTAGCAATTTTTGCTTGAATAACTGTGCAGTATTAATGTAGCTTTACAAAATTCGAGGAATATGGTTACCATCCATTTCACACTAAGGCTCTTATATTTTATTATAGGGAGATTTTTTTTGCATTATTTTAAACATTAAAAGCAGCAGCTATGAGAGAATTATGGCTCTAATATGTCAATTTGGTTTTTTTTTTGGGTGGAAAACCAATCTTATATTTTTGGACAGTTATGATATTATTAATATAATTTATAAAAATTTAAATAGCACCATGCATTTATTTTGTTATTTTTCATTATATGCTTTCTTATTGTTAGAAACTAAATAAAAGTAAAATCGAAATATTTACTCATTCAAAAATAAAAACAAATGTTGCCATGCCTTGGCCTAAGTTCTTTAAGCGTATCTTTTATCGTTTTTACAAATATGAGTTCAATCTCCGAAATGTACTTGGTAGAGCCATGCTGCAGCGAATGAGTCGGCTCTATCGGGGAAGCACTACGCTCTAACAGAATTCTAGCGAGAAATAGCAGCTTAATGCTTTCCGTATGGTTAGTGTAAAGAACCAGAGCTCTTTTCACTGGAAACAAGGCATTTCATCTAAGTGCTCGATGGTATCAACGTACCTACATTTGTAGATATCTATGGGCCACAGCAACCGCTTACAATCAGGTGGACTGCATGCTCGTTTATCACCCTTATGCTATATAAAAAATTGTAATTATGTACACTTTATGTTAAATGTCTCAAAAGATATAAAAATACATCTCAATAATCTTAAAACACAACGCTTTTCCGCTGAAACGTGCGCATACGTCCACTTAAGCTTTACGAGTACATTCACAAGAATTTCAAGTTGAATGAGTGTATACAAAAATTCTTCACGGGTCCAAAACGAACGTTAATCGAGACGCATCATACCCGTACCAACTAGTTAAGGTTTGCGTTAACTGTTAGTACAAACAATCGGCCGAGCCGGTCCCCTCACTACCTGCCGGAGAGGCTTGAATCAAGTAACGCTTCTTTATCCTCACATTAATATTTTTGAAGTGGGCATTGTATTTACTTTGGACCGTTAAATCCCTTACTTTATAACTTGAGTCTAAAATTGAGTTTATTTTTATAAAGTAAGGGACCTCTATGCACGAAATATGATTGCCAAATGACAACCCTAAAATACTCATCAAAATCAACTTAATTTTCCGTTTTAATTTTCTACTCAAGATGCGTATAACATTTCTTTTAGTCGCTATTGTTATTATTATATATTTCAATGATTTAAAACAACAAGCCGTAGGTGAAAGAGATCCACGTACCAAGACTTTTTTTTCTACCAAGACTTCGTTCGAGTCCGCACTCACTCTCCTACCTTATTTTTGGCGACAAACGAAAGTGCAAGTACTATAAGAGAAAAAGTAAAGTATTTGAGTCTAAAAAATTTCACCTTCTTCGTTTGAAATTGATTGTAGGTGTGCCTAATCTGCAAGTGGCTATTCACTTACCATTATACATATATAGGTATATTGTGAGTGAGTCTGTTAATGATAGTATAACTACTGACGACTTGACCAATTGAGATAATAATCTATATCTAATCCTCGTTCGTCAATGGATTTTTATATGTTACATATATAAAAATTAATTGACGAACGAGGCTCTCAGGAACAACTTGAAAAATGCATCCCAAAAATTCTGTATCCAAATTTCACAGTCTAGTAATTTGGAGAAGTACGACCAGCGGTTTCGACTACTTAGTGGGGTGAACATGGGTAACTTTTTTTTAAATAATGCATACCAGGTGGAGCATACTCTTTAATATTTATGCCTACAATAATAGCAGTGGAGTAAAAAAATGTTTCATAATATGAATGAAATATTCGGTTTTTATTTACGTATAATATAGTACTATGTGACCATTCCCGTGACTTTGATACTACGTGAAGATTTTTCCCCGACAGCATTGCGGAGGCTTTTGATCAAATGTTACCTTACATTCGATCAAAAGCCTCCGCAAGAGAAAAGTTTTTTTGCTTTTGTACACATTTACAACTTGATTATATTTCCTAAATAGTTAAAAAAATTGATTATGGAGTCTCAAAACTCTTGGATCAGACTATCAGCCGGAGCAGACACTCGTTACCACAAATAGGTTGATTTTATTTTAGATGCAAGATTTATACGCAAAAGCACCTCCAATTCATCATTATAATGAAGTGAATACGAGTAATACATGGTTTTTACTAATTAAAACTTCTTTTCTTTTTTTATTAATTAAAACTTCTAATGAACTTAAGTGACAACTGAATTCTTATTTATTGTGGTATAAACTATCTTTCTTAATATTTTGCTAGGGTTCCAGCCAACTATGGGTGTTAATTTAGGGTGTATACACATTTCAACTATATCACCGAATAAGGCGAAAGTTAAACAATATCCCGTTAAACCCGCTTCTATTATACCCATCACAATGGCAGTGGAGAGATCGGCAAACAATTCCTTCGTTTAAATCGCCCTTGAAAACTCTGTGAGAAAATGGGAACGATTCGTCATTACAAAAGAAGGGCAGACATAATACAAAATTACGCTGTTTTCTTCTAATGCAAATCTTTCTTTGTTGTTTGGAATTAAATTAATATTAATTTATATACAATGAAAGATGTTGTTATTAACATTATTTGTGATTAACTTATGTTATATATTTAATAAACCTTTGGTATATTAAATTATATTTTTTATTTAAAATTGTTAAATTGACACATAATTAATATTTCAAACGTTTTATATCTTTATATATAAAAATTACGTGTCACATTGTGTGTCCGCGATAAACTCCTAAACCACTGAAATGATTTCAATGAAATTTGTGCACACTTGTGTAGTTTGATCCAATTTGAGAGATAGGATAGTTTTTATCCCGATAAGTGACCCTCAGTATTTTTTATTGCAAATTTAAGTATTTTTATAGTACAGAGGTTAGCCGCTAAGGGCAGTACAACGTCTGCCTGGCCAGCTAGTAATATATAAATTGCACAAGGACAAAAATATTCAGTCCCAAAAAATATGTAAAAGAAGACACTTTGCGCTTCATCTTACTTTTTTCTATATATTTATGAAAAATATGAACACACTGTAATGTTTTTGCGTGTGATTATATTGCTATAAACTTTTTTGGTTAGAAAATTTGAAACGCTCATGTTCAAAATTCAATTAAGAAATGTTGTATTCTAACCGGCAATGTTTTCAGCTAACCAGCTTCACAAATAAAGACGTTCCCTTTTCTTTCTTTTTCGTTTTTTTCTTTACCCCGTCAACAGTAAACTACCGGACTTTCCTATTAATTGATTTGCCATAATTGAAATGCTACTTTCTGGTACTGGTCTGCAATTTTTACACATGGCTTACATACTGTAATTATCGTCTTTTATACGTAGGGAGCCCTTGCAATTTTACTGACATTTTCCGTCCTAGGTAGCTCAAGGGCTAAACGCTCGCCGTAATTTTCAAAGTACGCCTTAATATTTTTTTTATAGAATACCATTACCATGCAGCTATATTGTGGTTGCAGCACGAATGGGTCAGCTCGACCAGGGTAGGACCACGCTCTGACAGAATACCAGCATAAAATAGCAGCTTAATGCTGCTGTGTTTCGTATAGTGAGCGTGAGGACCGGAGACCCTTTTTACTGAAAACGAGGCATTCCATCTCAGTCCTCAGGGGTGAGAACGCATCTGTATCTGATTCTTAATTGAGGATAAATATAGATGTCCATGTGCCACAGCATCCACTTAAGATCAGGTGGAGCTTGTTTGTCACCCTTAATTTATAAAAAAGAGCCATAAGTCATCATCGTCAACACCCACTGGTGGTACAACCTTGTATTCAAGTTTTGAGGTGTACCTGACGAGATGTGTCGTAATCTCCCGAACCTGTCCAGCCGAGTTGAGTTCGTCGATAGACCTCTCGGTGCCTTAAAATTTTTATTAAATTATTTAGTGTTGGTTGGTAAGGTTTAGTGTGGTATAAAATAATATTATATATAATAATTAAATAAATATATTAAATATAAAATTATATAATAATTTACCAGTTTTATTTTTCTTTATTATAGTCTTTAATACTGCATATAATGAAATATTAAAAATTAAGATGTAATGAAAAAAAAGAATAAAATAAAATAATATTATATTATATTATATAAAGATTTAAAATATTAAATCACAAACATCGCACATCGCAACAAAATTATTTATGACATCCAAACCATCTGAATGCTTGGCCGTCCATCACGGCGATTTTCCAGAAGTTTACTAACTCGCCTGAATACTTTTGACCGATACGATTCAGGAACCTTCAAGTAAAGAGCCTACTCCTTTTTAGGAGGTCGGCAATGCACCTATAATTCATCTGGTGTTGTGGTTGTTCATTGGCGGCGGTAGTTACTTACCATCAGCTAAGCCGCATGCTCGTTTGCACCACCTTCTAAAAAATATGTATAAGCACAATAAACACCTAATTTGTTACATGTATATACAGACAGTGAATTAAATTTATGCAAATCGCATGGTCCACGCTTGTCATAGCAACAAAAGACAGGCAATTATCATATTGTTTAGCGGCACAATTTTCCAAATTCCACCGTGAAGGTTGCCGCGTCTCTCCAAACACCCTCAGCCATTCAACCCTTCCACTTGGGCTTGACAAAAAATACTCCACTTGGTAAATATTTAACGTCCACTGTCTAGATGTGTGGTTTAAATAACAAGCGAAAGCCCGGGAGTTAAATTTACAAGCATAGGTAGATACATGTTACGTTATATTATATTATCGCCTTGAGTAACTCATTAATATACAAATAAAAATAGCTTTTTCAAATAATCATCATTCATCATTATCATCATCATTATAGCACTTCACAAGTCCACTGCTGAACATAGGCCTCCCCCAAGGAATGCCACAAAGCACGGTCCTGAGCCACCTGCATCCATCGACTTCCTGCACATCTCACCAGGTCGTCACTCCATCTAGTGGGGGGACGCCCAACACTTCGCCTACCGGTACGAGGCTGCCACTCAAGAACCTTTTTTCCCCATCGGCTGTCGGTTCTTCGAGCTATATGGCCGGCCCACTGCCACTTCAGGTTACTAATCCGTTGGGCTATGTCGGTCACTCTGGTTCTACTGCGGATATCCTCATTTCTGAGTTTATCACGCAAAGAAACTCCGAGCATAGCCCTCTCCATAGCTCGCTGAGCAACCTTGAGCTTCCTTATCCGGCCAGCAGTAAAGGACCACGTCTCAGTTCCGTATGTCATCACTGGCAACACGCATTGGTTGTACAATTTCGTTTTAAGGTTTTGAGGTATGTCTGACGAGAAGATGTGTCGTAGTTTCCCGAACGCTGCCCAGCCGAGTTGAATCCGTCGATTGACATCTCGATCGAAGTTGGACTTACCTAGTCGGACTATTTGTCCCAGGTAAACATATTCGTCAACAACTTCGAGCTTAGTGCTCCCAACAACTACCGGCATAGGTGTGACATGGACATTAAACATGATCTTTATTTTGTCCATGTTCATCTTAAGACCTATCCGTTGGGAAGCACTATTGAGGTCATTGAGCATAGTGCTTAGGTCCTCCAGCGATTCTGCCATAAGGACTATATCGTCGGCAAATCGAAGGTGAGTGATGTACTCGCCATTGATGTTGATACCGTATCCTTTCCAGTCCAGAAGCTTGAAAACGTCTTCCAATGCAGCGGTGAAGAGTTTCGGGGATATGACGTCACCCTGTCTTACACCTCTCTGCAATTGGATAGGTTTCGTAGTTTGGTTCTGTACGCGAATAGCCATCGTAGCCCTACTGTACAAGCACTTCAGCACTTCGATATACCGACAGTCAATTTGGCACCGCTGAAGGGACTGCAGCACCGCCCAAATTTCGACGGAATCAAAGGCTTAATCATAGTCCACATACGCCAGACATAGTGGCAAATTGTACTCCTCTGACTTCTGTACAATTTGCCGAAGGGTATGTAAGTGGTCTATGGTGCTAAAGCCTTTTCGGAAACCGGCTTGTTCGGGAGGCTGGAAGTCGTCAAGTCTGCGCGCGAGACGATTCGTAATGACTCTCGAAAATAGCACGTAGACGCGGCTCAGGAGGGAGATCGGTCTGTAGTTCTTCAAGACAGCGTTGTCACCTTTACTTGAAGAACAGGACCACCGCACTTCTGCTCCACGCCTCCGGTGTAATGCCACCATGGAGGACGGAATTAAAGAGCTTCTGAAGGACTTCAAGTACCGGTTTTCCACCCGCTTTCAGAAGCTCCGCTGTAATTCAATCCTCACCTGGGGCCTTGTCGTTTTTAGGCGCTGGAGAGCCATTCTAATCTCGCTCAGACTGACATCCGGGATATCATTGGAATAGTGTCGGATAAGACTCGCTCTTGGATCGTTACTCACGCTTGCGTGTGGCTCCAACGATGATGTATACAGCTGCCCATAGAACCTCTCAATCTCACTCAAAATCTCAGGTGTCCCGAAAACGACGCTGCCACACTTGGTCTTCAGCTTCGATAGTTGACTCTTTCTGACACACAGATCTTTAGCAAAGACTTTGAAGCCCTGGTTCCGCTCGATCGCTTCCTCAATACGAGCAGTATTAAAGTTACGTAAGTCTCGCCGCATGCATTTGGAGATCTGTCTGTTGAGTTGCCTGTATGTTGTCAAATCTACTGAAGACTGCAGCTTCATATCCCGTCTAACAGACATGAGATGAAGAGTGTGATCGGAGAGTTTTTGTGTTCTTCTGCGGCGGGTCTTTCAAAACTTAGCTCCGACCGGATGGACAGTTTTCACGAGCTTGTCATTCATATCGTTCACTGCATTGCAATCTTCTAGGCACTGAAAACGGTTTCAAAGCTCGAGCTGAAAGGTTTCGGAACTTTGGATTAGAGCACGAGGGGGACGGAGCGTTGACTTCATTAGACGTGACCTCACCAACTTAACGTTTAGGTTCAGTGTGCCTCTCACCATTCGATGATCGCTGCCGGTTTTCATTTCGCGATCACTGAGACATCACTGAACATTTGTCGTTTGGTCATCATAATGAAGTCAATCTCATTTTTGTCGAACCGTCGGGACTCGACCAGGTCCACTTTATGTGGGGCCGCTTCTGTAAAAAAAAGTTCATCATAAAGTGTCTCTCTTTCTCCATGAAGTCGGCCAGCTGGTGGCTCCTTGGGTTCCGTTGCCCTATTCCGAATTTTCCTACTTTCAGCTCACCGTTCTCTCTTGTGGCTAGTTTTGCGTTGAAGTCTTCCATTAACACCGTATAGTGGGTTTTGGAGGAATGCATGGCTCTAGAGATATCCTCATACATTTCCTCCACCTCCTCATCGGGGTGTAAGGTTGGTGCGTAAACCTGTATGACCTTCAGCGAATACCGTTTAGTGATTCTGAGTATAAGGTACGCAACCTTCGTCGACACACTCCCAATCTTTACAACATTGTTAACGAGAGACTTGTGGACGATAAATCCGACACCTCCTTGAGACAGATGGTCGCCCTCCCGGTGATAGAACAAGTTGCCGGATTCGAGGATTACCGTGTCCTCCCCCTCTTTTCGGACCTTGGATAGTCCTTTAATATTCCAGCGCAACTTGTCTATCTCTTCTTCCAGCTCCAGGACCTTCTCGTCAGTACTCAGGGTGCGTGCGTTATAAGTTGCCAGGTCGAGTCGTCGTAGGTGGCAACCGAGCCACGCCGTTACCATGGTCGCCAGAGTAGCTAGGAATAGCGGGGCTGCTGGGGACTGGGGGCCGTCTCTTAGTAACTTTATAGATTTGGGGGGTATATTGCCATAGTTTGCCACGCTTGGCGAGTGGGTTCACAACCGCAGTTTTTATTGTGATATTGCTGTTTTCAGCAATATGCTGCTGCCCATCACTTGACTGTTTTCCACTGTCGCCATTTACGACACCCACGGGAAGATATGGGGTAGTGGATATTCTTAACTGCCACTACACGGCAATATGCTGCTATAATAATATAGCCTCTTCACTGCTAAAAGGAGCCCGCTCACCCTGGTTCCTAGTTTCGAGTCTTTACTCGACCTTGACCGTTTTCAGATGTTAAGGGCTGGTATTTCTTCAAGCCTCAACTATATGTGGTTCATTTAGTCTTATTTTTTTGTTTTATAGGATAAGGGTGACAAGCGAGCACACAGTCCACCTGATGGTAAGTGGTTGCTGTGGCCCATAGACATCTACATCTATCTTGTATTACGAATCAAAATGCAGATGCGTTGTCACCCGTGAGGACTAAGATGGAATGCCTCGTTTCCAGTAAAAAGGGTCTCCGGTTCTCTACACTCACCATACGAAACACAGCAGCGTTAAGCTGCTATTTTACGATGGTATTCTGTGAGAGCGTGGTCCTTCCACGGTCGAGCCGACCCATTCGTGCTACAACCATAATATAGCTGCAGCATGGCTCTACCACGTATAAAACCACGTATATGTCTAGGGACAAAGCAGCCCTAAAGAAACTAGGTGTCTTGCAAAGGTGTGGCGGCATTTTACAACGGGACAGCTTCTTACCATTTATAAAGCGCAAGTCCTGCCGTTCATGGAAACTGTTGTTACATCTGGGCTGGTGCTGCAAAATGCAAAATTTATACATCATACACACACACACACACACACATACACACACACACACACACACACACACACACACACACACACACACACACACACACACACACACACACACATACACACACACACACACACACAGGGAGAGAAAGAGACACACACACACACACACACACACAGGGAGAGAGAGAGACACACACACACAAATCTCCTAAAAAATCCTCTAATTAGAGGGGTGTAATTTAATAGAAATAGTTATAAATTTAAATTTAGTTATTGATTATAAATGATACATACATATTATATTGAAAGTCGTTTTAAAAACAAACGTTTTACAACCACGAACCTTATTTAATATAAGATTCATAATCACAACGTCGTTTGTTGCTCTTCACTCACAGATTTTGCCTGACGGAAAAATATGAACTAAGAACTTTTATATTTATAAGGAAGCATATTAGGCGAATCCCAGTAGTGAAGATCTGACAAACATACCAAGAGATGATCGATACAGGAGGTTAAAGTTGGGGGTTTTACGTTATTATTACTATGTTTTTTTTATTATGAGCTTGTAATGTTGATGATATTGATGATAAAGAACTAATAACATTTATATTAATAATTACTCTAATATAGCATCCCGCTATTTCTTTATACTCGTTCCACATTGAGAAATTCGTATTGTATTGGCCTTCGTCCTTTTAACGCCACTAGTGTGTTTGAAGTCGTCGGGTATTACAAGTCCATTACGTTCCCTTGCGGATATGTTCTAAGCTCGACTTGTCCGGCTGAAATGAGAGAAAAATGTAACTCTACAAAAATAATATTCTCATTTTCACAATTTACTTTTAGTTTATAAAATTCAAATGCCCAAATAAATGCTTCAATGTCAACTGTTATGTCTATGGTTATTTTATAATCAAGAATTTTCTTAGAGCGGTTTTTATTTAGTTTTATTCCAGTAATATAACATGGTAGAGCCACGCTGCTGCTATATTGTGGTTGCAATACGAATGAGTCGATTCCACCTCTCAATCAATACCGTTAAATACCTACTACTGTATTTCGTAAGATAAGTATGGAGAACTGTATCTGGGGGCACGGCAGTGCCCCCGCTAAGTCGAGCAAAAAAGCGGCACGGCCGTACCATCCTTTTCTCGAAGCAGTTCAGGCCATTTCCGAAACCCTATAACTTTGTTATGGATAAAACTAGAAGCCTGAATTTTTACTAACCAAGTAGGCATTATATGAACTCGGTATATTTCAAATATCATTAAATTGGAACCAGTAGTTTAAGAATTATAACTAGTCAAAGTTTTTTAATTTTGTCACTCACTGACTGACCGATCATCAAAACTCTAAGGCACTTCTAGCAGACATAGAAACTTCAAATTTGGAATTTAATTATTGTTTAGTATATAAATCAAGTAAAAATTAAAATATTTTACAATTTCGGTCCAGTTTTCGAGATACACTAACTGCATAAATAACTTTGTAATCCCATATAAACATATAGTATTACAAAGTTACATTTGCAGTGAATGAATCAGTGTACCTATATATTATGTACATATAATGGAATAATAGGTGTAAATAGCTACTTAGATATAACTATCTACAAAAAGATATGAGATGCCATCAAAAACATAACTTGTAAAAAAAGCCAAGTCTCGCAACTCAGTTCTTCTACCGTAAAAAGTTGTGAGATCCATGTAATAGCAAGTCGGTTAATTTATTCAGTCCATAGATTGATCCATAGATTGACTTGGCAATCGCACTTAACAATCTAATTTAATATAATATGTATTACTTGTGAGATATATTGTGTTTTCATGCGATTGCCAAGTCAATCTATGTATCAATCTATGGACTGAATAAATTAACCGACTTGCTATTACATGGATCTCACAAATTTTTACGGTAGAAGAACTGAGTTGCGAGACTTGGTTTTTTTTACAAGTTATGTTTTTGATGGCATACCCTTTTTACTGCTAATGAGGCATTCTATCTTAGTCCTCAGGGGTGACATCGCATGGCTGCGGGCTGTTCGAAAGAGATACCGCGGCTCCGGAACGTAAGGGCACTGAAGGAACACGGATGGTTTTTAGTCAGTAAAAGTCTGACACTCCCTTCCGCTCCACCCAGAGCGAAAGGCGTCATTTGATGATTTTCCATCCGCAAAAAAAAAAAAAAAAAAAAAGGGGTGACATCGCATCTGCTTTATATTCTTAACTAGCTGGTACCTGGCGAATTTCCGCGGCAGGAGAAATAATTGTGGAAATATAATTTTAAATTTGAAGAGTTGTATTCTTTAATTATGATTGATAATACATTTATTGAATTTCAATGATATACAACTTTCAAATAAATTTTTCGGTACGATACGTGCGCCACCTACTGTTAGTTAATTGTACTATGCCAATAAACTCGCGCAACTGCAAGCAATAAGTTGACAAAGTTTTACCGCAATCTGATGAACGGTATGGCAGCGCATACAATACGAACAAACAAACATTAATATTTATATATTAGATTAAGAAAAGATGCCCACTTGTCAACTTTTATCTATAAAAAACAATATCTTTCCATGTGTATATCTTGCCTCAGGTTGACATAGGGTTGTCAAATCAGAGCGACAAATTATCTAAAGGAAAACATATTTTTATCACATTTTACAAATATTTTTCAAGTATTTTAAGCCAGTGCTCTAGCACACGGGATAGTAATATATTGCTATTCCACCTGCAATTCTGTAGTTGTGTGGAGAAAAACATGTAAATCAAAATTTCAGTTGCAGAGACAGCATGGTCTTACCCCGATCGAGCTAATTACGAAAATCCTATGACCAGCCGTGGACTGCTCTCGAGATGACAAAAAATGTTTCTATTCTTAAACCGTCAATGTTGTCAATATTTTTTTTACATTTGAGGAATCTAGCTATTATTTTCTAATGTTTGTAGCGCCAGCCTTAAAGAAGTGCCTTCATCCCGGTATTTATCTATTCCCATTACATTTTCGGACAAAAGGCGTCGAGTGTTTAGTCGTCGGCCGTGAAGACTAACAAACGGACGGACAAATAGACTAAGTTCCCACGATGTATGCAACTAGTTTACTTTTAAGAATTGGGACCGTTTTGCTTTTATGTTTTGGTTACAAATACTAATTAAAATATTATTATGAGAGTGGCGATTTAGTTTTGTAACTCCTTTATTTTATTTTTTAAATTAATTTGCTATCTCTCTTCGTTTCGTATGGATTCCATAAAATGAAATATTTCGAGGGAATGTGAAGTCCGGCAAGATGAACTAGAGCATTGCGGCAAACAAATTGCTCTATAACCCGCATAGAAAAGTAAATTTACTTAAACATTCCTAAAATAAATTTAGAGAAAATAAATGAAATAAAAAATATAAATATATTTATTATTGGCATACATTTTATGATTATTATTATTATTAAAACGACGACAGAGTACTTGAAACTGACTAGTAATCAGAAGAGTGCCTGGTAAACGTCTCTTCCTTCTCGGGGGCGTAGCTAAGATTTTTTTTAAGTAGGCCACATAGACTTTTTGCGGAGGCCGTGCCCTACGGACTCTTTTCCTTCTAGTCTTACCCTTTCTAGCTATGCCCATGTTCCGTAGTTATGACATTACACTTACATTTATATAACGAGATTGGACCTATATATGTGTATTTGTATATATCTTCTTCTTCTTCTTCTTGGTCGTGTTCTTCAAAACTGAAGGTCGTGTCCGTATTTTAGTGCCTTCGTAGCGCTGTTCACTATAGCCCTCCATTCTGTCCGGTCCTCGGCTTTTTGCATTGCAGTCGTGATATATATTTGTATATATAAGGAGTTTGGAAAGTCATAATATGCTATATGTGTTGTGTCATATACTAATAATAATGTCCTCCAGACCAAATTTAGGTCACGGCGGCCAGTCCTAACGGAGATTAGCCATCTGCGCAGTATATGATTATAGTACCCAAGAGTATGCGCAAGCACAGGTGCACTCTAATCCCTCACTCTCATAGTCCTATGGGACGGCAAGCCAACATGACCGGAGAAAGATCAGGCGCAAGACCAACGGCTTTACGTGCTTTCCGAAGCATGGGGGTGAAACTCCACCAGATTTTCTGACTCCCGCAGCTACTAAGCATTCCTTGACAAAAAAAAACTCAATAACTCATTTTAGCTTGGCCCGGGATTCGAACCCAGGATTTCATGATCGGTCATCGCGTTTATGACCACTAGACCACTAGAGACAGTCATTTAAAATAATCATATCCTACGTGAAAGTAATAAAATACCTAGCCAAACTAGCGTTTATGGTGCGAGGTAGATACCAGATGACACTTCTATCATCAGTCCGACTGCAAACCAGGACGATTATTTCACGGGCCCATGAAGGAAAATGACTTATTTTAAATGCAATAAAAAGAAAAGTAGTTTTATACAAAATATTTGTTCTTGACGATTAAATAATATTAAAGACAGTAACTCATCAAAATATAAACTAAATAAAAAAGTCAAATATCCACACTAAAAAAACACTATTTACGTATTATAGTAACAAGACAATTCTAACTGAATTATCCTCATTTGTATCCTTAGGGACTCACTGCGGCCTCCTGATTCATGTATAAGCATTCTAACAACAAGAGAACGAGACAATGCCATTAATCACATTTCAATGCGACAGGAGAATTGTTGTTACTTTTTTATTTTTTTTTAAATTTGTTGAAATATTGATATGGAATGTGTATGGAGAGTTAGTCCCTTTAATTAAAATATAATCTAGCAATCGCAGGTTTTGAAAACTGTTATAAAACAAACCTGTTATTTACCATGTGTTAAACTAAATCCTACAAGGTATAAAGGCATTAAGTCCGCCCTTTGTAATCCTTTTGTTAAGGTGCAATAAAGTGTAAATAAAGAAATAAATATTACGCGTACACAATAATTATAATACTATATTTCTTGAAACGTTTATTGTAATTAACAAATTTCTAAAAAAATATTATAATTTAATTTTAATCATATTTAAAGATATATTATATTTATAAGTTAGAAACTAAACAGAAGCAAATTATTGTAACTTATTCACCTAAAATCATCCTAAAATATATTAATAGCGCATAACAATTATTAAAAAAGATGTTTTTTTTTTTAGTTTCATTGATATATTATGATATATTATGTTTGCATACAACGTAAGGAATCTGCCACCTTAATTGTAGACTATTTACTGTACAATTTCATTTTTTTATTATAACTAAATAATATAGAATGTTCAACATTTAAAATAGTTTGTTATAATGATTTCTTATATTTACGCAAACACCACACATTGAATAAAACTAATTTTACGGATTCTATCGCGTATAATTAACTTATTTTTATTAATTCCCGACTTTTCGGATGCTTTACAGCATCCATGGTCACGGGTGACTGAGGTGATTAACGTTCCGATGTCAGAGTTAACCCGGAGTACCTTCAGCTATTTTAATTATAAATTTTGGTCCGATCTACGAATTAATAAAAATAAGTAAATTAAACGCGATAGAATCCGTAAAAGTATTTTTATTCAATAGTTTGTTCTAAGTATTCAAAACACATATTTAATCCATATCTTAGCGCATTAATTTCTTTATGACCCAAAAATGTCAAAAGAAATACCGTTTCATCTCCATCGTTGAATTTGCAATTCAAGAGGCTCTTTATATTTATTAATTAGGGTAATTGTTGGCTTCTTACAAATTTAACTGACCGTCTTTGTTGGAGTCATCCACGCACTTGATCTTTTTTTTGTAATGTAGTTTTTTTTACAAAACTGAAGTGACAAACGAACTTACAACCCAGGTGATGGTAAGTGGCTACTACAGGTCATGGACACCTGCATACAACTTCAAACCAAGAAGGCTACACATGACTAACACGGAACGTCTCACAGTCTGTAGCTATACAGGCTCTCTAAGTCCTTCAAACCGGAATACAGCAGCAGTGCAAGCTCTGCTTCGCGCAGCTCAGCAATGCAAGCGGACTTCAGTTAACAGACATAGAGTCCTACCACCTGGAAAGTTACATTTTATAAGTATAAAGAAATAAGGAAAATAATTTATTTGCCGGAAATAGACGTACACTTTATTAAAGAATGAACAAAAATAAAAGAGAAGCATGCATATATTACTGGCTATTAACAATCTAAGAAAATGATTACCTGCAAAGAAAGTCGCAAGTACAGCTAGTTTAATGTTTCAGAGTAGGTATATATTTAAAAAAAACATTTATTTCAAAGCGTAGTAATCTTCTGGCCTTAACTTCTGGCGCTTCATCGACCTTGGCGTGATTAGCGCACGTTATTCATGGGAAACCTTAACACACCTCCTCGCTTAGGTCATCGTAACCTAAATGAATTTACGATTTGACTGATCTACTATTCCTACTATTCTGTAAATAAAGTTTTTTAAGGAATAGAGCTACTATTTTGTGAGCGAGGCTTTTACCATTGGCCTAAATTACAGTGATTAAATTTCACTCTTTCCATAAGACTGCACTTCTTGTCTTCAAAAAGCCTTTAGCGGGTGCTTCTTCACCTTATTTGCGCAAATTAAGGCGTTGGTACGCAGAATTTGATCGTGGGCGTGTTTCTCTTCATGAAGAAATTCATGAACTGCGATCAGTGAGGAAAATATAGTTTCTATCCGACGAATAATTGAAGAAAACCGGCGCATCACTTATGAGGCGACACGAGGACATTTGGGTACTGGTGTGAGCCAAATTCAAAAAATTTACATCAATATTTAAAAGTTAGAAACCAATTTTTCGCTGGATACCTTGAACCTTTAACTCATCCCAGAACAGAGTTCATTGGTGTAAAAAATGTTGTTAAAATATGATCGCGGACGATCAAATGTTGTGTATGACATGGTGACAGGAGATGCAACATGGATATATTGTGAAATTCCGGGAAGAAAGTAACAGTCTTCTCTACGCCTGTTCGAGGGCAAAATTAATTGCATTTTTTACTCCCAGACAGATGGATGGTTCTTTGAAAAAGTTGGGGAAAAACGAGCTACAAGTCGCAACCTATTGCACCATGGCAATGCTTCGAAGTACACCGTAAAGAAGATTATGTAATATTTAGCTTAATGATTTTTGCAAACGTTTCAGTGTAGCCCACATATATGAAGAAACTTTAAATTTATTAAATCATAAAAAAAAAACGGTCAGATAGATCGATTGATAGTGGATATAGTTTGATAAAAATATAGAGTTTGGTGTGAGAAAATATTGTTGACCTTCGAATTTTACTTTGTAATCAATTATTATTTGTCGATCGCTTTATCTCTTACTTATTAAATTTAATTGTATACCAATTTGATAATAAAAAACAGTGTCAGAGATTTATGTATTTATATTGATTTATATTATTATGTTTATCACATTAACACAAACATCTATACAATATTTCTTATATTCATATTTCTTTATTATATTCAGTGATATAATTGATAGAAAACTTGAACATAATTTCACCGGCAGCTCTTGAAGACAATCAAGTCAAAATATCTTTAACAGAGATAATCGTTAAAAGTCAATCGTTTATCCGATAACGTACTAATGAGTGCTCATTGAATACGTACTTATCTTGATGAGACAGTTGAAGAGAAACCACACCATTAATAATTCCATATAAATAATAACATCATTACTTTAGAGTTGGACCACCCAAAATCATCACCTCGGCTTTATGTACATTATACGATCGTAAACTATACAGATAAGAAAGAAAATGGAGGAAAATATGAGTCGAAAAATTAAGAGAAATCGGCGTCCAAGCATGGTAATTGTAGTCTTCGGCTTGCCGGCAATTTGCATACGATATGAGGCGCTAATGGATGTAAGATACCATTTTTTCTGAATATTTTGTACGTGAGCAAGCATAATCGCTATTAGCATAGATAATATCCAATGAATTGAATAAGACGTACCATTTTGAATGCAGTTTCGAATTTATTTTTTAAAGGGATGCAAGGGAATTGTTGGAAAAAGATAAAGAGGAAACAATGCCTCGAGTAAAAAATATCTATTTACCTGCAATTTTAAAATATATTTCAAACTAGTAGTGGAAACAAGAAGGCTGGGTTTTTTCCCGCTACGAGTATATAGCCAAGTATAGCGAATGCGCTGCGTTTACTCGCTGAATGGCTATACTACTACTGCGCACTATATTATTATCTATTTAATTGTTTTAGTTTTATTGTGTTTTTTATTATAAATATTGTTCCATATTGTCATGTTATACAAATAAATATTCAATATAATACGTACAATACAGTATTTGACAACTTATATTTTTTGATAAGCATTTAAAAAAAAACATTTTCGACTCGAAATTTTGCATGGTACAGCTGTGCCGCAGCTATATTACTGGTATAGTTGTAGCACGAATGGGTCCGCTCGACCGGGGAAGGACCACGCTCTCACCACATAATACCAGCGTAAAATATTACCTTAACGCTGCTGTGTTTTGTATGGTGATTGTAGAGAACCGGAGACCCTTTTTTACTGGAAACGAGGCATTCCATCTTAGTCCCCACGGGTGACAACGCATCTGCGTTTTGATTCATATTTGAGGATAGATGTAGATGTCAATGAACCACAGCTACCACTTAACATCAGGTGGACTGTGTGCTCGATTTTCATCCTTATCCTATAAAAAAAATGTTATCGATGTTTAAGGAAATACCGTTTCTTAAGTTACTTGAATGATTTATATATTTTTAAAGAAGTAATTAGAAGTGTAGGCAATAAAGGCAAAGATTTCGGCTTTACCTAATTGGCTCGTATCTTTAATAACTGTACATAAAAAGCGCCACTAAATTATGCATCGACATTTTCGGTAGGCGTTCCGAAATGTAATGAGTGTAATGTATCTACATATTTTAAAAATGATTTGTTGTATGTAATATTGAGGATTGAGGGCATGCATATTCGCTACAAACGTAAAAGACACATTATCAAAATAAGCTTCCCTTTCTAACTACAAAATAGCAAAAACAGGAACATAAAACATTTCAAATACTTATTCTTTAAGTTATACATATTATGGGTAATATTATATTTTAATTAGAATTTTACATACTTGCAACAAATACACATTATTGGAAACTGTGAACACAAAGGAGCGATATAGGCTATATATCGATTTTAGAGGTAATCATCATATTTTTTTTTACTTATTTAATCTTTTATGCACAAAAAATAAAATCGTACATACGGCCGAATTAATAGCTTAAGCTTAAGGCATTCTCTCCCAGTCAACCATTAGGCTAAGCAGAGATAAAGATATGCGAGGTAGTGCAGCAAAAGTAAACTAATAATAAGAAAAAAAAGGTAACGATGTTTGATTAAACCAGAATATATATAAATATATAAATATATATATATATATATATATATATATATATATATATATATATATGTATATGTGCAATGATAAATAAAGAAAGAAACTATGCGACGATTAGTGGCGTAGCTACCCAGGGCCTAGGCGGAGCAGTGCCCCGGGGCCCCCAAACTAAAGGAGCCCCCTGGCCCCCAAGAACAATTTCCGAAAAATTATGTACTATCCTACTTGTATAAAGAATTTTCGAGATTTAACGTTTTGGCTCCTGACCGCGAACGCCTCGAACTAAAATCACAAAAATTACTCCTACTTCCAGAACATAAATATAACATTGTCAAAGATAATTGTCTACTTCGTTTTATTCTCTTTTTTATATAGAAGAGGGAGACAAACGAGCATACGGCTCACCTGATGGCGAAAATTGTAGGCGCGTTTCCAGCTTTTAAAAAAGGAGTAAGCTCGTTTCTTGAAGGTCCCTAAGTCGTATCGGTCCGGAAAAATCGCCGATGGTAAACGATTAAGAAGTCGTGCGAGGAAGAAAACTCCTAGTATTTACTACTACTCGGACAGTAGTGGACTGCCAAATATCCCGATGATGTGGATTTGTGAATTGCGTTGATAAAATTTTGTGACTGGAATTAATACGAACAATTCCTCTGAACACTCCCTGTGGTAAATGCGATAGAAAATGCAAAGGGATGCAACATCTCTTCATCTCGTCTTTCGTCTTGGGTACGGACAAGTGGAGGGAGCTAGTACTAAGAAGCCCCGGCTCAGAGATGAGAAGAGTATTCCATGTTAGGCCGAACCTGCCCCTTGTAAAGTTGCAAGCGGTGTGCCGGCATAAAATACTGTCCCGCTCTGCTGAGTGTTGCAATTCAGCATTCCCTTCCAAGTTACCACGAAACTGCACATTATTCGATATGTCAACGCCGAAGATTCCGATACTGGCTGAACTAACAAGGGGAGTGCCCTGAAATTGAAAAGTTACGACAAAGGAGTTCTTTTTAGTGGCAAACGCCCAGGCTTGTAAATGGACTGCATGGTCCTTTTACTACAACTTTATTGCTAAATCTGCAAGAGAACTGCCGATTCAGTTGCACAAATTCTCGGGAAGCCAATAGGAAGGGAGCTTCGATAGAAGCACTTTGTGTCAAAACCGAACGAAGGCCTTCGCTACGGCTAACGGCCAGGGTCACCCTCCGCCGAGAAAGAAGAAATGGTACTGGCGGTCACTTTTCAGTTGGTGATCCTCAACGCCATGAGCTGGCAGTTCACAATGGTTTTCATTATTTTGGAGAATAAGCTGGATAGGTCTGAGCGGTCAACTTTTCAGTTATTTTTTAGGGATCTGGTGTATTAAAGCTGTCTTCTTTGAGTTCGGAAGGGAGAAAAAGTTTTAGAAAAGACACGTTATGACCAGTGTTAACTAGGGAGCACACATCTTCAGCACAATAGTAGGAACTCTATCAGGCCCACTCGACTTGACATCTAGGAAGAGTAGTGCTATGCGCACCGAGCGCTGTGTAAACCGTATCGTACCGACCTGAAGGCGAAATTATACTGCTTTTAAAAGCATTGGTGAAGCACTTCTATTATAGCACAATGCAATTTTACAGGAGCGACCAAAGCAGGCACCACATATGATAGAATAAAGAGTTCCATTTACATTTACAGCGACAGAATCACGTTGGGAAGGGATGGATGCAAAAAACTGCATCCTGTCCCAATCGGCCAACCAATCGGGCACCATAGTCCGGATCAGACAATGGTCCAATGAGCCAAGAGGGGCATCGACGGAGACCTGATATTCGCCCTGATAAAAGGTCAGCAGAAGGTCCAAAGGGAAGGTGCACGATTCTTTACATCTAGAATCCGCGTAGGCGAAGTAACCATTTGTATCGGACCATATGCCAAGGCAAATTCATAAGCATATCTGCCCGCATGATCGGTTAAACGAAAACCAAACCATTCAGCGTGTTGGCCGTTAAAATCACCAAGGATAACGATCTCTGCAGATGGGACCTGTTTTAGCACGGATTCTGCAGCGCTTTGGACATGGTCGATGAGTTGGTCTGTGTCGGCATTATTTATAGAGACGTGAGGATGGTTGTCGCTGACCTTCAAAACTGGCGAGGCGTCGAGAACAGATGTCGTCTCTGACGTATACGCAAACTCCAACCCGAAGCACAAAGGTGTTCTAATTTGTACCCGATTGTGTGGTTGTACGGAAGATTAGGGTAGCTTGGGCGTGGATGCTCAGCCAGGAATTCTCCAATACCAGAGGCGCTGGTACCCTCCGGGGATGGTTTCTTATTTAATTACACTACCATGTTAAGGAGAAGACGGGTTAGGCCTCCGACCACCTGCCCTTACTAGGCGAAGTATTCTTCTACTTCACGCTGGTTATCTGTAAGGTCGTGGGTCTCCTCGGTCCGAACCGGTCCACCCATTCATTACATTCATGCATTACAGCTCTTCATTTCATGTATTACCAGGTCGTCACTTCATCTAGTCTGGCCCACCCGTGCGACAGCAAAAGCTGCCGTGTGGCTCTTCCATTGTTATGTCCTCTACCTATATTAATTAACTGTAATTTACTTCGTCATTATTTATGTGTTACACATAATACTTAGTAGTAAGTAACTTTGGATGGGTTGGTACCGCTCGACCAGGGTACGAGTCGGTGCTTGGAAAGTTTGGCGATAAAAGGGTTAATGATGCTGGCAAGCTTATACTGGCGGTATGCAAGGAAAAGGGTCTTCTTGTGACAAACACTATGTTTAATCACAAGAAGATCCATATGTATACTAGAGAAAGTAAGAATGAGAGAAGTATGATCGATTTGTTCCTGGTGGATGACCGACTGCGAAAACAGGTGATGGATACGCGAGTGTTCAGGGGTGCTGACCTGGGAACGGATCACTATCTAGTGATTACTAGATTTAGGGGTCTGTTCGCGGGTTGGCGCTACCGGACGGCAGTAACAGAACCACAGTCGGTCTGTCGCATCCGAAGCTGGAAGCTTCAGGAAGCGGATACTAGGGACAAATATCATGCGAGGGTAGCCGAAAAGCTTGACAACATCGATGGCAGAAAAGAATGTGTTGAAAGAACATGGCAGAACCTTAGGGATGGAATGGTAAGTGCAGCGGAAGAAGTGTGTGGAACGATTAAAAGAGGCAGTAGTAAAAGAAGAGATGCATGGTGGAATGATGAAGTGAAAGAAGCTGTAAAGAAGAAGAAGAAAGCATGGTTAGACTACTTGGCCTCTAGTAATGATAAGGATATGAGAGAGAAGATAAAAGAAAGATATAAGCTGCAGAAAGTTCACACGAAAGCATTGATTGAGGAAGTGCGTGAAAGGTGTAGAATGGAAGCGGACGAAAGGTTGTCGCACAACTTTAAGGAGAACTCCAAACTCTTCTGGAAAGAGGTTGGAAGGACCCGAAGTGGTGCGACGGCCTTAAGAATGAACAAAGTGCTTTCGAGAACTAATGACGTCCTCTCAGAAAAATCGGACGTCATGCAGCGATGGAGCGAATTTTATAGAGAAATGTATGCGTGTGATGATCTTAGTGAGGGATCCGGGGATGACGTCGAGACTGGTACGCTGGAGGTCATCAGTATGAAAGAGATTGAACGTGCGATTCGAAGTTTGAAATGTGGTAAGGCTGCGGGACTAGACAGAGTTACTGCTGAAATGGTCAAGTATGGTGGGCCTCGCGTCTGGGACAGCTTTCATCTGCTGTGCAATTTGTGCTGGCGGACGGGGGATGTCCCGGATGATTGGCGATCCGCAGTCATTGTGCCTTTATATAAAGGTAAAGGTTCATATTTTGACTGCGGGTGCTATCGGGCGATCAGCTTGACCAGTTTAGCAAGTGAAGTTTATTCGAAGGTTTTGACACGTAGGATGCAAGAGAAATCGGAAAGATTTCTATGGGAGGCACAAAGCGGATTTAGACCTGGAAGAGGATGCACGGATCAAATGTTTTCTCTCCGCATGATCACGGAAAAGCTTCTGGCTGCTAACCAGAAGATTTTCTGTGCTTTTGTGGATCTTGAGAAAGCATTTGATAAGGTTGTAAGGAAGAAAATGTGGGAACTGTTGCCGGGGTATGGTGTGGATGGTCGATTGCTAAGGGCTGTGCAGTCACTTTACTGTGACTGTAAAGCCTGTGTGCGGGTAGGGCATGACCTGTCACCCATGTTTAGCGTCCAAACGGGCGTAAAACAGGGTTGTGTCATGTCTTCCTGGCTGTTCATACTGTATCTCGACAGCTGTTTACAGAAACTGAAAGATAGCTGTTTGGGTGTGAAATTGGGTGACATTAAAGTAAATTGTCTGCTGTATGCTGATGATGCAGTGCTTATTGCACCATCAGAGGCAGAACTGCAGGCATTAGTCACGTGTATGAAAGAGGAATGTGAAATTAAAGGTCTCCGCTTGAATGCTAATAAAACTAAGGTTCTGGTATTTGAAAGGGACGAAGAGAGAACGAAGTGTGAAATATGGGTAAATCAGGAATGTCTAGAACAGGTAAATGAAATTGTATACTTGGGGAGTGCTTTTAGCCGGGATGGAAGATGTGATTTAGATGTGGACAGGCGTGTCGCTGCCGGGAACAAAGTCAATGGTGCCCTGACTGCGTTAGTCAAAAGGCAAGGCGTAGTGAAGAGTGCACGCCTTGCAATACATAACGCAGTGTTGGTACCGACTTTGTTATATGGCAGCGAAACCTGGGTATGCCAGAAGAAGCATAAAAGCAAGTTGAATGCAGTGGAGATGCGATCTCTTCGTAAAATGTGCGGCGTCACCATGGCTGACCGAAAGCGAAACGAAGAGATTCGCAATATGGCAGGTTTGAAAGATGACCTTATCACAAAAATTGATAAGGGCGTGCTTCGATGGTTTGGGCACGTTGAACGAATGAGTGAAGACCGAATGGTGAAGAAAATATATAGCGCGAAAGTTAATATTAAAAGGTGTCGAGGTAGACCGAGACTAACTTTCGAAGACCATGTGAGCAAATTGCTCGAAGAGGGGAGGGTCAAGAGTACTCGGATACCTAGACGTGCATGTATGAAGAAGATGATGAATCTGAAAGAAGCGAAAGAGGTATGTAAGGATCGTGACTCTTGGCGATCTGTTCTCTCTGGCTACCCCGTCAGGGATTGTGCGTGACGATAAGTAAGTAAGTAACTTTGCTTTACTATGCCCTGCAGTGGGGACAAAGAGTTGATGGTGAAGTTTTTTATCACCTTTAAAGTATTTATTTAATTTTAAATAGGGCCCCAATTTCATTTTTACCCCGGGGCCCTTGGTTACATAGCTACACCACTGGCGACGATAGAATCATTCTTTAGGAAAAAGCGTTAATTCACACTTGCTATGCTTTATTAAAATGTTCACGAATACGTATGAGGGTTGTAAATTGTTGTAGTATTTTATAATTGTTTAAATAAATACACGATTATCAAAGTCAAAATCAGAATCAAAAATATTTTTAAACCCCTATGAATATCTACGTTTACCAACGTCTCTAAAATCATGAATGTATTTCCAGACTATAGAGAAAGACTGACAAAAAACTCTGGGGTTATTGCTATGTCTTGTTTAATTTATTGTGGCATCAAAATTTTGTACACAATTTCGTTACAAGCTAATTTAAATCAATAATTGAATACAGGTAGCGGCCTCTTACCCGTGTACCGTAAATATCGAGTATGAAAACAACTTTTAAGAAAAGATGCGCACGTCCCTATAGAGGTTGCGTTATCTTTGATAATGACGCCGAAATTTTACTTTTAAATATAAGACATAACTTAGCTTTAAATAAACTCAAGTATATGGGAAATTAAATTAGCGACAATTTGAGGGTTTAATATATTATGGTTAAATCAAATTAGCATCATTAAATTATATTAGCTCCGGCGGTAAACGAAAAAAGCGTAAACCTTAATATTTCATAGGGAGCCATCCGAGCTTGATTCGCAGCAAATAAATTGTTAATTGCAATTTTAAGTCCTGATTTGCCATGTGCTTAAAGTTACAGCCATATACGTCCCACTGCTGGCCACGGGCCTCCCCTCATTTCTGAGAGGGTTTTAGGGCAAGGAAATATCCGCCACGCTGCTTGCATTTTTTTCTTATTTCTCAGACATGCAGGTTTTCTCACGAAATTTTCCTTGACAGCCGAGCACGTGGTAATCAGAATTTAAAATTGCAAGTGCCGGTGGGGAAATAACCCGGGTTGCTGGCGTACTGCGAAATTTACAGTGAGCGCTAACCATCTGAGGTACCATGGCTCCTGCGAAGTAGCGTGCTTGCGGTGAAGGAAAAAATCGTGAAGAAACCTGCGTGTCTAAGAACGACAAGCGCACAAGGCTTTAACGCGGACTCTTCATGGACACTACTTAACTTTGAATGAAACCATGTTATATATATTTATTTGTACTGTTAACCAAAGCCACACTAGTCTAATGCCTCTTGCATTGGACTTGTGTGGTTTGTGTGGTGAAACACTCCTAACAAGTCCATTTTAAGCTTACTTGAAGTAGTAAACGGGAGTACTAGTAATTTTACTAATATTCCTTTCTTTGAAAAAGAACGATCACAGGTTTTTTGGACCCAGGGCTCGTGTCCTGAGTCCGAAGAAGCGAAACATGGACTATAAATAGTTGCTCTATTTCTTCATGTGCAATGAATGTATAAAGCCTTCACGAACAGGAGAAAATACCAATGGTAAAAATTTTCTAAACAAAAATAAACAAGAATCATAGAAGTTTAGTACTCGAAACACTTATAACCCGTTTGATACTCCTGTGTGGACACCACCTAAGTTGTTATAATTAACTCCTAGTTTTAAACTCCTAATTTTCACTTGTGAATAAAAGTAACTTCCTAATTTGGGTTCCACTTTTGAGGATATTTATACAGGCTTGAAAATGGATCAAAAAATGTTTAGAAAATTTGCATTCCCGTGACATAAGCAACTGTGTTCCACAATAGACTTTTACAAGGTGGCGGGAGCTCCCTTTGTGCCTACGAATATGTCTGGTATTACCAATTTGTTGCCATGAAACAGTACTGTCACTCCAGCTTCTCAAGACAGTCAATCATTTCATCTTATTTCGCATGAGAAATGAAAAATGAAAAAGAAAATGTTTATTTGTCTCAAAACAGTTACATGGACTATAAATGCGACAAAAATTTAAGGAAATTAATATATTAACTTTGGCCTCTCAATACATTTATGAAAATTTAATGTACGTACACAAAAATAAAAGTAGTTTTACAAAAATAAGTGATATTCATTCTGTAAATACTAGGAACAGACACAAGCTAGTAGTACCAGTTACTCGACTCCATCGAGTCAGTAATTCATTCTTGGGGCGATGTATACGCTTTTACAACAAAATTCCAGAAAATATACAAATTTTGACCTGCTCAAAATTCAAAAACTTTATTAAGCTAAGTTTGTATAAAAAGGGTTATTATAATATTAAGGAATTTATGGATGATAATAACCCCTGGAAATGAGGTGATCGCTACCAAGTTATTTCTAATTTGCTGTGTTGTTAATTTGTGTAACATACATGAAAGTAAGCTGTTATTTCAAAAAAAGTCCCGCTGAGTTTCTTGCTGGTTCTTCCCAGGACAGAGGTCTTTTCCGAACCAGTGGTAAAAGACAAAAAAACAAAAGAGTGACTTTCAATAAGTATTATTTATAATCTATATTGAATATAAAAGTTTCTGTTTCTGTTTCAAATGAGACATCACCAGGAGTAATTGATAATACTTGTGTTATTTTAATTTAAAATTTCTCATAAGTCGCTACATCTGTGGCCATGTTTGTTTGAGGATGCTCGGTCTGTAACTTACCATCAGTGAACTATTCGTTCATCATTCTCAAATTATATAAAAAAGAAATAAACAAAATCTTAAACTTATTTAAAACAGTTAACAAAGGAAAATCGTTAAAATGTTAAGGAGGACTAATTTATTCCTTTTTTTTTTAATTTTTATATTAAGTTACATAATATTTCATATTACCGAGACAAAAACAACAGAAAAAAGTGTTCATTATCAAACATGGCGTCTTGTCTGTCACTAACCAACTGACAAATAATTATATTGTACTGAACTCTTTCTCCTGTATTGCGGAGACAATTATTTGCGGTAAAAATAGGCAAAATATTTTTTAAAGCTTAAAAAAATTTGTGGATTTTTAGCTTCGAAGGTCGATTACAGCGAATAATGTACTAAAAAATAATCCATTAAGTACCAATTTTTTTTTAAATGTTTTAAATAGCTTAGGGACTTTTTCAAGTCAGTTAAAAGTAAATAATGAAGGAGAATTGGGAGAAAATTTTTTAAAGCTTAAAAAACTCATTCATGTTCTTTCAGACAGTAAAACAACTTTTTAATACTTTCTTTGTATTGAAATAGGAGGGCATCATTTTGAATACTTGCTTTAATAAAGAATTAAAATTATTAATTTTTGACAATTTTTTTGTTAGTGTGTGCATGTGCGTGTGCGTGTGCGTGTTTGCGCGTATGCATGTGCATGTGCGTGCGTGCGTGCGTGCGTGCGTGAATGCGTGCGTGCGTGCGTGCGTGCGTGCGTGCGAGCGTGCGTGCGTGCGTGCGTGCGTGCGTGCGTGCGTGAATGCGTGCGTGCGTGCGTGCGTGCGTGCGTGCGTGCACGCGTGCGTGCGTGCGTGCGTGCGTGCGTGCGTGCGTGCGTGAATGCGTGCGTGCGTGCGTGCGTGCGTGCGTGCGTGCGTGCGTGCGTGTGTGCACGCGTGCGTGCACGCGTGCGTGCGTGCGTGCGTGCGTGCCTGCGTGCGTGCGTGCGTGCGTGCGTGCGTGCGTGCGTGCGTGCGTGCGTGCGTAAGTGCGTGCGTGCGTGCGTGCGTGCGTGCGTGCGTGCGTGCGTGCGTGCGTGCGTGCACACGTGCGTGCGTGCGTGCGTGCGTGCGTGCGTGCGTGCGTGTGTGCGTGCGTGCGTGCGTGCGTGCGTGCGTGCGTGCGTGCGTGCGTGCGTGCGTGCGTGCGTGCGTGCGTGCACGCGTGCGTGCGTGCGTGCGTGCGTGCGTGCGTGCACGCGTGCGTGCGTGCGTGCGTGCGTGAATGCGTGCGTGCGTGCGTGCGTGCGTGCGTGCGTGCGTGCACGCGTGCGTGCGTGCGTGCGTGCGTGCGTGCGTGCGTGCGTGCGTGCGTGAATGCGTGCGTGCGTGCGTGCGTGCGTGCGTGCGTGCGTGCGTGCGTGCGTGAATGCGTGCGTGCCTGCGTGCGTGCGTGCGTGCGTGCGTGCGTGCGTGCGTGCGTGCGTGCGTGCGTGTGTGCGTGCGTGCGTGCGTGCGTGCGTGCGTGCGTGCGTGCGTGCGTGCGTGCGTGCGTGCGTGCGTGCGTGCGTTCGTGCGTGCGTGCGTGCGTGTGTGTGTGTGTGTTGATTGCCTCATAGGGATATTTACCATAATTGCAACGCATGGCAACCGCAGTATTTTTTTAGTCGTTATTACGAAGACGCTGCTGCCCATCTCCTGATTTGTTTCGCACTGTCGCTTCCTACGACACCCACGGGATGATATTGGGTAATGGATATTCTAACACCGCCACTACACGGTAAACTCCAGTGCGTGTGTTAATGAATTTTACATGTCCTCAGAATATTTTATTTCTCAGATGTGCAGGTATCCTCACGATATTTTCTTTCACCGACAAACGCGTGATCAGCATAAAATTGAAATTAACAATTACATTGGCGCCGGTGCGACTCGAACTCGACCCATACTAACTTCGTGTATTGTGAAATTTACGGCGATCGCTTAATCCCTGCATTAGTACGGGTGTTTCTACGCCACTACCTTTATATACTTAATGATTTATACCGGTATAATTTGGAGGCGTTCTAACCGTACTTCAAAAAAGGAGGAGTTTGAATATGTTTTTTATGTATTTGGGCTTAACTTCTTTGTTTATGAACCGATTGTGATGACACAATTTTTAAATAGGTTATACTTCAGGGATAATTAAATATTATTTTGAAGAAATAGTTCTATCCTTAAGGGTGGAAATAGGCAATGAAGATGTTATTTTAACTATTCAGACGACATTCCAGTTGATACCTTGAACTTGCGATATTTCTTAGAACACTTGAAAGGGCAAACTTTTGTTAAGAAATAAAACCTCCTAAAGATTTTGAAGTAGATTTTTCATTTGCTTTAATTCTTCATTAGCTATATCGACAGAGTACATTTATATAACTTAGTCTTAGCTTATTTTTCCAAGGCGGTGTAGCTAATATGTGGCAATTGTTTCGCTTTTTTGGAGTTTATTGGAGTTTACTCCTTAAGAATCGATTTTCATATCTTAAGTAATTAAGCCCGGGGTATGAAAATTTACGGGGAGGAAAATCAAACGTTACGTCATGCGTTACGTTATGTATGCATGTTTCCATGACTATGTAATGTCGTGCGCAACATATCTTGCGCAGCCCCCAGCACTGTGTACTCTCGCCTGTACTACTTTCTATAAACAAATAATCGTTCGTAAGGAGTGAACTCCAGTCGTGCGTCGGAGCTGACACACACTTGTTTTTTTGAAGTCGGTCTTTCTTTTTATTAAAAGTTACTTTTTTGTTACGACAACTACATAATTTTATTTGCAACGTGCCAGTCTTTTTTGTGTTTTCAATTAATTCAGTCTCTTTTGATAACTCGACGTTCCCCGCTCCATCATTCCATCGCTCTTGAAACCTGAGGAAGTGATATTAATATTTTATGTTCTATATTTATTACTGTGCCGCCTTTATTTCTCCATTTTCAAATTACAAGACCACACACACGGCCAAGAGTTAAATAATAATTGTGATATACATTATTCATTTTTGCTCATTGTCACAATGTAAACACAGACAGACAATTTGCGAGCGAGGTTAATTTTCAGGTGTACGAGAAAGGCGTCAGTCATGGTCATTGCTAATGGTACGTCGTTCATTTAAATTTTAATTAAATTGAAGGACGTATGATTTTTTAAGTATCTATTAAATTGATCATCAATATTACCAATATTGTAGTAGTCCACTACTGATTACATAAACTCCCAAAGATAGACGAGGCATTTTATTTGTTTTTCAAACTCGCAGTTACATTCAGGGACAAAACTAGGGACCTGTTTATTAAATAATATTGAACACTACTAATTTACTACTACTTACTTTCGAAATGAAGATACAAAATGAGCGCAAAAGATCTATCGATGTACCTTATTTACTTCTTTATTTAAATTCCAAAAAAAATAACTTTATCTGAGTACAAAAAGATTGTTTCAATAGCTCGCTGCTGAGCCAGCTGTCTCCTCAATTCCTTGCATATCTCATCACAGGCCTGTTCGCTAACTTCGTTGACATTAAAATAATAGGCACTGCCGTTAATGCATCTAAGTTTTAGCCTCCTAGTAATGTGTCGCTCTAAACTCTTAGTACTTGTGAGTATGAGGCTTCTAGAATCTTTATTCCTCTCGGTGCTTCGAGCTTCTTAATTGTTCTCTTAAAGAAAAGTTACAGCCTATATACGTCCCACTGGTGGGCACAGGCCTGCTCTCATTTCTGGAAGGATTTTAGGGCAAGGGAATATCCGCCGCGCTGCCCCAATGCGTGATGGCGAACTTCTCATGTCTTCAAAGTATTTTTTCGTATTTCTCAGATATGCAGGTTTCAAGATGTTTCATTCACCGCCGAGCACGTAGACAAGGGGATCGAAACCCGGGTAGCTCGCGCACTGTGAAATTTAAAGCGAGCGCTTACCCCCTGAGCTACCACGGCCCTTTCACGGTTCTTAAGTATGTTAAGTTACAACCTATATTCATCCCAGTTCTGGGCACAAGCCTTCTCTTACTTCTGAGAGGGTTATGAAGCAATTAGACCATCGCGCTGATCTAGTGCGTGTTGATGAACTTCACATATATTTGGAATTATTTTAATTCTGAGACATGCAAGTTTCTTCTCTCTCTCCGCCGAGCACGTGATAAATCAGCACTTAAAACTTCAATTAACAATTCCATTGGTGCCGGCGGGCATCGAACCCGGATTGCTCGCGTACTGTTAAGCGAGCGCTTAGCCCTTAAGATACTTACCATGGCTCTAATCTACTATATCTATTTTGTTCTATTACAGTCTATAAAAGTCCACTGATGAACATATGCCTCCCTCATAAATCGCCTCATAGGGAGGATTTTGCCATAGCTGTTATCAGCAAGATACTGTTGTTTTAATTTCCCACTGTCGAATCTTACGCCACACATGGGATGATATGAGGTAGTGTGTATTCTTACATCGCTACTATACGGTAAGCTACTATAATTTTATTTTAATATACCCCCTAAATTTTCGCAATCCAATTTTGATCAAATTAGGCCAAATTAAGTGTACCCTTAACCGATGAGTATGTATGCTCAGGTATAATATGGACGTGATAAGAACGAGAGAGGGGTAACAAGATCATACCAAATGGAAGTCCATAGAATCTGCCTATGCTGCGGAAAAGTTCTGCATATTGTAGAAAAAAGTCGGTGAAAATAGTGTATACATTTTAAGTAAAAATTTGATTTACTTTTTATAGAATAAGACTGACAAAAGAGTACACAGTCCACCCGGTGGTAAGTTAGATACTGTGACCCAAAGACATCTACTGTATCCTCAATTAAGAATCGAAATGCAGATGCGTTGTCACCCCTAAGGACTAAGATGGAAAGCCTCGTATCCAATATAGTGGGTTGCCGGTCCTATGCACTCACCTTACAAAACAGGGCATCATTTTTAACAGTGGTAGAGCCACGCGGCAGCTTTTGCTGTCGCACGGATGGGCCGGCTCGAACCGGGGTGGTACCACGACCTCACAGAATACCAGCGTGAAGTAGAGGTTTACCTCTGCGTTTCGCTTGGTGAGTGCAGGTGGTCGGAGGCTCTTTTTACTGGAAATGAGGCATTCCATCTTAGTCCTCACGGGTGACAACGCATCTGCATTTTGATTTGTAATAGAGGATAGATGTAGATGTCTATGGGCCGCAGCAACCACTTACCATCAGGTGGACTGTGTGCTCGTTTGTCACCCTTATCCTATAAAAAAAATAAAAAAATAATTCTGCTGTTTCACACTGGTATTCTGGGAGGGCGTGGTCCTTTCCTGGTCTAGCCGATCCATTCCGCTACACGTATTGAATTGATAAAACTCACGTGAGACTTTATAAACTTTTATTATTATATATGTATCAGAAACTATCTCCTATTGTTAACTTAATGAAGTAGTTGTGAGCTCTAAATATTATGATTGGTATGTTACCGCTCAACGGTACCGACGTAAGGAGCTCGTTTGCCACTATGACAGATGTGGAACCGGTACTTAATATATTAGAGACAAGCATTAAGAACGAACTCGTCACGGTGTTCATAGAAGCCGCTTCCATGTTATTATTTCTTTTTACTATTAATTATTATTCGAAATCGTATGAATTAGCATACAATATAACTTCTTCGGAGCAGTGGCGCCGCCCCGCCCACGCGGCTACACCTCGAAATTAAAACAGCGCCTTGTCAGCCAACTACATTATCAATTTGTTGGTATTTGAGGTTAATTTATGTGTAGATTATATGTGAAAAGGTTCCAAGACACGTCGAAAAGTTGCCCATAATTGATGATCCGAAAACAGGTTACAACGTCTATTTTGCATGTTATCATCTATTTTGTTACACAATACATATAAATTAATTAGGTTTTCCATAAAACTCATTCCTTAATTGTACGTTACCACACTGAAAACAAACAGTGATGGTTTGTGTCTAATAATTAAACATATGATTAGACAACTGGCAGGTATAAACGATGTTGTACTATGTCGGCTCCGTGACGCAGTGGCTTAATGAACCACGGTAAGGGCCGCGGGTTCGAATCCCGCAAGGAATAAGTATTTGTATAGCCCACAAATAATTGTTCTGGGTCTGGATTTTTGTCCTTGTAAAATTTATGTATGTAAAACTGCCCCCACGATACAAGAGACAATGATAGTGTGGAGGTAACGTTTTTTTTTAATAAATAAAATAAAAATATAAATAAAATGTCGTATGAACCTTTTCTACTTCTGCTATTTATTTTAAAGAAATAAAAAGAAAAGAGAAATAAGTACACAGTCCACTTGATGCTAAGTAAATATTGTGGCCCATGAACACCAATATCTATCATCGATTAAGAATAATCCTCGATTAGAAATAAGTTTTAAAAGGTAAAGTTGTATAGGATTCGGGTTGGCACCACCCTCTTACCATGTACGAGTTGCCATCAGTAGGATAATGCGTTCGTACCCTTCTTTTACTTGGTTGCAGTTGTCCATGGGTTGCAGTAACCACTTGAGAGCCAACCATGAGAGCGGTAAGATCGTTTGTCACTTGTTATTAAAGAACAATGTTTAAGCGTAACAAATATTTTTTTTTTTTATAAAGTAAAAATTTTATTTTTTCCGACCTAGTTACAGTAAATATGTTTTGCTCTAAAAATGGAGATAACGCCAACTACTGATAACTTTTCAGGCCATGGACGCCTGCATAGTAGCTGACCGCTAAGATTCTTAGCTAAGAATTTATGTGGTCAGTTACCGCCAAAGAGATTTAAATATATAGGTATTCCTACTACTTAAATGTCTTTGGTCTCCGCAAAGTCTACCAAACCTGAGGATGCCTCGTGTAGAGGCGAAACACGTGCCGGATTATCGTCGGTGGTGTCTTTCCTAGTGTAGTAGTGCTGAGATTAGTGGTGACGGGCATAGTGCACGCAATTGATGTAGGTCGGGAGGTGCTCTTCAAACTGAGTAAGACATCATTTTATGTTATTGAGTGGATATAGGCAAATTAAATTTTTCCTGGCTTACATGGTAGAGTCAAGCTGCAGCTATATTAGTAGTATACTTGTAGTACTAATGAGTCGGCTCGACCGGAGAAGGACCACGCTCTCACAGAATACCAGCGTAAAATAGCAGCAGTGTTTCGGTATAGTGAGTGTAGAGAACCGGACACCCTGTTTACTGGAAGAGTCCATTTTAGTCCTCACGGGTGACAACGCATCTGCATTTGGATTCTTTATTGAGGATAGATGTTACTACCTATCATCAGGTGTACTGTGTGCTTGTTTGTCACACTATCCTATACAAAAACAGCTTTTTACTAAATACATATGAAAGTAAATACGACACTTATAACAATTTTAAATCTTTTTTGTCTATCTGTCTGTCTGATAGTTCCGGCTAATCTCCAAAATGGCTGGACCGATTTTGACCGGACTTTCATTGGCAGATAGCTAATGTTATAAGGAGTAACTTATGCTACTTTTATTTTAGATAAATAATGAGAGTTCCGCGCAAAAAAATTAAAACCTATGAAATTCAATCGTAGTAAATTCTACGCGGACAAAGTCGCGGGGACCAAGCAGTAAATAAATATTTTATGAGTGATAATCTTTGTCTTGCCTTACTTGTTTAAATAATAGCCGTTAATAAATAGATAAATAACTTCATTCCTACTGCGATGAAACTTTAAAGTATAAAATATATGAAAATCCGGTAATATCAATAGATTATTATCAAGATATACTATAATATTATCATCGCAGTTGTTATTAAAATATTATTTTATGTCGCAGTACTTTAGGTCGTGTAGTCATGCGTAGATTAATAATTGTTTGTAACTGTGAAATCGAAATAGCTGTCGAAAAATTTTAAACACGATTTTTTATAAATCTATTTCTAATAAATATTGTCTATTGACCGTCTTTATATTTTCATATTAAATATAAACATCAATGTAAAATTCTTTGCCGCACAGTATCAGTGTAAAAATTCCATTACCGTTTTTCCTTTAATCCGTGTCGTAAAAATCCCAATAGCAAGAAAGATCTCATAGCATCTAAAATATATGGTGGAACCACGCTGCAGCTATATAACTGTATGTAGCACGAATGGGTGAAACCATGAAGGGAGAACTAGCTGCTAAACAACCGAGATTGGTCAATTGCTCTAGGCCACTGCTGCTTCACGACAGCGCAAGACCACACACTGCACAACAAACAACCACTAAGTTAGATGAGCTACAACTGGAATGTCTGCGACATCCACCGTACTCCCGGACCTTGCTCCAACAGATTACCATTTTTTTCCGGGATTTGGACAAATTCGTACAAGGAAAAAAATGCAACTCTGTTTTTTTTAGTAAAGGGATGAGATGGCAAAAGTGCGTAGATAACAACGGTTCATACTTTGATTAATTAAATATATTTTACAAAAAAATTTGACTTTATATTCCTCCCGTACAAAACGCCAATTTCATATGGTAAGGACCTAATATTTCTTTCATGACAAGATAAGAAAAATGCGAGGGTGATGGATATTATTCCATCTCGCTTCCTTATAGCCGCCAAGGCCGTCTACACTACGTCAGAAGGTGTCATGATAGAAAAATCTTACATTTATTCTTGCCTAGCCCGTATAATTCATTTTTCATTTCATTCAATCATTAATTCGTACCGTCCGATAAGGTCCGATCGCACATCGTAAACATACAAACTTATTACTCTACAGTCAAATTACGAAATAGTTCGACGCAGTCTCTGTACGGTATTAATCTCTCTTATTATCTCACAAATCGGTGTTCACAAGTAGGTAAATTTATTATTATATTTAAGCGGTCTCGATTATACAGCCTGCAACAATTAGTGGGTATTGAGTTACGCGGCTAATATACGTCGATTAATGGCCGATGGTGGCCTGTAATTATTTTCGTTGCCGTAAGTAGGCATGGGCGACCGCATGCCTCTTATGTGAGAATAATTCCATGGGGAATTTATTCACAAGAACTATTTTAGTTCTCGTGACGACATACACTGTACGGGTACTTCGCGATCACAGGTGTAATTAATGAATAATTCATAGAAAAGTGTTTGCTTGCAGCGTAAGCAGAAATTAAATTCAATTCAAAGTTAAATTAACATTTTGTTTTTAATAAAGCCCTCGGTTTGACAATTTAAAAAGTACAAACACTTATTACACGTGTCGAATAAGGTGGGGCCTGTAATTTGACCCAAACCCTTTTCTCGTGCTGTGTAGCTTGCCGTGTGGTGGCGACGTAAGAATCTGTTACCCTTAGTCCATTCCGTGGGTGTCGTAATAGATGTGAGAGGTGAACTGAAATATGAGATAGGCAGTAGCTTCTTAGCAGCTCTAAAATAAAACAAAATCTATGGTTGCCAAACCACTTGCGAAGCGTGGCTAAAATGAAAAATATCCACCTATTAGGCAATAAGTGTGTTTTTGATACAGGTCAGCAGTGAACTTTTTATAGCTAATTTACATAAAAATGCATAAAAATCATTTATATGAAGAAAGTATATTAATATCTAGATGATCATTATAAAGAAGAACGTTCGTACGTGAACATAATGAGCTTCCTTAGAATATTTTTAACTTGTGTATATATTCTCTAAGGCTATATTGTAACGGATTGTACTTAGAACTAATGGTAAAATTAAAAATTTTGTACAACCGACTTAAATATAAATAAAATGAGAGCATCATCAATGTTGTCGAAGTTAATTAAATACGCATTATTAAGGATAACTCAAAAAGTACTGGTCGGATAATATCAAATTTATATGGGATCACATGAGAAGCATCAGCTTTCAAATAAAAAAAAAAAGTATAATTGAAATCTGTTCATCTAGAAAAAAGTTCTGAGGTAACACATATAAAATCCTCGGCGTCGACATATCGAGTGACATGCAGTTTCGTGGTCACTTAAAAGAGAAGGCCAAATTGGCCTCTAAAAAGCTTGGAATACTCAGCAGAGCGGGACAGTATTTCATGCCAGCACACCGCCTGCAACTTTACAAGGTACAGGTTCGGCCTCACATGGAATACTGTTTCCATCTCTGGGCTGAGGCTCCCCAATGTCAGCTCCTTCCACTTGACCGCATCCACCGTAGAGCGGCTCGAATCGTCGACGACAGAGTCCTTTCCGATCGGCTCGACTCACTGGCGCTGCAAAGAGATTTTGCATCTGTTTACGTATTTTATCGCATCTACCACGGGGAGTGCTCTGAGGCCGAGGAATTGTTCGGGCTAACTCCAGCTGCTCAATTTCACCATCGCACATCGCGACAAAACTGGCGATACCATCCATACCATCTCTATGATTTGCGGTCCACCACTGTGCGATTTAGAAGAAGTTTTCTTCCTCGCACAACTTCCTTGTGGAATCGATTACCACCAGTGATTTTTCCAAGCCGATACGACTTAGGGACCTTCAAGAAAAGAGCCTACTCCTTTTTAAAAGGCCGGCAACGCATCTGCTATTCCCCTGGTGTTGCAACTGCAACACCAGGGGAATGTGGTACCATCGCCCATGAACAACTGTTCATGGGCGATGGTACCACTTACCATTTGGTGAGCCGCATGCTCGTATGCCCCCTCTCCTATAAAAAAAATAGAGTCGAGTTGAAAAACTCCTAATTTTTTGAAGTCGGTTGAAAAAAAGTCAAATTAAACGCGAAAATAAAATGCGTAAAATTAGTTTTACTCAACTTAGGGCAAGTGTCCTGAGAAGCTACCGCCGTCTCCAATATTTAGTTTGCGTGCATATTAATTTGTCTTTCTTTAACATTCTCTAACATGATAAAATTAAAACGGACTATAATGATTTCATATATAACCATGTTTTAAGCTTACGTCATTTGTGATATAAATAAGCACAAATCTTGCAAAAAGGTGCATCAAAAGCAACTCATTACGAAACAATTTCACGTAGCCTTCTAGAAATTTGACGTCAACAGTGCACGAGCAAATCTGCCGCATTAATTTGGATTAACCGTTTAGTTCAGAGACAATCTGAGACACGTATAAGGCAAGTGAAATCCTAGGCTTCAGATAAGAATTTCGTCACAAAGAGCATTCTTTCTATGTGTGTGCAATTTGTGTGGATGACGAGTCACATCACCTCAATCGAATTAAACCAATTTTATTGTAGATTTTAACGCTTAAGTTTCTGTGTTATAATATAATGTGAGTGAAATGCTCAAGTGTGCTCATAAAATCCTTAAATTTAATGTGTACTATTCGAGTAAATAGAGAACGAGTACGAGAATTACAATCAGACCTGACAGTAAAAAAGAGGGATTTGAGGAACTGAGTACATGTACTGTAACTTTTCTGATGCCAATATGAGTGTTATTCCATGTCCATCTATCGAAGGTTCTGATCTGTTTCTTAAGAGAGTTCAAGAGTTTAAGTATCTCGGGTCCATCGTAACACCAAACGCATGTATGGAAAGAGACATACAAAATAGAACCCAGACAGCGTGGTTGAAATGGAGATCGCTGTCTGGTGTTCTGTTCGACCTCCGGATCGCTGTCTAGTGTTCTGCTCAACCTCCGTCTGCTTATTAAAATTAAGGGCAATGTATTCAAAAGAGCAGTAAGACCAGCTCTGCTATATATCTGAGTACTGGCCGATGAGAAAGATGGATGAAAAGAAAATTCACATCACTGAGATGAAAATGCTACGTTGTTCGAGGGGAGTTTCTAGAACGGATAAAATAAGAAACGATTATATTTGTGATAGTTTCAAGGTGGCGAAGGTGTCTAAAATCTTAGAGAAAAGCGTCTGCGCTGGTACGGACACGTGATGAGACGGGATGATGACCATATTACTAAAAGAGAAGATGAATATAGAAGTGGGGAAAAAAGGCCATGGACGACCACCTATAATAACCTGGTTGCAAACACTAAAAAATGACCTGAATTTTACTAAACGTCAGTAGCGACTAACCACAATCGCACGATGTGGCGCAAGATTACTAGGAGAGCTGACTCCAATTGAATTGGAACAATAGCCAGGGAAAAGAAGAAAAAGTACTATTCGAGTAAATATATAAAAGCATTATGGCACGAAAATGGTCCCTACCGTATGACTCATATTGACTTGGTTTGAATTCCTCTGGAGTCAATATTAGTGCAAACTCCCAAAATGCTTTTGGATATATCGTCCTATGTCAATGACAATGAGTCCTTCTTTACTTCCAGTTCAGTCATATCGAAGGATCGCTACGTCAGACACGGATAAGTTTAATTGTTAAAGGAGTTAGTTGCTATGCTATTGCGAACGCTTGTGGCACTGTGTTATCGTTTGCACATGCCTCCTCTCATTTCTGAAAGATATGGCTAATATATGGATATATGATAGATATTAAAGCAATTTGGACAGCCCCGTTGCTCCAGCACCTGTGTGTAAATATTTTTTTTATAGGATAAGGGTGACAAACGAGTACACAGTCCACCTGATGGTAAGTGGATGCTGTCACCCATAGACATCTATTCTCAATAAAAAATCTAAATTCTAAAAAAATCTTAGAAGCATCAGACTGGGTTGCCACATTGGTTCTCAATGCTTTAATAACTTGAGTTATGTTGACGATATGGTGCTGCTGAGTCCCTCGATTGGTGCGCACTCCAGATATGTGAGAAATATACGATGGACCATAACCTATTATACAACACCAATAAGTCTGTTTGTTTGCTTTTTAAGAGTGGTAGAGTTCAACCTCATATACCCCCAGTGTATTTGTGTAATTCGCAGTTGGAATGGGTAACGACGTTTAAATACTTGGGTCATATTGTTGCTCAGGATCTGTGTGATGGTTTCGATATGGACCGCGAGCGACGTTCCTTGTCAGTGCGTGCTAACATGATAGCTCGACGCTTTCAAAGGTGTTCTTATACCTCAAAACTGGCGTTGTTTTCAGCTTACTGTAAGCCATTTTACCCTCCTCAGCTGTGGATGAATTACACTAAAGAGGGATAACGCAGGCTGAGAGTGCAGTATAATGATTCGTTCCGCGAGTTGTTCCGGAAGTTATGTTTTTGGGTCGCAGAATAATATCATCATAATTATTTGTAATATTTGTGCTAGAGTGAAATTTTTAGTAGGTGGTCAAATTTATTAACATCTAAATAATAATATTTAATAATATCATTAATTAACCAATAATTAGAATTAAAATTTTAGGTATAATGTAAAAATTTAATTTTGTAATGGATCAGTATTGTCTGTATCAAATAAATTATTATTATTATATTATGGGGTATTTGTATAGTTTTCTCATCTGGTTGGGCTGTATAAATATATAATTGAAAATGAAAATGATAAACTTACATAAATATCAATAAAATAAAATAAGTACATAAAAATTACATAAATATATAAAAACCCAACCAGATGGAAGCCCTCGGCAGGGGAGACCAAACGGCCGAGGGTTAGGGGGAAAGGGAAAGAAACCGGCGGACGATGCGGGCGGTATCGAGGAGCACCGCCTTTTGCATTTGAGCTTGGAGCGATCCGTCTCGGAGTCCCAGTCGCCTCAGATGACCCGAGAGGCTGACTGGGATTAACCCGTTCACAGAAACGACCACAGGAATAATTTCGGCCGGCAGACCACCCCACATGTCGGTCACCTCGTGAGCCAGGTCCAGATATTTTGTCAACTTATCTGTTTCGGCTTTCACGAGGTTCTCGTCATAAGGAATGGTAATGTCGACCAAAAATATCCTTGACTGTGCCCGGTCCATCAGCACAATATCAGGCTTATTCGCAAGAATAGTCCTGTCTGTGATGATGGCCCGGTCCCAGTAGAGCCTGGCGCGGTCATTTTCGAGCACGGCTTCCGGCAAGTACTTATAATACGGCAGTTTCCGATCCACGAGACCGTATTTCAGAGCGAGCTCCTGGTGTATAATCCTGGCTACTAGGTTGTGTCTGTGCAAATACTCAGAGTTAGAAAGCGCCGAACAACCGGAGATAACATGCCTAAGTGACTCACCGGGATGGCGACAAGCTCGACAGATGTCGATTATATTATTATTATAAATGCAGATGCAATGTAACCCGTGACGACTAAGATGAAATGCCTCTTTTTCAGTAAAATGGGTCTCCGGTTCTTTACACTTACGATACGAAACACAGCAATGTTAAGATGCTATTTTACGTTGGTATTCTGTGAGAGCGTGGACCTTCTTCGGTCGAGCCGACCCATTCGTGCTACAGCTATATTTATAATATAGCTGCAGCATGGCTCTACCACGTAAACGTTTAATTGTTGTGTGTCGGACACGGATACGTTTAATTGTTAAAGGAGTTAGTGCTATGCTATTGCAAACGCTTGTAGCACTGTGTTTTCGTCTGCACATGCCTCCTCTCAATATGATGGATATTAAAGCAATTTGATGTGTTAGCGGACTTCGCATGACTCCGAACTATTTTTTTAAATTTCTCAGACATACAGATTTTCACAGGGAATTTTGCGTGGTAAATTATCACTTGAATCTGCTATTTACAATTTCACTGGTGGTGTCTGGGTTCGAAATACGGTTGCTCGCGTACTGTGAAAATTGCGGCGAGCCACGGCTCCGGAAAAGATCATTGTACATTATTAATCTGAAAAAGACTGTAGATGTGTGAAGTGATTTAATATTAAAAGCCTATAAGCTTTAATCATATCCCACAAGCTCAACTTTATCGCTTCCCATTTATCCAATCCACACTTACGAAGAAATAAATAATGAAATAAAAGGCATGTAATAGCATGGTTCTGCTCGCGAAGTTCTTTAATTGATATCAGTTCCAATGAACACGGGAAGATGCCGTAATTGCCGCGTACTTAACGATTTGATTCATTGCTATAGTATCGTAAAGTATGGAGTGTGAAAATAACTAGGATGAGATTTAAGAGAAATGATTGTAAGTGATTGTTGCGTAGTAAATACTGTGATTTATTGCACTGTGTATTCATTTTATGTTTGCTACTAAACGTAGTTGCTTTGGTGTTTATTTGAAATACGTTTAATGTTTAAATTAACTTGAGACAGACAGTATGTTAGGATGAAATCCATTGAAGTACTAGATTGATCAATAAGTTTTCGTAATAGGACAGTTATCAATGAGCTATAGAAATGCGTTCTATTTTATTCGAAACTTAAATTCGTTAGTAGCCAAGGTTTTTTTTAAATTTCACATTTGGCGGGAATTTGATTCGTATGCAAAATGGAGATACTCGTGGTATAAAATTTGACGGCAACGATGAGGTGATGTGTGCTGTAGAGGCCTTTTCGAACCCTAGGATCAAGCCGTTTTTCGAAGAGATTTACTTGACTTGCAAAACGCTATTATTAAAGATGTGTTAGCTTAAAAGGAGATTGTGTTTAAATAAATACAATTTACACGTATTTATCCTAGAGTTTAATTGCGTTTCCAAAAACTTATTGATCAACCTAGTATAATGGTACATAACATGTACTGTATAATATTTCAACAATGCAATCAAAACAAATTTAGCTTATTTTACGGATTTTCCATATAATAAATTAAACTAACTTTTTAAATTCCGTTTGTGTGATGGTTGTATTTAGTTTTGAAAAAAAAAGTGAATCAATAAACAGTAATTTTTTTGAGGTGAGCGTGGTCTAATGTTGCAATTACTTTGTCTTCAGGTAAAATTGTAAAAGTATCGACTATGTACTGCTTGTAAAATCTTAAATTTACGATAATTAAATTTCAATAAGTCAAATTTCGACCGCGTCAACAAGATTGCCCAATCGACGGAGCTAATTTGGTTGGGCAACGTTGTGTGATAACGACACATCTTCTCGTCACGTATACCTCAAAACTTGAAAACAAGAGTGTACAACTAGTGTTTCCAGTGATGATATATGGAGCTGGGACGTGGTCCTTCAGTGGTATTTTTATAGAATAAGGGTGACAAACGAGCTCACAGTCCACCTGATGGTAAGTGGATGATATAGCCCATAGACATCTACATTTATCCTCGATTAAAAATCAAAAAACAGATGTGTCGCCACCCCGTAAGATTAAGATGGAATGCCTCGTTTCCAGTAAAAGGGGTCTCCAGTTCTCTATACTCACCATACGAAACATAGCAGCATTAAGCTAAATGTTATTTCATGCTGGTATTTTGTAAGAGTGTGATCCTACCCCGATCTAGCCGACCCATTCGTGCTACAACCATAATATAGTTGCAGCATGGCTCTACCACGTATGAACATATGAGGAACCTCAAGTTCGTTTAGCAAACTATGGAGAAGGCTACACTCTGAGTGTCTCTGCGTGTTATAGACTTCGTAATGAAGATATTCGCAGTAGAACCAGAGAACCCGACATAGCCTAATAGATCTGAGATATTAATGAGCCGGCCACATAAGTCAAAGAACCGACAACCGATGGAGCAGAAAGGTTATGGAGTGGCATCCTCGTACTAGTAAGTAAAATGTAGGGTATTTCCCATAACCGACGAAATGGGGAATCTATTATATATTCTGTATATGTTCTGTATTAATATTCAGATAATGCTGTGTTTGCATAATACTTATGTTAATATACTATAGTGACTGCCTCATTGGACAAGTATACATGAGATCCAGGATCTTATTCCAATGCTGGATTGGAACGAAATTCCTGTTAGACTGGAGTCAGAAAGTTGGCGGTGTTTCACTCCCGTGCTTGGGATAGCACGTAAACTTGTCCATTGGTCCTGCGCCTGATCTCTCTCCGATCGTATCGGATGACCGTCGCATCGGACTATGAGAGTGAACTCATAGGGTCATACAGTCAGGCAATGTAATCCTGTCCTGCGCAGATAGCCTAGTCTCCGTTGAGTATGGCCGCCCTGGCCGAAACTCGATTTCGGTCGGACATTTTATTACTTATTAATATTACTTAACATATCGCCACAATATAAATGACGCTACCACCAATGAATGAATGAATCTTGAATGGGCCGGCTCGAACCGGGGTGGTACCACGACCTCACAGAATACCAGCGTGAATCTACTTCACCAGGTTTACCTCTGCGTTTCGCTTGGTGAGTGCAGGTGGCCGGAGGCCCTTTTTACTGGAAATGAGGCATTTCATCTTAGTCCTCACGGGTGACAATGCATCTGCATTTTGATTCGCAAAAATGTAGATGTCTATGGGCCGCAGCAACTACTTACCATCAGGTGGACTGTGTGCTCGTTTGTCACCTTTATCCTATAAAAAAAAATGAATAACTGATGGCTAGATAATCAACAAGGAAAAACTACGTCCATAGTCTTTACACGTGGTAGAGCCATGCTGCAGCTGTATTATTATGGTTGTAGCACGTTTGGATCGACTCGACTGGAGAAGGACCAGAAGGCAGTCCTTAATTAATTGGTCAATAACATTAATGTAAAGTTTTCCATTTTTTTTTAATACTAACAATGGTATTAACATTACTAATATTCCCTTAAACCACTCCTGCTAAGCTGAAATTTTTGTGCTAGGAGTGATTCACGACAGTAGTCGAATGGTGGATTCGAACTCACAACCTATTTTTAGTTCGCGGTCCGTACTCTGCCATTAGACTACTGTCGTCTCCCATTTATAGATGCGATGTAAGTTTAATAAATTCAAAATAAGCGAAATTTTATCTCCTCCTTATTAAGTAGTCTGGTATTAGTACTGAAATAAATTCAGGAGCTTTAGAATAAATGTAATGAAGGAGAAAGTTTTTTCTCCTTTCTTTGCGGCTGAATCAGCGCGGCAACTCATGCATGCAAACACGGACGCAGTAAAACTTTTTATAAATTTTTATTCTTTATTGTTTTATTGTAATTTTATGTAACGGGGATTATTTATCACGCAATTTTGTTAGCAAAGTGATTTTTAATACATATTTGCTGAATCTTACATTATCATCATCATCACAGCCCTATACAAGTCCACTATAATGAACATAGGCCTCCCCCAAGGATCTAACAGCTGGTTACTAGAGAGCCCGCGTGGGCAGCAAGATTTGTAACGCGTAACGATAGAAAGAGGATAGCATGGAAGGGATATTGAACAAGTAAAATGTGTAAAGGATTAAGTAATGAGAAGAATTAAAGAGTGAGTAGAATGTATGAAGTAAAATGTTCCCGTGAATACGGACGTGATAAAAAAGTGACTGTGAATGAAGTTAGAATGGATTTTCAAGGTACGAGTATAAAGAATGGAAGGGCTGTCCGACCAGATGCAATACCTGTGGAAGTATTTAATTGATCACCTAAGTGAGACTGCTGACGTGGCTCTATATCGGTATCCTACTTACTGCACAGTTGGTCTTTCTGGGGGACTTATACGCTTGTCACCAAGATTGTCTGTTTCCATACCAGAAGACCAACCATGCTGGAAGAGAAGCGTGGAATTTTGCTTTGACGCTAGGTCTTTCTCAGATGGTAAAAGTAGCGACTAGGGTATCCGATGTAGACGGTTACACAGCAAATTGCTTGGACCTTCTACTGACTACCGAACCAGACAGATATGAAGTACAGCTTACCTCTCCTTTGGGTACATCTGACCACTGTCTGATGAAATCTGTATCGTCATATTTTCCACCTGATTACGAGTCTCAAGGTGTTCGACGAATATGGCGGTGAAATTCAGCTGATTGGGATACTCTATTCTTGGCGGGAGGTCTATTTTTCGTCTGCTGATCCATCGAGCTGCGCGGTTGCGATAACGGATGTGTTGCGTCAAGCTATGGAGTATTTTATCCCCTTCTCTGACGCTGCCACCGGTAGCAAAGCTCGCCCATGCTTTAACGCTAAATTCGCCCAAGCTGAAAAGCTCAAGTATTCAGCGTACCTATCCTGGGTTGACACTCGAAACCGCAAAGCTCTGGATATTAGCTCCAAGAAGAGAACTTTCAACCAGACCGATAAGTCCTACAAAAAAGCATTACAGAAAGCTAGTCTCGATCGTATTAAATATATTGGCGCAAAGACCATCTCTCTCTGCCAGACCATCCGGCGCTAGAACTTTTTAGTCTCTCGCCAAAGCGGTCGAGACAAACTTCTGTCGATCTACACTGCCTCCGCTGGTAAAACTGTTTTCGTCGTCGTCGTTCGCGTCTCTCTTTGCCTACAATTCACGTCTGGACAGTGGCAACAATGTTCCACCTAAATTACCTCACTGCGGGACCTCTATGTCAGAGATTCGTAAAACAAATAAAGAGGTTCACAAAATCTTGCGGAGTCTAGACGTGAATAAAGCTAGTGGACCAGATGGTATACCAGCTATAGTTCTAAAGGCTTGTGCATCTGAGTTGTCTCCTGTGGTGACATGCTTGTTCCGCCTCTCATTTGGGACTGGAATAGTGCCAAAATCCTAGAAGGTAGCCAATGTGCAGCCTATTCCAAAGAAGGGCAGCCGTGCCGACCCTGCCAACTATCGACCGATCTCAATTACCTCCATACTCTGCATGATTATGGAGCGTATATTGAACGCCCGCTTAATGGCATACCTAGAACAGAATGACCTCCTTAGTGATCGACAATATGGGTTTTGTCAAAATCGGTCAGCTGGGGACCTATCGTATGCCACAAACGTATGGGGCGAGGCACTTACTGTTTCCCTTGATATCTCGAAGGCCTCTGACAGAGTTTGGAATAGGCTGCACATTGGCTATGTGCAGCCTATTCCAAAGAAGGGCAGCCGTGCCGACCCTGCCAACTATCGACCGATCTCAATTACCTCCATACTCTGCAAGATTATGGAGCGTATATTGAACGCCCGCTTAATGGCATACCTAGAACAGAATGACCTCCTTAGTGATCGACAATATGGGTTTTGTCAAAATCGGTCAGCTGGGGACCTATCGTATGCCACAAACGTATGGGGCGAGGCACTCGAGAACAGTGGGGAAGCACTTACTGTTTCCCTTGATGTCTCGAAGGCCTTTGACAGAGTTTAGCACACTAGCCTTTTGGGTATTTTTTTTATAGGATAAGGGTGACAAAGGAGCACACAGTCCAACTGATGGTAAGTGGTTGCTGCGGCCCATAGCCATCTACATCTATCTTCAATTACAAGTCAAAATGTAGATGCGTTGTCACCCGTGAGGACTAAGATGGAATGCCTCATTTCCAGTAAAAAGGGCCTCCGGCCACCTGCACTCACCAAGCAAAACGCAGAGGTAAACCTCTACTTCACGCTGGTTTTCTGTGAGGTCGTGGTACCACCCCGGTTCGAGCCGGCCCATCCGTGTGACAGCAAGAGCTGCCGCGTGGCTCTACCACTGTTAATGATTCCGGCGTACGGCTTATCCCCTGGTTTGATTGAATGGGTAAAGGACTTTCTGAGTGAACGGTATCTCCGGGTCGTCGTGGATCCTATGGCCTGATCCTATATGCTCATCCGATCCTATGGGGACTAACGCCGGTATTCCTCAGAGGACCGTTCTCTCCGCAACCTTTTCCTGGTGCATATTAATGATCTGCTTATGCTCGGTATCTATAGGTATACAGACGATAGCACAGTTGTGGAGAGATAGTTTCGGAGACTGCCTGTAATGTGAGATTCACATTAGAGGCAGTCTCCGAATGGGGTGATACCAATTTTGTGGAATTTAACGCCTCCAAAACACAAGCGTGTTTCTTCACTTGCAAAAAGGAGCCAGATCGCCTTGGTTCCTCTTTCCGAAATGTATCACTGGAGTATACCGACTGCGTTCAGTTTGAGATATCCTCAAATCTGAAATTTGGGCGGTTCATTGAGTCCAAGGCCAAAGCAGCCGCAAGAAAGCTGGGAGTCCTTGCAAAGGTGCGGTGATACTTCACGCTGGGACAGCTGCTTACTTTATATAAATCGCAAGTCCGGTCCTGCATGGAGTATTGCTGCCATATATAAGCTGGTGCTGCAAAATGCCACCTAGCAGCATTGGACTCAATGGAAAGGCGTGCTAAGAGGCTAATTGGTGACATGAAGTTGGTTAAAACCAATCTTACCAGTCTCGTAACAGTCAACGCAAAGTAGCCAGCCTTTCGGTTTTCTACAGGATGCATTTCGGAGAGTGTGCGCAGAAATGGCATCATTTAATTCCTCCCTCTCCCTTCCACTATCGGACAACCAGACGTTCAACCAGTTTTCACCTTTTCGTTGTTGACTTACCACGCATTCAGACCAAACGGTTCTCTACGTCGTTCATCATGCGTACAGCAAAGGAGTGAAAAAAGTTGCCAGCATCTGTCTTTCTATCCGATTACAGTGTGGGTGTCTTCAAGGCAAGAGTGAATAGGCGTTCGTTAAGGCAGTGCGCTTCGTCATCTTAGGCTACATCACCACTTACCGTCAGGTGGGATCGTAGATAATCGCTGGCTTAGTAGAATATATAAACAAAGTATGGAAGTTATTAAATTTGGATGTACGGAAGTGGCTGAGTTTATTTTTCAATAATTTGCTACAAGATGAGGCGCCCCCTTAAATTCTCATAGGTGATTGATATTTGTCGTGAAGCGACAATTAAAAAAAAGAACCTAACCTAAGAACAACAAAACACAAAAATAGAACAAGAAAATAATATATTTAAAATTTTAAAAAGATATTTACAATTTTATATAAAAAAATGAAATATGATGATGATCACCATCATCATATTTCATTTTTTTGGGTGACGTGAAATTACAATTAGATAGAAAATAGAGATAGGAGAATATTGTAGCGGAGCCTGAAGGTCAAAGTAGCACACGCTGCGCTTGGAGTAGGAGTAGGCACACGCTGAGCTTGGAGTTTCTTGGCGGTGGTGGCACGCAGCGCCTGGTCTAGGCACACGCAGCGTCCGGGAGTAGGAGTAGGCACACGCAGAGCTTGGAGTTTCTTGGCGGTGGTGGACGTAGAGCCTGGTCTAGGCACACGCAGCGTCCGGAGCCGGCACACGTAGCGCCTGGAGCAAACAATCGCAGCGCCCAAAGGTAGCACGGGCACTAGCAGGTGGAGGCGCAGGTGACGACTCCAGATGAAAGCAAAGGCTTGTAGGATCCCGGAGCAGTGCGGCCCCGCACTTGGAGTAGACTACGCCGACGACTTCAGGTGTAGATAGAGGCTTGCAGGATCCCGGAGCAGTGCGGCCCCGCGCTTGGAGTAGACTACGCCGACGACTTCAGATGTAGATAGAGGCTTGCAGGATCCCGGGGCAGTGCGGCCCCGGGATAAGGCCTTTAGGAGATGCTTCAAGTTTAGAAGCTGAAGCGAGACTCCCTGTATTCACCGATGGTTCGGCTTTTATACCTTTTTAGAGAGAACGGGAAATTATTTGAATTAAAAGGAAATTTTTGTAAATGACCTAGAGCAAAAGAGTATTTATGTGGAAATATTGAAATAAAAACATCAGACCGGTAACAAATTTGAATAAATATTGCCATGACAACCAAATAAATAACGATTGTCAAAAATATAAATTTTTGGTTCTAGGCTTGTTATTAAGAACCGGTAAGTTTAAAGTAAGAAATGAGATATTATTGATATAGGAAAAAAAGTAGCTCGGCAGCGCGCACAGCGGCAGCGAGAACTAAATAAAAGATCGAAAAAGGTAAGACTCCATTGACACCGATTTAAAAAGTGCTGATAGCGTGAAAATACGAAGTGAAAATGATTTGTTATTGTGTAAAAACATTACAGGATCCTATGGAAATAAAGGTGATGCAAAATATTAATGTAGAAAATCAAAAACAGAATGGAAAAGTAAATGTAAAATGATATGTAAGTAGCATAACACTACATATTTCTAAATCAACTAAGTAGGTCTATAATTATTTAGAGATGGAATTAGAACACAACATTTAGGATTGTTAGACCTTTATTAAATACAGCCTATTAAAATTCCACTGTTGAATATAGGCCTCTCCCCTTATCCTTAGGCCTTATCGTGGGGATATTTGCCATAGTTGCCACGCTTGGCAGCCGGATTGGCAACCGCAGTTTTTTATTTTTTATTGTTCTTAGGGAGGCGCTGCTGCCCTTCTTACCTCCTTTTTCCTTCTGTCGCCTTCTACCACACCTACGGGATGATATGGGGTAGTGGATATTCTAAAACAGACTCTACACTGTTTGTGAAACTTTATACATATTTATTTAAATTTTTTGTTTACTAAAACACTTCTAGTGTAATAATAAAAAAAACATGCATGAGTGTCGTGGAACACTCGGTTGGAACGAAGTTTCTTTCGTACTATATTATTATTGATAAACGATATAAAGTTACTGATTAATCATCATCATTCATCATTACAGCCCTTCACAAGTCCACTGCTGAACATAGGCCTCCCCCAAAGAATGCCACAAAGCACGGTCCTGAGCCACCTGCATCCATCGACTTCCTACATGTCTTACCAGGTCGTCACTCCATCTCGTGGGGGGGTTCCCTACACTTCGCCTACCGGTACGAGGCTGCCACTCGAGAACCTTTCTTCCCCATCGGTTGTCGGTTCTTCGAGCTATATGGCCGGCCCACTGCCACTTCCGCTTGCTAATCCGTTGGGCTATGTCGGTTACTCTGGTTCTACTTCGGATATCCTCATTCCTAAGTTTATCACGCAGAGAAACTCCGAGCATAGCCCTCTCCATAGCTCGCTGAGCGACCTTGAGCTTCCTCATACGGCCAGCAGTGAAGGACCACGTCTCAGTTCCGTAAGTCATCACTGGCAACACGCACTGGTTGTACAATTACGTTTTCAGGCTTTGAGGTATGTCTGACGAGAAGATGTATCGTAGCTTCCCGAACGCTGCCCAGCCGAGTTGAATCCGTCGATCAGCACCGCCCAAATTTCGACGGAATCAAAGACTTTCTCATAGTCCACATACACCAGACATAGTGGCAAATTGTACTCTTCGGACTTCTGTACAATTTGCCGTAGGGTATGTATGTGGTCTATGGTGCTAAAGCCCTTTCGGAAACCGGTTTTTTCGGGAGGCTGGAAGTCGTCAAGTCTGCGCGCGAGACGATTCGTAATGACTCTCGAAAACAGCACGTAGACGCGGCTAGAAGGGAAATCTGTCTGTAGTTCTTCAAGAGAGCGTTGTCACCTTTCTTGAAGAACAAGACCACCGCACTTCCGCTCCACGCCTCCGGTGTAATGCCACCATGGAGGACGGAATTAAAGAGCTTCTGAAGGACTTCAAGTACCGGTCTTCCACCCGCTTTCAGAAGCTTCGCTGTAATTCCATCCCCGCCTGGGGCCTTGCCGTTTTTAAGATGCTGGAGAGCCATTCTAATCTCGCTCAGACTGACGTCCGGGATATCTTCGGAATAGTGTCGGATAAGACTTGCTCTTGTATCATTACTCACACTTGCGTGTGGCTTCAACGATGACGTGTACAGCTGCCCATAGAACCTCTCAATCTCACTCAAAATCTCAGGTGCCCCGGAAACGATGCTGCCACATTCGGTCTTCAGCTTTGGCTCTTTCTGGCAGACAGATCTCCGGCAAAGACTTTGGAGCCTTGGTTCCGCTCGATCGCTTCTTCAATACGAGCTGTATTGAAGTTGCGTAAGTCCCGCCGCATGCATTTGGAGATCTGTCTGTTCAGTTGCCTGTATGCTGTCAAATCTGTTGAAGAATGTAGCTTCATCTCCCGTCTAAAAGCCATGAGATTAAGAGTGTGATCAGAGAGCTTTTGTGTTCTTCTGCGGCGGGTCTTGCAGAACTTAGCTCCGACCGCATGGACAGTTTCAACGAGCTTGTCATTCATATCGTCCACTTCATTTCAGTCTTCTAGGCACTGAAAACGGTTTTGTAACTCGAGCTGAAAGGTTTCGGGACTTTGGATTAGAGCACGAGGAGGACGAAGCGTTGACTTCATCAGACGAGACCTCTCCAACTTAACATTTAGGTTCAGTGTGCCTCTCACCATTCGGTGATCGCTGCCGGTTTTCACCCTCGCGATCACTGAGACATCACTGAACAGTTGTCGTCTGGTCGTCATAATGAAGTCAATCTCATTTTTTGTCGAACCGTCGGGGCTCGACCAGGTCCACTTCCTGTGGGGCCGCTTCTTGAAGAAAGAGTTTATCATAAAGAGTCCCTCTTTCTCCATGAAGTCGGCCAGCTGCTGTCCCCTTGGGTTCCGTTGCCCTATTTCAAATTTCCCTACTTTCAGCTCACCGTTCTCTCTTGTGCCTAATTTTGCATTGAAGTCTCCCATTAACACCGTATATTGGGTTTTGGAGGAATGCATGGCTCTAGAGATATCCTCATACATTTCCTCCACCTCCTCATCGGGGTGTGCCGAGGTTGGTGCGTAAACCTGTATGACCTTCAGCGAATACCGTTTGGTGATTCTGAGTATAAGGTACGCAACCCTCGTCGACTCACTCCCGATCTTTACAACGTTGTTAACGAGAGACTTGTGGACGATAAATCCAACACCTCCTTGGGACATATGGTCGCCCTCCCGGTGATAGAGCAAGTTGCCGGATTCGAGGATTACCGTGTCCTCCCCCTCTCTTCGGACGTCGGATAATCCTATAATATGCCAGCGCAACTTGTCCATCTCTTCTTCCAGCTCCACGATCTTCTCGTCAGTCCTCAGGGTGCGTGCGTTGTACGTTGCCAGGTCGAGTCGTCTAAGGTGGCAACCGAACCTCCACCGGAGATTCTTAGCACCCCCTGCCCCGCCGTTACCATGGTCGCCACCGTAGCCAGGAATAGCGGGGCCGCCGGGGACTGGGGACCGTCTCTTCGTGACTCTGATCATAGGGGGTATATTACCATAGTTGCCACGCTTGGCGAGCGGGTTAGCAACCGCAGTTTTTTTTTATTGTAATTTTGCCATTTACCAGGAAGATGCTACTGCCCATCTCCTGCCTGTTTCCCTTTGTCGCCTTTTACGACACCCACGGGAGGATATGGGGTAGTGGATATTCTTGACCGCCACTACACGGCATTACTGATTAACAAATACAAATAAATGAATTACTAGCGTCTATTAAAATGAAGCGTCATTTAAAATAAAATAATATTTCTTTCATGGCAAGATAAGAAAAAGTCCGAGGGAGATGGATATTATTCCATCTCGCATCCTTATAGGCACCAAGGCCGTCTACAGTACGTCAGAAAGGCTGACGGAAAATCCTACACTTTTGTCGCCTAGGGGCTAGGCGACAAAAGTGTAGGATTTTCCATATAAATGGATATCCATCAAATTCGTACCGTCCGATAAGGAACTTCGTTCCAATATATGTTTATAGAATATAGGTACATAAATTATCTTATTTTCCGACGAGTTAAGTTGAAGTGGAAACTATACATTGATAGTTAAAGTTAATAAGAGTTTTAGTCGCAATCATAAAATATAAAACGCTTCGTCATTGCATTTGTAAGTTACGTCATTTATCCATGGAGGACAAGTCAATTGATGCTTTAAAATAAATACATTCGTGAGGAATTCCCCTAGAGTGTAGGTACGTCTTTTTATAGCGATATTATCATTTACGAGTTTCTTAAATTATCTTATTAAAATCAGACAGATTTGGGATTTACTTATAATGTTAGTTGTTATATAAAACAAAAATAAGAACTATAATGAAACAATTACATGGTAGTTACGCTGCAGCGTAGTATCCAGCACATATGATGTAATCAACCGAGGAAGTACCAAGCTCTTTTTTTTTCTGAAAGTGTATGTTGTTGCCCTGCAGCCTTAACAACTTTATAGAGGTAGACTCGTAAGCGAGGACTTACGAACTATTGGGTGGGCCGATTCTGCCTGCTGATTGCAGGCCCAAAGCACCCCAAGCGCTGCTATTACAGTGAGGCTCCTCAAGCTAGTGAGGGACTCGATCCGATTAAGGCCCCTCAGAAGGAGGTTCGAATTTCGGCTTGAACCATCATCGGAAAAGAGAAACGGGTCGTAAGCTAAAAACGCCCCGTATCATAGGTTCTGGGCCACGTATTATACTCCTGTGGAGGGCGGGGGGGGGGGGGCAGATTCACTTAGAATACCACCCTAATATAAAAAATTAGGAGTTTCTCAATTATATCTTCATCAATTGTGAACCTTGACATACTAGCGATCCGCCCCGGCTTCGCACGGGTTATTTCTGGATCTCGACAATAGCGCGGGACAATAGGGTCCAATTGTGAATCTAAACCATCCACTCAAATACACACAAAAAACTTCATCAAAATCCATCCAGCCATTTTCGAGTTTTTGCAAGACTAACGGACAGGAAGTGATTTTTATATATGGAGATTAAAGACATAGGCTGTATTTCAGGGGTGGTATCATGTTAAAAGGATTTGAAGAAAAAAACTGTAAAAATGTAAATTTCAAACGGGGTCGGGGTTTTAGATTATACATAACATTATGTCTCTTGGTCCAGTGGTCGCAAACCCGATTGCTGATCATGAAGTCCCGTCGGTTGGAAGGTCGGGCCAAAAATCAGTTGTTAGGTTTTTCCACCAATAAATACCCAGTAGCAACCTAAAGTTAGATAGTTGGCGGTGTCTCACCCCCGTGTCTCGGAAAGCACGTAAGCCGTTGGTACCGCGCCTGATCTCTCTGCGGTCGTTTCGGATTACCGTCCCATCGGGCTATGAGAGGGAATAAGGAGTGCATCTATGCTTGCGACAGGATTATAGTTCCCATACACTTGGGCACTATAATCCTGTCCAGCACAGATAGCGCTGGCTAGTCTCCGTTGAGACTGGCTGCGTGACCGAAATTCAGTCTGGAGGACTTTAGAATTTAGATACTACATTATGTCTTAGCACCTACGTAATTCTGAAGCTATTATGTTGAAATTATTTTATTCCTTTATTTCTTTGAAGCCGGCTATTACTTTTTAGGACGCACCCGAAGAGTAACCAACGTGACCCTATTTGCGCTCTCCGTTAGTCCATTCGTCCGTCTGTCTGTCAGTGAGCTGATAGTTAGACTGTTAAAATTTTCACAGAATGTATACTTCTATTGCCGCTATAACAACAAATAATAAAAATGGAAATAAATTAGAAATTATAGGGGGCTTCCCTACTAGAAACGTGTATTACGATGGTACGTAACCCTTCAACGGCGTGTCTGACTCTCACTGGGCCGGTTATTAATAATAGTCTTCTGCATTTTGAATCGAGGGTAGATGCGGATGTCTGTCTATTAGTTACAGAATTAATTTTCTATCTGAAGGACTGTGTGAACATGTGGGACTCCTCAATAGATAGATTTTGGTTGTTCCAAATAGATTTTCATAGATAATATTTTTTTGTTTATCCAAGTCAAATACGGAGAATCTACTTATACTCAACATTGCCATTGTAAACACAATAATGATATTTATTTAATATTTTTTTTAATAATTAGCAAGTACTTACAGTTCACGTGCACTTATCCTAATTCATTAATATTGTCATATGTAAAAGACAGCTTGGCATAGGAAAAGAATATTACCTATTAATATAAAGGCGATCGCCACGATCGCCTTATTCCCAGGGATTATTTTCATTCATGTATTCCTTGATATTATAATAACCCTTTTGTACAGTTTTTCTTTAATAAAACTTTTAAACTTGTTTATTGACAAACTTTGAACATGTACTGGGATTTTGTTGTAAAAGCGTATACATTGCCCCATAAATGAATTACTAATTCTGTGGAGTCTAGTAACTGGCATTACAAGCTTACGTTTGTTCCTAGTGTGTGTAGTTTAAGGTATGAACATCCTTTTTATGTACATACATTATATTTTATAAATATATTGCGATATCAAAGTTAATATGTTTATTTCTTAATTTTTTTCTCTGAGGGACTCTTTGCAATTTAGGTTATAAATCGCCCGTACGGCTCTCTATTCTGCCGACTTCCAAAAAGGAGACGGTACACAATTCGACTGTATGTTTTTTTATGTATGTTACCTCATAACTTTTTACTGGGTGAACCGATTTCGATGTTTCTTTTTTTGTTTGAAAGCTTGTACTTCTCGTGTGGTTCCATATAAATTTGATCAAGGTCAGACCAATAGTTTTTGAGTTATTCTTAATAACTTATATTGAAGTCGGCTGCACAAAATTTTAAATTTTAAATTATGCAAAACAAATATAGCTTCAATATCAGTCGCATTACCCCATAGCAAAATTTACGCTATGAAAGTAACTAAAATACACTAATCTAACTGTCTCAACATCTGTGAGACTTCTAATCTTTCTTACAGCATATGCTGCAGAACTAAGTCTGCTTGCTAATTTAAATACATGGGGGCCCCATAAATGAGAATGGGATTTTTGGGCCTGAATTTAACTAATTGTTTTATACTTTAAAAATTGTCCGTATTTTTCTTAAGTAAAATACAAAAAAGTAGCTCGTTTTACAATATAGATTTCAAAAGAATAATTAAATAAGAAAGAAGTTAGAAAATCGATTGTAGTGCATTATTTATGGCAATAAATCGATTATCATAAAGAATACACTAGTGAAATTCTCGTTTCTGAACGTTATCTTCCAATAGAGGACTTCTCATTTTGAAACTTGACAGTTCAAACTTGGTTCAACCTTCGAACTATTTACTTAAAAGAAAAAGACAGATTCTCGATTCGATTTGAAACGAGCGCAATATAATCGATTCTCGATTAAATGGAGCATTTTAATATCTATTTTCGATTATATTTCTGTGTTAATCAGGGAGATAAAAAAAATTGTGTACATATCAAAAATAATAATAAAAAATAATAATAAAAAATACAAAACATAAAAATTCCAACAAGCAACAGTTACAACAACAATTCAAGTAATCGATATCCCTAATATTCACTTCACTTAGCTGTTGTTGTTTTAACTTTCGTTAATCGTTTCACCATTTTGTTTCATTATTAATCACAGCTTTTTGGTGATTTTATACTAATCCAGATTTTATATCTTTAAGTAATTATTTCTTTCTTTATTTTTTCTATTTAAAAAAAAAGTTACCTCCACAGTAGGATTTTCTCCTGTATCGACTCGTGTAGAGGCAGTTTACAAACACACACTGTACAAGGACAAACATCCAGACCCGGAACAATTATTTGTAGGCCATACAAATACTTGTTCCGTGCGGGATTCGATCCCCGCGGCCCCCAGTGCAGCAACTCATTGCTAAGCCACTGCGCCACGGAGCCGTCACTTATCACACAATTATAGTGAAAAATACCCTGTTACAGTGTAATAATAGTGAAAAATCACCTGTTACAGTGCAGGTAATAGACAATCTCACTTTTACTTATTCTACAATAACTCAGCTCCTAGATTGACAAATTTTGCCAAATTTTCAGCTATGAAATGTTTATATATACGCTTTCAAATGGTCCTACTTTCATCTTGTTAACACTTGGGTCCAAGAAGTATGGAGACGTCTCCTTCTCATTTAATACATTTTGTCTTATTGCCGCTTAAGAGCAAATTGTTGGCGTTAAACCAATGTACTAATTTCGATAGAGCATTATTTACATCGTTATAATTAATTGACTGCCGTTTGAGTTTGAAGAAAAGAGGTATGTGAAATGACTAAGATCAAATACCCCTTTTCCAGTAAATTGGGTCTCCGGTTCTCTACACTCACTATACGAAACACAGCAGTGTCAAGCTGCCATTTTACGCTGGTATTCAGTGAGAGCGTGATCCTTCCCCGGTTGAGCCAATCCATTCGCGCTACAACTGTACTACTAATATAGCTGCAGCATGGCTCTGCCACGTATTATAACGTGTGGTAGTTTTTAAGGGATAAAAAAGATAAATGGAGCAGCATGCGCAAGTGAAAATAAATTAACCTTTGTACTTCGTAGTATCCTTTATCCTATCAGCGTTACTCTTAAAAATCGACTTGTTACTGACTCCGTTCACCAAATAACAGTAAAAAGAGACTGGTATAGAGATAATTAATACTCTCAAGGTCTCAACTAAACGATAATCAGTAAAGTCGATTAAAAGTAAATCTGTAAATATTTATTTTAAATATTAGACGAGACATTAAATTAGATTATTTCGCACAGAGTGATGTCCGAGACAAGATTCTTCCTATCCGTTTTAACTTCTAAGAAGAAACCTTCAAATACAAAAATAAAAAGTTCAAATGTAAAATACAATAAAGAATGCGAATTGACTATCTATATATACAATATAATTATTTTATAAAAATTATAAATTCTGTTAAATATTAATATAAGTTCGTAATCATAAAATATATTTGGGTGAATAAATATACAAAAAGATATGCCGAAACCAGGGATTGAACCAGGGACCTTTAGATCTTCAGTCTAACGCTCTCCCAACTGAGCTATTTCGGCTGCTGTATGTAGATGTAAAATTACTTTTCAGTTACTGCAGCATTATGTTTTCATTTAATTGAGATATTAAATTTTTTTACAAATAAATTTAACCAGCCATTTGATAGCTATAATTTTCTCTATCTTTATTTATATAAATTACATGTCACATTGTTTGTCCGCAATGAACTCCTAAACTACTAAACTGATTGCAATGAAATTTTGCACACCGTGTGCAATTTGATCTAACTTGAGAGCAAATTTCTTACAAATCAACTTTAATCAACTTTTTAATCAACTTTATTACAAATTTAAAAAAAAATTATAGGACACAGGGTCGTCGGAGAGGGCAGAACAACGTCTGCCTGGTCAGTACTTATATTATAAAAATTAAAAATCAATTGCTGTTCGTTAGGCCTACGCAACACTGCATACACACACGCAGAGGATCGGTCCGTTGTTAGTTATTTGTACTTATGCAATAAAATGTATTGGCTGTGCAAGATCCGCGACGGGATTTCCGTTCAGTGTTGCGTAAGCCTCAGTCTCGCAAAAACTCGAAACTGGCTGGACTCATTTTAATGAAATTTTTTGTGTGTTTGAGTGGGTGCCTGGATGGTTTAGATACACAATTAAATTCGGTAGGTGGCGCTGTTGCCGAGATTCAGAAATCACCCATACCAAGCCGGAGCCCATCGGTAGTGAGAAATAAAAATGGTATAATATGTGTTTTGGCGTTATCAATATTATTTTATAATAAAAATATATGAAAATAAATGTTTCTTTGTCCCGTGTGTGTTTCCTATAGCACATTTTACACAGTACTGCCTTTATTTCTATTTAATTCTGCCTATACCATTCATCCGGTTACTTTTAAACTTTGTCGAGTTGATGTGTGATTGCAGGCGAATATTTCTGAGAAAATGCATATTTTTGTTTGCTTGCTTGTTATTTTTCTACCATTTATCCAATTAGGACGGAACTTTAGTGAGTTGTAAAGCGCGCGGCCGCGAATGTTCTGATAAAAATTGCATTACAGCGCCTGTCGGGAACAGCTAGTAATTAATACGATTACATGTGTATCTTGTTGTGATTCCTAAATTACTTTAAACGACATTAACAACATTAATTACTGAAACAACAAAACGTTTTTAATTGAAGGTAAAAAATATTCAAATAGATTCTTCTAACGAGCTCCGTTTCAAGTTAATTACTTAATAAGAATAAATATTGATATGTATATTTAAAACTGGTTTTATCAATTCATTTTAAAAATTTAGAGACTAATAGTGGGTATCTTTTTTAGGTTACACTAAAACATTAAAAGTAAAAAATCGTAAAATATTATCACAAAATTTGTAAACAGTGTCGAACATGGAGCATTAAAATTTCTTCAAAAGTTTAAAAGTAAGAAAAAGTTTATTTTTTATTTTAATCGAATTAAATTTCTTTGTAAGAGATTATTTGACCGTTGAATATAGATAATCGAATGCTAAGAGATTCGATGCCGCCTAATAACTCCGATTCGATTTGTGCCTTAGAAAAAACAATCAAGTCCTCGGGAACACACAAGTCGCCCATAAACACTCGCCACCCAGCAATGCTACCTTCAATTTAGGCACGCATTTCTGTTTCGGTCAATTAGTTCAACCCATAAAATGTTATCATCCTTTCCAAGAACGCCATTTTACGTTTGCTCTAACTTTTTAAATACTCTTTAAGAAGACCATGAACAATTTACATGACGAAATTTCAAAATGTTGACAAGTAAATTTGTTTCTACATTATTTCGCGTAGGTATTGCCTACACTGAATTGTTGCGGTGTAATATATACCTATCGCATGATTGCCATAACTGATCTAATAAACTGACAATAGATTTCGGTGGTATATATTTGGTAGTATAGACTCAAAGACGATTGCTGTCAAACATATGATATTAGTTGAGGCATAGATAATTTACTTTTGCTTCTAAAAATATAGTTATTATCCCTAATCAACTGAATCCTGTGACGATGATAAATTGCCTTAGTCCAAAGGAATAATTACCGCTGGAAAAATAGTAGAATCAAACGCACTTTCACAGAGGCAATAACATTAAAAGTCTTTTAATATGCAGTTTAACAGATACGGAAATCAAAACAATACTAGGTACCAATATGGCAAATTAACAATATGTAGGACCGGAAATGTAGGAGACAGGAATTCTGACCATTAGGTATTGCGGTTCACATAATGCATTAATGACTAAATGATCTGGAATTGTATATTTCTGTCGTAAGGTAGAGCAAAACTATTTCGAATTTTGCCACCAGTAATCACCTCAAACGCATTACAACATAAAATATATAGACTGGTTAAGGAACCCACTTCAAAGTCACCACAAGGGCACTAAGCTATCAAAAAGCTCATAAAGGGGGTTAACCAATAATGCAGTCGTACATTTTGTATCACCCAATGGTAAGTAAATACTATGATTCACAGACACTTACAGCTATCAACGATTAGGAATCTGAATATTCCCGGCTCTAATTTTTTTTAGGGTATGAATACAGAGGTCTTAACCAGAATAACGAAGGAATAAAAAAACTCCAGCACCAAAGTGTGGCTCGTTTTTCGTGCCTCCTTATTAAGTTAAGCATAGATTTTCATCGGTCGATCACCGGGTAACGGACTAATCGGCCTATTACCGCCGTAACTGTACCACGCCCTTTAATTCGGAGACGCTTACAAAAATTATAAAGATTAAAGATTTTGAACAAAAAGCATGTGAACCTTTGAAAAGTTTCAGATTGAATTGAAACTTTTTTTTTTGAGTATGGGACAAAGCGAGTGTAAATATAAGTATTTCATCAAAGATAGTTTTGGTTATTTATTTTTTTAATACAATAACACTCCTTTAAATGAAGGGCATACAGGGTCATTTTTCAACAGTGGTAGAGCCACGCGGCAGCTTTTGCTGTCGCACGGATAGGCCGGCTCGAACCGGGGTGGTACCACGACCTCACAGAATACCAGCGTGAAGTAGAGGTTTACCTCTGCGTTTCGCTTGGTGAGTGCAGGTGGCCGGAGGCCTTTTTTACTAGAAATGAGGCATTCCATCTTAGTCCTCACGGGTGACAACGCATCTGCATTTTGATTCGCAAACGAGGATAGATGTAGATGTCTATGGGCCGCAGCAACCACTTACCATCAGGTGGACTGTGTGCTCGTTTGTCACCCATATTTAATTAAAAAAAAATGCATAATATTTACGCGTGAAATTCTAGTGAAGATCAGAAATGTTTATTAAGACCATATTACTTTTTATTATATGTAGTAGCTTCTTTTCTGCCGCCTAGGAGTGCGGACATTGCTTTCTTACGGTTTGAAGGAAAAGAGAGGCAGTATAATTACAATGTGTAATGCAATGAGCTTAGTCCTCATGTGTGACACCTCTTCTCCTGTCTTATTTCTTTGAAGTTGATTGCACTTAAAGCGGAACGTCAGTAAACCAAAGGATCAATTAGGTAAAGGAGCAAAAGTACTGGCAGCCTGGTACCGGTAAGTGAAACTTAGGGCAGCCGCCCACTAGACGGAGTGACGACCTGATAAGAGATACAGGAAGAAGTGTATCTGCGTGATATCCGTAGTAGAATTAGAGTAACCGACATATTGCAACGGATCAGTAAGCTAAAGTGGTAATGGGCCGGCCATATAGCTGAAGAACCAACAACTGACGGGGAAGAAAGATTCTCGTGTAGGTAACCTCGTACCGCTAACTTAAGCGTAGGGCTAGTACTATTAGATGGAGTGACGACCTGGTAAGAGTTATAGGAAGTTGATGGATGCAGGTGGCTCTCTATGCGGCATTTCTTGGAGGTGGCCTTTATCAACAGTTGTGTATTCATTTATACTATAATAACCCTTTTTATACAGTTTTTGGTACATAAGTAAAATAATAAATTAATGGTTATTGATCGCTCGCTCATTAGTGAACAGGGTGCAGTGACGTGCAATGGGAGCAAGTAGTGTACGAAATGATTACTCAAGCTAAAAAATTACATACAACTAATTTTAACTATATAGTTATATACTTTATGACTTAGAATTAAAAGAACACTGAAATTACAATAGGGAATAGATGTCTGGATACTACCATCTGCTTGAGATTCTATAATTAACAAAATTAAATCCAAACCCTACTGACTGAGATGGAATGCCTCGTTTCCAGTGAAAATGGTCTCTAGTTCTGTACATTCATCATACAAAACACACTGGCTTAAGCTGCTATTTCATGCTGGTATTCTGTGAGAGCGTGGTCCTTCCCTGGTCAAACCGACCCATTCGTGCTGCAAACAATAATATAGCTTCAGCTTGGCTCTACCACGTATAAAGTACTGAACTTTAAAAAAACCTTAGCCCTAAAGTAAGATCAATTGTACAAGGACACACGTCTAGACCCGGAACAATTATTTGTAAGCCATACAAAGACGTGTTACGTACGGGATTCGAGACCGCGACACTGCAGCGCTGTGACCAAAAGTTTAGTTACTGTGGTGTAAGAGGCGTGAAGCGTGAAGTAACATGTTACAGAGGGAAACTGAAACACGAAATAGGCAGCAGTATCTTCCAGATGACAACTCAAAATTATAAAAAAAACTACGGTAAACCTACGGTAAACAACCCGCTAGCCAACCATGTCAACTATGGCAAAATCCCCTTAACAAGCAATCTATGGGGAAGCGATTTGTGTCTTGGAGTGAAATTATAATTGGCTGCTTTTTTGCTGTATTGCTAACCTTACACTTTGTCTTCTGTTTGTCCTGAGAAAACCGGCGAATTGAGTTGAGCATTCCATATTAGGTATACTGTTCCGCACTTGGTTACTTCCCTCCAAAATTTTATAGTTTTGCTTTCAGTTTCAGAATCATGACACTTCGACCAATACAGTACTATACCGATTTTTTTTTTGATAGAATAAAGGTGACGAAGCGATGACACAGTCATCCTTGTTGGTAAGGGGATGCTTTGAGTCATATACATAATATATATTATCTATTCTCAGTCAAGAATCAAAGTGCAGATGCGTTGTCACCCGTGAGGAATAAGATGGAATGCCTCGTTTCCAGTAAAAAGGGTCTCTGATTCTACATGCTCCCCATTCAAAAAAGCAGCAATAACCTGAATGTTAATTTACGCCGGTATTCTGTGAGAGCGTGATTCTTCCTCGATTGAGACGACCTATTCGTGCTACAACCGTAATATAGCTGCAGCGTGGCTCTATCACTATAAAAAATATAAATAAAATTATAAATTCTGTTTACTTTGTCTTTTACTTTTGAAGTTGAAGATGTCTGTTTTGTACATGATACAGGTGCAAAGCTATGTAAATTTGTCCTAGCGTACTATACCTTAATATAGCTCTATGGGCGACGCCTAGCCACCGCCTCATCAGGCGCGCACAGCTGCAGTGCCTCCAGTACCACTGGCCATAACAATGTTGTATAAAAAGCTAGAAAAATAAAATGATAGAAAATTCTCATGATCTCCGGTTAATGTGGATATAACCAACCAACTTGTAATGCCAGAAGTAGGAGGTAGCAGCAATAACGCTGCGAGATGTCTGGTACTGAATCGCTAAATCGCAGGTCAAGTGTAATAAGGAGTGCAAATCTTCCCTTTAGATCTTATCTTAGCGGTCAGCCACCGCAAAGTCTACTTCACCTGAGGATCTTATCTTATTAGTCAGCCACCGCAGAGTCTACTTCACCTGAGGATGCCTCGTGTAGAGGCGAAACACGTGTCGTATTATCCACGGTGGTGTGTCTTTCCTAGTGTAGTGGTGTTGAGAGTAGTAGTGTTGGGGATAGTGCACTGCACACTGCAGCAGTTGAGGGAGGGCGGGAGGTGCTCTTCATACTAGGTAAAACACATCATATTATTTCATTACGCGGATATAAGCAAATTAATTTTAACAACTTTAATATAATAATAATACTAATAATAATAATTGGTCTTTATTTTCTCCCACATATTATGATCAGTATATCACAATAAACTTTGTAACAATAAACTATACCACTAAACAACAGCTATAAATATTAGCTAAATAAGATCTAGGTGGGAGACGGGTGTCCAAACTAGGTAATGGTAATGCCTAAATGGATATCCGGAAAGTAACACCTCATTCTATTAATAATCTTTCCCTTAATGGGAACGGCCAATCTCCAGCCCTGGACTGTTAGAGAACTATGAGAAAAAGTATGTAAATCATACTTCATCTCTTATAAATATTTATTAAACATATTGGTGCTTATTTAACAACAAACCTCTTTATATCTGCCCCAAAATAAATTAGATAAAATGGCTGCGTTTAATTTCGATTTTCTATTTTTAAACGCTTGCACCGGGTCCAACAGACCGATTGTACAGTCAGTTAAAAGAGCACTGACTGGCCTTTGCGATCGATCCAGGATAAAAAGCGCCGCAGGTAGCCGCATTAATTGACTATTAAACACGTATCGGCACAAAAAGACCCCAAAAGATTAAAGACAATGAATTTCACCGGAGTTGATAACTCAATTTGGAGTAACTTTCGAAGAACAGCGCAGTAATAGAGTGGCTTATTGTAAAATAAAATTATCATTTATTACGCTTAGTTACAGCATTAGAGAATCCATCTCCCTATATCCTGTGGGTGTCGTAAGAGTTGACTGTGGGTATACCAGAAAGACAGGTGAGATAGGTGACATTATAACCACGAGACGTTAAATATCCAGCCCGACGATGGCAGCAGCGTAAAAGAAGCGACATGTCGGAAATTTCGATCGTCAACTTGACGACTAAGGTAAAATTAATCCTCCCTAGAACATTCATTCATATTCATTCGTTACAATAATTCATATAAGCCTACCAAAAGGCACAGGGGTAAGCGCTCGTAAATTTCACAGTACGCGAGCAATTCGGGTTTGATCCCGCCAGCACCAATGAAATTCTTAATAGCAATTTTAAGTGCTGATTTACTAAGTGCTCGGCGGTGAAGGAAACAACGTAGGGATACCTGCATATCTGAGAAATAAGGAAAATTTTTTTCGAAGACATGTGAAGTTCGCAAACACGTATATGGGCAGCGCGGCGGACATTTCCTTGCCCTAAAACCCTCTCATAAATCAAAGGAGGCTTGTGCCCGGCTGTGGAACGTATATAGACCGTAATTTTAACTTTTACCAAAGGTCCATTGCTGAACAAAGGTCTCCCTCATAGACTGAAAAAGAGGATGTTGCCTTAGGTGTCACGCTTTGCAACGAGTCTGCAACCACAGTTCATTTTACCTGTTTTTTATCTGCTACCATATTATCCTGTTTCAGTTTCCCTCTGTCGCCTCTTACAAGATCCACGGGATGATATGGAGTAATGAATTCTTTTACACCGCCACGACACGGTAACAAGAGAAACCAATGTCCAGCAAGTGGGATTTTACGTGCTGGTGATGTTGTCCACCGTAATATAACGGGCAAGGGTCTGCCGACTGATTGAGGATTGAAAATCGATTAAAAATGAATTCCACAGACTGATGTGGGAGAGAAGCGATTAGTGTGAAGGTGAGGAAGGTGGAGGACTTAGCGCTCACCAACTTACGCACAGCTGGGTAGGTAGAGGGGTAGAATACATTTATTGGAATCCAATAAATATATCTTTTTATTATTTGAAGGGCCTTGGTACAGTAGAATTTAAAAAGGCTCATAATGCCGGTAATTATATTAATTATTAATCAACTTTTTAGGTTTGGCCAGCGTTAGTTTTATTTTCTGCCGACTTCCAAAAAGGAGACGGTACTCAATTCGGGTGTATGTTTTTTTTTATGTGTGTTACCTCATAACTTTGTACTGCGTGAACCGATTTCGATGATTCTTTCTCGTGTAGTCCCATATGAATTTGATCAAGGTCAGACCAATGGTTATTGAGTTATTCTTAAATAACCTATATTGAAGTCGGCTGTACAAAATTTTTAATTTTAAATTATTATAAAGCAAAGAAGAAAGCATGGCTAGATTTACTAGCAACCAAGGCTAGTAATTCTAGCAGTATGAATGGTGATATTGAAAGGAAAAAGGCAGTCTTTAGACACCTAAATAAGAGAGTAAAAGAAGTAGTTGAAAGGAAAAAGCAAGAAAGAACGGATAAGAATGATAGAAGAATATCGGATAACTTCCAGGCAAACATTATAATGTTCTGGAAACTCGTAAGAACTACCAGGGGACATTCAAAACAGCCTAGAATTAATGCTATACGAGACCAGAATGGCTGTATTCTGAATGACGAAGTTTTGAGTTTAAGGAGATGGAAGGAATACTTTGAAAGCGTGTTTATGAGTGATGAGATGTTTAAATTAAATGAAATAGAAATTCCGAAAGAAGATGAAATAGATAAAGATGTAAGTATAGATGAAATAATGAAAGTAATGAAAAGTATGAAAGCAGGTAAGGCAGCCGGTTATGATAGAGTATCTCTCGAAATGCTAAGGGCTGGAAAAGGAGTGGTAGCAGACCTGTTGTACACCTTGTTTAATTTATGTTGGGAACTTAAGCGGGTACCGGGAGACTGATGCAAAGCCGTGATAGTCCCAATATATAAAGGAAAAGGATCACAGCAGGACTGTGAAAACTACCGTGGTATCAGCTTGCTTAGCATTGTGGGGAAACTGTATGCTAAGGTACTAATTGAAAGAGTTATGGAAGAAACTGATGGAAAAATTTGGGATGTGCAACCGGGATTTAGAAAGGGAATGGGATGTACGGATCAGGTCTTTTCCATGCGCATGATCGCGGAGAAGTTTTTGGCCAAAAACCAGAAAGTTTTTTGTGCGTTCATAGACTTGGAGAAGGCTTATGACAGAGTGGATAGGGATGTGTTATGGCAAACACTGAACTCATTTGGGTTGAGCGCTGGCTTGATACAAGCATTGAAGTCTCTATATAGGGACTCTAGTGCCTGTGTCAGGATCAACGGGGCCTACTCGGACTGGTTTGGCATCCATAAAGGTGTCAGACAGGGCTGTGTGGCTTCCCCGTGGCTGTTCAACCTATTTATGGACAGTTGTTTGGAAAATTTGAAAGTAGAAGAATGCGGGTTAAGAATGGGTGAGTTAACCGTCAAATGCCTTTTGTACGCCGATGATCAAGTCATACTTGCGTCGTCGGCAGCCGAGTTGCAAATGATGGTTACATTAATGAACAGGACATTAAAAGAAAAGGGAATGAAAGTGAACGCAAGTAAGACGAAAGTTATGGTTTTTGAAAGAGAAGAAAGTAAAACGATATGTGAAATAAGAATAGAAGGGGAGTTGGTAGAGCAAGTAGATGAGTTTGTGTATTTGGGATGTGTGTTTAGCAGGGATGGTAGATATGATAAGGATATAGAACGACGAGTGAATGCAGGAAATAGAGTGAATGGGGCTCTACACTCTGTTGTGAAAAGTCAGAATGTGTCCAAAAAGGCACGTGTGGCAATTCACAATGCTGTGTTAGTGCCTACTTTAATGTATGGTAGTGAAAGTTGGGTGTGGCAGAAGAAGCACGAGAGTAGAATAAATGCTGTAGAAATGCGGTCATTAAGGAGTATGTTAGGGATGAATCTGAATGACAGAGTGAGAAATTGTTTAATAAAAGAAGAGTGTGGTTTGCAAGATGATGTTGTGACCAGGATTAAGAAAGGAATGCTTCGGTGGTTTGGTCATGTAGAAAGAATGAATGAGGAAAGAGTGACAAAGAAAATTTATGTTGCATATGTGAACGGCAGAGTCGGGAAGGGTCGCCCTAGGCGAAAGTTTATCGACCAAATTGGCGATATATTGAAAATGGGCCAAGTCAAGAGCACCTTTAACCGACGAGCGTGTATGCGTAGGTATATGGATGTGGAGGAAGCGAGAGAGGTCTGTCAGGATCGTGCCAGATGGAACTCCATTGTCTCTGCCTACCCCTCAGGGTGACAGGCGTGAGTGTTTATGTATGTATGTATATAAAAAAAACACGTAGCAAAGCTGTAAAAAGCTATTAAAAATATTAATAAATAAATTAAACGAATCGGCACAAACCTATCTGTAAAACCATCTGGCAGTAGAGCTTTTTGGTCTCTCGCCAAAGCGGTCGAGACAAACTTCTAGCGGTCTACACTGCCTCCGCTGGTAAAACCAGATGGCTCACAGGCGCATGTACCTAAAGAAAAAGCGAACTTATTTACTTCTATTTTTGCTTGCAATTCGCGTCTGGACAGTAGCAACAGCGTACCATCTCAATTACCTCACTATGGTACCTCTATCTCAGAGGTCCGTATCACCAACAAGGAGGTTCTTAAAATCTTGCGAAGTCTAGACGTAAACATAGCTTGTGGACCTGATGGTATACCAGCTATAGTTCTAAAGGTCTGTGCACTTGAGTTGTCTCCTGTGTTGTTCCGCTTGTTCCACCTCTCATTCAGGACTGGAATAGTGCCTAAATCTTGGAAGCTGGCCAGTGTGCAGCCTTTGCCTAAAAAAGGTAGCCGTACCGACCCTGCCAACTATCGGCCAATTTCAATTACCACCATACTCTGCAAGATTATGGAGCGTATATTGAACGCCCACCTCATGACATACCTAGAGCAAAATGATCTCCTCAGTGACCGCCAGTACGGGTTTCGTCGAAATCGATCAACTGGAGATCTTCCAGCGTATGCCACTCACATATGGGGCGAAACCCTCGAGAAGAGTGGGGAAGCACTTGTTTGAAGATGTTTTGAATGCCTTTGACAGGGTTTGGCACGCTAGTCTATTGGAAAAGCTAGCGTACGGCTTATCCCCTGGCCTGATTGCCTGGGTGAAGAACTTTTTGAGTGAACGGTCTCTCCGGATCGTCGTCGATGGCTGCTCATCCGATACTGTGGCGACTAATGCCGGTGTTCTTCAGGGGTCCGTTCCCTCCGCAACTCTCTCCTGCTGCATATAAATGATCTGCTCATTCCCGGTATCTATGGGTATGCAGACGACAGCACAATTGTGGAGAGATACCAACCAAATGCCCGGGCCAGTCGGGATCAAATTCAGTAAGAAAAAGAGACTATGGTTGAGCGTGTGAGTCTCACACTACAGACAGTCTCCGAATGGGGCCAACGCCTTCAAAACACAAGCTTGTCTTTTTCCGCTAAAAGGAGCCCGCTCACCTTCTACTTTCTGGAATGTATCCTTGGAGTACACTGACCGCCTTCGATTGTTAGGGATTGAATTTTGTCCGAACCTATGGGCGGTTCATTGAGTCCAAAGCCAAAGCAGCCGCAAGGAAACTTGATGTCCTTGCAAGGGTGCGGCGGTACTTCACGCCGGAGCAGTTCTTTACCTTATATAAAGCGCAAGTCCGATCGTGCATGAGGTACTACTGTCATATATGTACAGTAACAGTTCAACAGTGGTAGAGCCACGCGGCAGCGTTTGCTGTCGCACGGATGGGCCGGCTCGAACCGGGGTGGTACCACGACCTCACAGAAAACCAGCGTGAAGTAGAGGTTTACCTCTGCGTTTCGCTTGGTGAGTGCAGGTGGTCGGAGGCCCTTTTTACTGGAAATGAGGCATTCCATCTTAGTCCTCACGGGTGACAACGCATCTACATTTTGATTTGTAATAGAGGATAGATGTAGATGTCTATGGGCCGCAGCAACCACTTACCATCAGGTGGACTGTGTGCTCGTTTGTCACCCTTATTCTATAAAAAAAAATATGGGTTGGTGCTGCATAATGCCACCTGGCAGCATTGGACTCAGCGGAGAGACGTGTTAAGAAGCTCATTGGTTACCTTGACTTGGTTGAAACCAATCTTGTCAGCCTCGAGCACAGATTATAGGATGCATTTCGGTGGGTGTGCGCAGGAGTTACACGCTTTAATTCCTCCCTCTCCTTTCCATCATCGGACAAGCAGGCGGTTGGCGGGTCTTCATCCCTTGGTTGTCGACATTGCACGCATTAGAAACAAACGGTTTGCTTCGTCTTTTGTAATGCGTACAGCAAAGGAGTGGAATAATTTGCCGGCGTCTACCTTGGCGTCCGAATACAATCTGGGCGTCTTCAAGGCAAGAGTGAATAAGCTTTTGTTACGATAAGACAGTGCGATTTACCTGCAGCAAGGCTGCATCACCACTTACCAGCAGGTGGGATTGTGGTCAAGCACTGGCTTATAATAATTTAAAAAAAATACAGACTGCCGTCGGAGAGATGTAATTATTAGTGTGAAGATGAGGAAGAGGGGGGGGGGGGGGGACCATGCGCTCACCAACCCGCTTGCCAACGCGGTAGGTATGGGGAATTCTTCCAATATTTTTTTTTATGGAATAAGGTTGGCAAATGAGCCTGTAGTCCAGATGATGGGAAGCGATGGCTCATAGACATCTATATCTATCATCTATCCTCGATTACAGATCAAAATGCAGATGTGTGGTCACCAGTGAGGATTAAGAGAGAATGCCTCATTTCTAGAAAAATGGTCTCCGGTTCTCTTTACTCACCACACGAAACACAGCAGCATTAAGTTGATATTTTACGCTGGTATTCTGTGAGAACGTGGTATTTCCCCGGTCGAGCCGACCCATTCGTGCTATAACTATACTACTAAAATAGCTGCAGCATATCTCTATCACATTAAAATTGACGATGTAGTTACAAGTTTTTAGATAATGGTTGATGAAACTATTTTACTTGGAGTTTTGGTACTCTATCTCACGTGATGTTGAAAAAAAACATTAAAAATATTCTATGTGTTTGCTGACGCATTCTTTATGTGCCTTTGTACAATAGATTTAAAAAGGCTTACAGTGCCGGCTATTATAATGATAAAACTTATTTTGTAGCTTCCCTCAAATCGTAGACAAAAAATATGTTTTAACTTCTTAGCCTGAGATATTTGCATGAAGTCAGTTTTGTAGAACTTTTTTCCTAAAATAGTTGACTTCATATACCTGAGAGCTAAGTTTCGCTTGGCTTTACAAGAATATTGTAACAAAAATCGATTCTAAAGATTTTTTGCCGTAACACATTCATCTTAGGCGGCGTCTTTAGTGAAAATGTCTGAATAATAACAGTTTAACATTTATGCCGCACTTTACCTACAGTGAAGGTACGAGATAAACCACGGAATATTAAACCACAGAAGATTTTTTAATATATATATATTTTTTAATACTCAGCAAGATAAACGAAGCACCAAAATTCCAAGTAAGGAGAGTCTGATCAGCCATTATTCAAATACCTGTACTACATTGTCAATTTTAAGGTGTATAAAAACAGTGATTTAGTTATATATATAACATCTATATCTTCGAATAAAGTGAGTCATATAATACTGATCGAACTTCACTTAGAAGTTCGTTTGATCATGTATTGATATCACAAAAACTTCTAATATTTATCAATAGTAGCTGCAGTGACCAGTTACTATCAGGTAGACTGTGACTTTGTTTGTTACTTTAACTTACTAATAAAATTAAAATCTTTTTTTGTTTTATATTTATTTAAAGACATTATAAAAGAGTTTATACTTTTCGGTAATTAAAAGAGAAATATTAAATAAAAACCCGTGTGAAAGAACACATAGCTGATGTGAAGCATCAACGCTGGAATGCTTTGGTAAGCTGCAGTCTGTTAACATATTGACTCAGGATTCTTCCTGACATTAGGTACTACAAATTGAAGATAGAGCACAAATCGCAAAAACTACCGACACTAAGAATGATTCGTTACAAAACATTATAATTATGAATATTTTTAAACAAAACCATGTAAATAAAATTTTTTGAAAAAAACATATTTTTATTTACATGATTCTGTTAATTAAGTACATAATATAATTACATATTATTCTGTTCTTGCTACAGAGTATACCAATAAATAATTTGTTAGCTTCAAGAGATTTTTGATGTTTCAAACTTTAATAGTTTACAAAATACTTTTTTCCAGTTGTAAACTTAAGTCGTCAAATCATCCTCATTATTTTAAAATTACCTTTTAGTCATTCTATTTAACTAGTGTTTCTTTCTTAATTATTATTTTGGTCGCCTATAACAGTTTATGTTAGAGATATGCACAAGTCACGTGTTCGTTAAAATGGCATCCATATCCATCACTTATCAATGGCCTTAATGACCAGATATAAATCTACAGTAATAGCGTTTTGGGGCGGCGCGGCGCGGGTTAAAAGGGGTATAATTGGGCAATTTTAAGGGTGCACAGTCACCATAAGTGGTTAAGGATCGGCTCTTCTGCATATGTAATTATATAAATATTGTTATTTTTAAAATTTTATCCATAAGAAATAAGTTGTTAAAAGTAAAATAAAATTAGGACTTTTCTGCAGTACGGTCATACATAAAAATGTTAATACATTTAACGTAATATTATGTTATATATTAGGCTTTGCATACTTCCTGTTACTATGTTAAACTAAAAATTAATAAATATATTTATTTATATGTAACTAGCTGTACCCCGCGGTTTCACCTGCCTATATCCCACGTCTACGCCTTGCGACAGGCGAACTTCGAAAGAGACATCACGCCGGAGCGGACAGTTGCTGAATTAACAAAGATTTAAAAAGTGAAAAATGTTACCTAAATTATATGGTTAACGTAATTGGTGGTTATGCATGGTACAGGTACTGATATAGCCCTGAATTCGAACTGATTTATTTGGATATAAGGACTAATACATAGGTACGAATAATGTGGCCTAGTTTGTACCGGCGTTACTATTTCATATTTTAACATGAAAAAGTAGTTATTGTGACATAACTGTAATAGTTAAAAATATGGTATAGCAGGTTTTTTTTGTAGATATTGATATCCTCTATAAAACTGAAGTACATTACTTTGCTCTATTATCAATAGTTTCCGCAGCGTACGCGATATAAGGATTCTTTTTGGTATTTTTTTCACACCTTGGGTTACATTGACGAAGTTTTCATACGGATCCCTAACTTCTTGTAAATATTATATAGCCTATGTTCATCAGGGATAATGTAGGATTCTAATGGTGAAAGAATTTTTCATATCGGTCCAGTAGTTTCGGAGCCTATTCAATTCAAACAAACAAATAAATCTTGCCTCTTTATAATATTAAGTGTAGATGCAGTTCACAAGTCATTATCACGAATTTGTATAAATATTTATTTAAAAGTAGATTTAAATGAATGAGAAAGCCCGAAGTTGTTGACGAGTATGTTTACTTTGGGCAAATAGTCCGACTAGCTAAGTCCAACTTCGACTGCAGCCAGCGTTCGGGAGGTTACGACACATCTTTTCGTACTCGAGGCATACTTCAAAACTTCAAAAAAGATTGTACAATCAGTGCGTGTTGCCAGTGATGACCTATGGATGTGAAACGTGATCCTTCACTTCTAGCTCGTATTAAGAAACTCAAGGTCGCTCAGCGAGCTATGGAGAGGGCTATGCTCGGACTTATTCTGCGTGATAGACTTAAAAACAAAGATATCCGCAGTAGAACCAGAATAACTTAGTAAGTTGAAGTGGCAATGGGCCCGGTCATATAGCTCGAAGAACCGATTACCGATGAGGAAGAAAGGTTCTCGAGTGGCAGCCTCGTACCGGCAAGCGAAGTGTAGTGTCACTAGGTGGAGCGACAATCTGGTAAAACATGCAGAAAGTCAATGGATGTAGGTACCTCAGAACCGTGCTTTGTGGCATACCTTGGAGGTGGCCTCTTTGAACAGTTGACTTATGGCCTATGTTCAGCAGTGGACTTATGAAGGGCTGTAATGATGAATGATGGACATTTAAATGAGAAGTAAATTTTGTATGGCATTTAAGTTAAACAGGTGGCCGCTCTCATAATTATCATGTCTATTTCTATTGTAACATCATGGTTTATTTTAGGCAAGATCTTTAATTTCAATTTAACTAATAACAGTCTTATTTGCATAAAGTGAATTAAATGTGTGAATCTAAAGTCCTAAAAAAGTCCTTGATTTAGTGTATTAATTTGATTTGAAACCTCTCAGATAAAATGAAAGACGTCGGATATAAATATGACGCTTACTAATAATTTTATAGCATAATGATTGGATGACTTCCCTTTAACATCAGTAACGTCAGGAAAGAAAAGGTCATTTTAAAACTTATTAATGTTTTGATTTATTTATAAAAAAAAAGACAAAAACGTTTCTGATAAATGAGCTACTTAATTCCAAGAAGGATACTTTCTTGTCATATAAGATGTTATAATTCATGACTAATGAATTATAAATGAAATGTTATAATATAATTATAACATTTCATTTATAATTCATTAGTCATGAATTATAACATCATGTAATAATTAATAACAAATTTCATATGTTCAAAGCTAGCGTCGATAGTTTATTCCTAAACGTAGTCCCTTCCCTCATTAAAACTTTTCCCAACCACCAACGATCTACCTATAAAATGAAAGTTTTCTACAAAAGTTTTTAGCGTGATCAAATACTACGCCGCATCACTGTAAATTAATGTCAAATCAGATTCTCAATAATTTAAATAAAAAAACACACTTTTTATTTTTGTATCATAATGTTTGTAATATGATAAAAACAAAATTTTAGTTTTTATAACCAGCCAGGAAATTTAATAGAAAAATAAAACCGCAACTGACCCCTACACTAAGCAAAGGCTCCATGCTATGGTGGCCTTAACTTGCGGCTCGAAGCGTGAAGGAATTCGAAAACAATGCTCCATCAAACTGGCGAGAGGCTGTTTTGTTGCTTTGCTGTTTAACTGTCAACTGTGCCCCTTACTGACCGACTAGTTACAGCTTCCCTTGCATTGTATCGATTTAAGATTTATGAGTTCTTTTTAAAAATTTGAGCATACAAAAAATATTAATTTATAGCAAGATTCAGCCGTCGTACTTAATGCAATAAACCTTTTCTTCTGTGTCAGTCAGCTTGTCGGAAGCAACAAGAAAGACTATAATTATGATTGGAGACTGATTTATTTAAATGTTACTTCCACATGTAGTGGCGGAGTAAGAATGTCCTCTATTCCAATTCGGAAAATACCTCTGTTCTGGGAAGAACCAGCAACAAACCCAGCAGGACTTTTTTTTAAACATACTTCACTTTACAATAATTTTAAATGAGTTATAACAGAACCAGCATGGCGGCGATTACCTCATTCCCAGGGTTTTTTTCTTTTTTTTTTGTACAATTTTTCTTTAATAAACATTTTTAAACTAATTTATTGACACAATTTGTACATTTTCTGCGATTTTGTTCTAAAAGCGTATACATTGCCCCATAAATGAATTACTAATTCTGTAGTCTATTAATAGGTAACAAGTTTGTTCCTAGTATTTATAGTATGAATATCTTTATTCTTATCAAAGCTATTTATGTTTTTTTTTATAGGATAGGGGTGACAAACGAGCACACAGTCCACCTGATGGTAAGTGGCTGCTGCGGCCCATAGACATCTACATCTATCCTCCATTACAATTCAAAATGTAGATGCGTTGTCACCCGTGAGGACTAAGATGGAATGCCTCATTTCCAGTAAAAAGGGCCTCCGGCCACCTGCACTCACCAAGCGAAACGCAGAGGTGAACCTCTACTTCACGCTGGTTTTCTGTGAGGTCGTGGTACCACCCCGGTTCGAGCCGGCCCATCCGTGCGACAGCAAAAGCTGCCGCGTGGCTCTACCACTGTTAAACTGTTTTATGTACATACATTACATTTTCATAAATATATTGCAATATATTTATGACGTATATGTATGACGTATATATTTATTTCTTTAAATTTTTCTCTGAGGAACTCATTACAATTTAAGTTATAAATCGCTGGTACGGCTCTCTTTTGCAAATATTGCTTCAATATCAGTCGCATTAACCCATAGCAAAATAATATAAGACATCACCCTATGAAAGTAACTAAAATAACCTAATCTTGCTGTCTCAACATTGGTGAGACTTCTAATATTTCTTGCTGCATGCTGCAGAACTACATCTGCTTAAAACCAGAAAACGTAATTAATTATTTTTCGATGTTGAACCACGATATTAAAAAATGTAAAGAATGAAAACAATCGGTTGCAATCAAAACGATATTTTTATTTTATGGCTATTAACAGTTTTTTACACAGCTGCGAAGAATTTTAATTGTTGGCGCCAGAACGCAACCGCCATCAATTTGTTATTTAGTATATTATCTTAATAATTGTTAATAGCAATTAATTGCTATGCCAGAGATGAATATTATCTGACAACAAGCTTGTTTGTATAGCAGTAAATAAATTTGTCTTCAAAACTTCAAATGGCTGTGCCCGACAAGCCTTGAAAAATTCTTTTTTTTTGTCAAAACATTCGCGTGCATGGTGTATATTTAAACTATGGAGTGTAGAGTACAAGGAAAACCATCTTATAAGGGGCAAAAGTTGAAAAAGTGTCCTACTATTTACTGAAAATAGAGGTTCCAAAACCTACCACAATAGCGCTGGCATCTGAAAAACTACGATATGAAGATAGCTGTTGTGAACGGAGTGAAGTCAGCTGAATTCAAATATTTAAAAAATTTCATGATTAGAGTAATTAGTAAAATTACTGGCAGTATACATAATCTCAACTATTTACGTCATACAAAACCAAGCGGATTGGTCGATCCTTGTTTATTGCTCGATCTTATTCTAATTACTTTTGGCGCTTTTTTTTAATTTATCCTATGTTACTGCAGCGCCACCCTTATTGGACACGTTTTTAGGGACACTTTTCATATATAGAGATGGTCCTCCTTCTTTCTACACTCCATAATTTAAACACCATGCAATTTGAGAACGCATAGACAACAAACAAACAAACAGATAATCTTTCTGTCAGAAACATAATGTCCACACAGTGACCACATCAATGAGGGCTAATAATCTTCCGCTCACTAGATGTCGCTAGTTGACACTGAGGCGAAGTTTTTTGTTACAAAATCTCATTTAATTGAGAAGTTAGTTTTAAATAAAAGAATATCAGTCTCTATAGAGTATTATATTAATACACAAACCAATGTCTCAATGGTTTGCTCTTTAATTTTTTTGCACATTTTTAACTCTTTTCTTAATTTTTCAACTTTTACGAATATCTGTGGTTTGGTTTATTTATTTATTTTTAATCTAATTAATATAACATATAACTAATAGTACAAAAAGAAACATAAGCCTTTACATTTTTCGAACAAATTAACTTTCCCGCTATGAAATCTGTCAAATATTACACCTCATTTTTAACTGGCGCCGCCCTGGTGGGAAAAAAAAATCGTGGATGCTCTCATTCCCAAAGCCAAAGAAGTATAGTAAAGAGTCTAATAATAATCTTACGCTCACCAGATGTTATTTAGAGAATTTATTTAAAGTATAATTAATATTTGAGAAAGATACATTAATCTCTACACTTTTCTATCACATTGTCTTTCCCCGTCATGAAATCTATCAAATGTTACACCTCATTCCAAAGTGGCAGAAAAAGTCGTGGATACAAACAAAGAAGCATTCACTGTTATACAGGGTTATTTTACAGAGGAGCCAAATTTTAAACTTAAGTTCAAATAAACATATAAATAATGATAGACTGTTATTGCAGTTTTTGAAAATACAAGTACATAAGGCTTCAAGTTTTATTTGAAATTATCCCAAATTGAATGTGTTTTATGGGCAACTATCGACCATAAAAATCAGTTAAAATCATAGACTTAGAATATATTATTCAAACAATGCATTACCACGGATTTTGAATTTAAAAGATAAAAAGGACAGAATGTATGTGATTGTTTTTATATAATAAATTATTCTTCACCATTTGCCTATATTACTTATTCTGAATCTTAACTGCAAATTTGGCCGGTTATTGCAAAACAACCCCTTATAATAGTTACATTACAAAAGAGTGTATCTTTGATTTAATTAATTAATATGATAATATTTTTCATGCATTCATCATTTATTACAGCCCTTCACAAGTCCACTGTCGAACATAGGCCTCACCCAAGAAATGTCACAAAGCACGGTCCTGAGCCACCTGCATCCATCGACTTCCTGCATGTCTTACCGGGTCGTCATTGGGGGTAACCCTAAACTTTGCTTACCAGTTCGAGGTTGCCCCTCAAAACCTTCATTCCCATCAGTTGTCAGTTCTTCGAGCTATATGGCCGGCCTATTGCCACTTCAGCTTACTAATCCGTTAGGCACATAACCCAGTTACACTGGTTTTACTGCGGATATCTTAATTTCTTAGTCTATCATGCAGAGAAACCCCAAGCATAGCCCTCTCCATAGCTCGCTGAGCGACCTGGAGCTTCCTCATACGGCCAGAAGTAAAGGACCACATCTGAGATCTCTTCTTCTTCCACTTCCATTACATAGTTTTTTAAAGTTATTGTAACAACGAATAAACATGTTCTTTCTTTTGTTTCTAATGGCACAAATATGTAGCCATCTCTATAAGACAAATACTTGCATTTTTTTTGTTCTGTCGTCACCCCTGAGATACGAGGTCGCGAACATGTATAGACTATATATATATATATATATATATATATATATATATATATATATATATATATATATATATATAGCTATGTCTGTGTATGTTTTGTCTCTCTTCCAAAGGAGCAAAGTCATATCGTCGGGTCTCCTGCTACCGTCTATATATCCTATATACAATCCAAATGCCGTAATCATCGGGGCTCACACTTGAATATAAATACCTATATATATAGCCTGGCGTCAGAGACAGGTACCGCTCGTTGACGCCGTTTAGTACCACAAAAGTACTGATAAGTTCAAAATCGCCGCTCCTAGTTGGATTCTTCAGCTATGTGCAAGTTTTCACCATCAAAGAAAGTGCCGAGATTACTTTTTTATTTATAGGAGAGGGGGTAAACGAGCATACGGCTCACCTGATGGTAAGTGACTACCGTCGTCCATGAACAACTACAACACCAGGGGAATTGCAGGTGCGTTGCCCGCCTTTTAGAACGGAGTAAGCTCTTTTCATGATGATAAAGCATAATATATCCAGCGACTAGATTTAGTCGAAACAGCTAGAAGGCGGGCCTGATCTTGGTCACTACTGAAATTATGTACCTACCTACCACAGGAATTTTCGACTGTTAGTTAATTTCCAATGAGGCATTCTCTCTGGGACAGTGTTTGTTGTCTGCCTTGTCTCCAAAGCAAAGCACATTTATACATATTTTGTTACATAAATCCGCGGCATAAATTACTGAAACAATGCACGTAAGCGAGAAATACAGGAAATGCAACGGAATTTGAAGATAAATTTAGAATTTTTCGGTAGCTGTTTTAAGATAAATGTATTTTTTTTAAATATATACGGATATTTTCCAGACTGGTCTTGAGCAACGTTATGTAAATCTAGGGTACAAGAAGACAATATTTTAAAAAGTAAGAATAATGTGGGATTAAGTAAAAAGTTAACTACAATAAATTATATCACCATCTAGTAGTGTACTTGGAAACTACTAGAAAATACTACTTTAATGTTGTACTTCATACAATGTGAGACATCAAACAGTTATAAAAATTATCCCTCTTTTTACTAGATGGCGCTAAAAGAGAAACAAAAATTATTCAAAACCATTGTTAGATGGCGTTAATATTAAAAATCATATCTGAAAAGGAAAAGAATAATTTTAGATAGTTCTTCCAGTTTGTGCCAACTGCATTCTCTTTTAAAAAGCTTTTGAAACTTATTATCCCTCGAATAAAAAAATAAAGGTATTCTTATAGCAACATGGTCACCCGCGCGCAGCTTGAAGATGAGAATTAACTAAAAACGTCAAAAATATGCCCCGGGTGAGGATCGAACTCACGACCTTAAGATTATGAGACTTACGCGCTGCCTACTGCGCTACCGAGGCTTCGATAAAAATATAAAAATTTGTCATTCACATAATGTTTATTACGACCAATCAGAATCCACAGTTGAACTTCCTCCCCTCTTATGAGGGGAGGAAGTAGCTTATGCTATCCTTATAGGTAACTTTATATTGCCATAGTTGCCACACTTGGTATTTTGCTATACCTGCTTCAGATTTCCTCAGTCGCATTTTTTTCGCATATTCTGACGCCGTATATAAACTTTGTTAAATGCAATCTTTTCTGGTAATTTTAAATTTTTTTAATGTATTCTTCTTTAAAATAAAATGTTATGAGAATGAGTAAATTAATTTATATAATTACATATTATATTATAATTTCCTCTGATTCCACGTCACAGCATCAGCATAGTCACCTAGCAAGGAAGTTGGCTAGTATGAGATATTATTTCAGTTATTATTAGAAAACGTTGAAAATTAAAGTGCTTACTGCAATGGTATCACCAAAGATGTTTCGACCTATAAAACATCATTGGGTACCACTATTTGTCGAAGGCTACACAAAGAATTCTTAATATCTACCAATACCAGTTAATATACATATGTATCACTTAAAATAAATTTAGTAATAATCTTTAGGTCTTTATCGTAGGGAAAGATAACACGAACATGCGTTACCATGTGCCATGACAATAAGTAACAATTTTAGCAAAAGTTGCAGTCGATAAATATTAAAATTACAAACAAACCAGAGCATACTTTTTCAATGACAGTACTTATTCAAAAGTTGCTTTACCTATGTGAGATTGACTTTTTGCTTAACTATAAGTAGGTAGGTAAGTATGTATAATTTTAGAACATCTGCAGAAAATATGATGACATAATCTTATTCTTTAAACAAAAGCAAATGATCATCATTCATGATCGTAATCCATAACATAATATCTAACAAATAACTAATTAGCTATTAGCTAATATTATGGACTTATATGGCGGCACAACAAAATAGCACTTAGATAACTGACAATGTCATGCCATTTTAGAGGTATTTCTAAGCAATGCTTTAATGACGGTTCGCATTATTCGAATTAACCAGTAGCAAAGGTTTTCAATAAATTTATCAACAATTTAATCACATAATTCAATCAATTTTCTTTAAATAAGCTAAACTTTTGTTCGTGGTAGAGCAACGCTGCAGTTACATTATGGTTGTAGCAAGAATGGGTCGTCTCGATCGGGGAACAACCACGCTCTCACAGAATACCAACGTGAAACAGCAGCTTAATGCTGCTACGTTTCGTATGGTGAGTGTAAAGAACCGGAGACCCTTTTACTGGAAACGAGGCGTTCCATCTTAGTCCTCACGGGTAACAAATCTACATTTTGTTTCTTAATTGAGAATAAATGTAGACGTCTATGGGCCACAGCATCCGATTACCATCAGATGGACTGTGCGTTCCTTTGTCATCCATATTACATAAAAAAAGCTATGACTCAGCCATAGCTCGCTGAAACAACCATCGTTGTGGGGAAAATATGCGTTATATTACATGATATAGCAATCTCGTACCGACAAGCGAAATGCAATACAATGTCATGTCGGCTTAGTAAACACATGCAGGTTGTCGATGTATGCGGGTCACTCAGGACCATGCTTTGTGGCATTACTTGGGGGGAGGCATATGTTCAGCAGTGGACTTGTGAAGGACTGTAATGAATGGTGAAATGTTTTCAATTAGTTGCACGTGAGAATATCTGAACTAAGATTATTAATTTTATCCATCGGCTCGCTACCATCGAAAAATACTTTAAAAAAAGACTCACCGATTTCGTATGTAAAGCTTATAAAATATTATGTGTAATGATTTCGCTCTTCAATGTATTTCACAACGGCGAGAATACCCGAAGTTATCATTTCGTCGCAAACTATAATGATAGTATTTGATTAGATTATTATTATTATTGATTATTATTAGATTGTATTTGCACAAATTTAAGCTTTTTTTATAGGATAGGATGACAAACGATCACACAGTCCACAGTGGTTGATGTGGCCCATAAACATCTACATCTATCCTCGTTTGAGAATCAAAATGCATATGCGTTGTTACTCGTGAGGACTAAGTTGGAATGCCTCTTTTCCTGTAAAAAGGGTCTCCGATTCTCTACACTCACCATACGAAACACAGCAGTGTTAAGCTGCTATTTTACGCTGGTATTCTGTGAGAGCGTGGTCCTTCCCCTGTCGAGCCGACCCATTCGTGCTACAACACTACTACTAATATAGCTGCAGCATGGCTCTATCACGTGTTTAGCTTTGATTAGGGCTAGTAGGTACATAGAATCCGCGACTTGGTTAAGTGTTCTAACCACTTAGTCTTTGAATACATTCTTAATTACCTGTCTATGTGGTTTTTTAACCTATTTCTAACGACGACCAGCAGCGCAACAGTAGTTACAGACTCGAGCATTTCACCCTCAACGTTCTCACGATTGTGTAGGTACTTGGGCAGCAGCTTACCTGACTACTAGTTTGCCTTGTTGAACTTTTTATTTTTACGTTTTCAACGATCCGAAGAAGAAGTCATTGATTGCGCTTTAACTTCAGCTGCTTTACCACTTACCATCAAGTTGAATAGTAATCAAGCACTGGCATATAACAGTTCAAAAATACTACTGATACATAATATGAGCTATTGAGATACTTATTATGCTACCTCATAATGAGCCATTTGTTGCCAGAGCTAAAATGTGCAATAAAAGGAATTGCAAAAATACACATAAATATTCTATTCAAAATATAAAATTCTAACGACCATTAAACAATATTTTGACAACTTAGAGCCTTTAAGTCTTAAAGCGCCTGTGAAACTTTTCGAGCAAACTTTTCCAAATCGACGTCTAAAATGTCATTACGTAGGCATAAATCCTCCCCGGAGTGATAAATTTTACCGCGTTTTTGGGCTTGCTTTAACCCTTCCATAGCTTTGAATATTTAAAAAGTCGTTGGCAACATTTTAATTGGGCAACCCTGCAAGGATTAAATTATCAAGACACCTAGTTAAAGCACCTTTACAAAGTTAATGAATTCGGCATGAATTAACCGCGAGTTTGTCTTGAATAATCGGCCAGGGAGTTGAACACTGTTAGCTTCTGCGCTTTGAATGTTTTGTTTCTTAAAATTTGAGGTTATTACAAACTGAGTTTAAAAAAAATTAAATAACTCGCAAACAGGCCATATAGAATCTTTTTTTTATAGAATAAGGGTGAAAAAGAGCATACAGTCCATATGATGGTAAGTCCTCGATTAAGAATCAAAATGCCGATGCGTTACTACCCCTGAGGACTAAGATGGAATGCCTCGTTTCCAGTAAAAAAGGGTATCCGGTTCTCTACACTCACCTTACGAGGCCGACCCATTCGTTCTACAACCATAATATAACTGCAGCATGACTCTACACTTACAAAGTCTTTCTCAAATCCAAAAGAGACCTACCGGAATATGTTAATTCTTGGAAGCTGAATCTTTTTTCCAAACGTGTAATAATTTGCTGTTTTTCTTCACAGACTTAGTCTAGCACAAGATTTCACTATCATTTATATCTTATTAAACTTAATACTAAACTCATGGAAAGTGATATGATGTACCTACTTACTAGTTTATTTCGGGAAGTGGTGTTGTAAGGGAAACAACTACACAACTTTTTGTCGCATCGGTGGTGTAAATGGCAAATATGAGAAATGTCTGAAAAATCTCATAGTTGACACACGATGGTATTACTATCTGATGGAAAACAGATGTTTTTTTTTATAGGATAAGGGTGACAAACGAGCACACAGTCCACCTGATGGTAAGTGGTTGCTGCGGCCCATAGACATCTACATCTATCCTCTATTACTAATCAAAGTGTAGATGCGTTGTCACCCGTGAGGACTAAGATGAAATGCCTCATTTCCAGTAAAAAGGGCCTCCGGCCACCTACACTCACCAAGCGAAACGCAGAGGTAAACCTCTACTTCACGCTGGTTTTCTGTGAGGTCGTGGTACCACCCCGGTTTGAACCGGCCCAACCGTGTGACAGCAAAAGCTGCCGCGTGGCTCTACCACTGTTGAAATTGTGACATGTCAGTGGCGATGAAAACAAATGTTGAAATGCGTGAGATCTGTTTGTTACTGCAACAATCGCAGCTTCCAAAACTGACGATTTGGAAAACAATAATTGGAGAGGCCTATGTCCTGTTGAAGCTGAAAAAGTAGTATTTTTGTGGCAGAATCTTATAAAAATCTGTCTTTTATTGTCTTTTACTGTCATTACAAGCTGGAATGATATTACACCTAGATATCGACTTGTGATTAGATAAGTTCAGCTTAGTCTTAAATACTAAATCAAAATGCTTAAAGTTATAATGTTAGTTTTTCGTTCAATAAAAATAATAATATAGAATATAGAAGTTTTCCCATATTATACCAATTTAATTTTTTTTCTCTTGTAAATACAAACATTTAAAAGCTTCACAACACTTTATTCTCTTCCTATATAGGTACTACCAAAGCGACAGTAAAATGTTTACTCTTGCCGAAGAAGGGGACACACCCCCTTCACTTTTTTAAGGACTTTTTGTGTTTTAATTTTTTAAGGCAAACCTCGAGAGACCGATCCCAGATTTGAAACACGGCGAAGTTTAAAAGTTTAAGACTTTGTTAAAAGGACACTTACAATGGGTTACGCTTAACAAAAAGCTTGAGAGTTTACATAATTTTACAGTCTCCCTACAGAATAAAAAAATATAACTACCTACAACATAAGAAACAGATGAAACTAAGTAAAATAAAAACTAAGCGTTAATTAATCTAATATAGCTATTGACATAATTTATATCGTTTAATAACAATTTTTCTTATTTAAATCAGAAAGATTTCTTTAAAGTACGTAGTAGTGTTATTTATTCTGTGCTTAAAGTTAGATAATATTGATGCATTGTATCAGGAATAGAGCCCAATGACTTCGTCAATCTTACTTAGCGGTACCATGTAGCGACATCTATGGAAATGTATTAAATAAAAAACGATGTATTTAGCGCGTCAAATTTTCATATCGATATACATCGCAACCGCTTCTGTAGATAGATAATAGATGGCGCTAGAGTAGTCAAGTGAGCTCGGCCACAGTCCTTATTGCTTTGTAAGAGAGATGATATTTTTCATAGATCATTCATTTGTTACAGTCCGTCAAAAATTCGATACTGAACGTAGGTCTCCCCCATATATTGCCATATAGGGGGGATATCTGTCATAGTCACGCTTGGCAGGTAGGTTGGCAACCACAGTTTTATTAGGGCACGATGAAGCTGCGAATTATCTCCTGTTTCAGTTTACCTCTGTCACCTCTGGCAACACTAACGGTATGATTTCGTGTAGTGGATATTCTTACGCCGCCCCTATATGACACGTTACGTATTTTGCATTGTTTCATTAATTTTTTAGTGGTGGTATAATCATATCGCTTACCATAGAAATATAATATCCAGATCGGCGACGAATAGCAGCGTCGAAGGTGATGGTGATGAGTTTCGCCACTACGATCGTCAATACGCCTGTCAAGAGGACAACTAAGGATTTTTTTTCTAAGATGAGAGAGGCCCACGTCAAGAAGGTGACACATTTACGGGCTGATGACGATGATGAAGAAGAATGATTAATTTCCTTTTAAAGTCATTGTTAATATCAAATTTCTTTAAGCAAATAATAGACCTTATAAAATGCGCTTTTCCCCCTAAGATCTCCTACTGCCTACCAGTGACATATTTCGTCGTGAGTATTAAAATTTATCGCCAGCGAGAGAGTTTACGCGAAAACCGGGTGATAAAATAAAATGACAGTTGTTTAGTATAGACTCGGGAATATTGTTGTGACTATGTAGAAATTGAAAGGTATGGGGCGCATGAGACACGTTTTATTTATGTCAGGAAATGGTTTTTGGATTGTCGCGAGTAATAAGGTGTGTTTGAATGTAGGTTGCGATTGAATGTACTCAAACGTATATTATGGAGCTCTGCTGAAAGTTGTTTGCCTAAAATTTGAAGTTAATTAAATAGTTTTATACGGGGTAGAGCCATGCTGCAGCTATATTAGTAGTATAGTTGTAGCACGAATGGGTCGGCTCGACCGGGGAAGGACCACGCACTCACAGAATACCAGCGTAAAATAGCAGCCTAAAATTGCTGTGTTTCGTATGGTGAGTGTGGAGAACCGGAGATCCATTTTACTGGAAAAGAGGCATTCCATCTTACTCCTCACGGGTGACGACGCATCTGCATTTTGATTCTTTATTGAGGATAAATGTAGATGTCTATGGGCCGCAGAAACCACTTACCGTCAGGTGGACTTTGTGCTCGTTTGTCACCCTAACCTATAAAAAAAAGAAAAAGTTAAACATTTTACCACGTGGTGGTGTTGTAAAAGATTCCATCACTCTATTTCGTTCCATGGGTGTCGTTTGAGGCTACTATGGAATATACCATAATGATCCTCTACCTTCCGACAGATGGCATATAAACGCCTAGATAACGCTAGACGTAAGCTTGGATAGCTTAGGACCAGCCACGTGGAGCAGTATGCAGGCCCTAATTGTCCTTAATTTAAAATTAATCTTACCATTGAAGCCTATTAAATGTTCACTGCCGAACATAGACCTATTGCTATTTGCTATAGTTGCCAAGCTCGATAAGTAGGTTGTCAGCTGTAATCAGGAAGATACTGCTGTCCATCTAGTGATTCAATTTTCCTGTGTCAGTTACCTCTGATAGTTGATATTCGTAAAAATAATCTTAATCTTTCATAACTAACTAAAATATCTGATACGAATATTGTTTTTCATGTATATTTTGTAATAATATTTTCCAAAATCACCCATTTTTTAACACAAGTATATGTACTTTAAATACAGGCTGCATGGTTGTATAAAAAAAAAACTATCACACGTAACTGTGCACTGTAACAAAGCCTTTGTAGTAAATATTAACGTGCACTTTTGTTCAACTTTATGTACACAAGTAATAATTTATAAAATACAAGGAACGCAACGCCAATATATTTCCAAATAAAATACACATAACTCGTTTCTATGTGAATAAACAATACATAAGTGCAGATTTTACTGGCGAGCACCACATAAAGGGGTTGGCAACACCGGTTTTATGTTGGCGGGATTAGCTGGACCGACAGCGGTTCGCACTATAAACTCGGACCGGATTACTTTTATATCTCGTAACAAATAATAGCACATAAAACTTGTGTGAAAAACACTAGTTACGGACGCCGTAGAGATGAACGGAGCGTAGATAGATACGAGTACAGACAGCCGGAAACGAACTGCATTTTTTATATTTATTTTTGATTTGGTCAAGGAACAAGAGTTACAGAATGTTTCAAATATTTTAAAATTTCTTGGTCTTAACTATTTTATTATAAAATGAAATAAAAGAAATATGTAAAATACATTACTAAAAGTTGTAATTGATGGCGCTATTACCTAGTCTTTATGGTAATCCATAGAATAGTATTTTCTTTAGAGGATAAATACTAAAATGGATATATTTAATTAAGACATATTTAAAATGTCATGTGTGTTTGCCCATGACTGTAACCACTATAATTATAAAATATGTCTTGTTATATAATATTTGTCATAAACTTATTTAATAAAAAATAAGTAAAACCCGTTCAATGAAACTTTTAACAGATGTTGCTGTTCTCCTGGCAGTAATTTTTTTATAGGATAAGGGTGATGAACGAGCACAGAGTCCACCTGATGGTAAGTGGTTGCTGTGGCCCATAGACATCTACATCTATCCTCGATTACGAATCGAAATGCAGCTGCGTTGTCACCCGTGAGGACTAATATGGAATGCCTCGTTTCCAGTAAAAAGGGTCTCCAGTTCTCTACACTCACCATACGAAACTCAGCAGCATTAAGCTGCTATTTTACGCTGGTATTCTGTGAGAGCGTGGTCCTTCCCCGGTCGAGCCGACCCATTCGTGCTACAACTATACCAGAAATTTAGCTACAGCATGGCTCTACCACGTATAAGCTCTAACACTATGTTAATATTTGTTCTAAAGTCCATTTTAAGAATAGGTCCCTTTAGTCATAGATAATACACGTATGATCACTGAGAATTAATAACAATTTTACTGTTCCAAAAACATTACCGTGACATCGTCAACTACAATTTAAAGTCGTAACTAATTCCACTAATATTACAAAAGCCAAAGTTTGTGTGTTTGGATATTTAGCACTCAATCAAAACTTGCAAAATAGGATGTTATTAGCATACTTGTAGCTTTATCGGGCGTTTAATAGCTAATAAATAACAAACACTTGCAAAAACTAATATTTTACATTTATATAATTTAAAAACATATAGATATTATTCCTTATTGTATTATATTTTGTGCACCGTACTGCCGTAATTCCTAATTCGAGGTGCGCAACAGGGATGAGGCAACTCTTGTAAAAATGTCAAGAATAGATTTATAGGTAATCTACAGGGTAAGAAATACATGATACGAATATATTTATTGTTATTTTATCGTGATCTCTATTTCGTTATTGTGACTTATATACAATTATTTTCTGTCTTTGTCTTTTCTCTTGGTACGTATCCCATACCCATTGCCAACCTTTCAATTTTTTTTAATTTTCTCTAATAACGACATATTTCTTGAAATTTGATATATAATATAACATTTAGTTCTACTTTATCAAATGAACGTCAAAAATTCGTCTAAATTATCTGTATTATAACTAGCATATTAGTAGTATTAAATTACTAGTACGCTGCCTTCAAATATTTTTGCTATTTCAAGATCCCTTCACAGGTTGCAATTGTGGATCATGATTGAGAATCCAAGTGGTCGGAGTCTTCCTAAATATGTATATTTACTAAAATTTTATGAATTAAATTTTACTATGTAATATAAACCATGATAATATAAAAATAATCAATAAAATTGTGAATCTAATCAACCACGCCAAAAAAAAAACACTACCAGAAATAACAGAAAACAAGCAAGTGTCCCCACATCCATTTCTCATTTTCCCAACGACGTTACAAAGACTTTACGCCTCATTCAACATTTAAGAATTAATCGTGGTCTACGGCGTAGCAGCACTGCCGAATAAAAACAGCTATATCGTTCATCGTAAAAACTTTGTCCGCTATAAACTATGAAAATTAAATCAAGAGCAGATTGACTGCACGGTATTAAACTACGGTATATGTATATAGTGACGCATAGAGGTAATTGTTAGCTACTTTTACGTTTGTTTGCAAAATATTAGTTGCTTGCTTTTACGTGATAGAGCCATGCTGCAGCTATATTAGTAGTGTAGTTGTGGCACGAATGGGTCGGCTCGACTGGGGAAGGACCACGCTCTCACATGATACCAGCGTCAAATAGCTGCTTAAAACTGCTGTGTTTCGTATGGTGAATGTAGAGAACCGGAGACCCCTTTTACTGGAAAAGAGGCATTCCATCTTAGTCCACGCGGGTAACAACGCATCTGCATTTTGATTCGCAAACGAGGATAGATGTAGATGTCTACGGGCCACAGCAACCACTTACCATCAGGTGGACTGTGTGCTCGTTTGTCACTCTATCCTATAAAAAAATTATAATAAATTATTGGAATAATTAAGCGGTTGTGAGAAAGACATTCCTTTAGGAAATTGATGACCTATTTTTTTAAATTAAATAATCTTAAAGGATATTACCGTTACAGCCTACTGAAAAAGTAATTCCACTGCTGAACATATGCCTTCCTCATAAAGGGGATATTTAACATTGTTGCCACGCTTGGCAAGTGGGTTGGCAATTGCAGCTTTTTATTTTTGATCGTTGTTAGGAAGACGCTGCTGCCCATCTCCTAATTTGTTTCCATCTGTCGCCTCTTACGACACCCACGGGATGATATGGGGTAATGGATATTCTTACACCGTCACTACACAGTACCTCTAAAGTATATTACCACATATAATTAAATCAAACACATATTTATATTGTCATAAATGTTTTTATTTCTTACGTTCTTTTAAAATATAAAAATAAATTGTATTCGCTTCAACTTTTGTACATATATTTGAGAAGTCCAGATTATCATCCTTCAAAACAAGGGTTCTGGCAGTGGCGGGTGTCATCTGAAATATAATATATTGCTTTAGCCGGACCCAGGCTCATCCCTAAGGAGTCCCTGTTAATTACCAAGTACAAGTCTCCCGCGTTAGGGGACGACCTTCAATGTTTTGTTTATCTTAATATAAATATTTTAATGTACAGAATATTTCAGTTTATTGAACGTATTATACGACAACAAAATATATATATAGCACGTAGGTAAAATGTAATACTAAAAAAAGGCGATGAAATTTTGTATCTTCTTTACGTTAAAACTATAGGTGTAAGAGTAACGAAAAACAGCGTACCCGTATGTATTCGTTACTATAACAATTAGTACTCGTTACTATCGTATCGTTACGTTACTCTTTACTTTCAGATACCTTATAACATGCTATGTTATGTTAGAGCATTGAATCAAGTCGTATTGCGTGCGCGTACAGTATGACGTCGCGGCGTCGCAACATTCATAATTTGTAGAAAACATATTTATATATTAACAAAACTTTGTCAACACACAATACCTTTAATAAACAGTAAAAAACTTGTACGACGAATTACCAAATTATACTTTACTTATTAAACAAACATCGCTCTTTGTAACGCACGTTTTTAAATTCACCGAATAAGCGTGCGCATGCGTAAAACATACGATCAGCAAATGTTTCAATACACACACCAACGGTACTTGCGTGAACTGAAACAGTGTAATTACCCATAGTACGAAAAATGCGAGTAACGAAATGCATTCGTGTGTAACGTTTCGTTAATCGGTACTAGATGGCGCACCCGTTACTCAGTACCGAATACATACATGTTTTAACTAAAGCTGTAGCAAACAGCTTTAGTTAAAAACAAAGCAAACATTTTTCTCAGCCCGTTAAAGCTCACTGTTGGACACGGGCCTTTCCCGTTGTAGGCAGGTTGTCAGGCTTGGCAAGCGACTTGACGTTTGCTGTACCTTTGACGCTGTTTCCCGTCCGCAATGTGGTCGTATTACCATCAATATCATCAACATCAATGCGTAAGAAAAACAAAAGAAAGAAATATATTTATGTAACCAAAAAGTTATTACATAATTAAATAATACAGTCCTTCTGCAGGATAGATGTAGATATCTATGGGCCACAGCAACCACTTACCATCATTTGGACTGTGTGCTCGTTTTTTACCCTTATCCTATATTATAATAAGTAATTATTTTCAATTTTCCACCTTGACGATCTTTCCGAACCGACTCCCATATTTTTTCAACAATTGCTTGCAAGAAGTTGTGATTGCGTCCCCGCAGAGATCCAAATTTAATTATTATTTTCTTTTTTATTTTCTAACTTCGCCTTTTCAAAGATGTTGTTCTACGACATTTGAACTGAGAACTCTGCCACGGGGGATATTTCACGTCGTTCCGGGTCGAAAATTAAATTTAAATCCCCTCACATTTTTACCGCCCTCCAAATTATTCTCTACAATAAGAAACTCACTTTGTAGCAATGTGTTATTAAATAATGAGGTTTCGAAATATGTCTAATTCCTTACTTAAAATAATTGCCCAAAAGTACAAAACAAAAGATTACAAATCAATAAGGAGTAAGGATGAACAGTAAGACCTGGTTGCTTAAAAGGACACACGCTTACGAAGGCATTTTAGGACTTAACAATTCAAGAATGCGGATTCCGTTTCATACATATATCCTTTATGTTTTATTGTCATGATCGTGTGCCCAATGATCACAGTTATAGGTATATTAGTCAATTACACAAAATCCAAAGTTGTTGTTTTCAGGAATCTTGGTGTACTTTTACTATTCCCGTGTATTTGACACTGTATACAACTTATTTCCGCACAACCGATGAGCACTAAGTCGCGCACTGTTTACAATTTTTTATATCAAATTTAGTATTACCTATAAAATATGTTTCTAATTAATATTTTATTTTAAAGTTAGTTACATTTGTTTACATAACATAATATACAATATTTTATTATATACAATATTAAAAATCTATAATAAAAAAAACTAAAACTAATATCTTAATTATCATAGAGTCCTACTCCCCGTGGTATCATGCCAAGAACGCTGGCCGCGTTTCCTCGCTGAATAGATATGCTTTGCCTTTGAGCGAGAAAAGAACCAGCCTTCTTGTCACCAGCAGCAACGACCAGCCGCGGATAGAGTTCCTTTAGGAACTTCATCGCGCGTGGATCCCACGGACTACTCTACAGCAAATGGCAAAAATATGTAATCAACTCTCAGAGGCTCATATTTTAAAGGAATATCTTTGTTGCATTGAGCCATTACTAACAGCCTCAAGCCACAGTCGCTCTTTATCAGAGTAGTTTCGTCTACTTACAAAGTTACTGGGTGCCTCGGTAAGTTCTTCTGTTTTCTGCGATTTTAATTCGCGTCCACTTTGAAGAATTTTTACTGTGTAAATGTAAAATGTATTATTATTAATAGCAATTTTAAAGGAGGAATTCTCAATTTTGCACAATAAAACAATCTTCAAATATACTTAGGCCCGTGACAAGAATAAAACAGCGATGAAGAAATATTTGAAAAAGTGTGTACTAGAAAACGTAAAATAAAATATAATTAAAAATTAAAAATGTTGTACAACCGATTTCAATATAAATTATTAAGAATAACTTAAAAACTATTGGTCAGAACTTGATCAAATTGATATGGGACTACATGAGAAGCACCAGCTTTCAAATAAAAAACAATCATCAAAATCGGTTTTCCCAGAAAAAAGGTATGAGGTAACACATTAAAAAAAACATACAGTCGTATTGAGTACCGTCTCCTTTTAGAAGTCGGTAGATAAGGTGATCCCCACTAGTTTTAGTTACGGCTTGATAAAATATACGAAATATGAGATAGCTTATCATCATCACCAACTCGTAAATAGGTTCTGCCACTTAGACAATTTGCTGTATAAACCATGCTTACATAGGGGGCTTGGCAATCGTGACACTATATATTTGTCTCCAGAGAATACCAGCTTGTACTCACCAACCATCTAGGTGGTAGGACCCTATTTTGCCTAGGAGGCCGCCTGGATTGATAACACCCTCTTCCCTATATCTGCCGTCAAGCAGAATTGCTGGGTTCCTGTCTGAAAGGTATAGATTTTTTTATGGCCCTTTCGGTTAGCTCTTCTGAGCCTGAAGTTACCATGTATAATTATACTTCATAGTACACTGCTTCGCAGTATGTTGATGTGTCACATTGTGCAGCCCTTGGGAGACCTTGATGGCAACTTGAGCCAGCAGACAGCTGACAGTTGGCGATGGTATCTTAAGGCACCTAAGCAGACAGACACCTTATCAGAGCACTTGTATCACCGTTTCCACTAATAGTTCACATGCGCAAACACTTAATATACAAAATCGCACCACTTTTACATATCAAAATCCACTTCAAACCATTATTTAAACAATAATACAGGAGCAGCAAACCGCCGCCGGTCAAGTTCCCGCCAAAACTCCCGAAAGGTATAGAGAAACAATATAATTACAGATTGTGAGATATTCCTTCTAGTCCTCAGCGGTGACATCGCATATGTAGCCTTGTTTGCTTAATAGTTGGTTGCAGTTGTCCATGGGCTACATTAGCCACTTACAGTCAGGTAAACTGTAAGTTTGTTTGTCATTTCAGTTTTATAAAGAAAACATTGACGGCCGTGACTTAAGCCAGAGCCAGAGGAAATATAGCCACTTATCTTGGCGGGCTGTAATTTTGTTTGTCAGCTAAATTTTTATAAAAATCATATATTTACTTTCATTAGGTATGAAGGCGTTTAGTAAAATCCTATATAAGGCAAGTGGATGCTGAGGCCCATAGACACCTAAATCTATTCTAGATTTATTCTAAAAATGCATATATTATGTTGTCACCTCGTAATATTATGATGGAATTAACATAATACGTTGCAGCGTCACTTACAAACTGACAATCCTGTAAAATATTAAAAAAAAAATTGTAATTGAAATAATTTATACATCAATAACAAATACTTTTTTTATTTTTATTACAGCCATTCACAAGTCCACTGCTAAACATAGGCCTCTCCCAAGGAATGCACGAAGCACGGTCCTAAGTCACCGACACCCATCGACTGCTTGCATGCATCCCTTACCAGGCAACCAGGCATATATGTATATAATATGATGTAGGTAATCTCTATTTAAATAAAAACATATAGTTACAAATAAGTTGTTGCACTGATTCCTAATTAAATCTGGAAATATCAGGAATAATAATCCTTAACATTTTAAATAGGAGCCGTGGTAGCTCAGATGGTTAGCGCTCGCTGTAAGTTTCACAGTACTCGAGCAACCCGGGTTCGATCCCCGCCGGCACCAATGAAATTGTTAATTGCAATTTTAAGTGATGATTTACCACGTGCTCGGGGGTGAAGGAAAACATCGTGAAAAAAATATTTCGAAGACATGTGATGTTTACCAACACGCTTTAGGGCAGCGCGGTGGACAATTCCTTGCCCTGAAACCCTCTCAGAAATGAGAGGAGGCTTGTGCCCAGCAGTGGGACGTAAATAGGCTGCAACTGTACTTTACTTTACTTTTATTAAACAGATAATAATCCATATTAATATAATAAGGAATATTCCTTTATTAAAGAATACCATAAAATGTTTCATAGTTAGCCATTATTCTAAAAATCTTCAGAATTTGCGCAATTTTTATGCAAAATATTACTGTCAAACTGTAACAATGTCCCGTAGCTAAAGTTGAATTCCGTGCTTACGGAGCCATAACCGAAAAAGGTAAGGAGCAGAGGCCACAAGGGGACAGCTTCGAGGCACTTGTCAAAGCTCGTAATATTTTATTAGATAACCAAATAAACCTTGAGCATGTTTCAAATTTCCTTTAAGACTGTTCTCTTTACTTAGTTTTACGAGTATCCAACTTGGTCCGCTATAAAAACGGATTTTAAAAGTAATACTCATTCACTGAAATAATATTTATATAAAAAAATACATTGTTGAACCTTTTTCTTAAAGTCACAAACAAAAAGATGTTAAAGATTAATTTACTTAGATCCGCGCGATAAAATAAAATGATGTGTCTTAACTATCCCCTTTACTACTAATCCTAGCACCACTGCATTATGAAATACACTAATAATACGTCGATAATACGACACGTGTTTTGCGGCATTCTCAGGTGAAGTTGATCTGCGGTGACTGACCACGGAGACAATAGAAACAAACTTAGATGTAAAAGTCCTGTAGAGCTAGAACAGTTCCTACTAAAACAGATATTCACTACTGGGGTTTAGGTACTAGCACGATGAAATAATTGATAAGAAATAAAAAAAAAAAGCTGTGAAGATTTCACAAAATATATGACGTTAAATATAAATTGGCAGTTGGTAAGACCATCATAATTTCGTACAGAAATCTGGCCCATAAAGATGGTACTACACTCCGCTATAAAATAATATATTACATTATTCGCATACGCACCTATTAATATTCATAATACAATTTAACGTTGCGAGGTTAATTTCACCTAAATATGTAAATTATCATGAGCCGACCACCGTTAATTCAGAGATGTCAGCTTGTAAATATTTCCATCGTTTTCTCTCTTGTAGCAATGTATTCGGAGAGGAAAGAGAAGGGTAGAACATGTGTATTATGAATAAGGTGGCAGGGAAAATTTTAACGGCGCCTATGAGGGTTGTGAACGCTGAAATAACTTTCAAATATTGTCGCTAGGTGGACGGAAAGTTTAGCTCCTAAGGGAGATGGTTTGCCGGGTCGTCCGTGTCTCTCCATGTTTATAAACGAAACGCATATCATTTTAAAATGTAGTTATAATATACAGTAAATAGATACATTTACAGTGTTCGAAAACTTCGTTGTACTCCGTTTTAAAAACAGACTTAAGTGAAGAGTGTTCGGCGGGGTGTACAGGGTAGCGGCGACTTTCATGAGACCTGTAATACTAGAACGTGTGATTTCTTGCACGCCGATCGTTGCGCGCTACCGAAATATTGGTCTCTCTCCATCATGTAGGGTATGGTAAGACCATAGAGAGCGTTTGTTGATGCATGCAGCGTGGTGTCATGACAAACATATGTTGTATTGTTGTGAGTGCCGCCACGTCACACGCTCCATCGATTCGACAAACTATAACGGGAGGGATCAATGTTGTTCAGTGGACGTTTGCTGGCTGATACAGAAGAATATCGTAGGAATATTTTTTTTTTATAAAAAATAGCCAAAATAGTCCAAGTCAAATGCATTTTTACTTCTGATATTTTAAGAAACAAAGGTGTAAAATTTATATCCACATTTGTATATAATACTCTTAAACAATGGCTAATTAAATTTAAATAAGCATACTGCAATTCTATAAAATAATTCATGGTAAGCAGAAAGTCACATTTTTATTTAACACTAGCGATCCGCCCAGGCTTTGCACGGGTGATGTCTGGATCTCGACAACAGCGCAGAATCTAAACCATCTACAGACCCATTCAAACACACAAAAAATCATCAAAATCGGATAAGCCGTTTTTTTTAGTTTTAGCGAGACTAAAGGACAGCAATTGATTTTTATATATAGAGTACTAGCAAGTTTAATTTCTGGATCTCGACAACAGCGCCACCTACCGGGTCTAATTGTTAATTTAATCTAAACCATTCTCTAATCAACTTAATCACACAAAATTTCATCCAAATCGTCCAACCGTTTAGGTGGAGTTCAGTTACATACACACGGACAGAAGAATTATATAATATGTATGTATTGTACATATAAACTAACTACTGCTAACTTTCTCTTGAATCATTCCGTCTATTGACGGAAACCGCTTCAAAATATGTTGCGTAGTTTAAAAGATCTAAGCGTACGACGGCGCGCGGGAAGCGACTTTGTTTTCTGCCGACTTCCAAAAGGGACACGGTACTCAATTCGACTGTATGTTTTTTTTTATGTGTGTTACCTCATAACTTTGTACTGGGTGAACTGATTTCGATGATTCTTTTTTTATTTGAAAGCTGGTACTTCTCGTGTGGTCCCATATGAATTTGATCAAGGTCAGACCAATAGTTTTTGAGTTAGTCTTAATAACTTATATTGAAGTCGGCTGTACAAAATTTTTTATTTTAAATTATATAACATGTAAGAGATTATGAGAAGAGCTATAAGTATCTTTCATAACTTTAATTTCTGATGAAAATAACAAATGCTGCTTTAAAAAGTTGTGATATTGTACTGTCGAATGGAATGGCAGAGAAACAACATAATTTTAAGAAGTGACGTGCATCTAACATATGATATGTTAGATGCACGTCACTTCTTAAAATTAGTAAATTAAGATAGCTTACATATGTTCCGCAGCTGAGAACTCATTTCTGTGAGTTTGGGAGTAAAGTAGGAACGCTGCCCCAGTGATGATGGGGGCCGCAAATCCTTGATTTTTTTAAATTTCTCAGGCATGCGGGTTTACCTATGATATTGTCTGCCTCCGTTGAGCACATATTAAGTCAATACCAAATTGTGTATAAGAATTTTAGTGATGCCACTGAAAATCAAATTTACTGTCTAAGAATTTTAAGGTTGGCGACTAAACCCTACATGTTACCACAGCAGTATCTTTTTGTATATCACGAAACCACAACACGCCATCGAATTTGAAAAAAAAAATGTAATTTATTTATAATATACTTTAAATTTCTCTCTCTTATTTATATAAATATCTCTTATTTCATAGAAATAGAGACAATTTCGACGTTTAGCATAATATTCGGTGTGCTATTTTCACATAATGCTAAAATTAGGATTTTGTTAAAAATTAAAAAAAAAATTAGTTCGTAACTAAGATTAATGAAATAATCGTTTCTTTATATTAATAAATTTCTAAAATGTATGGGGCATTAATAAGACTTTGTTTTAATTTCTCGATCGAGTTCATATTTCTCCATTCAAAGGAAATAAATCCGTGCTCTAAACAAAATTAATTTAAAAATTGTTCAATCCCATCTAAACGACGTTAATCCAGAAAATTGCGAATCGTAAGGCCATAAAACGTAATTAAAAACCCGAAACAAAAAAAAAAACGCAGCGGAAAAAGAGGCGCGAGGTATCCGCGTCATCAATCTGAGGAATTATTTCATTTGTGTATTAAAATTCTCGTTTTGTCGGTCCGTGAATTATTTCTCGACGCGTTAATTACTCGTGCCCTATGGACTGTACCCTCGCGATTTAGACAATTTCAAAGAACTGTTTTGGTAGGTAGGTACGACAAAAATAAACGTAAAATTTTCTTTATTTTAGCGTCAATAAAATCGCACAATTTTCATTAAATTAATCTTTTCTAGATGGTAAAAGTGTGTATGAATAGGTTCTTTTCTATATTCATTTCTTGATCATTATCGGTATTTAACTTATAAATATCACACACACATTTAAAAGTAAATAATAGATATGCTTTGCCTCTATTTTCTCATCTATTCCTTCTACGTATCCTAACCACCGTAGCATTCCATTCTTAACAGTAATTTATTAATAAGTTCTTTATAAAATGTCTACAAAAATTATAAACAATTAACGAAATCTATTAACCCCTCTGGATCATTAGTATTATAAAATAATAATAGACCTAAATGTGCTTCAATTCCCGGCTTAACCGTAAATGTCTATTACAATCAGCGTGGTGAGATAGGTCTAGACTCCCCCGGTTTAGGGTTAGGAGTCTAAAATAGTAATATTTGGCAACCGCTTATGCAGTGATTGTTACGTGAAATATTTATTGCGTGGGGTAAGGTATTTTGAAGTAAAGCATAATTTGTTGAAATGGTGAGACTACATTTAATAAAAGTGTTATGATTTATTTATTACAGCAAGGTGAAGGTTTATCTAATGTTAACCTTTTCTTATAGCTATATATATATATATATATATATATATATAAACATAGCAAAGTAATACCTTTATTTAAATCTGGTAATACATTAGACCCCGCTAATTTTGGACCTATTTCTGTACTACCAACTCTGAGCAAAAATTTTAAATCAATAACTTTGGAGCATTTGTAAAAATTACTCCATTAAGGACGCGTTTGCAAATCGGGCAAAATTATGCTTTTTTCGGTACATTTTGTGACAAAACTAAACCAAATCAGATATAACTAATAAGTACCACGTATAGATTGGTTCTTTATCTTCAAATGGTGGTAACTTTTTTGTTGAAAATAATAGTTTCTTATATTGTAAAATCGATCTTCCCTAGCCATTTTCTACAAAATTAATGATACCGGCTCATGTTTAGGTACATTTTTTGTTCTATTATCAATATATACTAAGATTTCTAAAAATACTTTAAGTATGCAGACACATTCAATAAAAAATAGTGGTATTTACTTTTTATCAAAATGTCACAAATAGTCGTAAAAAAAATAAAAACTAATGCTTATTTTTTCACATATTTTGCTAATACGGATGAATCATAAAGTATTGCAATAAAGGTTATTTTATTTTTGTTGCCTGTTTTGGTTTGTTGTACAAAAATTTCGATGAAACCGCAGTCCGCGCTCGGCCGCCGTCGTGAATGATAGTGTATTGCCTGATTGCAGGGGCTCATATTGAAAAAGATCGCTGTACATACACAAAATATTGGAATTTGATACATAGGTACTTGACAAGGTAAAATAATATTGTACTCGTATATCATTTTTCTGCCGACTTCCAAAAAGGAGACGCTACTCAATTCGACTGTATGTTTTTTTTTATTATAATATTTTGTTTCGCTAAAAGTGTATTTTACATATAAATAAATAAAGGCGAAGTGTAGGGCGTCCCCCCACAAGATGGAATGACGACCTGGTGAGACATGCAGGAAGTCGATGGATGCAGGTGGCTCAGGACCGTGCTTTGTAGCATTCCTTGGCGGAGGCCTATGTTCAGCAATGGACTTGTAATGATGATTATCAAGAAATACCTATTCGTCTTGGACTGGTGTGACCTGAAGGTGAACTTCGGTGATTCTACTGGAACTCCGCGACGAGTAGAACTAGGTGTGCCAAGGTTGGGCTCGACTTGATAGTTATGATGAGACATTACCTCCATGCTTGATGGAGAAACCCGATGGTGTACTTCGGTGACTGCTACGGGAACACCTGGACGAGTACAACTAGGTGTGCCGAGTTTGGGTTCATTTTATTCGCTATGATCAAACCTTACCTTCGGACTTGATGGAGATACCTGAAGGTGTACTTCGGTGACTACTACGGGAACACCTGGACGAGTAGAACTAGGTGTGCCGAGTTTGGACTCATTTTGTTAGTTATGATGCGACCTTACCTCCGGACTTGATGTAATGACCTGAACGTGTACATCAGTGACTGCTACTGGAACTCCGGGACGAGTAGAACTAAGTGTGCCGAGTTTGTGCTCGTTTTGTTAGTTATGATGAGACCTTATCTCCGGACTTGATTGAGTGACCTGAAGGTATACATCAGGGTCTGCTGCTCTGTAACTCCTCGACGAGTAGAACTAAGTGTGCCAAGTTTGGGCTCGATTTGCTAGTTATCATGACACTTTACCTCCAGGCTTGATGGAGAGATCTGAAGGTGTACTTCGGTGACTGCTGCTGGAACTCCTGGACGAGTAGAACTAAGTGTGCCGAGTTTATGCTCGACTTGCTACTTATAATGAGACCTTACCTCTAAGCTTGATGGAGAGACCTGATGGTGTACTTTGGTGACTGCTGCTCAGTAACTCCTCGACGAGTAGAACTAGTGTAACGACCCCCCCCCCCCCCCCTTTCTCATCTCTTCACTCTTTCTATATATATTTATACCTTTATTTCCTTAGAATCTATTTCTATAAGTTATACAAGTATATCTAACTTGAGTGACCAGTATATTAATCATACATTGATCTTTCTAAAGGTTCAAATATAGGCCGTATAATAAATTTATGGCGTGATCGTCTTAGTTAGGACCCTTATTTACGTTGTGTTTGTATAGTAACTTAGTTCTTTTAGGTGTATCTTGGAAGAATGAATATTTGCGAGAGCAATCGAAAGCTGTTGGTAGTGTCTTATAAGCTAAAGAACCCCGTTCACGAAGACAGAGCTCAAATAAAAGTTAAGAACAATAAATTGTACTTATTCCACTTGTATCAGGTTCACAACAGTCAATTCCTTATTAATTAATCCCTTCCCGCTTGGAAAAGACTCACAATATTTATATCAAATACCAGATACAAGGGCTTCGCTCTTCCACATTTAAAAAAAATGTGGAGGAGGTACACGGCTCCGCACACGCCGCGCACGGTGAGCGCCAACCATTTTAATGCGCTCCCCCCGAAGGGTACGCAAATTTGGGAACTGGACCGTAGTCCACAGCAAAATAACTGGCGAACCAGTAAAAGAGGACTTGACCCCATGATAGTGCGTAAGCACAAACATCGACCGAAGTCGCGCATGTCAATGCGTGTAAACGCCATACAGAATACGATCAAATCCAGCCACAGTGAATGTACGTCACACGGGTTAGGCAACAATAGGCACACTAGCCATAAAAAGCCGTCCGTGAGCGCCACCACCTGCCAGACCGCCGTTCCTGCAGACGTGATGTAAGTGTAAGGCATCACCACCAATTGCATGGTCAGCACGGCCAATTGGCCGCAGAGCGTGTCATGAGTCTACCGCTCACCACAAGGGAATGGGGTCCCACGTTGCGCGGCTTTCGGCCGCAGCCTTGAGAGCCTCCTCAGATTCTCCCTCCAGCTACCACCCGCATGAGGTCGACACATATGCTCCACCAACCAATACAATGGCAGATATAGCCAATAGGCAGTTATAAGATATTAGTAATAATTCGCCATCAGAAAGGGTTTGTGTCACTGACGTTGAGTATATGCATTTTTCGATCATGTTTGTCTCACCCACCAACAAGTTGCCTTCAATCTTTCAAAGGTGGGAACTTTATAGAGATATATTAATATGTTGTTATATAAAACATCATGGAGGGCAGACAGTCTGCAGCCCCGCTATGAAGGGACCCGACTTGTTGACTTAGGTTGTGAGTCAAACCACGACGCAAGGAGCGCCATTGAGAATAGCGACCCGCCAAACAACCATCGCAGAGATGCAATGCTGTAGAACGCAACAAGCATCAATACGACTATCGTCGGGCTTACACCATCCCAAGGTCCCCCATACAGTCCCAGTAGATATCACCACCCGCATACCTCCATCGACCAGAACCACAAGATGCGTCGAATCAGGTGCAGCACACCCGCAGATCCATCACAAGATGCAATACTGCAAGTAGCAATAAGCATCAATGCAACTATCATACGGATGGCGCCCCCTCACAACACACCCACATGATCCCTATCGACTTTGGTAACAAAATTGATAATGTTGTTAACTAAAAATACCACCAACGTATCATAGTAGCACGGTACTAAGACGTCAGTAGCCAAAACTCCACGTATCATAGCGCTATTGCACTAAGACATGAAGTTGAGTATGCTTGCTGCACTTAAAAGTACTACCAAACACACTCACCCCAATCCGAAAGATAGCCGACATATCATAACGCTATGCGTTAAGACGCCGCCCACAAACGGTAGGGTTGTGCGATGTCCACAGGCAAGTCGTATTGCTACAACAAACCCGCTTACCACCGGCACTAAGATGATATGTCAAGGACACATCGGTTAGCGAGTCCAAGTTTACCTCGGTCTCGGATGCTGTGAAACAATCTACACGCCACTATATTAATCCTTTTCAAGTCCCAATTCTTTCAATATAATGCTTTTACATATTTGAGACCTTCAACATATTTGCTTTATTTCATAGACCATACTATTGTATGTCTTATTCATATGTGACTTCAAGTCATAACTCTGCTATCATAATGCTTATGCATCATAAAGACCTTCTATATTAATGTTTTGGTTCGTTAGACCTTACTATCATAAGTCCCTAATATAGGACTAGTCATTGTGCAACATTAGTACTAGCAGTCGATCAGCCGACCACCCCATATATATGTATAACCTTGGGTATGTGTCTCCGGCAACGCCCCTTATTATGGAGACCATTACAAGAACACTTTCATCAACTTAGAAATTTTCCGACTAATACAAGAACACCTTCTTCAACTTAAATTTTTTTTATCCATTTTGTCCATTACATTACAAATGTCACTTATCTCCATTATTGCAATATAATCGACTTGTATTTATATAATTTAATATATTTTGAATATCTTAAACAAGATTTTAATAAATTTAGAGATTTTTTAGAGACAATTCATGCGTTAACTATACTATAATATTCAATATTCCCAACGAACATATTTGAACTTTATACTTAATTTTAAACATTTTAATTGTTTAAAATATAATTTCTAAGACATTTTTAAATGCCTTTACATTGAATTTAATTTTTATTTATTAATAATAATTATGAGGCGTCACACTAGGTATGCCAAGGTTGGGCTCGACTTGATAGTTATGATGAGACCTTACCTCCATGCTTGATGGAGAAACCCGATGGTGTACTTCGGTGACTGCTACGGGAACACCTGTACGAGTACAACTAGGTGTGCGAGTTACAGAGCAGCAGTCACTGATGTTTACCTTCAGGTCACTCCATCAAGTCCAGAGGTAAGGTCTCATCATAACTAGCAAATCGAGCCCAAACTAGGCACACCTAGTTCTACTCGTCGAGGAGTTACTGAGCAGCAGTCACTGAAGTACACCATCAGGTATCTCCATCAAGCTTAGAGGTAAGGTCTCATTATAAGTAGCAAGTCAAGCATAAACTCGGCACACCTAGTTCTACTCGTCGAGGAGTTACAGAGCAGCAGTCACTGAAGTACACCATCAGGTCTCCCCATCAAGCCTGGAGGTAAGGTCTCATCATAACTAGCAAGTTGAGCCCAAACTTGGCACACCTAGTACTGCTCGTCTAGGAGTTACATAGTAGCTGTCACTGAAGTACACCATCAGGTCTCTCCATCAAGTCCGGAGGTAAGTTCTCATCATAACTAACAAATCGAGCCTAAACTTGGCACACCTAGTTCTACTCGTTGAGGAGTTACTGAGTAGCAGTCACTGAAGTACACTTTCAGATCACATAGATAGGTATTCGAATTTCGTATCTAAATATATTTTGGTAGGTATAAGAAATGAGAAAAAAAATCAATCTTTCAAAGTATCAAAATATTTTACTTCATTACGATTCCCGCTGCTAACCGTGCGTACACTTGTGTGTGTGACCCGTGTCAATGTAGTAGTTCAATTCTATACCTATCAATTTTGCAAACGCGTCCTTAAAATCAATTTGGTTTTACAAGGAGTCTCTCGATGACTGACGCCAGTTTTGAACTTATGAAATATATATATTTAATGCCTGGGAGAATTCACAACATGCCTTAGGTATTTTTTATGATCTTGAAAAGGCTTTCAATTGTGTTCATCATGAGACACTAATCAGCAAACTACAATATTAGACTAATTGTTTCATATTATATATATATATATATATATATATATATATATATATATATATATATATATATATATATATATATAGTAACAGAACTCAAAAAGTCGTCATAAATGGTAAAGGTTCCTCCGGATCGGTCGTATTAATGGGCGTTCCTCAGGGTTCGATTCTTGGCCTATTCCTATTGGTAATATATATTAATGACTTACCTTATCTTATAGGGGATAATCACGATATAATATTATTTGCTGATTATACCTCCTTAATTTTCAAACTCAAACGGCAGTCAATTAAGTATGACTATGTAAATAATGTTCTATCTAAATTAGTACATTGGTTTAACGTCAACAATTTGCTCTTAAACGGTCATAAGACCAAAATGTATTAAATTTACAATAACTAATGTTAAACGTTCAAATACCAATATGCTCTTAAATAGGGATGAGTTGAGTCTTGTCACTGTTTTTCGTGGTATTACTATTAACGCGAAGCTTCTATTGGGCCCCCATATATGTATCTAAATTAGCAAACAGACTTAGTTCTGATGCATATGCTGTACGAAATATTAGAAGTCTCACCAATGTTGAGACAGCTAGATTAGTTTATTTTAGTTACTTTCATAGCATAATGTCTTATGGAATTCTGCTACGGGGTAATGCGACTGACATTAAAGCCAAATTGTTGCAATTGTTTTGCAAAAGAGAGCCGTACGGGCGATATATTTAGTTGCAAATAGTCCCTCGGTGAAAAATTTAAAGAAATAGAACAATAACTTTGGCATCGCAATATATTTATGAAAATATAATGTATGTATATAAAACCATAATTAGCTTTGATAAGAATAAAGATGTTCATACTTTAAACATACATTATAAAGAAATAACTTCACTACAACGCTAGCTGTTGGATCACATAGCTCTATCAAACATCAACAAAACCAATAGATATATAGACTAAATATGATCTCCATCGGTCAAGTCGTTTAGAAATTATACAATCGATAACAGACGCACCGAAAAAATTAAAATAAGTAGGGAGAAAACCAAGCAAGTAGAACATTTTCGGTCGAAGCTCTTGATATTTTTGTAATTATGTATTGTGTGGAAGAATGTTGACGTGAAAGTGTAGTGGATTAGAGCAATTGGCAAGTTTTGGTTGTTTTATAGCGATTATTGCTTGCGATATTAACAGTATACTACTGAATTAATTGTTGTGCTAAATCTCAAGAAGCTATATGGACGAACGTTTTATAGCGCTTATACAAAATACAGTATCAAGTTTTATCACAAAACTTTTTTAACATTTATTATTCACACTATCTCACTGCTACTGAACAAAGATCTTCTCAAGACCCAAACGCATGGTCCCTATTACATGAACCACTTGAAATAATTTCCTGTATATCTCAGCAGGTCATTACTCTAATTGTTAGGAAACCATCCTAAATTGACGGGACTTTAAATTTCTTAATTTCGGAAGTCTTTTTCTTTTATAATTTCCCAACGCTACGTCATCTTACTAACCTCGTATGTCATATACCAGTATACCTAAGATTGAGTGAAGGCAAACCGACATATGATCAGGTTCTGCTGCAAGTAATATGCTATATCATAAATTCCGAACTTCCTTATAAATCTTATCCTCGACACTCTCACTGAAAAACTAGTAATTTTAGCGTTATATCAAAGCATAAATATATAAATGAAATCACACATAGTGTGCAGAGGTGTTAATGTGTGACGGAGTACGTGAGGTTACACAATGTGTGATTAGCACTACGTGACCACCCTGTCTAATAGCCGCTTCGTTCTAACTGAAAGACAATACATGTTTTGCAAAGTACGAGCACAATTATTATAAGTAACAAAGCATTAACATGTTAAATATAATATTAAAATTTTAACACATATGTACTAAAGCTTTGGAATAAATACAAATACTTTTAGTATTTTTCATTATTATGTAGTTTAATAGTATAATAACGGTAGTAGTAGTATAATAAGTGATAATTATAAAACCAGTGCGTGCTGCCAGTGATGACTTACGGATCTGAGACGTGGTCCTTCACTGCTGGCCGTATAAGGAAGCTCAAGGTCGCTCAGGGAGCTACGAAGAGGGCTATGCTCGGGGTTTCTCTGCGTGATAAACTTAGAAATGAGTATATCCGCAGTAGAACCAGAGTAACCGACATAGCCCAACGGATTAGTAAGCTGAAGTGGCAGTAGGCCGGCCTTATAGCTCGAAGAACCGACAACCGATGGGGAAGAAAGGTTCTCGAGTGGCAGCCTCGTACCGGTAGGTGAAGTGTAGGGCATCCCCCACTAGATGAAGTGACGACCTGGTAAGACACGCAGGAAGTCGATGGCTCAGGACCGTGCTTTGTGGCATTCCTTGCGGGAGGCCTATGTTCAGCAGTGGACTTATGAAAGGCTGTAATGATGATGATGATGAATTATAAAATCATATTATATCTCAGTGAAAATAATCCCTTAGGTCCACAAATGCACGAATGAGTTGGCTCGACCGGGTAAGGACCACCTCTTGCACAAAATACTAGCTGCTAATTACTGCGGTGTTTCGTATGGTGAGTTTGTGTAGATTTTTTTAAACGTTACCCCCACTCTAAGATTTTATCCTGTATCATGGAGGCATTTTACAAACATAAATTGCACAAGGACAAACATCCAGGCCAGGAACAATTATTTGGTGGCCATACAAATACTTATACGAATCCGCGGCTCTCAGCACTGCAACCTAATGCTAAGCTACTGCGCCACGGAGCCATCAGCATCGCAGCATCTACTTATCATCAGATGAACTGTGCATTCTTTTGTCACTTTATCTCTATAAAATATAATTTTAACGTGGTAGAGCTATGCTGCAGCTATATTAGTAGTATAGTTGTAGCACGAATGGGTCGGCTCGACCGGGGAGGGACCACACTCTCATAAAACACCAGCGTAAAATAGCAGCTTAACACTGCTGTGTTTCGTATGGTGAGTGTAGAGAACCGGAGACCCTTGTTACTGGAAATGAGGCATTCCATCTTAGTCCTCACGGGTGACAACGTATCTGCATTTTGATTTGTAATAGAGGATAGATGTAGATGTCTATGGGCCCCAGCAACCACTTACCATCAGGTGGACTGTGTGCTCATTTGTCACCCTTATCCTATAAAAAAAAGTTCATTACAAAAAGTAGATAGAATCGTTGTTCATCCCTATGGCTAAGGGAGTAAAAGGCTTATACAAAAGTTGTAATGGGGACTCTGGCACTTATCACTTACCGGCACAATAGAGCTAACATGATATCAGTCATTATTTAAAATAACATGTCAGCATTGGAATGCTTGACGTCAAGATATTGAATGACGTTCTGTTTCGCAGCAACTTGAGGAGGATGGCTAAATTAGCCTCTATAAATCTTGGCGTGCTCAGTAGCCCGGGACAGTATTTCATGCCCGCACACCGCTTGCGACTTTACAAGGTGCAAGTCTGGTCTCATACTGTTCTCATCTCCAGGACACCCCAGGACCAGCTCCATCAACCTACCTCGAGAAGTGCTCATAGGAGTTGTTCGGATTAGTTCATTTTTTTCATTTATTCAGGCAAAGAAACAGTCATTTAACAAAATATATGTGAGTATTCACAATAGATTTAGATAGAAAAAGACCTAATAGTGCCACAAAACTAAGTATTATACTAAGAAGTATGTAAATATTGAGTTACGTGGAAAGACGTGGAATATAATCTGTAGTTATATATTACAATAATTGTGGTTTAAACAAACGCTAACAAAATGTTTGCTTTAGTTTTAGTTTCAACATTTTCAAAGACATATGGAATAGATCCAAATCAATAAATTGCTTATTAAACATGTTGCTGGAACGAGAAGTAAAAGAGTTACGCGACTATTTTTTATGTGATTTGGGTGGAACAAAAAGAGAATGGAGTGAATGGAGGAGCGCAAAGGAAGCCGCAAACGACTAATGAAAGATACCTTGCTAAGAAGATTTGGGGAGTGGATCAGATTGTTAAGAATTTTGAATAGAAACACTATATCAAACATTTTTCGTCTATTGCAGAGGGAAAGTAAGTTGAAAACCTTAAGGGATTCGTTATAAGTTAATGAAACATTGTTACGGAATTGTAGTGATTTAATAAACTTCTTTTGGACCTTTTGAATTCTGTCGATGTGTACTTTGTGATTAGGACTTCAGACAATATACTTCTAAAATCTAGTACAGATCGGACAAAAGCAAAATATAATATAAGTTTTGATGTTTTTAAAGGGTTTACTAATTCTTCGAATAAAACCTAATCTCCGGAATGCCGACGCCAATATGAGGACAGTGTGTTTATTGAAGGTTAATTTTGAGTCCATTGTAATGCCTAGATCTCGGATACTGTCTACCCTTCCAGGGTTTTATTATTTAGGGAGTATTCGTATGTGTAGGTTTTCCTAATTGGTTATGAGCACAGTACTGATCAATGGTAAACAAATCATTTTGTAGATTATCACAATCCGCTTCAGACCTAATGATCTTAAAAACTTAGTATCATAAGCATATATTAGATGAAATCTATTTTGACATGTCCTATATCATTAATATAAAGAAGAAGAAGAAGTGAAGAGAAGGGGCACAATATGCGAATTTTGAGGCACACCCGAGGGGTAGGTAAGAACTTGCAGTATAACCCTTTAGGCAGACAGCTTGGCTCCTATTGATGATGTAAGATTTGATCCACCTGAGGTGACTGTCATGTACACCGGCTAACAAAGCCACGAGTAAAGGTGGCCATCTGTGACGTTACAATTTTCTCTAGTATTTTGCCAAGTACACACAATTTAAACAGTGGTAGAGCCACGCGGCAGCTTTTGCTGTAGTACCACGACCTCACAGAAAACCAGCGTGAAGTAGAGGTTTACCTCTGCGTTTCGTTTGGTGAGTGCAGGTGGCCGGAGGCCCTTTTTACTGGAAATGAGGCATTCCATCTTAGTCCTCACGGGTGACAACGCATCTACATTTTGATTTATAATAGAGGATAGATGTAGATGTCTATGGGCCGCAGCAACCACTTACCATCAGGTGGACTGTGTGCTCGTTTGTCACCCTTATCCTATAAAAAAAAAAATTTTTTGAGAATGGTCTATATTCCATAATTTGATCTTTCAATCTATTTTTAGTGATTGGAGTTATCAATGATCTTTTCCATATGCTAGGAAAGACACCAGAACTAATTGAGGCACGGAAGAAGATGGTTAGTGTTAACGCAAGTTCTTTGGCGCAGTTTAAGAATGGGGTAAATTTCGTTTGAACCTGCGCTTTTGTGGAGGTGAATATATTTGAATTTTTTATGTTTCATCAATGTTTACAGAATTAATTTCTAAAACAGTCTGACAATCGTGACACGACTTGATCATAAATATTGTTTAAATATTATTGCATGGAACAAAGACAAAGTGAAAGTATTTACTAAATGCATCGCAGATCTCATTACCACTGGATAGTATTTTACCATTGTATTTCATTTTCTCAGGAATGCTGTTCGAATCTTGTTTTAATTTTACAAAAGACCAACAGAATTTGGGATGACAGTTAATCTTATCTTCAGCAATGTCTATGAACTCTTTATAGTTTTGTTTTTCGATAGATTTTAGACGTTTTCTTAAGAGAGAGTAAGTATTGTAATCGCTTAATTTACTATATGCCTTCCATTTTTTTGTGAAATTTAGATTTTTCTTTACTCAATTTAATTATGGATCTTTTACACCAAAGCGGGTACCAATCATTATTATTTTTTAGCTTAGAAGTAGGTACATATTTATCAATAACTCGTTGAGAAAATAATACATTTATTTGTCACTAATTCAATATCAGTTTCAGTGCCAAAAAAGTCGTGCCGCTGAATAGATCTCAGTTTTTCTTCTATTGAATCATAGTCAGCTTTATGATATAGTTTTTTTTACAATGGGAGTGAATTTTAGTTGATGTGCAAAATTAAGAAAGAAGAAGAGATCGCTCTTAGCGATAAGACCGCCCATTGTACCACATTTCTTTTTTGACATGACACTTTGGCGGCCTCTAATCTCAGAGGTACCTCGTTCAGAGCCGGCGCATATATGAGTCTCTGAGAGATGACTACATATTTGTGCCATTTGCTGTAGAGACTATCGATCCGTGGGGCATACGTGCGAAAGTTTCTAAAGGAACTCCATCCGCGGCTAGTCGTTGGTGCCGGTGATAAGAGTAAGTTTTTGTTAATATTTTTGTTATTTTTTGGCATACAATAAAGTGTTATCTATCTATCTATCTATTAAGATTCAAGTCAATTTCTAACGACTTATGATGTAAATCCTCTGGTAATAAAGGATTTTTACATGAAGTAGTGGTACAATGCTACAAAAAACAAGATCTAAGAGTCCCTTATTTGAATTAAAATAGTTATTATATTGCAAAAGTAACGATTCGTTCAAAAATCGGTAGTGAGACAAGCTAATGTATTGTTGTTAATGTGAATGTCCATACAATCCATGTCGATATTATAAGTCCATTGAGCATGAGTGATATTATAGTCTCCAAGAATTAAATAAGTCGTTGGGGTTTGAGACAGCAAATGCATTAATTAGTTCATAGCAAGATGCCAAGTGTGATTCATGTTTCGGACCGGGTGCTAAGTACGTTATGTGTAAGTTAGTGACGATCGAGATAAGCCGGGCGCGCGTAGACGTGTCCGTGGTTGTTATTACGGGCACAGACACCCATATTTCAATTAAAAGAGAACTTTGCCCATTATATCGGAGGAATTTGTATACGTCTGCACACGCCAAGGAAATATGGGTGTCTGTGTGTGAGCTAAACGCTCGTGAAAAAATTCTCGGTCGTAGAAGCTGACGCTGAGACAAGTTTCTGTAATACATACTACGTCATAATCACTGCAAAAGATACCTCTCAGAAAATCATACAACTTTGTCCGGAGACCCCTCACATTTTGATATTAAATACAGATTTTCTTGCTATCGAATTTTATTAACGGTAAAAAGATGTATTCCATCAACATAACGTTCCGGTATAATGTAGTGCAAACATCTGGGAAATTTAAGAATTAATAAGTTTAAGCTATACTCCTTTAAGTCCGTAATAAAAAAATAATGCTAATAGGGTATTACACCCATTTTCAAAAAGTGTTTTAAATGAATCCTAGAGTGATAATGAACCACTATAATTTTTATATAATTTTTTTAAAACCAAATATTGACATAAAAATTACTTTTAATCTATCGTTTTAAATTTTCGCGTGAAAACGCTAGCCGCCATACTGTTCAACTCGTGACGTCACTGTCCTAGAATTTTGACAATTTTGCAAAGGAATAAGATACTTTTGAATGTTTAATAATGAGTTATCATCTATATCATTGTTGTGTTGTGCCTGATTGCAAAATACGAGCATAAGAACACCGGGGAAGTTATGAATAAAAGTGCCAACTGATTTAAATATTAGAAATAATTGATTAAAACCTGCAAGAAGAAAACCAAAGGCATTGTCTACAAAATCTAAACTATACTTCTGTGAAGATCACTTTGATGTAAGTATGACTTATATTTAACTATCGATTAATCAAAACAAAACATAATGACATGATAGGTACCTATTGCAAGTCAAATTTTGTAATGGATTAGATTAATCGCTCGTCTGTCCCGCCCTTTGTGAGCTTATATTATAATATCTATAACATTAGCGGTAAAAGCGAAGTAATAAACTCGCTTTTACGAATCCGTCTTCCATGATGCCTTTTCAATAAAATTCGGATTAAAAGTCAACAATTTTAATGATAACTTGAAAAATTTCCAAATTAACTAGTTAGTACACAGCACATAACCTAGTTCTTTGACCTAGTGACGTCACGACGCTATCTAACATGGCGGACATCGTTTTGCAGATTTGAAGCACAGGTAAAAAAAAATATTCTTTAAATTGATATATAAAATTTATAATGCTTTTCTATAAATAGAAATCAATATTTCTCGTTTACTTTTTACAAAATCTATCATAAATATATATTCTTTGATTTTTTTACATGGTGTAAAATACCCTATTATAAGTTCGATCTCAAAAATTCCCATAGTTAAGTTAATAAAATAATATTTAATCGCTATTATTAGTTCCATGTTTAAAATATTACGGAGAAATACGGTCAGAACTTGCTAAGACATTCGTGTGTAGTCATTTAATTTTATTGAGATCACTTTCACCCTAACCAAAGAGCACAAAGATCTTACACTCAGACAACCAGACGTAGCTGTTGCAGCAAAAAAGTAGCTTGTAGCTGTGTTTTTTGACATGAAAGCGGGTTTTTTTATAAAGCAACTTGTTTTCTGGCGTAAGATGGTCGCTGATGAAGATAGGCTTTGAAGGCCCGTCCAAGCCTGCATCCACGGTAGTAAGGTCACGACGAGTACGCACCGTCGCAAGCATTGCGGTCTTACGCTGCCTTTGCGTAAACCTTACAATTATATTTGGTATCAAAAAAGCATCCCATGGAGAGTTAGGGTCAGGAACAGTAGTAGATTTATTGTGTTTTAAGTTGAAACGATGAACATGGTGGACATAGTCAATGTCTGTTGATAATAGCGGGAACCCAATATTTTTTGCCAAATTATTAACAACTAGCTGTTACCCGCGGCTTCGCCCGCATGGTCACTGGGAAATGAACTATCCATCGCTTTTTGAATTGAAAGAAAACTGAGTTTTATAGATTTGTCAGAGATGCAGTCATTAAAAGGAAACTAAGCAAAATTGATTCGTTACCCTATTTAAATGTTTTGAAACGCAGCGTATAGGAAAGCATGAAAATAGCCTGTTTATTCCAAATGGAAATGGGATATTTTTTTAATTAAAGGAAACTGAGCATAATTATCCGTCAGGGATGCAGACTTTTGAAAAGAAACTGAGCTAAATTGATTCGTCAGAGATGCAGTTTTCTGAATTGAAAGGAAACTGAGCCAAATAAAAAATCTGTCAGAGATGCAGCATTTTGAGTTGAAAAGAAACTGAGCTTAATAGGTCCGTCAGAGGTGCAGCATTTGGAATTGAAAAGAAACTGAGCTATATAGGAAATTTTGAATTGAAAGGGAAGATCTGTGGGAATTCTGATTAATTGATTGTGGGAATTTTGGAAAAAAAACTAACTGAACACTATTTTAAGACGCTACTGTACACAATGTTATTTCAATTCGGGGAAAGAATGTGGAGATTCTGGGCATTTGACACACGCGAACATGTTACATACAGCTGACCATGAGAGAAGCACGGTTTTTCTAAGTTGACTCCCACTACCTGTTACGTTTGCCCTTGCGCTTTATTAATTGTCATTGCAAAACTGAGCTTAATAGGGAACTGCAACCTTTTGAATTGAAAAGGAAGATCTGTGGGAATTATAGGGATCCGTGGTATAATAACATTTTCACCTTTTCCTACGCCTGTCAAAATTGTAGCACCGATTATGTTCCGTCCAAGATGTGTCACACGCAGCCTTGTCCCGTTACATAACCGAGGAGCATCTAAATTTCGCATTAGCATGACTGGGACGCCTAATTTTAATTGAAGCTTATGTGAGGGCACACCTGACAACTCTAGAGAATTTAGAAACTCTACGGGATATGAAGTACTCTGTTCTGTGTCCATAGGTAGTCACTTACCATCAGGTGAGCCACATGCTCGGTTGCCCCCTCTCCTATAAAAAAAATAACTGTGTCTACTGACAAATACTCTGTTATTTCTCCTGCTACTTCACTTAATATATGTGAATGTATTTTGTTAACGCTCTCATTTTTGGTGCAAGAGTCGCCCCTTCACATAACCATTTGTCTTCATGCATGTTGTTCGTTAAATCTGAATAAACGCTCGCAATTAATTCGGAATGACTCTGTACTAAATTACAAAAATCTCTCGTCAATTTAACGCAGCCCTCAGCATCTGTTTCCAACCGCCAATCGCCAATTTTTAATAGTGTGTCAGCATAGTTTTCAGCATTGATATCATTATACAAATGCACTCTCATATTCGTAGTTAAACTGAATTTTGTCACCTTGTTCCATAAAATAGACTACTTGAGGCATGCTTTAATTTCATCTGCAGGTGTGCCCTTTTGAATGACAGGTAAAGTTTGGTGAAAGTCACCAGCCAGTAAAACCACCATTCCTCCCATTACATCGGTATTGCTGCGCAAATCCTGGAGCGTTCGATTTAGTGCTTCTACCGCTTTTTTATACGACATTGTACTTTCGTACCACACTAAAAGTTTGCATTGTCGTAGCATTATACCTCGTGCACTATTTTTGCTAAAGTTGCAGATCGGCGATTCTTCGTGGGCTAGATTTAGAGGGAGTTTTAAAACAGAATGTGCAGTGCGGCCCCCGCTTAGCAGCGTGGCGGCTATACCGGAGGAAGCTACGGCCACAGCAATGTTTTTATCGTTCCGTACTTGCGCTAATAATAAATTTAACAAAAATGTCTTCCCAGTTCCTCCAGGGGCATCTAAAAAGAAAAGTGCACCATTTCCAGATTCAATTTGTCCTAATACTTTGTCAAAAACTCGTTTTTGTTCGGGAAGCAAGCGGGGTACGAATTCGGCAACTTGCTGCTGCAAAGCTGGTATATCGTAGTTTGTTTCACGTATAATTTCATCACTCAGTTCATTGTCAGTTATTCGCTGAGGGCTTATCATTCCAAAGTCGCTTAATTTTTTGCCTACCATTGCCATTACTTTATCTTCAATTGTTCCAAGTGCTTCATTATAAATGTGTTCATTATGTGTCATGTTCGCGTGTGTCTACTGTAACCTTCGCAAAATATCTTCCGCCATGTACTCTTTATATTTGTCCCACAATTCATGTGCATTAGATAGCCCGCAAGATGATATGAGAGTTGCATAAAGATCCCTAATTTTGGCTGGTGACTGGCACTGCACAGCTTCCTCCATGGGTTCATCACAGTGATTATCGGTTTCTAAAAGATGCAGAGCTTCACATGCTTCTCTATAAGTTGCGCATTCCTGACCGTTGACAGTTTTAAGGTCTTTTTATCCTGTAGGACCCCGAACATGGTGCAGCAGCAATCGTAAACAGAAACATTCAAAATTAGTTACATGGACGGTATACACACGAGCAAGGGCATCTGATGACTTTACACCGGGCCAATTTGCAACAGGCGCGCCTTGAATACGGCATTTCCACTCTTTCCTAGATGTGTTCCAAGTATAATAGCGGGGGACTTCAGAATATAACAACGTTTTTGCAAAGGGGTCGGTTTGACAAAGTTAAAAGAAGGCTGTTAGTGTAGTTTTTGGCGGTGATGCAATTCTTTCTTGGAAATTTCTTTCGGTGAAATATACACGCTCTCCATTTTCTAAGTGCACAGCAAGGTGAGTAACTGTTGGGTGCCTTTCGTGTAAAGGGAAGCCAAGGAGACGCCACGCTGCCTCGTTACTGCTGACGTAACGCCCTGCTTGAAAGGTCTGTACTTCATTAACGGGATTTACCTCACCTTCACTCCTGAGATTAAATATTGCTTGGTCGCTTCCTTTATTTATGTACTTACAGATATACTTGATTGCGCGGACAGAGCTTCATGCTTCTACATTAATGTGGGCATTAAACATTTTACATAGAATGGGCGAATACGGGACAATCCAGCTGTTATCTAAGGTTTCGAACGCTCCAGAGCGAGATTTGATTGTAATTTTCCTGCCACCATCTTCGGGAGCTCTGCGTCTGTATAAAGGTTAGCCATTGTCATTGTGCAATGTTTCTTTTAATAGCTGTTTAGGGAATTTCTTTGTACATTTTCCTTCTTTCATACATGGCGATATTGAATTTCGTGCTCCACATGGACCGTGAATCATATTTTGGACGATGGTATCATACAATTCTTTATCTTGCTCAGGATCCGGAATCTCAGCGCTTATTATGTCGTCTATTTGGCTGGGCCGCAATTTCTCTTTAAGCCATATTAGAATGTGGGCATGCGGTAATCCTCTTTTTTGCCATTCAATTGAATACATGAAGCACTGCACCTCTCCGAAAATTTTTCCTTTGTTAATTACATACATTAATTTTTGTACTTTTAATCTAAATACTATAGCAACTAAATTGTGTCTGTCAGTACTTTTTTGACCCGGCATTAACACCTCGGTTATTTCTTTCCATGTGGGATTGCAAGTAAAAGTTACAAAAAGATCAGGTCTTCCGTAAGTTCGTACATAGGCGAATGCGTCTTGTGTGTACTCATGTAGGTAGCGGGGACTGTTAACGAACGATGAGGGCAGAATTACCATTTTACCTAAATCTCTGGGGTTTACATTGGCGTCGCTAGAAACTGCATCTTGTAAATGTATATAATTCTCAACGCGCAGCTTTTTTTGATTTAAAGATATATAACGGAGACGTTCACTTTCTACCTTCACATACATGTCTACCAAAAATTGATGAAATAATTGTCTACGCCGGGCTAAGAGGTTAAAATCATTTTCTCGAACATCATATGATACGCATAAAAATCCATACATGATACTTTTTTGTTCGGAGTAGGCTCCTTTGTGACCGGGTTAATGAGTGGAATTTGAAAATGATAACCCTCTTATCCTTTGCAATAAATCAATGGGTATTGCAGAGCGTCACAAAACTTGTGTGTATCGGCTACCCGTTGCAACGTATCATCACGTGCTCGCAAGACAATGTCTCGTGAAGAAAATTGATCACCACTAATTACGGCTGCTATATCGTTTATCAAAGGTGCATTGTAGCGCCTTTCATGCTCTCCTCGAGGGGTCCGATCTGCGTGAATGACGACTTTATAATCCTCTTCAGGTAGGTTTTCTAAAGCAGTTTTAAATGTTTTGACTAAAATGTTACGTTCATGCAAGAATCTTTGAATTTTGAACACTGTGTCTCTCTCAACTCCCTGGATAAATTGGCAGCGACGGTCTACCTCAATTTCTTCGTCACCCATAAAATACACTTGTAAAAATTTATACTGTTCGTTTTCAGCTGGAAAATGTGAACCTATTCTATGATAAATTTGCTCTTGCACCGTAAATGTAGGCGAAAATCCCGGCATTATTATTTCCCGGTCAACTCCGAAGGACGTCATTTGAAAGCATGAGTTATATTTCCGGATCCTGTTTAAAAAGCGCCGTGACTCATCAGCATCATATAAAAAGAGAGTTTTCAAAGGTTCTTCTGGTTCCCCAAGTAACGGAAGAGACACTTTGCCATTGAAACAGCACGTGCCTGCGGTCTCATCTTTCCATTTTAAAGCGCTGCAAAATCGACACGCCTTGTCCATCAGTCCGATAAAAACTAACCTGTGATTTTTATAATCAATCAACGGATCATAATTGAATGCTGCGTCATTAAAAACCGACCAACTGTTTCTTTGAAAATTTTGTCGACGTTCAGCTTGGAGCTGTGCATTTGCATCTCTTCGCGCCTGTGTCTGTTCTGGTGTTTCAGATGCCCTTATAGTAGATTGACGTTCACCTTGCTCGATGAGTCTGTGTTGAGTTTCATCAGGTGTTTCCGCGGCTCTTAATGTGGCCTGACATTCTGCTTGTTCGAATGGCCTTTGCTGACTTTGAGCAGGTGTTTCAGTAGCTCTTATAGTAGCTTGACGCTCTGCCTGTTCAAGACGTCTTTGCTGACTTTGAGCAGGTGTTTCAGTAGCTCTTACAGTAGCTTGACGCTCTGAATGTTCAAGACGCCTTCGCTGACTTTGAGAAGGTGTTTCAGAAGCTCTTAAAGTAGCTTGACGCTCTGCCTGTTCAAGACGCCTTTCCTGACTTTGAGAAGGTGTTTCGGAAGCTCTTAAAGCAACCTCACGCTCTGTCTGTTCAAGATGCCTTTGCTGATGTTGAGAAGGTGTCTCAGATGCTCTAAAAGCAGCCTGACGCTCTGCTAGTTCTTGCCTTCTCAGTTCAGCATCTTCCAAAGATTCTAGCGATCGAGCTAACCTTTTCGCTTGTCTTTGGGAAGATACTCTTGAAAGGCTGGACTTACGTTTGCGAGGCATTATGAAGTAACAAAAAACCTATTTATAAAAAAACGTTCAAATACCTAAAAGGAATTAAATTTCCTTTTAAATATTTTTTTTAAAAGCAAATCCAAAATATCTAAAAGGAATAAATATTCCTTTTAAATATTTTTTAAAATCAAAACAACAAAACCATTTCAAGACACAACACGAATCCGAAAGCGATAGCCAAAAAAAATCGAATCAACTTAAACGAAATCACAAAACAAATCGCAGAAAACCGAAATCGAAAGCAGTAGTCAATATAAATATAACCAACGAAAAAAGAAGTAAGTGTATAGGTACCGTATACATATACAATTAATATTCCTTTGAAATATTGTTAAACAACCTAAAACAACGAAAACCAATTCACGATTCTAAATAAACAAAATCCAAAATCAAAGCCAGAGTCTAAATATGTATAAAGGAATACCAACCAAATCAACAAAATCGATCCAAGAAATTGCACAAATCCGAAAATGAAAGCCAATATAAATCCATTCAACCTTAACCATATCATAAATCAAATAACAAACAACCGAAATCGAAAGCAGGTAGTCGAATAAGCTACGAAATAGAAACAATTTAAGCGTATAGGTACCGTATGCACTATAAGTTGACGCGCGGCTCAACGGCGGGAGTTAAGTACATGTCAGTAAACATTTCGTTACCGCGTTTTAAAAACCTAGTAACGACATCTAGCGGAATCAATTTAAACTATGTATACGTTAGTTAATAAGAACTCTCAAAAATATTTTTCTTATAATTTTGCACAATTTTTCTTATATATTATCTTCTTATTTAATAGGTATTACAATACCTATTAAATAAGAACTGTATTCATTTCCGTTCAATAAATATCATTAAGGCTTATTAATAAGGCTTACTAAGAACTGTTTCTACCACAGTTAAGTAATAGTTAAGGATGAAAACATGACAGGTGGTGATAGTATTCCTGATCCATACTTATAATCACGCCTGTAACCCTTGCGGGGTAGGCAGAGCATCAACGGATTAGTTAATATCGTCTGCGAGGTTATCGCCTATTCTGTGAATTAAAATGCACCAAAACGTTTGAAGAAAATCAGCTGGTGAATTTTATGTTTTTTATTGCTCTCTTCCCGGTCCTGCGTGGAAAAATACAGATCCATACATTTTTTATCTTAATTTTGGTAAAAAGACATAATAATCCAGATATTTTGACCTTCTGTGTTCGTCCATCGTACCGTCGAACGTCTTGTAGAATCACGGTGGCGCCACCTAGCTGTATTTAATTTTGCAACATATTCGAATTTCCCACGAGAATGATATGTTTTTCCGCTGAAAAACGTAGCCTATGTTACATACTACATGTTACATACTAGCCTACTCTACAGCCACCTAACTATCCCCATACAAAAAATCATGCCATGCCGACGCTCTGTTGCGACGTGAAAGAAGGACAAACTTGTGCAACATATTCGATTTTCCCACGGGAATGAGATGTTATTCCGCGGAAAAAAGTAACCATGTCACTCTACAGCCACCGAACTATACAAAAAATCCGTACAAAAAATCATGCCATGCCGACGCTCTGTTGCGACGTGAAAGAAGGACAAACAAACAAACAAACACACTTTCGCATTTATAGTATTAATATGGATATTCAACAAATTCTCATTCTTCAATACGGGTGGTCTTGTAATTTTAAGATTATTTATCCTTACCTGTTGTTCTCTCAACTTATACTCGTAATTATCTGACAAGTTCTCGAATTTTGTTTGTAAGTCGATATTGTTTTGTATAATTTACTGTATTTTCTGATCATATCTACTGCTAACGAGCAGGATTACAGGATTTCAATAAACTTAGATCGCTCTTGATCAGAGATTGTTCCGCAGAAATTTCATGAATTGAAGTTTAATTGCTGCTTAATGTTTTTAAAATCCCTACGCAACGAGTCCAAGTTACTATTTATATTATTATATTGAGAATCGAAGGCAGCCCTTCTGGACGACGTCAATCGGTTTTCAAAGGCCACTAATATCGCTTGCAAGTCGCAATCGCAATGTGGTGTTTTTCTTTTCCTTTGTGTGATATTAAATGAGGAATCATCGCGAAGCGCGAACAGGTCATAATGTGACCCAGTATTGTGTGGCGGGCTCTTCCTTACGCTCATTATCAACGATGAAAAATATATTGTCGTTCAGATGTAGGTATCTTGCGTTACGCAGATCGGAACGCAGGCACAGGTTCTGCTTATGAAATAGTACCTATCCACTCCACACTAGTATATTCACTATGACACTAGTAAGGGTGCTGTTCAATCGAGTGTCCATATCGCACTTAGAAACCAGCCTCAACAAGACCGTCGAGGCGGTTACGAACACTCACGAATTACTATTAGAGAAGGACACAAAACACGATTGCAAATAGTTTTGTTGGATGACAGTTATTGCAATTTCCAACCGTATGTGTTGCGCTTAAGTGCGACATCACAGCGAAAGCGCGTACAGAAATTCACGTACAAAGCGATACATCTAACCACGAGATAACTCTGTAACTGAAAGACTATAGTTTTTGTTTTTTTATAGGAAAGGGGGCAAACGAGCATGCGGCTCACCTGATGGTAAGTGACTACCGCCGCCCATGAACAACTGCAACAACAGGGGAACCAAGTGAATTGCAGATGCGTTGCCGGCATTTTAAAAAGGAGTAGGCTCTTTTCTTGAAGGTCCCTAAGTCGTATCGGTCCGGAAAAATCGCTGGTGGTAATCGATTCCACAAGGAAGTTGTGCGAGGAAGAAAACATCAAGGTACCGCATGAGCTGGCAGTTCTTAATGGATTCCATTATTTTGGAGAACAAGGAGGTGATCGCGATAGGCCTATAGTTGGACGGGTCTGAGCAGTCGCATTTTTTAGGGATCGGGTGGACAAAAGCTGTCTTCCATGAATTCGAGACTACGCCATGGGAGTAGGGGTACCGGAAAAGACGCGTTAAGACCGGTGCCAACGGAGCACACGTCCTCAGCACAATTGGGGGGATTCCGTGTGGCCCACTCGACTTCTGGATGTCCAGGGAGAGGAGTGTTCTACGAACCGAGTGCTGTGAGAACAGCACATCCGGCTTAGAGCACTCACACCGCGGGATGGTCGGCGGTGTTTTCCCCCTGTCATCAAGAGTCGAGTTGGACGCAAATAGGGAGCCTAAAAGGTTGGCTTTCTCTTTTGCGGCGAGGGCCAGTGAGTCGTCCTCCCTGTGCAGAGATGGTAGTGATGGCCTACAGAAATTCCCCTGGACAGCCTTGGCGAGAGACCAGAATGCACGGGTTCCCGCAGGAAGGCGAACTAGTTTCTCGCCAATTCTGCCTATAGACTATAGTTCCACTTCCGTATGTCAAATTCCACCATTGCACACGTGACTAAAATCATGATAACTCACTACACCGTTTGGATGTTTGATGGTCCATATCCATTGTGAAACATCCACCATTTACTACTTAGTAAAAGTTTTCTTCCTCGACCTCGTCTACCACCGGCGATTTATCCGGACCGATTCAACTTAGGAATTTCAAGAAAGCCTACTTGAAATCCATTAAAAGGCTGGCAACGCACCTGCAATTTCCTTCGTATTTCAGTTGTTCATGAGCAACGGTCGACACTTACTATCGGTGAGCCGCATGTTTGTTTGACCTTCTTCTATAAAATAAAAAAAAATATTAAATAGTGATAAAGTGGTCCTTCTTCAGACGTCTCGATATAAGACCATTCTTCTAGATGCAATTGCGGCATTATTTTTTTAATACGAGGAACATCGTTCCTAAATACTTGTATGACTGCGTTTTTTTATAATTAATTTCTCTATTTTCTCTTTCGTAAAGACATAGTTTAAAAGGTTTTTGTTAAAAACGTAACATATTATGTTTAGATTATTCTAGATTCAATCTTTTATTATTTTACTTTTAGAAAAATAAATTTTCTAAAGTTTTAAATTTTCATTAACACACCAGTTATTGTGCTTAAATTAAAGTTGCGTTAATCTTACCATAGCACATGATGTAAATAGGGACATGATCGAGTTAAACCAAATTACGCACTAGCGCACGTCCAATTAAACGCGTCAAGCGTGAATCATTGGCGCGTGACGTGGATTAGCAGCCTACGTGACGGTTGACTCGCTTCAACATCTGTACTAAGCCTTAAATGAACGCTGTAATATGGAAGCTCTGAAAACTTATATGCCAGAGATAGTATAGCTTGTTACTTATTAATTTATAACAGTTATTTAATTTACAACGGGCAGCTCATAGGTCCAATAACCAATAGTGATGAAAGCTTCTTAATTCTTCGACATCTTGTATAGCCAAACTATAGGTTGCAGGGTAACCGACACTAAATAGAGTGATGGCTTATTTTGTTTTTGTTTTATAGGATAAGGTGAGAAACGCGCACACAGTCCACCTGATGTTAAGTGGTTGCTGTGGCCCATAGACATCTACATCTATCCTCGTTTGCGAATCAAAATGCAGATGCGGTGTCACCCATGAGGACCAAGATGGAATGCCTCTTTGCATGTAAAAAGGGTCTCTGGTTCTCTACACTCACCATACGAAACACAGCAGCGTGAAGCTGCTATTTTACGCTGGTATTCAGTGATTCTGGCTTGATGGGACATGCATGAATGAACTACAATATAGAGTTAGGATCTGCTTCAGCAAGCAGGTAAATGGGTCACGGATGGCTTATATCTGGGTTTTTATAATTAATGCTGACAATGCCCCGACTATAACGATACAATAGGTTATATAAATAGTTATTTTAATATTATAAATGTATAAAGTAAGAAGTTTAAGTCTCAAATTAAAAAAAATATATATCCATAATTTAAATAATTTATTTTCCTAAAAGGTTTCCAAAAGTTTTCCCAAATTGTTTAATTGATGCAGAAAAATATATTGTACAAGAAATAAACTTTTGGTTAAAAGAATTGCGTTACTTTTTTGCAACTTCAACGAACTAAAACGATTTAAAGAAGAAGCGCTAATCCTTCCGCAGATATTCCACAACAGCATACGCCGCCACGCTTCGTCTGAGCCAATTCCCAACCGTCGTAACGTCTAATTCCCGTCGACTTACACACATCAGCGTTTTCGATATCCTTCTCTACCCCCTTTATAGATAGAGTAGGGTTAAAACAGAGAATTCGAATATTATATGCTACTTACATACTATATTACAGTATTCGAATTTCAATGTCTTGTAGATGTTATGTTAGATTATTTCGCTACAGTAATAACTATATACTCGTAGTTGATCTGTATAAATATACAAATGGATGTTGGTAATTGGTATATCTGTTTGAGATTAATAGACTTCGACACCGTTTGGCCGATCATCACGATAGTGGGCAAATATATGTATGTATATGTACCTTCTTCATTTTATGGAGAAGGTTTTTATGGTATCCATTTTTTGTAAATCATCGCTAGATGGCGCTGCTGTTCATCTACTTCTATCCTGATTAACCAATCGCTATGAAAATTGGTATACACAGACAGTTCAACGCTTGGAAAGGTATAAAAGTTGCAGCCTATTTACGTCCCACTGCTGGGCACAGGCCTCCTGTAATTTCTGAGAGGGTTTTAGGGCAAGGAAGTGTCCGCCGCGCTGCCCCAATGCGTGTTGGCGAACTTCACATACCTTGGAAATATATATTTTTCTTACTTCTCAGACATGCCGGTTTCCTCACGATGTTTTTCTTCACCGGCGAGCACGTGGTAAATCAGCACGTAAAATTGCAATTAACAATTTCATTAGTGCCGGTGGGGATCGACCCCGGGTTGCTCGAGTACTATAAAGCTTACAGCGAGCGCTAACCATCTGAGCTACCACAGCGAAGGTATGCTAATTAATAATTATTTTGAAATTATATGATATCTCTCTCTCTCTCTCCCTCTCTCTCTCTCTAGATATATATATATATATATATATATATATATATATATATATGTGTATATATATATATATTACAAAAGAAATGTATATATGGTCCCTTAGCGGAAGTGTTGTAGAAAAAAATAGAAGGTTAAAAGAATTTTATCATAATTTTCTATATTCACTGTTAGAGATACGCCGTTTTAAGAATACTTGCATTTCTTGAAAGATTTTTCATAGTCGCGCGATGACTTATCAATAATCTAAGACCCTTGCATTATTTTGATAACATAATAGCAGACTTACGAGTACAATAAAAACTGGTTATGATTACAGTTTTCTCTTCTTTAGAATTTTGCGAGCAATGGGCAATACCTAAGGAAGTCTATGTATAAAATAGGTGTAAGATGTAAAGATAATAAAATTTATCAAGTTATTGCATAATGATGTGTTTGTAAAAATATTTATTGAAAAATGTATTTGTATTATATAAATATAAATACTAACAAAGGAATTAAGATTTGATTAATAATAATAATAATAATCTTTATTAAAACTTATAATGGCAGCCTCGTACCGGTAGGCGAAGTGTAGGGCGTCCCCCCACGAGATGGAGTGACGACTTGGTAAGACATGCAGGAAGTCGATGGATGCAGGTGGCTCAGGACCGTGCTTTGTGGCATTCTTTGGGGGAGGCCTATGTTCAGCAGTGGACTTGTGAAGGGCTGTAATGATGATGATGAAAACTTATATTGGTTACAAACAAATTGTTGCACTGATTCCTAAATTAGAATTAGTCCTGTATCTTAGGATATCAGTACCTCCTCATACAATTTTACAATATTAAATTTTAACGCAGACTTTTATAAAAGATTTTTTTTAAATAAAACTATAAGTTATTCCTCTTCCACCGATTGTGTGAGTGTTGAGAGAGTGAGTGTACGTGTGTGTGTTTTTTAATTTAAGGTTGCTTAGCTTCTGTATAACTTTTGTTTTATTGAAAGTTTTCCGAACAGACAAAAAAAAACATATTCAGTAATTTATTAAACAGTGGCATAGAGCATTATAAGATTCAATATACATTATGCATAAAACAACACAATATTATAATGAACTCATTAATTTCGAATGAGGAAACTCAATAATGAAAAATATTTTCGTCAATCTCTGTTATCGAACGCATCTTTGGCTCTATCCTTTTTCCATTTACACGGAACCGCACAAATATTGCAAACTAAACGGGAGCCAGCACTATTTACAATTTGGATGCCGTCAGGGCACATTCGGCCCATCGTTACGTAGCCGATGTTTATATTGCTTGCTTGCAATGCCGCTTTTATTGCTTTGTCGCACGGACGCCTTTCTGTTAATGCGAGAATTACAGTTTGAACTTCCACGGCTCCATTTGTCGAAGATTGCTACTGAATATGGATAAAGAAAGATAGTTTACATACTGATACAACATAATAATTAAATGTTTTAAAGCTGACCATAGTTTGATGTTTTTATGGTGTTTTTTACTGTCACTAACAATTCCCATGTCGACTTTGACGCTTAAAAATATCTTTTTTACCATTCAAGATATTTACACTTAAAAGAAATATACAACACGAAAATTTTATTCTGTCAGACTATTTTTTGTTGTTGTTAAATCTATTTGTTATGAGACATAAAAATGTCACTAACCAGAAACTATTAGGGCACTCAAATAAAATTACAATTATACGGGGTTATTTTGCAATAACTGGCTTATTTTGCTAACAATTTGGAGAGAAGGTTCAGATTAAGTAATACAGGCAAATGGTGAAGACAAATTAAAATATTTCAACCAGTCAGTCCTTCTTATCTTTTAAATTAAAAATGAGTCGTCATGCAGTATTTTAACTGATTTTACTGCAAACGCACACATTCGTAAGAGTCGATCTGTAGGTAAAAATATTGTTGCCCATAAATCACATTCAATTTGGGATAATATCAAATAAAAGTAGAAGCTTTATTTACTCGTATTTTCAAAAACTGCCATAACGGTATAACGGTAACTTATGTTTAAAATTAGGCTACTCTTTGAAAACTGACCCTGTATTTAGTATTTATTAAAAGCCTATAAATAACAACTTTTCTAAACAAGCGTTAGTGTCTAAAACGCAAAGTTGGAGTTATATAAAAAAAAATCATTTTTTTTTGATTTTATTGTTTTACAATTATATAATAAAAAAAATACTAATTCTGAATTATTAAATTACGTGGAAATAAAGAACAAAACGTATATTATTCGAGAAGAATAAAGGTATTTAAATTCCAAATATTCAGTTTAATAATACCAGAGTTTAAATAATAATACAACTCTTTAAAAACGTAAACAATATGCGTGAAATACTCCATACAAAGTGACTGACACGGTGGCAGTTAACGGATTAAACACTTTATAACTATTTTTTTCATCCTAAGCGGTTACTTAATAAAAATGAATCATGAAAATCAGTTCCCGATTGAAGAAGATATAGCGCAACATACATACAAAAAAAGAACATACGGACGTATCAAGAACCTTTTTTAAGTAAAAAAAGAATGTAAAGAAGGGAAAAGAATTCTTTTGAATTTAGTTAAATATAAAACAAAATTAAACTTACAAGTTCGATTGCTTTGTATTCATAAAATATTAAATGTGTTGTTTTAAATAATAAATATAAAAAACTATTAAATTAATGAATTACTATATTATGACCCTAAATGTGGCAAGTACATAAAAATAATGCTATTCAACTAAAAATCTATGGTTCCAAATTTCATGGTTTCATATTCAGTGTTCCTGTAGCAAGACGTTTCGATCCGAACTAGACAGACCGAGTGCCTGGAGAGTTCACGCTCCATTATCGGTTGTTGAGATAGGGTAACTGTCGCATTGGCTGCCACTTTAGTCACTTGCTTATATGTGAGTTTCTAACATCTCGCATTACTACATTCTCGTAACCCTAGAGAATAAAAATTTGGATATCGTGTTTTAAAAATAATCGCATTTAATTTTTTAGTTAAAATATTATTATTTTTTTATAGGAGAGGGGGCAAACGAGCATGCAGCTCACGTGATGGTAAGTGACTACCGCCGCCCATGAACAACCGCAACACCAAGGAAATTGCAGATGCGTTGCCGGCCTTTTAAAAATGAGTAGGCTCTTTTCTTGAAGGTCCCTAAGTCGTATCGGTCCGGAAAAATCGCTGGTGGTAATCGATTCCACAAGGAAGTTGTGTGAGGAAGAAAACATCTTCTAAATCGCAAAGTGATGGACCGCCAATCATCCAGGTGGTATGGGTGGTATCGTATTTAAATAAAGTCATCAAAAACCCTCACTAAGCCTTTCTCCAACTGTAGACTGTCCACGGTCCGACGTAAAGGAGGAGGAGAAAATTTTTGAAAACTAATTATTCTTTACGCTGACTATCAAGATTGAAAATTGTATCAATTTATACAATTTTCAAGTCTTATTTACTGCTTTATTATGATAAATTAATAATGTTGTTTGATTTTCTTAAATTATAATTTTTTCTTTAGAAGTGTCTCATAAGTAATTTCTTGTTACTGTTTATACTATATGTAAATTGCTGAAATTTAAAAGTCTACTGCTGAACCTTAAAAGTCCACTGCTAGACTTAAGCCTTAAATACTTTTAAGGACTGAAGAAGACCGTTTGAAGTTGCTCTCCCGTCGCCAGTCTGGTTATTTTATGTGTAGCGTAAACAAGATAAGTACTCGTAATAAAATCATCAACCGCCTGCCAAGCGTGTCAATTTAGGAAAAATCCTGCAGTGAACTTGTTTGGGTTGATGATGATACAATTCTGATCGTATGCTCACACACTTCTTGGAGAACGTGTAAAAGTAATTTAATTGTACTTAATGTTAGGAATGAGAGTAGTATAGATAAATACCGTTCGTGTGTCATACATTACATACCAGGTCTGCTTTAAGTACAATGTACGAGGGTACGTTTTTAAGTTTGCGGAAGGAGTGGAAATAAAAATCCAAATTTACTTTTCCTTTTCAATATATTCACCTGCTACCCTAATACATTTTTCGGATCTTTCAATGAACTTATGTATACCCCCAAAAAATGATTTGTCTTTGTCTAAAAAATACGCCGAATCTGCTTCCTTTACTTCTTCATCACTTAAAAACTTTTTCCGACGAAGTTCTTTTTTTTAGTTTGGAAATAGATAATAATCACTGGGGGCCAGGTCAGGACTATAGGGTGGGTGTGGCAAAATTTCGAAGCCCACCTTCTGCAGGGCAGCCATCGCAACATGGCATTGCGGGTTGTCGTGCAGAAGAAGGATTCCTTTGGTCAATTTTCCCCTTTTTTTCTCCTTTATGGCTTCCTTCAATTATTCTAGGATTAAAGCGTAGTAATTTTCGGTTACGGAGACACCGTTATCTTTATAATTAATCAATAGGATTCCCAAAAGACTGTCGCCATGATTTTCCCAGCCAATTGTGTCACCTTAAATTTCTTGGGTAGTGGTGTGCCTTATTTGTGCCACTGCATAGAGTCCTGTTTGGACTCAGGTTCATAATTTCATAAATTCGAGCTGACACTCCATCTTTATCTTCCATACAGAGGTCCAAAAATGCACGAGAACACTCCACGCTTTTGGGGCGTGAGCATTCTAGGCACCCTTGCGCTGCCTTTAGTCATGCCAAGATGGTCATGAATAATTTTGACAATGGTTATATCTGATATTCCAACCCTTTCTGCGAGCTGTTTTTCTTTAAGCGGGCATCTTCTAATATTAATATTTCGACTTTTTGAATAATTTCCGAAGTGGTCACCTCGAACGGCCTTCCTGGCTGTGGGTCGTCTTCAATTGACTGTCTGCCTTGTTTAAAAAGGGAATGCCACTTGTAAATCATAGTTTTACTTGGACAAGAGTCTCTGTAAACGGTCTCCGAAATCAGGAACTAGGAATGTCTCTTTGTATTTTGCAGGAAGTACATAGTAATTTGAAGCTCGTTGGCCTATTAGACTGCATTAGGTAACATTAAATTTTATTATTGCCGCAAGGTGGCATGGAAAATGCTAGAAAAGTCATATTGCTTCCGATAAGTGGCGGTATAATCATTAACCATTATATTTAATCTAGACGTTAAAATAATTCAGATCAACGCATTGCAGCAGCGTCAAAGGTTAAGCGTAAGGTAAAGCGTAAAAAGATCAGCTTGAGGCTGCAACCGTCAGTCCGCATGCCAAGCGTAACGATTAAGAATCCGTCCTATAACGGTAGAAACCCATTTCTAGCAGTGGTCCTCTATAGGCTGATGAAGAAATTTTTATTGTGTAGTATCATGTACAAGCGAGGAAACATCACTCAAATGCGTATAGCAAAGGAGTGCAATAATTTTCCGACGTGTATCTTTCCGTCCAAATACAATCAAGGAAAGATTTAATAGGCCTTTGTTACGCTAAGACATTGTGAATTATCATCTATGGCTATGTCACTTACCGCTAGGTGGGATTATGGTCAAGCACTGGCGTCCAATAAGTAAAAATTACCAACGAATGTGATAAACGCCAATGTAAAAGTGTGACAAAATGGCGAGGTTCTCACTTGAGGATATTTGTTTCCCATGTGTGGATAGTCCTTCGAATTTTATAGCCGTATCATTGATACGAGTACTTTAATTTATTGATTCGTCGAGTTATGTCAGTATTTTTTTATTTCTACTACGGATATTCTCCTTACGTATTTTATTATTTCCAGAAATCGTGATCATAAGTTAAACAAAGCCTGTTGAATAATTTCGAGCCTTCGCACTTTTTAGTAGAGACCTGTACATCACACGCGACTAGGTGTCGCTATTTCCCTAATGTGGCCCAGTTGAGACTCGTTAGTTGACTACTCGGTCTACCTCACACTCGCCTAACTGTCCATTCGTGATTCGACATTTGACCTCTTGGTTGACACTGGCGTACCCTCGTCGAAGATTTAATTATGGGTATACATATTCATTAAAATTTTAAACGCTATATTTTCCGTAACGGATGTGTGTATATACGTGTGGGATATGAACGTATTACATTATGTTTGATTTATCCTTATCTTAATACCTACCTCTTTAATGTAAAAAGCAATATTTTTTTAGCGATTCTATCATCTTTGTACTTTCTTTATAGGATAAAGGTGACAAACGAGCACACAGTCCACCTGATGGTAAGTGGTTGCTGCGGTCCATAGACATTTACATCTATCCTCTATTACAAATCAAAATGCAGATGCGTTGTCACCCGTGTGGACTAAGATGGAATGCCTCATTAAAAAGGGCCTCCGGCCACCTGCACACACCAAGCGAAACGCAGAGGTAAACCTCTACTTCACGCTGGTATTCTGTGAGGTCGTGGTACCACCCCGGTTCGAGCAGGCCCATTCGTGCGACAGCAAAAGCTGCCGCGTGGCTCTACCACTGTTTAAAAGTACTATATCGTCCGTGAACTTCTGAGATCTCCTATCTACCTACAAACAAATTTTACAGTAGGGCCATAAAACTGATTTATTTCCTTTTCACGATGTTTTTTTATAAAACAAAAAAGTAGTTGGTCGGTTTTTATGTCATTTTATTAATTATAATTAAATAAAGTTAGTGCTGTTGTTTTTTTTTGTTTTATGTTAGTTAGGAGTTTTAAGTTTTCGAATTCAATACCAAAGTCAGATAGGAGATATTTCCTTTAGTTACTTAGGAGAAATCAACCCCCAAAGTGTGCATCTAACTTAAATTTTGAACTAAGGAAGAACAATAAAATACAGAAATATAATATTTATTTATGTTGCTAAAGGGAAATGTTACAAAATCACAATCAGACATAAATAAAAATATGAGAAACAAAACTTTAACTTAAACAGTCTTGAAAAAGGTTGCTTTAAAAATTAATTAACATTCTTAAAATTATTTCAAATCTGTGAGGTTTTTATAAAACTTAAAATAATCTTAGCAAGTAATTCGCATCATTTATCCAGCATGTTAAATCATATTTCTAATACTAAGGTAACATTAGGAATGTTAATGTTCATTATGAGGTAAACTGTCGTAAAAGGAATGACAGTCCAATGGGATAACAGACTTTAGCTCCTGTAAATGTTTATATTTTTGGTATGTGATAGGTATTCTATTCCTATGCAGGGATGCGTACTCTCTTATGATGGCAATTTTATTAACCCTTTGAGGGAGGCTATCCCAATCGGAGTCAAAGTCCAATTTAAACTTAATCAGGCCTGTGTTGTCATAAAAAATAGCCCTTATATCAGTAACTTTTGGATCTCCAGCTTTGCGTCCCGGTCGGATCGAAGTGTAGCGCCATGTTTCAGGAGCCGAATAGTTTTTGAAAAATGTATAGTCTACCATTACAGTTTCGTACTCACAAGGATTTTTGCGAGCTTCTTTGGAAACCGACAGGTAATCACTTGGTAAGTGGATTAGCCTATTTTTCAATTTCCTTTCTATAGCGCTATGTACACAATCTCCTTCCATCTGCGTGTGTCCGACTTCAAGATATTTTTGTATTATAGCCACTTGATGTTGCATGGAGAAATTTAATAAAGCATTCGATAATATATTGTTTCGGTTCTGGCTTGTGCAGCCATCTGAGTATATTATTATGGGTAGATGTTTGAGAAGGCTATGGCGGGTCAAATAATCAAAAATAAATGACGCATAGGTAGACGCTGATAGATCACCTTCCGTTACTGTAAACCAGTAACATGTACACTCATGAGATGCTAAATCATAGATGGTAAAATTATGTACACATAACTTTGTTTTATAGTAAACAGCACTAGCTGTGATAAACGGACACATTTTAACCGATTGTAAATCCATTGTTAAAACTATGCAGTTTCCCTTGATCGCCTCACTTTTATCCATAGATTTTTCTTCACGGGCTCGATTTTTTCTTCTTAGATGTGTTTGGTAGTCAATTTCGCTTACATTACCGCTCTGATGACCTACACAAACTCACACATGTCCTTCTTTATTGTGTGGATAGCTATATTCTTCGATTTGATAGTTTGATTGAATTTATTTCTAGCGTAAGGATCTGCATTGTTTTCTGAGCAGTATTGTTTATAAGTATTGTATAAGTGAGTGGTGTTGCGATAAATTGGTTCCAAGTAGACTTTGGTAGTGTTATGACGGTTGTAATGCGACGGCATTTTAGGTAATACATTGAAAAAGTTATCGAGAATGTCAAGTCTTTGAGACAATTGCGCTTTAGGACGACGGTTACGATTATTATTTTTTTCAGATAGATGCATGCCACTTATTCCTTTTTTTGCCCAATTTTGAACTGAAAATGTTCCAATACACAAAGTTTGAATAAACATTTCACGGCACACACGCTTCTTAGTTGTGGTTCCATCTACAGAATTAGTCACTGGAAGAAAATAAATGAAAGTACCAGCTCTTCTCGAATTTATTGATGTCTGCCTACCTTTTTCCTGAAAAATTATGTTGTTAGCAACATACACTTTTCGTTGATGCCAGTCCATATTGCTCCAGAATTGTCGAAATATCTTCTCTCTGTCCTCATCCCCTACTTCATCACAACATCTCAACTTACTATTTCTACAAAAATCTGAATTGCATTTAGGGCCAAGGACCCTTTGGTTTCGAATTTGGCTTTGTACTTTCTCACCCTTTGGTCTTTTGTAACCGACATACTCTTTCCCCTCCATCCTTAACCGTTTAGTAATACTTTTCTTCCAACTTTCGGGTTGAGCTAGTCTCTGTCTACGTCGGCCTTCAAACATATCTCCAAAGTGAACTACCTCTTCGTTCGTTTGCAGAGTCTCTTCATTTGGAGGGATATTTTCTGAATCCGAACTTAAAGCACCACGATCATTGGGTGGTTCGTAATCGCTGTCGTCATCAGGCGAAAAGTCCTCACAAGCATCTCTCACAGGTGGTGGTGAAGTTGGCCTCGGAGACGGTGTTTCTAATAGCGACGGTGAGTCAAGCGCCACTAGGTCTTCTAATTGAATGAGGTCATTGTCTGCAGTTAGTAAAATTTCCCCTAACTGAGATTCAATCCTTTCAAAAGAATGTGGTTCTGTTAGGACATCCTTTACCAAAACAGAAACAGGTGTATGAGACGTGGATGCCATATTCTCTGGTTCAGTTGGATTGCAAATTATATTAACGAGTGCATGTGCTCTGTTTCTTGATGCCATTATGACAAAATCTGAAATAAATAAGTTATCTTTTAACTACACAAAATACCAAATAATTTATGATCGTACTCCTCAGACAGGTTAAAAGATCGTAGATATTTAAGAAGGTAAAAGTAAGTACTAAACTTTTAAGAAATTTCTTCTAACTGCATTAATTGAAAACATAACTTACCAAATTGAAGTAAAAAGTGTTCAAAGAAATCACTCCTATCTGACAAAAAAACTTTAACCTGAAATAAATCATAGCTAATAATAATATACGTACCTACTTTATGAAACAAAATCAGTGAAACACCTTCAGTTAGCTATAACACTAATGTAAATACCAACGAAGTGATAAAAATACCAAAAAATACTTTTAAATGCCAAACGCCTGAATACTAAATAGCCGTGTACGCGCTTCGAGCAAACTGTTAGTTAGGAGAAATTTCCAGCAAAAATAGGGCGGCAAAATTTAGAAGGTATTTCTCCGAACGGATTGTGACCAAAAAAAACAAGTATTTTATTTAGGAGGTTAATGCATTCTATTGGTTCTGATCTCTGTCAAACGATGGCGTTAAAAAAGGTTTTGCGAAAAAATGCGAGTTAGGAGGTATCAGAAGTTCACGGACGATATGTAATAATGCATAATTAAGTTCCAAGATGTAACATGAGAGAATAAAGTTCATATAAGAAAACTTCAGTTAACCTAAAATAGTGGGATATAAATTTACTCAAGAGTATTAATAATTTTATTTCAGCCCAAGGACCATACAAAATAGTAGTGATTATGAAGGAATATAAATGAAATCAATAATTAATTAATTAGGGGTAGACAGCCGCGCCCGGGTTACGTCGTGGCACCCGTAACTAGCGAGCAACAGTCGATTTCCCAAGAGGTCCTCGTTCAATGTTGTAGTCATAGAAGAATTTAAAATACTCCGTAGAACTGAATATTCTATAACATTAAATAGTTCTAAAATTTCAAAAAGTATTTAATGGACCTAACTTTTACATTATCCGTACTTTGATAAAAGTATGATATGCAAACTACACTGGACGATATTTTTAAAACATTTAGTACTGAATAAATAATTTCGTAACCATCAGTTTTATGTCTACCTTTTTGTACAAAAATGAGTATTTTGTCGACACTCGTCATGCTGATCTGGTGGGTTTTCGAACGCTCGGTCGATACTCTAACTCTATTGATAATAATGTCCTACAGACCGGATTTTGGTCACGGCAGCCAATGTACAAGTGTGTGCGCAAGCACAGGTGCATTCTCTAATCCTTCACTCTCATAGTCAGATGGGACTGCAATCTCACACGAATTGAGTGGAGAATGCAGCCAGATTCCTACTACTGACAATTTCTTGACTTAAAACCCAATAACCGATTTTGAAAATATAAGCAAATACGAGTTTATTATTTAAAATAAGATGGCAGTATAACAGCATTTCTTTTGGAATTACTTTCAATCGAACAGTGGTTCTTTTTGATTCATAATCAATGACGACGGTAGCAGGCCGCTCCCGCCGCGTTATTTCGCCCATTAAGGCACCTGTCATGTGAGTTTACAATAAGTAAATAAGGACGTACCGGTAACAGGGATCGCTGTTATTGCCACACTATTGGCGACAATGGGGTCGCTTTGTTTACGGGAAAAATTAGCAGAATTGCTATTAGGCAAGGTAAATCGGACGATCATCTGGAAATTGTTAGGGGATGTTATTGCGTTGTCGTTGAAATAAAGTAAAGTTAGTATAATTGTTCTGTGTCCTTTTGCAGTCTTCATTTTAAGCACTTGTTTACGAAAAAAATATTACTTTTGACAATTAAATCTCACTTAAAAAATTACACTATAGCCATGATCCAGGGATAGATGCCACGAGTATAAAACAAATAAGATAAATATTATGTTCATATTGATGTTAATAAGATAAGCAGATTTCCACGACTATGAAAAATTATAACATAGTTATTATTTTCATATTATTTGAACACTGGCGATCCACCCCGGCTTTGCACTATTGATTTCTAGATCTTTACAACAATACCACCTATCGGGTCCAATCGTGAATCTAAACCACTCATTAACCAACTTAATCACACGCACACAATTTCATCAAAATCGGTCCAGTCTAGAGGAGGAGTTCAGTCACATACACACGGACGGAAAAACTATATAATATATGCATGTATTATACATATAAACCTTTCTCTTGAATCATTCTGTCTATTAATGAAAACCGCATCTAAATCTGTTGCATAGTTTAAAAGATCTAAGCTTACAGGCGGCGGGAAGCGACTTTGTTTTATGTAGAAAGAGAAGATAAAGTCATGATTAAGTTTGTAAGAATTGTAAAGTCTACTCAAACAGCATAAAAAGAGTCCATGTAAAGTAAAATAATTTTTTAATAAAAATTAAAAGCCGACTACAAAACACTAAATGTAATATAAAAATTTCCACATAACAGCTTTAAAAGTTGCTGCTAAAACATAGTGTATAGATAATTTAAAATTAAAAATTTTGTACAGCCGACTTGAATATAAGTTATTTAAGAATAACTCAAAACTATTGGTCTGACCTTGATCAAATTCATATGGGACCACACGAGAACTATCAGCTTTCATATAAAAAAATAATCATTCAAATCGGTTCTCCCAGTACAAAGTTATGAGGTAACACACATAAAAAAAGCATACAGTCGAATTGAGTACCGTCTCCTATTTGGAAGTCGGCAGAAAATGAAACAGGAGGTAGGCAGCATAAACACTGCTGTTGCTAACTCGCCTGCCAACCGTAGCAACTATAACAAAATCCACACTATAAGGCAATGTTAGGGAGGCCTACCTTCAGTAGTGGACTGGGTGAACTGATTTCGATGATTCTTTTTTTGTTAGAAAGCTAGTGCTTCTCATATGGTCCCATATAAATTTGATCAAGGTTTGACCAATAGTTTTTGAGTTATTTTTAATAATTAATATTGAAGTCGGTTGTACAATATTTTTAATTTTTAATTATATCTTTTTAGTTGTTTGTAGTCGGTTTTTAGTTTTATTATACGTTAATGTTTTGGATCTATTTAATACTTGTTATGGCTCATCCTTATGGTATAGTATGCTAATATTCTTAGTTGTTACGTATATAATATTATGTGCAATTTCATGCAATCTTAAACTGCACAACAACAGTCTCTGGACGTGGGTTGCTTGTCAGAATTTTCAGACATTACTTTTTAATCCTCACTTCTGATGATTAACAGTGAACGGACATTGTCCGATCACATCTAATTTCTTATAACCACGTGTCAACCCCGATTTGGGGTTCTTTTACTGCAGGAGTTCTACCGCTCGGGCCTTCGCTAAAAGAATGGAGCGAAGCGCTAACGCCAGCCGCGATACCATCTAGGTGGCCTGGCTTAACTAGCTGTTCTGTTGGCTGTCTACATAGTGGACCTGCACTATACCTGAATACCTAGGCAGATCCGCGTGCCTTAACACCTATTCCAATCTACCACGTTAGCCAGCCAACGGTACCTCATTCTCGAACATTTTACGTCCATCAGTGATTTTTTTTAAATACTAGTAATGCCATTAAACATTACTAATATTCCCTGTTACCACTTCTGGTAAGCTTAAAATGCTTGTGTTAGAAGTGGTTCACGACAGTAGTTAATGGTGGATTCGAACCCACGACCTTTCGAGTTCGCGGTTCGCGCCCTGCCATTAGACTACTGACGTTTACTCAATTTTGCTCACTGAATTATAAGTGCACACCCTAAAGAGTGAGATGTAGGCGGTGACATGTACGGTTAAATCCACGATCTAACCGTAACTACTAAATATTATAATTACTCTTAGTAGTAAAACTATTATCCTGTTTGTTTTATTTAACTTTTTCATAATTATAAATTTTAGCTATACTACCTAACCTAACCTATTACTTGTACGTATAAATAAGATTCAATTGTATATCTGTAATTTTGAACTAACTGCCTTCTATTGAGCTCAGGGGGTTATTTCTATAATATCAAAACTAAAATAACAATTTTTAAAACTTTTGTCCATCTGTGTATCTGTCCTGGCTAATCTTCGGAATGATTTAACCAAATTTAATGTTACTTCAAAAACAGAGAATAATTACTGGAGTGCTCTAGACTAAAAAATATTAATATTGTGGTATTTATATAATATTTTTGTTAAATTTAAAAACTGATGATATAATAGAATTATTACATATCTGCAGGTTTATTTGAAGTTAGTTTGTGTATCTGGGGTCAAAGTTTACAAGAGATGGAAAGTGTGAGAGTGATATCGAAAGAAGAGTGAATGCAGGAAACATGGTGAATGGAGCTTTGCACTCCTTTATGAGCAGTCGGAAGGTGTCTAACAAGGCTTGATTGGCTGTGCATGAGGGGGTGTTGGTTCCGACACTCATGTACGGAAGTGAAAGTTGGGTATGGCAGAAGAAACATGAAAGCAGAATAAATGCAGTTGAGATGAGAGCATTAAGAAGTATTATAGGAGTTAAACTGAGTGACAGTATAAGAAATAGTGAGATAAGGAAACGTTGTGGTCTGAAAGAAGATGTAGTGACAAAAATTGAGAAAGGTATGCTGAGATGGTTTGGCCACGTCGAGAGAATGAATGAAGAACGATTGACGAAAAAAGTGTATAAGGCGAGTGTGAATGAAAGTGTTGGAAGGGGTAGACCTAGGCGGACATTTCTAGACCAAATTAGGGACGTCTTGAAAAAAGGCCAGGTTAAGAGTACCCTAAACCGTAGAGCATGTATGAAGGGAATAATGAAAGTGGACGAAGCGAAACAAGTATGTAAGGATCGTAGCAAGTGGAAAGAAGTGGTCTCTGCCTACCCCTACGGGAAAGAGGCGTGATTATATGTATGTATGTATGTATGTATTTGAAGTTATACGGGGACGAAGTTGCTGGTAAAATTTAGTTCTTAAATTAATACATAAGTAATGTTTTATTATATTTGTTTGTATAATAAAAAATAATATGACATTTATGTACGTGTACGTCCAAAAAAAGAAATAAACTGAAAACAAAAGTGATCTCATAAATTGTATGTAACAAAGACTACATTATTTACGCAATTTTAAAGGCTTTTTAAAGAGAATTTTAGCCTTTATATTATGAGATCCGAAGTAACTCAGGGGCCCACTATAAATTTCACAGTAAGCGAGCAACCCGGGTTCGATCCCTACCGGCACCAATGATTAATTGCAATTTTAAATGCTGATTTACCACGTGCGTAAAGGAAAACAAAACAAAAACCTGCGTGTCTAAAAAATTAAAAAAAATATATTTCGAATACATGTCCGCTAACACGCAACACGAAAGGAAGTCTGTACTCAGAAGAGGGATGTAAATAGGTTGTAACTTTATCTTAACTTTATTATTAAAAAGGGGAAAGACAAAAAAAAAATTGGAAAAATTTGAATAGTATAAATCTTGATCCAGAGGTCATTTCAATAAAATATATCCGTTTACCTTTATGTCGGTATAAAAGATGAAATAAAAACAATAAACCGGCGCGGTTCGTCCCGGCGGACACATTTTCGCCCCAATAATACTTTTTATCATATTTATTGACTGATAAATGGAAAAGTTGTTTCGAGTGCATTTGTATGTTGTTCCTAACTGTATAATGCTTTATGTCTGACAGTAACATCTATTTAAAATGCATTAAATAAAGGAAATTTTAAATAAGGGTGCTAGAATTTTGGATACATGTCATGCAGCAAATCTTTATTTAAATCATGCATTTTAAGAGCTTTTCATTTTATTTAGCTGCTTCGCTCTGATAAATAACGTTAACATTTATGAGATTTTAATTCATGTTTGCTTTTGCTCTCACTTGCAACATCTGATGCAACAATTAGGATATACAATCATCATCATCATCATTACAGCCCTTCACAAATCCACTACTGAACATAGGCCCCCCCCCCAAAGAATGCCACAAAGCACGGTCCTGAGTCACCTGCATCCATCGACTTCCTGCATGTCTTACCAGGTCATCACTCCACCTAGTGGGGGGACGCCCTACACTTCGTCCGCCAGTACGAGGCCGCCACTCGAGAAGCTTTTTTCCCCATCGGTTGTTGGTTCTTCGAGCTATATGGCCGGCCCATTGCCACTTCAGCTTACTAATCCGTTAGGCTATGTCAGTCACTCTGGTTCTACTGCGGATATCCTCATTTCTACGTTTATCACGCGAGAAACTCCGAGCATAGCTCTCTCCATAGCTCGCTAAGTGACCTTGAGCTTCCTCATCCGGCCAGCAGTGAAGGAACACGTCTCAGTTCCATGTCATCATTGGCAACACGCACTGGTTGTAAAGTCTCGTTATCAAGTTTTGGGGTATACCTGACGAGAAGATGTGTCGTAGTCTCCCGAACGCTGCCCAGCAGAGTTGAATCCGTCGATTGACCTCTTGGTCGTAGTTGGACTTACCTAGTCGGACTATTTATCCCAGGTAAACATATTCGTCAACAACTTCGAGCTTAGTGCTCCCAACAACTACCGGCATAGGTGTGACATGGACGTTAAACATGATTTTTGTTTTGTCCGTGTTTATCTTAAAACCTATCCGTTGGGAGACACTATTAAGGTCATTCAGCATAGTGCTTAGGTCCTCCAGCGATTCTACCATAAGGATTAGGATATACAATGCTAACTTCCAAATATAAATATATACATGTATATTACTTCTTTTTTTACCTATTTTAGATCTTTGCCTAAATTTTAATGTAATTTTAAAAACTAAAGCAAAAAAGTTTGCATAGCTTATATTAAAAGTTTTTTTAGCTATAAACGTCAGTGTTTGCCTACAATCTCATCTGTTATGGTCATGGTATGTGATTTTGTAGACCTATATATATTTTAAGCGCACTATCGTAGCTTAACTGACCTCTTCATCAACTGGCATCCTCTTTTGTCTAAAGGAGACTCACTTTGAACCAAATCAACTAACTACTATATCCATGATTATAATCAAATAAAAGAAAAGAAGCCGGTAAATTATTTCAATCCTTTGTGGTATGTGCGCATTATACATAATACAAGTCGTTAAGTTCGATTACGTGGTAAGTTGGCAACATAGAGGGAGACGTGGTAGAGACACGCGGTAGAGTTAAGTTTTAGAGTCACATGTTACAGCTAGGTGGTGGAGCTACGTGGTAGGGCCACATTGAAGAGCCACGTAGCAGCGTATTATGGTTGCAGTGCGAGTGGTTCAGCTAAACTTGAAAAGGACTACGGTCGCACAGAATTTTTTTTTTTTTTTTTTATAGAATAGGGGGCAAACGAGCATGCGGCTCACCTGATGGTAAGTGACTACCGCCGCCCATGAACAACCGCAACACCAGGGGAATTGCAGATGCGTTGCCGACCTTTTAGAAAGGTGTAAGCTCTTTTCTTGAAGGTTCCTAAGTCGTATCGGTCCGGAAAATTCGCTGGAGGTAATTGATTCCACAAGGAAGTCGTGCGAGGTAGAAAACTTCTTCTAAATCGCACAGTCGTGGACCGCCAATCATCCAGATGGTATGGATGGTAACGCGAGTTTTGTCGCGATGTGCGATGGTGAAATTTAGCGGCTGGAATTAGTCCGAACAATTCCTCAGAGCACTCCCCGTGAAAAATGCGATAAAATACGCAAAGAGATGCAACATCTCTACGCAGTGCCAGTGTATCAAGCCGATCAGAAATAACTCGGTCGTCGACGATTCGAACCGCTCTGCGCTGGATGCGGTCAAGTGGAAGGAGCTGGCACTGGGGTGCCCCGGCCCAGAGATGAGAACAGTATTCCATGTGGGGCCGAACTTGCGCTTTGTAAAGTTGCAAGCGATGTGCCGGCATGAAAGTTACAGAAGACTTTAGAGATGGAATGGAGAGGTCATCTTTGACTGTTCTTGTCCTTATTGACTTTTCGAACGCATTCAATTGTGTTGATCACGACTTACTTCTTGAAATACTTTCACGACTAAATTTCGCTTCGTCAGCACTGAACTGGTTTTCCTCTTATCTTCGCGGTCGCCAGCAGGCTATTCGATCTGGTCAGGATTTTTCCGACTGGTGCGACCTATCTCTGGGTGTACCGCAAGGCGGCATTCTTTCTCCTCTCTTGTTTTCGGTGTTTATCAATCTTCTAACTACCCACCTTCAATGTTCTTACCACCTCTATGCTGACGATCTCCAGTTATACTCACAAGCGTCCTTGGCTGAAATTGATTCTGCCATCGCAGCTATTAATCGTGACTTACAACGTATATCACACTGGTCACAGCGCTTTGGTATAACAGTAAATCCCAATAAATGCCAGGCTATCGTCATTGGTAGTCGTCGAATGGTGTCGCAACTTAATTTATCTGAACTACCATCCATTTACTATGAAAACTGCGTTATACCCTTCAGAAATAATGTAAAGGATCTGGGTTTAATTATCGACCCGACTCTTAGTTGGATATCACAAGTGTCCGAGGTTTGTCGTAAAGTCACAGGCATACTTCGTTCCTTCTATCGCCTTAAGTTCTTTCTGCCTCCTTCAACTAAACGTCTTCTCGTCCAATCTCTAATTCTTCCATTATTTGACTATGCCGATGTTTGTCTTACTAATATTTCTCAGGAGCTGCTAAATAGATTGGACAGGTTACTTAACAACTGTATCCGATTCATCTTTGGCCTGCGCAAATATGATCACGTTTCAGAATTTCGCTCTCAGTTAAAGTGGTTGACTATACGCCAGCGCAGAGATTTTCGAATCCTGTCCACTTTGTTTTCAGTTCTTAATGATCCTTCCTCACCCCTTTATCTAAAAGAAAGATTTCAATTCTGTAGTGACACCCATTCTCTCAATCTCCGTTCTTCACACAGTTTAATCCTGTCTACTCCTCTCCATCATTCTGGGTCTATGTCAAATTCTTTCACAGTTACTTCTATTACCCTCTGGAACAAATTGCCTGTTGACCTGCGAACAATACCTGTCAAAAATGTTTTTAAAAGAAAACTATATGAGCATATCCGTAGCCTACAAAGTTAAATCAACTTTCTTTATATGTTTATAGTTATTTATATATACATTTCTTGATATATATATATATATATATATATATATATATGTGTGTGTGTGTATATATATGTGTATATTTTATGTATGTGTATATATTTTTGAACTGAATAATATCATTACAACTTAACTGCCCAAACTCACTTTCTGTTCTACCCAAGGTTAGCTGGTAGAGAATGCCATATAGCATTAAGCTCGCCTTTTGTACAAATATTTGGTGCAAAAGAAATACTGTCTCGCTCTGCTGAGCACGCCAAGCTTTTTAGAGGCCAATTTGGCCTTCCCTTCCAAGTGATAATACTTAATGAATACCATCTTGAAATTAAATATGCTTATAAAGAGATATAACTTCTTTTTGTGTTTAACAGGGTAACGTCTGATGAGAATTAGAGGCACAATATAATTCATAATATAATCATTATAAAATGAAGATATCAAATAGCTTCTATAAAAAAGGTAAGGTTTAATGTAACGGTGTTCTAATTGACATACTTTAAAAATATTTATATGAATAAAAAAAAACTTATACGAGATAACTTTTCATATCTTTGTGCTAAAGATAAAGAGAGAAACTTGCGCAACTAACCGTCAGCTTTCTATAATTCAATATAAGTTAAATTAAGTTTAGTATTATTTGAAAAATGATCCAGCAATGGGCCTAATGGCTTAAAAAGCGACTTAAATTTTTGTTTAATTTAACCCTATTCATCATGTACCGTGCCGTGCCGTGTAGTGGCGGTTAAGAATATCCACTACCCCATATCTTCCCGTGGGTGTCGTAAAAGGCGACAAAGGGACACAGGCAGGAGATGGGCAGCAGCATCTTCCTGGTAACGGCAAAATACAATAAAAAACTGCGGTTGCCAACCCGCTTGCCAAGCGTGGCAACTATGGCAATATACCCCCCATAATGAAAGTTACGAAGAGACGGCCCCCAGTCCCCGGCGGCCCCGCTATTCCTGGCTACGGTGGCGACCATGGCAACGGCGGGGCAGGGGGTGCTAAGAATCTCCGGTGGAGGTTCGGTTGCCACCTACAACGACTTGACCTGGCAACATACAACGCACGGACCCTGAGGACTGACGAGAAGATTGTGGAGCTGGAAGAAGAGATAGACAAGTTACGCTGGCATATTATAGGATTATCCGAAGTCCGAAGAGAGGGGGAGGACACGGTAATCCTCGAATCCGGCAACTTGTTCTATCACCGGGAGGGCGACCATCTGTCCCAAGGAGGTGTCGGATTTATCGTCCACAAGTCTCTCGTTAACAACGTTGTAAAGATTGAGAGTGTGTCGAGGAGGGTTGCGTACCTTATACTCAGAATCACCAAACGGTATTCGCTGAAGGTCATACAGGTTTACGCACCAACCTCGGCACACCCCGATGAGGAGGTGGAGGAAATGTATGAGGATATCTCTAGAGCCATGCATTCCTCCAAAACCCAATATACGGTGTTAATGGGAGACTTCAATGCAAAACTAGGCACAAGAGAGAACGGTGAGCTGAAAGTGGGGAAATTTGGAATAGGGCAACGAAACCCAAGGGGCCAGCAGCTGGCCGACTTCATGGAGAAAGAGGGACTCTTTATGATGAACTCTTTCTTCCAGAAGCGGCCCCACAGGAAGTGGACCTGGTCGAGCCCCGACGGTTCGACAAAAAATGAGATTGACTTCATTATGACGACCAAACGACAACTGTTCAGTGATGTCTCAGTGATCGCGAGGGTGAAAACCGGCAGCGATCACCGAATGGTTAGAGGCACACTGAACCTAAACGTTAAGTTGGAGAGGTCTCGTCTAATGAAGTCAACGCTCCGTCCCCCTCGTGCTCTAATCCAAAGTCCCGAAACCTTTCAGCTCGAGTTACAAAACCGTTTTCAGTGCCTAGAAGACTGCAATGAAGTGGACGATTTGAATGACAAGCTCGTGGAAACTGTCCATGCGGTCGGAGCTAAGTTCTGCAACACCCGCCGCAGAAGAACACAAAAACTCTCCGATCACACTCTTAATCTCATGGCTGTTAGACGGGAGATGAAGCTACATTCTTCAACAGATTTGACAGCATACAGGCAACTGAACAGACAGATCTCCAAATGCATGCGGCGGGACTTACGCAACTTCAATACAGCTCGTATTGAAGAAGAGATCGAGCGGAACCAAGGCTCCAAAGTCTTTGCCAGAGATCTGTCTGCCAGAAAGAGCCAACTGTCAAAGCTGAAGACCGAATGTGGCAGCATCGTTTCCGGGGCACCTGAGATTTTGAGTGAGATTGAGAGGTTCTATGGGCAGCTGTACACGTCATCGTTGGAGCCACACGCAAGTGTGAGTAACGATCCAAGAGCGAGTCTTATCCGACATTATTCCGATGATATCCCGGTCGTCAGTCTGAGCGAGATTAGAATGGCTCTCCAGCACCTTAAAAACGGCAAGGCCCCAGGCGAGGATGGAATTACAGCGGAGCTTCTGAAAGCGGGTGGAAAACCGGTACTAGAAGTCCTTCAGAAGCTCTTTAATTCCGTCCTCCATGGTGGCATTACACCGGAGGCGTGGAGCAGAAGTGCGGTGGTCTTGTTCTTCAAGAAAGGCGACAACGCTCTCTTGAAGAACTACAGACCGATTTCCCTTCTGAGCCGCGTCTACGTGCTGTTTTCGAGAGTCATTACGAATCGTCTCGCGCGCAGACTTGACGACTTCCAGCCTCCCGAACAAGCCGGTTTCCGAAAGGGCTTTAGCACCATAGACCACATACATACCCTACGGCAAATTGTACAGAAGTCCGAGGAGTACAATTTGCCACTATGTCTGGCGTATGTGGACTATGAGAAAGCCTTTGATTCCGTCGAAATTTGGGCGGTGCTGCAGTCCCTTCAGCGGTGCCAAGTTGACTGTCGGTATATCGAAGTGTTGAAGTGCTTGTACAGTAGGGCTACGATGGCTATCCGAGTACAGAACCAGAGTACGAAACCTATCCAATTGCAGAGAGGTGTAAGACAGGGTGACGTCATATCCCCGAAACTCTTCACCGCTGCATTGGAAGACGTTTTCAAGCTTCTGGACTGGAAAGGATACGGTATCAACATCAATGGCGAGTACATCACTCACCTTCGATTTGCCGACGATATAGTCCTTATGGCAGAATCGCTGGAGGACCTAAGCACTATGCTCAATGACCTCAATAGTGTTTCCCAACGGATAGGTCTTAAGATGAACATGGACAAAACAAAGATCATGTTTAATGTCCATGTCACACCTATGCCGGTAGTTGTTGGGAGCACTAAGCTCGAAGTTGTTGACGAGTATGTTTACCTGGGACAAATAGTCCGACTAGGTAAGTCCAACTTCGACCGAGAGGTCAATCGACGGATTCAACTCGGCTGGGCAGCGTTCGGGAAGCTACGACACATCTTCTCGTCAGACATACCTCAAAACCTTAAAACGAAATTGTACAACCAGTGCGTGTTGCCAGTAATGACTTATGGAACTGAGACGTGGTCCTTCACTGCTGGCCGTATGAGGAAGCTCAAGGTCGCTCAGCGAGCTATGGAGAGGGCTATGCTTGGAGTTTCTCTGCGTGATAAACTCAGAAATGAGGATATCCGCAGTAGAACCAGTGTGACCGACATAGCCCAACGGATTAGTAAGCTGAAGTGGCAATGGGCCGGCCATATAGCTCGAAGAACCGACAACCGATGGGGAAGAAAGGTTCTCGAGTGGCAGCCTCGTACCGGCAAGCGAAGTGTAGGGCGTCCCCCCACTAGATGGAGTGACGACCTGGTAAGATATGCAGGAAGTCGATGGATGCAGGTGGCTCAGGACCGTGCTTTGTGGCATTCTTTGGGGGAGGCCTATGTTCAGCAGTGGACTTGTGAAGGGCTGTAATGATGATGATCATGTACCATCGTAGAGTCGATTGTTAGAAACAGCTTAATATTTTTGTACGATACTAAAGATGTAAGAGTGTCATTCATTAGGCACAGCCTATTAAAAGTCCACTTCTGACCATAGTTCTTATCCATAGATTGCCTTTTAGTTGGGCTTGCCAATATTGCCACGCTTGGCAGGTGGACCATAAATCGTATATCCGGTAATGATGATGAAATAAAAAGATATAAGTTGTACATTACATGTGTTTAGTTATTTACACATAAATAAACACACAACCTTAGCGTCAGACTTTTAAAAGTCCATCGCTATATATAAGCCTTTTCAGGAATGCTCCATCATACATTAATTTTTTGAATAGTCGCGAGATGAACCAGCACACCTCTTTACCTTAATATACTTTATCTCTATTTCTTAAGAAATTTAATGAACGATGTTAGAACGAATTAAGTATCTAATTTCAACCAATTTCTGTCTAATTAATTGGCGTTATATACATACTATATCTTTTTAATTTGAATATTAAAATGATTACATTAAATATGTTTTAGAAATTTGATCGACGGACGGAAAAAAAGGTTCTGTTGTATCTAGCCTCGAACCGTTTAGCAGAGTATAGGGCGGCTCCCCACTAGATGGAGTTATTTATTTATTTATTTAAACTTTATTGAACCTTACACATTAAGTAAAGGAACAAAAGGCGGTGTGGAGTTATCACCTAGTAAAAGTAGTAGTAGAGAAGATATGTAGCTCGTCGATGTTCAGAACTGTGAAGTTGTGTAAGTGCGTGTACTTAAATAAAATGTCTATGTAACAAAATGTGAGTAACAAATTAGATTTTGGTTTATAACGGGAATAGAACGCTACATAAATCGACACATCTCAAAAGAAATTGTGAAAACATATTCTATTTATATAAAAAACAGGTGCCTTTGAGTACAAAGCACTACTGGTGATCCCAAGTGGCATTAACAGATAACACATATCGTATGCGTATCGGGTAAAAGCGTGGGGAATTCAGATTTTCATTCAATGCCACTGTCGCAACTCGAATTTCAAAGGGTTTTTTCGTTCGTGACATCTCAACCTAGAATAGGGTAAAACAACGCGATGGTAAAACATTAGTTTTACAAAATGTATGATGTGAAGACTTTAGACTGCAACGAATACATTTTAATATAACATACTTCTAATACATACCGTTTCCTTTATATAAATCATAGGTTCTACAGAAGGTTGACAAATGAGCACACAGTCCAACTGATGGTTAGGAAAGCCTTATTTATTTATGAATGAATTTCACGAGTACGCTGGTGTTCTCTGGGAACGTTGTCCTTCTACGGTCAAGCCGACCTAATACTTTAGCCAAGTTAATACGCAGCAACCGTGACTCTACCACGTAAGCATATGTCTTATTGAATAAGGGATTGTAAAGTTGTAAAGATCGTACGTATACATAATATATCAATTCGTTATTGTTCATGATAGGTAATTACAAATCCAATGCTGAACTTAGGCCTTCCCTATAGATTGCTTCATATGTTATTTGCCATAGTTACTGCGTATTTTTTTATCATTATGAAAGTGTTGTCAGAAAGGTATTGATGTTTTATCTTGTTTTAGTTTTTCCTCTGTCACCTTGTACGACGCGCACGGGTTGATAAGGGGTAGTGGAGTTTTTTATGCTGCCACAACACAGCAATAACTATATCAAAAAGCATATACAAACTGAGGACATAAGAGATGGAATGTTCAGTATTCTAGTGTTTTAAGAACCCCTAAATTCAATTAACGTTCGAGACAGCTTCTAATATTTCTTTTAGTAATTGAATGGGACGCGAGTCGGTAATAAAATTGTAATTAAAAGCTAACTATTTTATACTAGTTGTATCTCCCTGAGGGTGCATATTAAGTAGACAGATATGGCGCGCATTTGTTTACTAAACTAAAAATAAAGTATTAGAATTTATTACGATGTCGTACCAGACCTTATTTAACTGCAGTAATATACTGCAGTATGGGCAAATAACAAGATAATGCTTAAGTAAGATCATTTACATTATTTTGAGTAGGCACTCATAATGATTAGCTAACTTGCGCGTAACATTAGATGTGACGTCAAATTATACGTGTAGCTTCAATTCCGAAGGAAATGGTAGAAAAAAAAATAATTAAAAATATATTGCAGTTCATGAGAAGCTAAATAAAATATACTATGTTTTAACAAGTTTTTGTCTTTTTATGAAAACTTACCATAATTAATACTTACTATCAAAAACTTTTAGCCAGTAGCAGGATTTTCAAAGGCACAGCGTGGTTCCATAACTAATACAACCCTTTACTATCTACGTCACTTATCCGTCCAAAAACATCGGACGTTGCCTTTTAATTTACTAAATTTGCTAATTAAGCCCACTTACTTAACTTCCATTAGTTAAACTCCGGGTATCATAAGTCCCGGTGTGCATTATAATAAGTTATTACAACATAATTTATTATTCTGTCATTACCGTGACATGGTCGCGTGTCGCCATGTCATAAGTTAACGCCATCTAGTCTACCGTCGTTTATTTCATTGGACATAGTGACAAAAATTCTGTTTACTTTTCCCTCGGTGTAACAATGACGTTGCAGTATCTCGCTTAAAAGTAAAAAATAACCAGAAGTGATGTGCGCCTCCCTAAAAGTATCGATACTAGATTTAATAAGTTATAGCGAATAACTCGATTATGTCCTTGTGTTTAGATTATAAAATATTATTAATATTTTTGATACTACAGTAAAGGCTACAAAGAAATTATCGTATTCTCATGGGTATAAAGAGGTGAGGTGAGTTTGCGTATAGTATAGTAGTTAACATTTTTACAAACGAGATTGCTAACGATTTTTACAAACGAGATTGATAACGGCATTTAATAAATGAATAATGCCAATGAACACTTCCAACCGTCTTCTATATCACATTTGGGAAGTAAGATAAAGTTAATAAGAAATTTAATAATATTTCAAGACTTCTAATTACATTGTTTTTCATATCCTTCAAACAGGAAAATAGCAGTGGTCAGGATTCTCTGTTTATAGCGTTAAACACAATCATTTACCCGCGATAAGGAGCAACGAAACCGAATAAAAACCGGACAAGTGTATATAGGACTCGTGCTCTGAGGGTTCCGTAGAAATTTAGTTATATATGTAGATAGTTTCTCCAGCCCGGGAATAGAGAGCAAGATTTCGGTGTCGGGAATTCCGATTTCTAATCTACTACGACTACAATGAATTTCATGTTTGCATTCAGTTATATTTTTCTATTATTCTTTTGATAAATGACGAATACCGTAAATTGACAAAGATAATGAATGTTTGTATTCGATAGGTGCTTATGGCAATGTAAGCAGTAAGGTAAGTACACACTTTCACCAAATTATAATCAACTTACTGAGGTATGATATGCTTACTAAAATTCATAAGTTACAGGTAGGTAAAGAACATCGCTCTAACGGAAAGGTAAGTCGGAATTAAATGGAAAAACTTAGCGACATGTACCAGATAGGTTTTGAGGAGTGCGTTTGCGAGTATTCAAAACTATTACATAAATGGCTGTATCTTTCGATCACGTCGACTAAGAAGTATGAATGTTTACAACTTCAAGGGAATGTAGACTTTGGTTCATTTTCATCATAATTTAAACTTGATACCTCTACCTGTTCCTAGTAAAAGGGTGTTGACAGACGGACAGATGATTTCCATTTTTTCCATTTCAGATACGGAACCCTAAAAACAAATAAGACTTTCATGAAATAAAAATAAAGATGTCTTTTAATTTAGAAAATATTTTTTGTAATAATATTATATTCAGAAAACATTTGTATTTCAAATTAATAAGACACATCCCTAAAGTCGGAAATAATGTGAATGGTGATGAATATAATTAATTTGTTTATGAGCTTTTGAGCGGCTCCTGCTGCTTTCTTGTGTTTAGATTGTGAGATTACATAACTTAATGAATTATATTTAGTATTCCTACGAGCTTCACAAAAGCAAAATGGCTCAAGGGTTGGGCGTTCGCTTTAAATCTCATAACTCGCGAGTAATTTGGGTACGAGCTCAGCAATTAGTACTTGTTAATTGTAATTTTACGCACTAATTTACAACATATGAGAAGTTCGTGTCAGTAAAAAAATCTCGATGATACCTACTTTTCTGAGGAGTTTAAATAATATGTTTCTAGGACATAATATTGTGTCGCATTCAACATCTTTAATTTTATCTAAAATATATTTATTAAAATTGCCATGCGATTACTTGTATGTTTTTTAAAAACTTTTTCAGATTTTAAGAGATTTTTGAAAATCGTAAAACAAATACTACGATGTGATAACTTACACAGTACTGTTGTGAATATATTTCCTAGGTGTGTATTGCGACAGGGAACCGCGTAGCAAACGCCGGCCAATATCAATAAGCCGTGGTAATTGATGGCTCGTACGATTTGATCGGACCACTCGTTTTTCATTTGTTTTACGACGGACGAGTCCCGCATTGACGTTACTGCGCCGTCTACTGTAATAGAGTATATTACAGTAGCACCTGAATGTTGGTCCTTTCCCGCAGAAACATATGTTTCACAGAGAACTTGCCTGTTCTTATATTATTTTATTTTTAAGTTATAATATTTTAGATATAACTCGTCGACTTTTAATTATAGAAATCCAACATTTCAGATACTAAATATTTTTTGTATAAAAATTGATTTGTTTATCAAATTAATGATCATTAACATTAATTAAACATGAATCATTATTATCACCTTTAATGCTGGATAATTTCTGTCGCAAAGAGGGATCCGACATAATCGCAAAGCTTGTACGGATTTTATCGCAATTAGTTATAACTTAAATCAAAATGTCAATATCTAAAAAAAAAAGATCTAACCATACCGAACAAGTGAAGCTGGCTGCCTGGGTCGGTCGCTAAGACGAGACTAGGCCGAAATGCATATAATATCTTATTTACTTTTAGTATTTGTACTGATTTTAAAGATACCATGTGTGGAGTGGGCTAAGCCCACGCTGGCCTTTTTATACTTGTCTAAAATAAATATTTAGAAGCTTTAGTGAGAAGAAACTTTCTGTAATGAGGGCTAATAATCTTCCGCTCACCAGATGTCGCTAGTTGACACTGAGATGAAGTTTTTTGTTATACATTGTCATGTAATTGAGAAATGGTCATAAATAAAAGTTTATCAGTTTCTAAAGTGTTTTAATACACAAGACAATGCCTCATTGGTTTGATCTTTGATTTTTTGCAAATTTTCAACTTTTTTTGTTTTTTTTTTTACTTTTATCAATATGTATATTAATTTTAATGTAAAATATAGTTCAGAAAAAATATTAACCTTTACATTTTTCGAATTAATTAACTTCCCCGCTATGAATTCTGTCAAATATTACACCTCATTTTCTAGCGGTGGCAGAAAAAGTAGTGGAAGCCCTCATTGGGGACCTAGACCTGATGAGGCTGATGAAAATTATTTTACAAAATGTTAACCATTAAGAAATTTTACATTTATTAATATAAGGGAGAGAATCCCTAAAGGCGTAAAATTCACCCTTTGTAAATATTTTATTTAAGTTGATAACAACTAATAAAAATATAAGACAGAAATGAAATAAATTTTCCTTGCATTAAGTTTCTGAGCTACGTAGTCATCACATTATCATCGCGGGGCTAATTAGTCGTAAAATGCCTTACTCATAAAAAAAATTGATAATCTATTTCACAATACAAAAGTCAATTGGGTCTTAAAAGACAAATACCATCAAAATTAACGAGCTCATACTCAGACTTTAATTTTAAAATTAACTTATATTATAAATTGGTCTGTTAAAGCCTATTATACGTCTATTATAGTACTTATTTGCTATTTTTTTTAATATGATAAGGGTGACAAACGAGCACACAGTCCACCTGATGGTAAGTGGTTGCTGCGGCCCATAGACTTCTACATCTATCCTCATCTACATTTTAATTTGTAATAAGAAATTAAAATGTAGATGCGTTGTCACCCGTGAGGACTAAGATGGAATGCCTCATTTCCAGTAAAAAGGGCCTCTGGCCACCTGCACTCACCAAGCGAAACGCAGAGGTAAACCTCTACTTCACGCTGGTTTTCTGTGAGGTCGTGGTACCACCCCGGTTCGAGCCGGCCCATCCGTGCGACAGCAAAAGCTGCCGCGTGGCTCTACCACTGTTAAAAAGCTATAGAATCGAAAAGCTTTGTTCCAAATATGTATCTTCGTCTTAACAAATATGATAGAGCTAAATTGTTTTACAAATTGTCATTAAAAAGCGGTCAAGTGCGAGTCGGATTCGCCCATGAAGGGTTCCGTAACATAGTAACATAATTCACGATTTATGACGTTTAAAAAAAACTACTTACTAGATCTCGTTCAAACCAATTTTCTGTGGAAGTTTACATAGTAAACACCATTTTACCACTTTGTAAGTGTCTCTCGCGCGAACTATTCAGTTTAGAAAAAAATGGTATAAGAAACCTCAATATAATTTTTGAAGACCTATCCATAGATACCCCACATGTATGGGTGTGATGGAAAAAAAGTTTTTGAGTTTCCGTTCTAAGTATGGGGAACCCCCAAAATTTATTGTTTTTTTTTCTATTTTTGTGTGAAAATCTTAATGCGGTTCACAGAATACATCTACTTATCAAGTTTCAACAACATAGTTCTTATAGTTTGAAAAAAAGTGGCTGTGACATACGGACGGACAGACAGACAGACATGACGAATCCATAAGGGTTCCGTTTTTTGCCATTTGGCTACGGAACCTTAAAAACAACATTACGTGCTTTTGGCCAATATAAGTGGTCAAAATAAATAAGCCACAACCATAAGAAATAAAAATATTATTAATAAACAATAATTCAACTTTATAACATAATATTAATTTTAATCATTATAAATAATGTACATAACATAACATACTTATACTGGTGGCCTATTTTTTTTACATAAGCATGCGGCGCAATTATGAAGTGCTGATCAGCGCCTATTAACAACTGCAACACCAGGGTGTAGTGTAGCCCCCACGACAATATATATAAGTGTTAAGGTAGAATAAGTTTAATTAGTTTTTTTATAGGATAGGGTGACAAACGAGCACAGTCCATCTGATGGTAAGTAGTTGCTGTTTATCATAGACATCCAAATCTATCCTCAATAAAGAATCAAAGTGGAGATGCGTTGTCAAGCGTGAGAACTAAGATGGAATGCCTCTTTTCCAGTAAAAAGGGTCTCCGGTTCTCTACACTCACCATACGAAACACAGCAATGTTAAGCTGCTATTTTAAGCTGGTATTCTGTGACAGCGTGGTCCTTCTCCAGTCGAGCCGACCCATTCGTGCTACTATTATACCACTAATATAGCTGTAGCATAGCTCTACCATGGAAAAAATAACTATATAATGATACTAAATCTTTAATTATACTGATTAAACTTATTGTACCTTAACGATAATATATAATGTCGTGGGGGCTACATTACATTATATAATACTACATACATACATTACACTATACCTGTAGAATTGCTGGTTAAAATAAGTAACAGTAACTGTGGTAGAGCCAAGCGGCAGCTTTTGCTGTCGCACGGATGGGCCGGGTCGAACCGGGGTGGTACCACGACCTTACTGAATACCATCGTGAAGTAGAGGTTTACCTCTGCGTTTCGCTTGGTGAGTGCAGGTGACCGGAGGCCCTTTTTACTGGAAATGAGGCATTCTATCTTAGTCCTCACGGGTGACGACGCATCTGCATTTTGATTTGTAATAGAGGATAGATGTAGATGTCTATGGGCCGCAGCAACCACTTACCATCAGGTGGACTGTGTGCTCGTTTGTCACCCTTATCCTATATAAAAAAAAAGTAAGCTCGTTTTTTGAAAGTCCCTACGTCGTATCGGCCGTCGAAAAATCGCCGGTTTTAAAAGATCCCACAGTGGTGAACCGCCAAACATCGCGATGTGAATTGGTAGAATTTGGTGGTTGGAATCAATCCGAACAATTTCTCACTTCCCGTGGTAGATGCAAAGGGATGCAACATCACTTCGCAGCGCCAGTGAATTGAACTGATCAGACAGAACTCGGTTGTCAAATATTAGGGCCGCTCTTCTCTGAATGCGGTCACATGGAAGAAGCAAGCACTGGGGTGCTCCTGCCCAGAGATGTAAACAGTATTCCATGTGAGACCGAACCTGCTATGACTGGTAACCGTGATACCGTTACTTCTATAAAAACATGTTTTATAATGTAATATTATAATTTTCTCTAAATTCAAAAACATCAGATCAGGTTTATTATATCACAAACCCAAAATATGTTTATTTCATGTTAAAATTAAGAACACTTAGAATTATGCAAATTAAAGGAAATAAATATAAACTTTAAAATTAAGGTTGAAAAACACCGGAGGCGAGACAACACCTGTATTACCATAACAAGACAACATTTGAATGTGAACAAATCGAATAACTCAGCTGCGGGGCCCGGAATTAAGTTATCCACTTTTTGCAAGAAAAGACGGACACGTTAACATATGAATATGACAAATTGTCCGGTGGCGGTCGGCGGCGGACTGTCCCGCGTCCGACAGAGTTTTACGGCACTCCAGGGACCGTGAGGGGAACAACTTGAAAAATTTTCATTCCGGCCGACTAGTCGAGGAAGAAAAACGGTCAGGTCACTCGTCAAAACTGTAACAATTTCTCAGAAACAATAATAGGATAAAAAGCCTGCCCCCCTCGCTTGACCACTGAAAAAGCTATTATGGGCACTGTCAATGTTATTTATTTGAACGCCGCACGTTGTGAATTTTTATTTTATCAAGGGATTTCAAGTTTTATTGGTTTCGTTAGGTGTACTGTCTCAGCTATCCAAGTTTTTGATTTGGGGGAAATTGATATTTTTTTTAATGCGAGCCATATCACGTGAATCATATTTTCATCTTAATCATAGACCGATCTATAAAAGTTATAGTTCAAGAAAAGAAATCAAGATACAAGATAAACGGCTCATTGGAAAAATATTTGGCTGCGTCGCTGCAGGCCGGGGGATCGAATCGTGCACGGAAAATGTGTTTGAATGGCCAGTAAATAATTTTTGTTACAATGTTTGTCCATGTGCAAAATGATACAAGGGAAATTCGCAGTGTACTTTTTTTTAAAGAACGAATTTTGAATAAGAAATTAGCTAATATTCAATATTTACACTGCAACTTACAAATTATGTGTATTTAGTCCGTAAAAAGTTATCGTCATTCAATGTCTTTAAATACTAAAAGATTACAATAAACTGTAAATATAAAAATGGCAACATTTACCATTCATGAAATCTAAGCATCCATAATACTTTTAGTTGTTCTTTCTTTCTTTTAATTGCAATTGATAAATTTAGGACAGTTATGAATATGTCATTCCTCTTCTTCATCAGTCCGTAAGAGTTTACTACTAGACCTGTGACCCTTCCCATTAATGGCGGACTTGTCATAATACCAGATCCCCAGAAGAATAGTCGGCAACCGCAGTGTTATTTTTATTCAGATTTGATGAGGGCTAATAATTTCCTACCCATCAGATGTCGCTAGTTTACGCTGAGGTAAAGTTTTTTTGTTACACAGTGTAATTTAATTGAGAAGTTGGTTTTTAATAAAAGTTTATCAGTTTCTATAGTATTAAATTAATACACAAAACAATGCGCCAGTGGTTTGCTCTTTAGCTTTTTTGCACATTTTTAACTTATTTTTAATTTTTCTACTTTAATGAATATGTGTGGTTTAGTTTAACCAATAACCTTTACATTTACCGAACAAATTAACTTCCCCGCTAAAAAATCTGTCAAATATCATACCTCACTTTGTAGTGGCGCCGCCCTGGTGGCAGAAAAAGTTGTGGATGCCCTCATTCAGTTCCTTTCTGTAGTCTCTTACGGTACCCAGGGAATGGTATAGGCTGGTAGATATTCTCACACTGCCACTACACGGTTAGAATACGGTTACAATACCAGACTTTTCATATTGACGCTGCTCCCTGTTATAGGTTTGATTTTTTACGTGTGGTGTAAACGGTATGTTTATAATTTCATCGATTTGAAAAAATCTTTTTGGCTTTTCGCATAGATGCCTCTTAGACACCTAGAGAAGAAAACAGGGTATTGTATCACATACACCGTCACCACGTGGCATATTAGCATGTTAAAATATGCAAACAAATAAATTGATTCCCTGGTTGGGCGGCATTCCAACGTAGCTCTTAGGGTCCAGAGCTGTTATGTTGTATCTGTGTATTTACTAACAAAATATGGATAATTTGAATCTGAATTAAAATTAAAATTTTATTATTATTAAATACAAAAAAAAATTTATTGTGTATAAAGACATCTGACGCTATCAATCACATAACAACATTTTTAAAGTTAGTGCCCACTATAGAGTATGTTCAAACTTATGGTATCGAAGCATGATCGAAAATAACAATTTTACTTCAAGCTATAACCAATATTTTGCAAATTGTGATACAAGTTCCAAACCGAACTACAGCTCACGTACAGCCGTATATAAAGTTGTAATGAAAATACTGATTTGTGACTTTGTGGCGACAGAGTAATTCCCAAATGGAATCAGGAAGAGTGCAGCCTCCGCCGTGGACCGAATTGCAAATACGCATATGTTGCCGTTCTTATTCTATCCAGTCGTTGAATATGTTGAAATAACGTTGACGACTCGATAATACGGTCGATAAAGGTAAATTAGACTTTCAGTATAGTTCGCGAATACAGCTTAAAATATATTTTAAGTAGGATGTCTAAAAATAAATTTTGTTTTTCTTAAACGTAAGAGTAGTTGTTATTAACTTTTTATAAGTTGTAGGTTTAGAGAAAGATATAAGAGCGTCGAAAAACTGTTGCTTTTTTAAATTTGTAATATTTATTGATATTATTTTTTTGAACTACCACTAGTTTGAGACAACTTTGGAGATCGCTTAGTGAATGAATTGAAGCCATGTGAATGTTATCGTGTACATTAAGTCCTTGAACATTATTGTATTGTGTTTTTTTTATAATACTACAGTGACAAATGAACTGACAGTACATCTGATTGTGACTACTGCAGTAGCCACAATAACACACACTAAAACACAGCACGGCAAGCACTGCTATTTTGCCGAAGTAAAAAGTCACACTAAAATCAAAAAGAATAATTGTTTATAAGTTTGCGTTTAAGTACTATACTATATTATCTATTCAGCGTCAGGGATAATTTTTCATAATAATCAAATGTGTGCTTATGGATCATATATATACCTAGTCAGGTCATAAATCCTGTCACATGTTTAATATAAAATAATTGAAACAAGTTTATTCATTATGTAACCATTTATATACCAAAATGAACTTAACAAAACATAAATTCTTATGACACTAAAGTTTATTCAAAATGACCTCCGTGAGTTTGAATACAGGCCTTCAATCTGCGCGGCCAGTCGTCTATCGCAGCACGAACGAGGTCCATGTCAATATCGGCGGCTGCCTTAATCAAGGATATCTTGAGTGACTCCAAATTGGGATGAGGCTTTGAGCACGCCTTTTCCTCCAAGTGTTGCCATATCTTGTAATCTAACGGATTCAAATCTGGACTGGAGGAGGGCCAGTCTTCGTGCCGGATGAAGTCGATTTCACGCGCCCCCAGCCAGTCTTGTGTGCTCTTCGCTCTATGAGCTGGCGCCGAATCTTGTTGGAATACCCAGTGCCTGTTATTGAACATGGTATGAGAAACAGGTTCCACAAGGTTCGTCAGGACTGTATTTTGACACACAACTGCGTTCGTTTTTACACCTTTCTCACAAAAATGTACCTCTGTTAAACCCCAATAAGAAACTCCCAACCATACCTTGAGCGAGCATGGAAAATGACCTCGTTGGACACGCGGAATACGGTTGCTCGCTTCGTCACTACTGTGTGCGTACACCTTATCATTTTGTTTGTTGTAGCTCTCTTCTACGGTAAAAATTTTTTCATCCGAAAAAAGAATTTCCCGATATTTTTTACCCGCGTACCGCTTCAACAAAGCGCGGCATCTCTTCAGTCTCAGGTCCATTAGACGAGCATTCAAACGATGTCCTGTTTTTTTCGATATGCCCGAAGCCTTAAGTCTTCATTTAACACCCTTTTCACCGTGGTTCTGCTTAACCCCATCTGAAGGGCTAACAGTTTCTGCTTACGTTTGGGATTTCTTTGAATTCGCGCCTTCACAGCTTTTATCACTGCTGGAGTACTAACAGACCGAGGGCGACCACTTCTTGACCTGTCATCTACACTAGAGTCTTCATTGTATCGTTTGATGGTACGATAAACGAATCTTTTGGTTATATTCAAATTTTTCAGTATGTCAAAAATTTGAATTGGCGCGTAACCGCAACGATGCAACGCAATAACTGCAACACGGTCTTCTTTAAGCGTCCACTCCATATTTAAAAATGAGTAAAATTCTAAAAAGTATACAGTTTTATTTTCATGAAAAATTCGAAATTCGAATTCAATAAACTTTTTTGTGGCCAGCATTCTAAAAGAAAAGTTTTTACTGTGTGACAATACTTATGACCTGACTGTGTATATATATATATATATATATATATATATATATATATATATATATATAAAACATATGGTTAAAATCCTGGTACGACTGGGTATTTTATAACAGGCAAATACTCGGAGGCCACAACATTTTCTCGCCTTTCCGATAGTTTCCTTTTCCGAAAATTATGGTACGAAATGGGATGATGAATAGAAAAACCACTGATGTACATTGCAATCCAGTTATCGCTTTTATATTTATAAAATGTTTAATGAACAAGTTTCTAATTTTTTTTATGCTAAGTTTGATTGCACCACATGATTGATTTCAACTTTACAATTAGTTCATAATTATTAATCACAATAAGTAAAATAATTAACACTCCTCAAATTAAGATATCGGTTATCAACATGATAAATACCAATTAAAGCGACAAAATATGCTTTGATCAATAATAGAAATTTCAAATTTTCAAAACCAATCCGAGGTCGCATTGGACGAATACGTCCACAAGATCGCCGCACCTTCCAATATAAATGTAAATAGGGAGGAACCCGACTGAAATATGACAGTTATAATTGCTTTATTGTACTTGGATCCCGGCTAGAATTGTCGCTCGGCGTATGCTAATTTTAATGTAGACTCAAACAGTTGATTTTTATGTTTTATTTTTATTAAATAATAATTAATTTAATTTTGTTAAATAATAAATTATTGAGGTGTATGCAACTTTTTAACTTTTAAGTGGTTAATTAATTGCAATGTATTTTTGAATATAAGTTTAATCAACATAATTAAACTTTGATTCAAAAGTATAAATTGACATGAATATGTAACATCTAGAATGTCGTCTAAGTAATATTAATATTTTCATTCTTTATTTTACCAAAAACCAACAGAATAAGATACACAGACCAAAAAGTACATCTCGAGAGAAGCCAAAACCATGCTCATTACAAGAGCATGCACACAAATGCTTAAAAACTACTGCTATTTTGTTTAAGCTGGAATTCACAACTTCGTCGGATTCAACTAAATTGTATTCTATATGTTGTTTGTTACAAATGCTTCTGCTCCGGCTCCTACAATAACTTGATTATGGTTTGGTCCCTTCTCAACCTGCAACGGATTACTCTCCTCTATTGTTGCACCAGTCCAGTGCAATGCAGGTGGTTCAGGATTGTCCCTTGTGGCGTTCCTTGCGGGAGGCCTGTGTTCAGCAGTGGACTTGTGATAGGCTGCAGGGATAACGATGATGATGATTGTTACACCTTTATTTGATAATTGATAAGATACGATAAGAAGTCTTTTGAGAAGAAGAATTTGGATACTAATATTTATATTTTAACAATTCCATTTTTTTTGTTAAATAACATTGCAAAAATCCACTTAACCACTCCACTTATCTTTCAGATAAACCATAACACAGCAAAGATTTAAACTGATATACAATTGAGATATTTTATAAACATTTGGTGGTGTAAACTTCGTTAAATTTGTTCAGTATTTTTGACATCGACAAAGCGTTGTTCAAGTAAACACATTAAATAAACTCCATCTAGTAGCAGATAGCCGCTCATAAATATTCACAAGTTACCAGAGACGCCTCATTTAGGACTCGCTGCCCCTCTTTTTTGCGTTATTGGATCAATCCACCAGAGGGTTGTTCGGATCAACTTATTACGACAAGAACTAGTTGATGAATATCGGCGTTAATGGAGCAGTTTTTATTAATTACAGGGAAAACGCTGAGAAAGTTTTCTAATATTTAACGTAGATATCGTTCATCTCAACACGATAATCAGCTTCTACTACTATTACTATATAGGAAAATATCTGAGAATGTTATTTTTATTAGTATTAAAAGATAAAATTAGGGACGATGTCACTTTTACTATATTTTGCTTAGTGTTAAGTTATATTCAACAACAACTAGCGATAACAATCGGAAGTTGTCGCTATTGCCGAAATTCTAGAATATCATTAATCATTGAGAGATGCTTTTAAATTTTTTGCACTTTCACCAAACTATTGTACGGTACGGTTGAAAGACAATTCAAATTAAATTTTGTATCTCTAAGTTCAAACCACTTTTAATATCCCGATTATGATATCAACAAGAATTTGCAACCGGATAAAATTTCATTATGGTTCTTCATAATTAGGAATTGAAAAAGGAATTTTCATTACGGTTCTGGTTAAGCTTATAACAATTATATGTATATATATATATATATATATATATATATATATATATATATATATAAAATAAAATATTTATATATATATATAAAATTTTTCACTGTCAAAAGCTACGTTTTAACTTATTTTATTTTGTTATTTAGAGGCCAATTCTGGCTTATAAATTTCAATAAAAAGATCAGTAAATATATAAGAGAGTTATTATAATAATTAATTAAAAAAAAAAATTTTGGATTTTAGACACAATACTCATTTATAAAGGAAAATATTTCTGCTACGTCGTTGTAAACTGTCAAAGCATAACGACTACAAATATTTTTTTATCAATATGGAATAAATCGAGGGAAGTACATAATGTGATAATATTTTATTTATAGAGTGAAGTGCTTTTATTTAGGCCGTAAATGATTGTTTCAGGGAAAGATGCGGGGTACAGCAGCAATTAAATATGAAGTTATGTAATATAAAGACTTTTGAGTGCTGTAGAGATTTGTTTAGTTTTTTTAATGAATATCTCTGCTCCACTATATTCTCAGCCGGATTTCCTACAGTGTCAAAATTGTGCCGACGGTAGGCTGTTTAAAGGTAAAAGGGGTATAAATATACATATTAAACGATGCCATAGTAAAAGTATTTCGGCTTCACAGGCTACCGTAGAAATTCATAACTCTATTAGCAATTCAACTAATGACACAAATTTTTCCCTTTTTTCGGAGCAAATTTACAATTATTATCGTAATGTACCCGTGGTTAAAAAAAATTCTAGAGGTGCAAGGATGCAGCTTGCTAAAGCATGGTCTTGCACTATTCAAAATTGTTTCACTAATAGTTTCATTTTGATAAAACAATAAATAAATCAATTACGTCTCGACTAAAAAGACAATCTTTTCAAAATTTCGATTACCCAATTAATACTCATTTATCTCAACCACGGCCTAAATTTTATTTAAAAAAGTAGTTGAGTCGAAAGTAATGGATGGCGACTTAAAAAATGCATCCCGTATTTTATTATCAGACGACATCCTGGCTCCTCGTAATATCGAAACTCTTGAAAGCCTTCGTCAGAAGCATCATTCGGTCAAAGCTTCTCAGGGTTTACCGCTGCTTCCCAAGACTTCCATACTTCTACAAGACTTCCAAAAACAGTGTGTTGACCGGATGATTTCTGCATTTGGTGATGAAGCCCCATTCAAAATCACAATTTATCGCTGGTTTGCTGAATTTCAACGTGGACGTGTGAAGCTCAGTGATGATCCCCGTCAAGGTTGTCGAAAAACTGCAGTCACCCAAGAAAACGTTGATGCTGTGCGTAAGCTGATTGAGGAAGATCGACATGTGACATACCGCGAAATTCAGGCAACTTAAGACATTGGCATGAGTCAAATACAAATAATCTTGCGTGAACAATTGGTGTATAAAAGTTGTTTTCCTGATGGATACCGCATTCGTTCTGTGAAGAGCAAAAAGTGGCTCGCGTTACTTGGTGCGTCAGAACTCTCGAAAGATTCCACGCAGGATCCTCAAATGCTGTATACAACATCGTAATAGGTGACGTTGAGGTCCTGGATATACGCGTACGAACCCGACACAAAAAACCAGTCACGAGTTTGGGTGTTCGAAAATGAGTTAAAGCCAACAAAAATTGTTCGTTCACGGAGTGTTGCAAAAAAAATGGTGGCCACGTTTGTCTCCAAAACCGGCCATGTTACAACTATTCCTCTTGAGGGACAAAGAACGGTTAATGCAGAATGGTATGCTAGCATTTGTTTGCCACAGGTCGTTTTTGAACTCCGTAAAGAGAACTGCAACCGCCGCATCATCCTCCATCATGACAATGCGAGTTCTCCCACCGCACACAGAACAAAAGAGTTTTTAGAGCAAGAAAACAGAGAATTATTAGACCATCCGCCGTACAGCCCCGACCTAAGCCCTAATAATTTCTATACTTTCCCTAAAATAAAGAATAAATTGCGTGGACAGAGATTTTCATCACCTGAAGAAGCTGTGGACAAACACACGGCCACTTATACATTACATTATTATTTTCATTACAAAACGGCCATTTTAGAGACCCTAACTTCGGAATGGAATGGTTGCTTCAATGATTGGTTCCATCGTATGTAAAAATGTGTCAAATTTCGCGGAGAATACTTCGAAAATCAATAAATACATTTTTAAATAGTAATGTTGTGTCACTTCCTTGATTCCCGAAATTTTCAGTGCCGCCCTCGTAGAACCAATTATGCCATTTTCGAATGGCTCTGCTGGCGGCATTGACGGAATTACGCCTCAACATCTTAAGATCTTGTAAGCGCTTCTGCCGGTGACACCGGCGGAGTACTTCTTAAAGACATTACAAAATTATGTAACTTTACGCTTTCTGGTAATGTTAATCCAAATTTCATTCCATTCTTATATGGGGCAAGATTATGTGCCTTCAAAAAAAAGGATAACGGTATTCGTCCTATTGCCGTTGGTTCTACATTTCGACGCTTAAATTCAAAATTAGCTTGCAGGCACATAATCTCTAACCTTAAGAACAAATTTCAGCCTACTCAACTAGGCTTTGGCACTAGAGGTGACTGTGAGGCGGCGGTACATTCAGTGCGTACATTTTTAACAAAAACGAAAAAATTCTAAATTTAACTTTAAATACAACAGCCTGGACTCAAGCTACTTTACCAATAAAATTTGGTAGCATTGGTGTGAAAAATCTCTCTAGCGTTGCATTGCCTGCTTTCATTGCTTCCGTGCATAGTGTCAGAGATTTATGTAACATAATTTTAAATAATAAAGTAGACCTATGCTTTGCTACGGAGGCAGACGTGGCAAACACTCTGTCCCGGTGAAAATGTTCCACTGGAAGTTAACCAACAAAAACAGTGGGGTATTCCGTTGGTACGGGGCGTGCAGAAAGATTTGTTTCATAATTTCCATAGTGACCAAGATAAGGCACGCCTTCTAGCTGTTTCGACTAAGGAATCTAGTCACTGGTTAAACGCTTTACCATCAAGTAATCTCGGCACATTACTTGATGGGGAAAGCTTACGCATTGCCGTAGGAATCCGACTAGGAGCGGCGCTTTGTCAACCCCATGAGTACCCCTGTGGTAGCAGCGTCTACAAGTTTGGGCTCCACGGACTTTCATGTAAGAAAAGCGCTGGTAGGTTTTCACGACACAGTTCTTTGAACGATGTCATCCGAAGGGCTCTTGTCTCTATAAATGTTCCCTCGGTTTTAGAGCCTTGTGGAATATTTAGAGACGATGGCAGAAGACCCGACGGTATGACATTGGTCCCTTGGGAGAGAGGTAAAGCCCTAGTGTGGGCTGCTACTTGCGTAGACACTCTGGCCTCTTATCTTAGGGGTACCTCGTTTAGAGCAGGGGCGGCATCAGAGGCAGCTGAACTGAGTAAGTGGCGCAAGTATGAGTCTCTGAGACTACATATTTGTGCCATTTGCTGTAGAGACTATCGGAATTTTAAAATATCCGAAATATTCAGGACCCAAGTTGAAGAGTTCTTAGTGTTTTAGTTCAGCTTTATGTACTAGCTGTTCCTCGCACCTTCGCCCGCGTGTAATTTAGGGTTTGATTTATGTTGCGCGGCACCCAAACTCTTTTCTAAAATATAAGTAGCCTAAGTTACTCCTTATAACATCAGATATCTGTCAGTGAAAGTTCCGTCGAAATCGGTCAAGCCGTTTCTGAGATTAGCCAGAACAAACAGACAGACAAAAATTTTAAAAATTGTATATTTATTATAAAAAATAGCGTATATACTTTCATATGCATTTAGTAAAAAGCTGTTCTTTTGACATTACGAACAGGCACTTCAATTTTATTTATTTGTATAGATTACTACTTCGATCGCAACATAGGACAAACAAATGTATAATTGCATAATTCTCTATGTTTTTTTTTATAGGATAAGGGTGACAAACGAGCACACAGTTCACCTGATGGTAAGTGGTTGCTGCGGCCCATAGACATCTACATCTATTCTCAATTACAAATCAAAATGCAGATGCGTTGTCACCCGTGAGGACTAAGATGGAATGCATCATTTCCAGTAAAAAGGGCCTCCGGCCACCTGCACTCACCAAGCCAAACGCAGAGGTAAACCTCTACTTCACGCTGGTTTTCTGTGAGGTCGTGGTACCACCCCGGTTCGAGCCGGCCCATCCGTGCGACTTCAAAAGCTGCCGCGTGTTAATATACATAACATTTTGTTACTATCACTTCATTAAAATCAAACGGCTCCCATATTAGTCTTAACAGATACTACTTGGGTCTAGTATCCGAAAAGCTAAATACCATTTAAATAACTAGTTTTACGAATTTTATCGCGTATATTAACTTATTTTATATTCCCGACGTTTCGAGCACTTTACAACACCCATGGTCACTTGACCTCGGGATTTTGACGTCCCAATGTCATAGTTAACCACGACTACCTCCATATTATATTTTATATATAAATCAATAAATCTATGATTTAGTAGTGGTATTTAGGGGCTAACCATGGCGAACTTATTAATATTTTAAGCATTCTCGTCGAAGAAGTCATGATTGAACAAAACTTGTAACAATCCAGACAGCTTTACCAGTTTTCACGCAAAACGTCTTTCTAATATACTCTTATATCAAACAATGTACTGTTTAAATACGTACTGGGGATTGATCAAGAGTTAAGTCACGATTGTTGTAGCGTCCGGGATCATTCCTCCGGGATTCATTATCCCAGAACGTCAGACTGATTGTCCGGACTACTGCTGGTATTCGACAATGGCATAGTGATGTATCCTAGTGATAAAAGGTAGTGTGAAGTTGTAGGTGCATTTTTGTAAGTTAACGCATAATGGTTTATAGGTCGTGCAGTAGCGTAATCAATAAGTTGGAAGGCTAAAAATAACTATTTATATTTTGACTGAAGAATTGAAACAATAACCACGTCCTATTCTATGTGCCCAGCAACAGTTGTCTCTTACTTCATCTAAAATCACGACAAGAAAAAGTTCGACGTGCTGATAATGGGTGTTTGCGGAGTTCACAATGGGTCGCCTTTTTCATTTCCTAGTCCTAGTTCTACGGTTTCCTTACATTATTAATCAGCACTTAAAATTGAAATTATTAATTTCATTGACACCAGTGGAGGTCGAACTCCGTTTTTTCATAGACTACTAAATTTTAAAGCGAACTTTTGTCACCTGAACCACTACGTTTTTATTGTTATGTTAGTAATATCTCTATAGTATATATAGCATGAGTTCAACGGTACTTAAGATGTTTTTCTTAATGTGAAGTTACTGAAATTACTCTAATTAAGTATTTAATAAAATAAATTAAGATTATTGTCTGTTTCGGTTAGGTTAAAGTGCTTTGTATTGTTTTTGCGGAGTATAATGTTTACAAGAGTTAGGGCAAATACATTATGCGTATAATTTGTCAGTATCAATAAACTTAACCATTCATCCTAGAAAAAGAAACCTTCATTCATTTATCATTTATTAGAGCTTATCGAAAGCACTGTGATTTAAATAGTTTTCGCCCATAGATTGGCTTATAATGGGAATATTTTCCACAGTAGCCTTGGTTTGCGGACGGGATTGCAACCGCAGATTTTATTTTTATTTTGAAGAGTTATCATAAAGATGCTACAGCCCATTAACCGTATAGTGACGGTTGAAAAAATAATCCACAACCTCATAACATTAGTAGTATATAGTTGTAGCATGAATGGGTCGCCTCGATCGGGGAAATACCACGCTCTCACAGAATACCAGCGTAAAATAGCAACTTAACACTGCATTGTTTTGTATAGTGAATGTAGAGAACCGGAGACCCTTTTTGCTGGAAATAAGGCATTCCATCTTATTCCTCACGGGTGACAACGCATCTGCATTTTGATTCGCAAACGAGGATAGATGTAGATGTCTATGGGCCACAGCAACCACTTACCATCAGCTGAAATGTGTTCTCGTTTGTCACTCTATCCTATAAAAAACATTCGTGGTTGCGTAAGAGGCATCTGTAGGAAATAAATCGGGAAATTAGGAACATAAATATTTATTTTAATTCTTTTGTTGCGTTTGGTGGCGTTAAAAAATTTACTATGCCATTTCGTTCCGTAAGATGCAACAAAAATTAGTATTATTTCATCCTAAACATCTAAAATAATTTTGTAATTTCGCAACGAGATTAAACATAGCAATAATGCTGATATGAAATCTAACCAATTACGAAGATTAAATTTCTAAAATTAAGTAGTTTAAGAAAGTATCTACTTATGTCCCAGATGTTCAGATAAAAACAAATGAACACTTGTGCCTTCAATTATAGCAAAAATATAGCATCAGTGTTATTGTCACTTATAATAACTCATATAATCAGCTCTCCTTTGTTATGGCAAATAATGATTGTGATAGCGAAGGGGCGTGCAGAACTCGCGAGGAATAATTTATTCAGCACAGCGGGTGATTCTTGCTCAGTACAAATTGCATAACATGTGGCCCGCTCCTGTTTGTGTAATCGATAGGCTTATAGCTTTTTGAATTTCCTATTTTGTAAACATATCTCTTCGGAGACCAAATGTTTTGCAGATTAAAAATGTTTGTATATAACTTATAAATTGCTCAGGAAATCACTAACCCAAATACTTAAAAAAAAAGGTACGGTTTTTAATTTTTATTTAAGTTGATCGGTCTCAGCCTGTCTGAGGTGATAATATAATACAATACATAATATATGGATATCTTGTAATTCTTATTCAACAGAATAGAATAGAATAGAATAGAATATTTTTTATTCAATATTGATACATTGATTACATAATTCTTATTGAATGAATTGAAAATACCTCTGTCCTGGGAAGAACCAGCAAGAAACCCAGCAGGACTTTTTTTTTCAAACATATTTCACTTAACAATAATTTCATTTATACAATTTTTAAATGATTTTTAATAGAACCAGCATGGTGGCGATCACCTTATTCCCAGGGGTTATTTTCGTTCATGTATTCCTTGATATTATAATAACCCTTTTTGTACAGTTTTTCTTTAATAAAACTTTTAAACTTGTTTATTGATAAACTTTGAATATGTTCTGGGATTTTGTTGTAAAAGCGTATACATTGCCCCATAAATGAATTACTGATTCTGTGGAGTCTAGTAACTGGTATTACAAGCTTATGTTTGTTCCTAGTGTTTAAAGAATGCACATCCTTATTCTTATTAAAGCTATTTATGTTTTTATGTACATACATTAGATTTTCATAAATATATTGCGAAGTTAATATGTTTATTTCTTTAAATTTTTGTCTGAGGGACTCTTTACAATTTAGGTTATAAATCGCCCGAACGGCTCTCTTTTGCAAAACAAATATAGCTTCAATATCAGTCGCATTACCCCATAGCAAAATTCCATAAGATATTACGCTATGAAAGTAACTAAAATACACTAATCTAGCTGTCTCAAAATCTGTGAGACTTCTAATCTTTCTTACAGCATATGCTGCAGAACTAAGTCTGCTTGCTAATTTAGATATATGGGGGCCCCATTGAAGTTTTGCGTCAATAGTAATACCGAGAAAAACAGTGGTATCCACAAGACTCAACATATAATATCGTTAAAATGTAACTATATAATGTCAATAAAAGTTTGAATTGAACGTGATATAAATAATCGATGAATTATTAATAATAATTATCTACTATTTATTTACAAAATGAATATTTAAAAAAATATATTATATATCATCAATAAATATAATAAATATATAATAATATGTCATCCCTAATATTTATAGCGTTAACGTCTTTAATTTTTTTCAAAGTATGTGTTTAGGAAACTCGATATAATAATATTACAATTATGTAATTGATTTAATATTTTAAATAATTTTAAAATATATAACATTTTGTGCATGTTTAAGTCGTACAATTTGTTATAAAAAGAACATTTGCGCTGAAAATCTATTAATAATAATCTATATCTATACAAATAAATAAAATTGAAGTGTCTGTTTGTAACGTCAAAGTTACGGCTTTTTACTTTTTTTTTATAGGATAAGGGTGAAAAACGAGCACACAGTCCACCTGATGGTAAATGGTTGCTGCGGCCCATAGACATCTACATCTATCCTCTGTTACAGATCAAAATGCAGATGCGTTTTCACCTGTGAGGACTAGGATGGAATGCCTCATTTCCAGTAAAAAGGGCCTCCGGCCACCTGCACTCACCAAGCGAAACGCAGAGGTAAACCTCTACTTCACGCTGGTATTCTGTGAGGTCGTGGTACCACCCCAGTTCGAGCCGGCCCATCCATGCGACAGCAAAATCTGCCCCCTGGCTCTACCACTGTTAAAAATTTAAATTTACTGAATGCATATGAAAGCATATACGATACTTATAACAAAACCACAGTTTTAAAATTTTGTCTGTCTGTCGGTCTGTCTGTCTGTTTGTTTGTTCCGGCTAATCTCTGAAATGGCAGGACCGATTTTGACGGGACTTTCACTGGTAGATAGCTGATATCATAAGGAGTAACTTAGGCTACTTTTGTTTTAGAAAAATTATTAGGGTTCCGCGGAAAAAAACTAAAACCCCAAATAACACGCGGGCGAAGTCGCGAGGATCAGCTAGTATATATATATATATATATATATATATATATATATATATATATATATATATATATATATATATATATAATATATATATATATATAACAGATTTCCACCTATGTACTGACTCATCACGATATCTCTGTAACGACAAGGCCTAGAGACTTGAAATTCGGTAGGATTATTCCTTTTGCCGAGGTCAACTGAGAACGAATTTTGCGAAATTCAAACGGGGGCGTTATAATGAAAGTAAAAAAAGATATTTAATATAGTTCGGGCTATTACAGGGGTTCAAAATTTAGATTGTTGATGATGACAGAAATATTCTTTTGGCTCAGACGCGTGATTTACACAGGTGAAACCGCGGGGCATAGCTAGTACATATTTTATATAATGTAATAAAATCGAGCATAGATGGGAGAGTGAGCACTATGTGCTCGTTTGTCATCCTTAGTTTATACTCGTAAAAAAAAGATTAATAAAGATTTTCGTTAGAGCTATTGGACTTTTTTCTTTATTTCTTTTTTAAAACGTTACTCCCACTCTAGGATTTTCTCCTTCGTTTTCAATCGAGTGTCCAAAAACGTTTTAAATTGTACATAAACAAAATCCATGTTTGCCTGGAATGTTATTCATAGGCCATGCAAATACACACCATTATCATTATCGCAGTTATCTAGTTGCGTCATTCTTGTGATTGCAATATTGAATCCATGCATTATTTTTCTGAATAAATCCAAGATAGTATAGATTATCTTGGTCCGTTATTGCAAGGTCTATTGTGTTATATGTTTTCAGCTTACTATTTTTATAATGGTAATAGATCTCAGCATCATACATCAACAAGAGCAGCTAATGTGTAATGATATAAGCGTATAATGGAATTTATCGAAATCGAAGGGGTGTGTCGTTGCAGCATCTTCCCCTAATTTGGTTTTTATTTTATTTCAACCCCAACATGTAAGGGGCAGTGCGTGGAATTAGTCTTACCATATGCGCCCGTACTTGAGTTACACTCGGGCCACGACTGTTCATTTTTGGGGAGAGCGTTTTCCCGGCGATAGCTATTGGGTTTTTGCTCGGTATGATTATTATACAAATTTATACTAAAAATTGCAATATTTTATATGTTTTTCAATAAAAAGTTATTCAAAGACTAGGGTTTTCTTTGAAGACTAACACGCATAAATTGCACACAGACAAACATTCAACTAATAAGCCGAAACTTGTTCCATGCGGGAGACGCCACCAAATGCCCTTAAACTGCCCCACCCAGCCGTCAATAAATATACCTTTGTCACATATACAATATTCTACACTTACTATTATTAAAACGTTACAAACAATAACGTTTGGTCGTGAAAAAAGAATGAACGAGGAAAGAGTGACAAAGCAGATTTATGTTGCAGAAGAGAACAGCAGAGTCGAGAAGAGACGAAAGCTTATTAACCAAATTGGCAATATATTGAAAATTATCCAGGTTAAGAGTACTATGAACAAGAACATGCATGCGTAGGTTATGGATGTAAAGGAGGCGAGAGAGGTGTGTCAGGATCATGCCAAATGGAAGTCCGTAGTCTCTGTCTATTCCTCTAGGTGACAGGCGTGGGTGTTAATGATTATGATTATGACAATAAAAAAAATATCTATTCAAATAATAACAACATCAACAATACTTCGAAATCTTGCAGTTTTGGTGATACGAATATATCCAGATATTTTAATATCATGATCATAATATTTATTATAAACAATAAAAATTGATAATAATTTCACTACTATAACGAATAAACGAATATGATATATTATAAAATCAATAAGAAACTTTCCCGCAATAGAGCCCTGCTGCAGCTATATTAGTAGTATAGTTGTAGCACGAATGGATCGGTTCGACCGGGGTAAGAATCATAGAGATAATATAGATAGAGTAGGGAAGCCAGCCGCAAATGTGACTTCTCGTTAGAAAGAGAGAGAAGTTCAAGATTGCTATCTGTCTCTCTCTAACGACGCATGTTGTCAAGCTAACCTAACATGACAAAATAATACCGCGCATGCGCTCTGTTGTTGTTAAAGAAGGACAGACATCAACTCTCATCTTCTTTCTCTTTCTAACAGCGCGTCAGTTCCACTTGCAGAAAAGCATATGGCTTCTCCACTCTATCTATATTATCTCTATGGTAGGAATACGCTCTCACAGAATACCAGCGTAAAATAGCAGCCTAACGCTGCTGTTTTTCGTATGGTGAGTATAGAGAACCGGAGACCCTTTTTACTGGAAACGAGGCATTCTATCTTAGTCTTCACGGGTGACAACGCATCTGCGTTTTGATACGTAATTGAAGATAGATGTAGATGTCTATTGGCCACAGCAACTATTTACCATCAGGTGGACTATGTGCTCGTTTGTCACACTTATACTATAAAAAAATAAAAAAAAAACTATATTTCAGTTCCAATAACTGATTTGAATAAATCTATTTAATTCATAATGGATAATAATTATCATGCTACTTTTTGCAAGATTTTTCATCTAAGACTATACGGGTGAACGCACACTATTTTAGGGTGTACAGACATGACGTAATCCGAGCTTGGGACATGTGCGTGCGGCTTTAAATTTTGATCTAATGCCGATTACTGGCACGCACCAGCCTCGCTGATGCGTAACTTTCTTTCGATTGCCTTTGATGTAGTACATAATTACTAGGGTTAATTTTAATGCACTCGTTAAAAACAATCTCCATTATCTTACTCAACATTACACAAATAAAAAAATGTATATTCAATTACACTTAAAAATTCCATATAACTTGTGATAGGTCAAATAGTTGTTTTGGTGTGTTACCTTTGCTAGTTACGATTAATGGTTAATTCTGTTAAAATATTTGTATCATCTAGAAAACAATTAACTATCAATACTCCAGGAATAAACGTTTACATGGCTATGTTTTTGATTATGCTTGAATTTTTTTTTTATAGGATAAGGGTGACAAACGAGCACAAAGTCCACCTGATGGTAAGTGGTTGCTGCGGCCCATAGACATCTACATCTATTCTCTATTACAAATCAAAATGTAGATGCGTTGTCACCCGTGAGGACTAAGATAGAATGCCTCATTTCCAGCAAAAAGGGCCTCCGGCCACCTGCACTCACCAAGCGAAACGCAGAGGTAAACCTCTACTTCACGCTGGTTTTCTGTGAGGTCGTGGTACCACCCCAGTTCGAGCCGGCCCATCCGTGCGACAGCAAAAGCTGCCGCGTGGCTCTACCACTGTTAACTGATTGTTGATTGATATTTTTTTGATTATCTTTTTTGATCTTTTTTTTTGATTATATACATAGATTGATAACAGATTGTGAACTGATTTTTGAAATTCAATAAATGAATGCGCCTGTACGTGATGCACCTTTATTGACGGAAAAAACTCTGGTTGTGAAATAATGGTGGATTTTTTTACAAACGTTATGTTGTGGCCCATACACTTCTCGATCTATTGTATATGTTAAGAATCAAAATGCAGATGCGTTGTTATCGTCCCCAGTTCTCAGGACTAAGATGGAATGCCCCGTAACAAGAAAATTGTCTCCGATTCCTATAATCAACAACCGAAACGCAGCTGAATTAAGTTGCTATTTTATGCTGTTATTCTGTTAGAGTTTGGTCCTTCCCCAGTCGAGTAAACCCATTCGTGCTATTACCATAATATTGCTGCAGCGTATCTACTACGTAAATATCTGATTGTTCTTAGATGTTTTAATCATTTGTAATCCCAATAACATTATTAGTCATTATTAGTCATACGATGTATCAAAAAAATACCCACACTAACCGACATTTAAACGATGAATCTTATTACAATCGTTTAGATTTAGCTACCTTGGGAAAATCTTTGTTTCAGAGATCACAAAGATGATTAATATTTTTGGTTTAAAATTGCCTTATATCCGTAACTATAATTATTAGAGACTTTAAATTTGGCATGTAAGTAGGTAATGTTCCTTAGGGAGCAATTAAAAAATGGCCGTAATTTCCAAGTCCATGCGAGCAAAGCCGCGGGCGGTTGCTAGTTCGACATATACAATGACACTTTGTAGCGACAAGACTTTATATAAAAAAAGTCAGAGTAAACTTTTAAAACTTAGTACAGCATAGCACAGACACGATGCACAGAGAGTAAAGGCCTCTTCTCTTTCTCTGCATATGTCTCTTTTTGTGTCTAGAAGTACGTCTAGGTTGCGATTATCTTTCTTGTCTATTTTCGCCGCCAAACAGCATTAAGCCTGGCGTCGACTACAGCAGAAATGCGTCGAATCGAAGCGAGTCGCATTTATTCCTAGTGCGTCCATCTCTGAAGAGTCGTATCGAATTGTTCATTCATCGCAAATTCTTCATCAAAATAGGTCGTTTTTGCGTCATGGATAACTCGTCCATGACACAAACCGTGATAATGTGGATCTTCATGATTAAACAATTCTGGATATTGTTGGACCAGTGATATCAATAGTTTTTCATTCATTTTTATTTAAACAAAAAATTCTTACGAAAACGAAATAGAAATTAATATAAATAAGTTGGCGCGCATCCGCTTCTCCGCGTCGACTGAGGCGCGCCGAGTTGAATCGAATTGCACCGACGAAAAAATTCGCCTGTCAAGCATTTCGCGCGTTCGATTCCATTCGGCGCGCCGCGGCTCGTTGCTATTGGACGCAGTTTCATAGTAAATATATAGGAGGCGACTTTCTGCGATTCGATTCGACTCGGCTCGGCGAGCCTAGTGGACGCTTAGACTTACACCTACTACAATGTTTCTGTATCAAGGGAAACAGTGCCAATATAATAGACTGTCAATTAAAAATCATTTCTGTATTTCATGGTAATTACGCAATTGTAGTCGTTTTTTTGTATTATTGCGTAGGTGACCATGGGCTACAGTTGCTACTTACTATCAGGTGTTTAAGCGCCTTTTTCACTCGAATATATAAAATGATTTAAAATGTACACTATAGATAAGACGATTATTATAATGATTGTTTTTTTATTGAGACTTGAATGAAAATTTGTTCTTAGTAAGCCTGTTGATAAGTTTCCGCTCGAGCTTCTTTTTATGAAACTGTCAATCTAACTGATACTTCGTCTGATGGTAGCCGGCTATTAAAACCCGTGGACTCTTGTTACCAACTTCAAACAAAGAAACTACAATTTTTTTATAGGATAGTGTGACAAACGAGCACAGTCCACCTGATGGTAAGTGGCTGCTGTGACCCACAGACATCTACATCTATCCTCAATAAAGAATCAAAATGCAGATGCGTTGTCACCCGTGAAGACTAAGATGAAATGCTGCTTCTCCAGTAAAAAGGGGTCTCTGGTTCTCTACGCTCACCATACGAAACTCAGCAGCGTTAAGCTGCTATTTTACGCTGGTATTCTGTGAGAGTGCGGTACTTTCCCGGTCGAGCCAGCATTAGTGCTACAACTATACAATTAATATCGGAACTATGATGAAATGCTTTCCAGCCTGTAATGCTCTCCATACCTCTTAGGCCAGAACGCAGCAGTGCACGTACTGCTGTTGGGCGTTAGAAATAAATAAGAGAGTGGTACGGCCCCCAGCCAGAAAATGATGGCCTACCATCTAATATAAAAGTAAAGTCGTGAACAAAGATAGCGCTGCGCCCTCTTTTCCTTAAATAGGATTGCTTCCGATTCGGCAGAGAGGCCTCAACGGTTTCTGCCCATCTCTCAAAGTGGAGTTTAGTGGGTATCACTTAGGTTCCCCATTAGGTAGTCACAGTGAGTCCCACATAACCATGACAGACCGGATGTCGTGGTATGCATAAAGCATTCTCCACTTCCTCGCGTATCGGGGTAGCCCTTTCCAATTCCTTCTGGGCGAAAAAAAAACAAAGAGCTGTTATACTAATGGTTATTTTACTTTTAAAACCCTGTTTACTGACTTATTAGAAAAAAGTGCGAACGAAAGGGCAGAACAAAAAGCCCTACTAATATTGTCTTGTTTTATTTTCGGTAATTTTTCGTTTTCCACATTTAAGGACATATACCCTTGTTACACAAGCAAAAAACCTAATTTTACGGATTTTATCGAGTTTATTTTATTATTAATAATTTTATTTTAATTCCCGACGTTTGAGTACTTTGCAGCCATCATATTCACCAAGGGAGCGAGATGTTTAACATTCTGAAGTCAAACTTAAAGTCTGAAATTTCCATTTAGAGTATATTTTTTACATTTAATTATTATGTATTTAAAGGCTCTTTAACTTTAAAACTAAATAAAATCGGATAAGCAGACAAATAGAGGAGAATTTAAGATTAGATATTTGAAGAAACCAGAGCATAGAAGATAGTCAATATAACACGGAGCACGAAAATATTATCACATACATTATATTAGGCATTGTTCACTCCCTTTGTCAAGGATCTTATTAACATAAGAAGCGTACGCAAATGGCAGAATACTTATCAGTCGACCATTATTTTCTTCAAACATCATTACAACTTTTAAAGGCGTACATACACGTTATCAGACACACTTGATCACCGTACAACACATTAAAGTCACGGGACGTGTTTAATCTATAATGCGCCTTATCGCAATATTTTCCATTTCCGGGGTAAAACCGGGAACGTCGGCGGGGCATCGCCAGGGGAAATAAGGAAGGCTGAGTTTCACTTTGTTGTTTTTTTTTCCACGCCGGGAAAAATTTTTCGTACTTTCCTCTTCGTTTACACTTACAGCAGTTACCGGTGTTTCGAGCTCGATTGTTACTTGCATTTCGCTCTCTTGAATTAAATATAGGCGCCGGGCAAAGGGTGAAATGTCTGGATTTGCATTTCGTTTGCAACAATGAGGCGAGATTGGAGTTGGTTCCTCGTTTTTAAGTTGTATTTGAAAGAAAAACACAGATTGGCCAAACAACAGTTAATTATTATACTGCTTGAATGTATTGAATATGTTAAAAACATGTGAAAAATTATTATTATTTATTTATCAGGCAAACTTTTGACTTCTCCTGATGGTGAACAACCAAAGTAACTCTGTGGTTCATAATGGTGAATACGTTTGTATGTAAGAAGTCTATGTTGTACATCATTTTAGGTGTTTGTCATAATTATATGTAAATTTATTGACTTATAATTAATTTTCTATATTTAATAATTTTCATAATTTTTCTGTAAATATCACTCAGGTATCGGTGTCGGTAATTAGTTAATGTTCACGCTCATCTCCGATAATTTATTGAGACGGAGTACTACGATACCCCCCTAAGTAAAATTTCCCCCTACTTTGTGCGGAGATCAACTCCCGGGAATTGACGGCGGCGAAAAACTCAACCAAAATATTAATGCACAGGTTCTATGGTAAGTATTGACGTAAAATAAAAAGCACCAAAATATCTTGATACTTTACAATTGGACTTATGTAAAATCATAGTGAAGAAAAAATGATTTAATCCACAAAATATATTTTAAGTACCTATATTTAATCTATTTGTGATTTACATGATAAATGCGTCTGTTATACAGGATTGATGTATTTTGCCAATAGCTGGCAATATGAAAATAAAGTTTACTTTAATTGCAACAAGGTTTCGATTTGTATATGATCCTAATCTCGAATAGGAATACATATTTAATTTAATTCAGTACTAGTGGTCGTAACTCCTTAAATTATTAAGTTTGTATAAAGCAGCTCACTTTCAACTCGCAGTACATATATATGTATCATCTATGCTTTAAACTGCACATCAATTTAAAAAAGCAGTGATAATAATTAATTTACGAAATATTAAATAAACGCTTTTGACTTTGACATATTATTGTCTAAAAATTATTGAAAAAGAAACATTAGAAAACACACAAAATTCATAGTTCATTCAGTTAATCTGTCAGTAATTATTTTATTGGCATCATTTTATAATTATTTTATCACTATAGTATTAATATGTCCATAGTTTTGGAAATAAAGACTGGTTATGAAATAAGAAGCCATCAAAAACATAACCTGTAAAAAAAACAAGTCTCACAACTCAGTTCTTCTACCGTAAAAAGTTGTGAGAACCATGTAATACCAAGTCGGTTAATTTATTCAGTCCCTTCTTAAGGGTCCTTCTGTCTTAAGTTATTATGTAATTAGCTAACCTAAAAACATCTTATAGTGACCACATCAATACTAAAAATAAATCTTTTATATTTTAAATCAATAAATTGACTTGGCCATCTCATGAAAACACAATGTATATCTCTCTAGTAAGACATATTATATTAAATTAGATTGTTTAGTGCGATTGCCAAGTCAATTTATTAATCTAACATATTATTAACACATTTATTACAATAAACACTTTTTCACTCCATCTGAATAATTTCTAAAATTTCTTATGGATAAGTGAAACATAAAGCTTCCTGGAGGCTACAAAAGTAATAGGAGCAAAATATGCAATATTAAATTTATTAATATAACTTTAAAGAAGTGTAATTTAGAAAATACAAGTACTAAGATTATTTCATCCCGCTAGTTAAAAGTTGAGCTTCAATAGTCTCACCGGCGGATTAATCAGGGATTGTTTCATTCGCGCTCCGCAGTGAAAAATTGTCGCCATCAGCCGACTCGGCATCTCTTCTGTTATAACTTGATGATGCATCGCCTGCTGAGTTTATAGCATTTTTTATTTTAATACCTTATATTTATAAAAAGCATTCGTTAAATATCGTTGTATTTTTAATGCAATGAAATATGGTTAGTGTATTCTTTTAGTCTTGCTTGATATGACAATAACAGAATGGTATTTATTTTATAAAACTGAAGTGATAAACGAACGTCCAACCCACCTGATGCTTAGTGACTACTACACCCCATGGACATCCTTAACTAAATCCAAACAAAGAATGCAACAGGTGCGTTGTCATTTCTGAGGACTAAGATGCAAAACTTATAGCCTGTGATTATACTCTCTATACTTCTATACCCTTCACACAGAAACACAGCAGTGCATGCACTGTGTGTCGACAGAGATAGGTAATAGCAAGGTACCTACCAGACGAATTCCTAGACAAAAAAAGGAATCCTACCACTTAGTAATGCGTGAAAGTTGATCAGGATAATGGAGCAGAGTATCGGAAGAGACTTAAAACTAATGTGGAGTCTTTGACTATAACTTTAAGACGATGGGGCTCAGTTTCAAGACGAACGCGAGTTATGTTGGCCTTCAGGGCGGCAATTGTCTTTGGTTTCTCTGAATAGACAAGAGATTTCACGTAGCCCCACAGAAAATAGTCGAGCGGTGTTAAGCTGGAAGCTCCAGGGTGGCCCGCGAAATTCAAATTTTCTTGCGTTTTTTGGAATTTGCAGGTCAGGGTTAGGTTGTATATTTAACAAAATATGATTCGCGAGCGTAGCGATTATGTGTTTACAGAATTATTATCATTAAAATCACCAATACAACTTTGTAAGTTCATATTAGCCATAAGTTCATATTTTTCTGGAAAAACTCATTCACAGGGCACATAAGGATACATAAGGATATCCTTAAAATGATTTTTAAACTAGTCCACGATTTCTTTGGGGTCGTTTATTTCAGTAACACTCACATAAGTAGTATAATATATCAATTATTTCGTTTTTATACTCTTTAACTAAACTTTTTTAAATTGGTTATTTTATTTGCATATGTTGTGTTTTTGTTTTAAGCGGTATCATTATTCAAAGCTTGCATTCCATTTTATGGAAATATTAGTATTATAGGTAGATAGGCTTAGAAAATTATATGCAAGTGATTTTTATACATAAACATTCCTATACATATTACAGCGATATAATATATCTTCTTGACTGCTTTCCGTAATTTTTGCTATAATAAGTTCAGGTTTCACTCCACGCGCCGTGATTGGCTCTATTCCCAGAGGGACTGAACTTCGTCAGCAAATGAACTGTGAGCTAACACCATAATAATTTATAAGACATACAGCGTTATTTATTATGGACCTTACAATATTCGATAGAAAGAAGTTATTTCACATTATGATATTAAGAACCTAACATAATAAAGCTGCATTATATATTTTTAATATTCATTATATTAGAAATGTAAATAAATATAAGTGTATGTTTTGTAAACAAATTGAGAAGGTATTTGTGTTTGGTAATTGTTTATTTTTGTATTGTATTTTATTGTGCCTAGTTTCTGTGTTATATGAAAGTAAATGCATGCAATATCTTAAAAAATGTTGTGATATCAGAGTTGGAACATTATCTTTAAGCGCGTTTTATGAAAAATGCACACAGGCTTATTGGCGCAGTGTTTTAGCAGTGAGTTGTAGTGCTAACGGCCCCGAGTTTGAATCCCATATATGAATATGAACAAGTATTTGTAATGACCTACAAATAATTGTTTTGGGTCTGGTTGGTTGTCCTTGTGAAATTTATGTATATAAACTGCCTACACGATACAGGAGAAAATCCTAGTGTAACAATATACATACATAAAAATAGAGGAAAGTTTATCGACCAATTTGGCGATATATTGAAAATGGGCCAAATTAAAAGTACCCTTAACCGATGAGCGTGTACGCGTAGGTATATGGATGAGGCGGAGGCGAGACAGGTGTGTCAGGATCGTGCCAAATGGAAGTCCATAGTCTCTGCCTACCCGTCTGGGTGATAGGCTTCCCGACTCTGCCATTCACCTCTGCAACATAAATTTGCTTTGTCACTCTTTCCTCATTCATACTTTCTACATGACCAACCCACCGAAGCATTCCTTTCTTAATCCTGGTCACAACATCATCTTGCAAACCACACTCTTTTCTTATCACACAATTTCTCACTATGTCATTCAGATTCAGCCCTAACATACCCCTTACATTTTTTAGTTTTGAAACAAAAGAAAAAAATTGTAACACAAACCAAGAAAGAAAGAAATGCTTTACTAGTCACAACAACACAGTGTGCGACGTAGAGTAGGTTTACATAATATAGTACGAGTAGGTTTATCTTAATAACTATAATAGCCCTCATTAACTAGACGACCAACTTTATACAAATGTTAAAAACTTAATTCTAAATAAATGAATGAATTTCACAAATATATTTGTCGGGACCAGCACCATTGCACGTGCGGCGCGGTAGCCGTCGGTGCAGTTAGACAGAATTCTTGTAAATAACACGTGTTCCGCACACCTGCACCATTGCACCTGCAGTGGCGCTTGTTTTGCTTGTATAAAACGGACGGCGCGGCCGCCGTTAAGGCAGTCTTGGCTCTGACGTGGAACGGTGCGCTTGTCGTATTCTGTTACTAGTTTATCCTCGACTCGTTGGATAATTAATTCGTGTAAACGAATTAATTATTATTTCTAACTACAAAATCAGTCTCTGTACTATACTCAATTACCCTTTCTACATATTTAATTTCTCAATTTCTTAAAATTTTCTGTTTATTTAATTTTACACCTTTATGTGACATTTTTCCCATGTTCACGTGGTATCATATTTTAAGAATGTTATATAAGGATTGTGATCTGGTTACTAATACTGTCGTTAACGACTCCAACGTAGCCTAAAATACTTGAAGTTGGAGATTTCGCGGAACCAGTATTAGCTTTTTAAATTACGATAGGTACTATGATTGCTAACGGAGGATTATCCGTGGCACGCATAACGATTGGTCACTTTATTTGTTAATAACACAATTTTTTATAGAAACTAAGTAACAAACAAACTAACAGTCCACTTGATGGTAAGTAGCTACGGTCGCCCATGAATACCTTTTTTTTAGAGAAATAGGGTGACAAACGAGCACACAGTTCACCTGATGGTAAGTGGTTGCTGTGGCCCATAGACATCTACATCTATCCTCGTTTGCGAATAAAATGCAGATGCGTTGTCAGCCGTGAGGACTAAGATGGAATGCCTCTTTTCCAGTAAAAAGGGGTCTCCGGTTCTTTACACTCCCCATACGAAACACAGCAGTGTTAAGCTGCTATTTTACGCTGGTATTCTGTGGGAGCGTGGTCCTTCTCTGGCGCATTTGTGCCACAACTATACTATAAATATAGCTGCAGCTTGGCTCAACCACGTAAAAATCCTGCAAGGAACTTCAAATAAAGAAGCCTACAGGTGTTGTCATCTCTGAGGACTAACATGCATAATAGCTTGTTATTATGCTGGATCTTTATACTTTTAGACCAGAACACATCAGTTCACACACTGCTATAATGTGGCAGAAATAGGTAAGAGAGTGATACCTACCCAGTCGAACTACTAGGCAGAAATGGAGTCTACCAATATATGATATAATAAATGTCTAAATAACTTTCTACGAATAATGGTGTAAACATTTCGATATAGATTATTTTCTACCGGCTTCAAAAAGAAGGCGGTACTCAATTCGACTGTACGTTTTTTTATGTGTTTTACCTCATAACTTTTTGCTAGGTGGACCGATTTCGATGATTCTTTTTTTTATTTGAAAGCTGGTGCTTCACATGTGATCAAGATCTGACCAATAGTTTTTGAGTTATTCTTAATAATTTATATTGAAGTCGATTGTAGAAAATTTTTAATTTTAAATTATTTTAGAATTAATAGTGAAAAACGAGCACACGTTTCAACATGGTAGAGCCACGCTGCAGCTATATTATGGTTGTAGCAAGAATGGGTCGGGTCAACTGGGGGTAGCAACACGCTCTCACGGAAAACCAGCGTAAAATAGCAGCTTAATGATGCTACGTTTCGTATGGTGATTGTAAAGAACCGGAAACCATTTTTACTGGAAACGAGGCATTCCATCTTAGTCCTTAGTGGTGACCTGTTTTTTTATCTGATCTTATTAGAGAATAAATGTAGTCGTCTATGGACCACAGCATCCACTTACCATCAGGTGACTTGTATGTTGGTTTGTCACTCTTATTCTATAAAAAAACACAGTCCATTATGTTATGTTGACGTTGATCATCAATTAACAATTAAAATACAGTTGCATGGCCACCCCTTAGAACTTAAAATCCTTGTTATCATTATAAAGGGCCTCCGGTTCGTATCACTCACTAAGCGAAAAAAAATATCATTATAAACATTGTATCGCTCTGATGTTTACTTTATAACGTTTGGCAAAACACAAAGAGAACATATCAGTCTTCCGGTTACAGGTACGCTATAGAAATAAATAAGTAGAGCGCAGAACAGGCAGCGTGAAGAAGATATATTGTGTGGCGAGGGAATACAATTCCGGGTAGCAGAGGTCGTTCCCGTTAGTATAAATGTAAGTAAATTTGAATAAAACATAGTCGGGGCTTGCAACGCATCTCGGTTCGTCTTTTTTAATATTCACTTGTCTCGTTAGTTTTATTTTCACGTAAATGATTTTGTTATTTTATTTAACAAACATGCAAATCGGTTCCAGAGTGTGTTTTAAGATTGTCTATGGTTTAGTGTCTGTGGTAAATTATATTCTCTCTTTAGAAGTCGGTGGATGACGAATGACGAAGAATTACGGTGTTTCAAGTTGCTATTAATAATTTTTAAGTTGTTACCTTAGACCAAAACATTTTATATGTTTGTGGTTGTTACGTGTGCAAGTATTTATTGAACATTATTAAAATGCCTCATATGACAAAACTAAAAAATGTTACTTGAAATTCATAAATAGAATACATACTGGTCTAATATACGTAAATCCGTGACAAGAGCCCATACAGATAAAGATAAAGTGATCACGCACAGTTTTTAATAATCAAGTTACATATGGTTCGCAACATACTAAATTTAAGTAAATTGAGTCTAGTATAACATAGCAAAAATGGTGTCATCATGTGTTTTATTCAACAACATTTCTGTCTCATTTGCACTTGTTGAATTTAATATATAATAGATGAAAATGTATTGTGGTGTAGGTATGGAACTGTTTTGATTTTAGGTCTTAATTCAGAAAATCAAATTAATTTTATTTTTGAGGGATGAAACACTACGTATTATACCATTTTGATAGGTGTAGATGTTTATGGGCTACAATATCCACTTAACATTAGGTGGACATTATGCTCATGTGTCACCCTTTTTCTATATAAAAATGTATTCTTCTATATAATATATATTGTCGTGATAACTTATATAAATAATTTTGAATTATAAACTGGTACGAATAATAGGACATACAAATTCTTCTTCTTCTTTATTATCCTGTAGAAGTCAACTTCTTGGCATGACCCTCTCCTGTTTTAGGCATTGATATAAACAAAAGGAAGATATGGTGCGCCCGAACATTATATATAACATAATATATAACTGGACCGTGAAAGTGATGGATGCAGGTAACTCATGACCATGTTTTGTAACATTCCTTGGGGTTGTGGGGGGTTTGGGGTCGCCTTCGGTCGACTTGAATAATGATGAACTGTGATAGGTATGCTTATACTTACCAGGCTAAGGTTGTAGAAAAGCATCAGAACAAAAATCAAACATAATTTAAAATAAACATTTTGTAAGTACAACCGACTTCAATATAAATTTTAAGAATACCTCATACCTCAATCAAATTGATGTGGGTCACACAAGAAGCACCAGCTTTCAAATGAAAAAAGAGTCATCGAAATCAGATCACCCAGAAAAAAGTTACGAGGTAACACACATAAAAAATAACATACAGTCGAATTGAGTACCTCCTCATTTTTGATGTCGGTGGAAAATGAAGTTAAGCACAATAAGCTTATTTTGCTGTCCATACCGCCACACCTACAACATGTAATGTGAAATTTAAAACGGAAGGGGTTAAGTGTAAGTAGATAACCCCTTCCGTTTTAAATCCACCTCAACACAAAGATCTATCGTACTCAATTTTAATTAACATTATTTATTTGTTGTGCGTGTTACATATTTTCTCCTTATTTTAATTAAAACATACGAAGAACTCTAACATTGAATTTGTGGCTCACACAAGCTTTTATATCGATATCAGTAGTTAAATCTTGTAAATATTTTATGATTTTAGAAATGTACTTTTTAAGCAATTGATTGTAGTTTTTGGATAACTTTTAAACAATATTTACTTACTAAAGTTAATTGAACATACATTAGGGGCACGCCTGTAATCTCCGCGGGGCTCGACAGAATCTAAAGAGCAGCGAGCTACTCGGACTACATTTAGCCACAAAATATGGGCTTAGATGGGAAATTGTTAAAGATAATGATGATTAAGTAGCTAGCATATTATCGTCTATAAAATCATAAACCCAATTTCTCATTAGTCTCTTTTTAAAACATGTTAGGCTAGTAACATAGTTGGCACATTTTTTTTTGTTAAGACCCATATAAACATGGGGCCTATAAGTCCTAGACCATCATGGAGAATAATTTTTATATATTTAAATCTAAATAATATTATAGATTTTATAATTATTTAGACATCATCAGAATTTATGAATTTTAAATTCAATAAAATGCTAACATTAAATCTGTATTAAAAGTTTTGAAAATTATTTAAATTAAATATTGGTCATAATGATATAAAATATTTATTTTAAAATAGAATATTAGTAATAACTTGTAGGTGTTTAAAACTCAGACGGGAAACTGTTGTCAGTCCACTGCTCATTATAAAGCATGTTCCGTCCTCAAAAGGGAAAGTTTGACGATTCGTTGTCGTCTACCCAAAAGGGTGTTGAAACAAATGTGATATGTTTATGGGATTTTCATGTTATGCTAATGCGGCTATATTAAGGTAACTTGTTAAATGAGTTTTTGAAATTTTGAAATTTCGTCTAGAAAAATGTAAATACTTATTATTGTTCTACATATATCGCGTTCACTATTTGTATAATTCTTAATTTATACAATACCAAAAGAGTTTTCATTGTATTATGGCAAAATTATTTATTAGGGGTTGATGTATCGGTAAATATAACGATAGCTTAAAACTTAAATTTTTATGACTTAAAAAAAAGTTCACAAAAATTTAATGAAAAGGAATTTATTAAGAAATGTTGTTCTAATTATAATAAACTTAACCAATACAATTAAACAGAAAAAAGGCTAAGTACTAGATTTACAAATTTCGTTTAATATATAATAATAGTACACGTATAATATTTTAGTTCTTGAATTTTCATCTTACTCAACTTAAAAATTCCTTTTTGGAGTCGGGTAAAAACGAAATAATTCCAAATGTAATAATTCAACTGTATCGTTAATGAATATACTCATACTTTCTCTTATTTCATATAAGTCTCTATCAGTTCAATATCATAATTGAAATCGATTTTCATTTTTAAAGTAATCTAGCTCCTATGATTTAGGTAACTTTTCACAGTAGTTAGGATGACATTGATAAATGTATAAGTTGTTGTGATTGTGCAATAAAGATATTTTCTTTAAAAAAATCTAGATTATGTTCCATTTTTCGAGTAAGAGTTGTGCGCCTAAATTCAACATTCAATACTTAATCTAAATATTTGCTCAACCAAAAATTATTTTTTTTTGTATCAAACGAACTCTAAAAGAGTAATGTTTAAACATTTATTTTTATATCACTTAAATAATACTTACATGTTTTTCTTATGTACTCAATTTCCTATCAATGATAGATAATATACGTTTAAACTAAAATCAATTTGAAACTGCAGAGTCGCCGCAAATTTATAATTTAACTTCAAAATGGCGCATACTTATACAACAATAGTCGCGAACGTCAATCACAACAATCAACCGCAACAGACAGCAAAGTGAATTACGTCGCAGTCCGTGACCGCCCTTCTAAAGCTAAACTAAGCTAAACGCTAACCCGATCAGGCATAATTTGTGACCAATTAGAATAATGGTCCACCAACATTGATGTATGCATGGCATACGTGGAACAGAGTAAAGAGTTGAGTAGTTTAATATTTGTTATGTCTACATTTTTTGAAAACAATTTCTGCAAATTATTTTCATAAAATGTAGTAATATATGTAGTATAATAATGTAGTAAATCTTCTTTTTTTAATTGTGGTTTGAAATTGGACTATTTTAGTCTTGTAAATATATAAAAATTTCTCATTCCAAATACCGCAGAATAATGACAGGGAGCAGCATTGCTAATACACGAGCTTAGTGCTAATTAACCTTGCCCTTTAGGGTGTTTAGCATGGGCAACTATTTTAAGGATATCAGTATGTATATCAGCTAAAATAACCATGTTCGCCAGACTTACACATCTAAAAAAGAAAAAGTAGGAGGAAAGAAAACCATAGAATTACCTAATGGTAATTTGTCTTTGCCCTATGTTATTACTTCATCTTCTTTTTCTTAATAATATTTTCTGTAAAAATCATAGAAATTTTCTAAAAGAAGAAGGAGATGTCTCCTTACATTCTTGGGCCCAAGTGTTAACAATATGAAAGTAGGGCCATTTCAAAGCGTATATATATGTAAATATATATATATAAATATAATATATATATATATATATATATATATATATATATATATATATATATATATATACAATTCATAGCTGAAAATGTGGCTAAATTTGTCAATCTAGGAGCTGAGTTATTATAAAATAAGTAAAAGTGAGATTATCAATTACCTACACGTAACAGTTGATTTTTCACTGTTATTACACTGTAATAGGCTATTTTTCACTATAATCATTTAAATATATAAAATCAGGATTAGTATAAAATCACCAAAAATGCTGTGATTAATAATAAAACGAAATGATGCAACGATTAACGAAAGTTAAAACAACACCAACTAAGTGAAGTGAATATTAGGGATATCGATTTGAGATCGATTACTTGAATTGTTGTTGTAACTATTACTTGTTGGAATTTTTATAATTTATATTTTTTTTATTATTATTTTGTAGATATGTACGCATTGTTTAATTCCTAGTTAACACAGAAAAATAATCGAAAATAAATATTAAAAAGCTCAATTTAATCGAGAATCGATTATGTTGCGCTCGTTTCAAATCGAATCGAAAATCTGTCTTTTTCTTTTAAGTAAATAGTTTGAAGTTTGAACTGTCAAGTTTCAAAATAAGAAGTCCCCTATTGGAAGATAACATTCAGAAACGAGAATTTCACTAGTGTATTCTTTATGGTAATCGGTTTATTGCCATAAACAATACACTACAATCGATTTTCTAACATTTCTTATTTTATTGTTTTTCGAAATCTAGATTGTAAAAATAGCTAATTTTAAGCTATTGAAAGGGACGAAGAGAGAACGAAGTGTGAAATATGGGTAAATCAGGAATGTCTAGAACAGGTAAATGAAATTGTATACTTGGGGAGTGCTTTTAGCCGGGACGGAAGATGTGATTTAGATGTGGACAGGCGTGTCGCTGCCGGGAACAAAGTCAATGGTGCCCTGACTGCGTTAGTCAAAAGGCAAGGCGTAGTGAAGAGTGCACGCCTTGCAATACATAACGCAGTGTTGGTACCGACTTTGTTATATGGCAGCGAAACCTGGGTATGCCAGAAGAAGCATAAAAGCAAGTTGAATGCAGTGGAGATGCGATCTCTTCGTAAAATGTGCGGCGTTACCATGGCCGACCGAAAGCGAAACGAAGAGATTCGCAATATGGTAGGTTTGAAAGATGACCTTATCACAAAAATTGATAAGGGCGTGCTTCGATGGTTTGGGCACGTTGAGCGAATGAGTGAAGACCGAATGGTGAAGAAAATATATAGCGCGAAAGTTAATATTAAAAGATGTCGAGGTAGACCGAGACTAACTTTCGAAGACCATGTGAGCAAACTGCTCGAAGAGGGGAGGGTCAAGAGTACTCGGATACCTAGACGTGCATGTATGAAGAAGATAATGAATCTGAAAGAAGCGAAAGAGGTATGTAAGGATCGTGACACTTGGCAATCTGTTTTCTCTAGCTACCCCGTCAGGGATTGTGCGTGAAGATAAGTTAAGTTAAGCTAATTTTATGTATTTTACTTAAGAAAAATATGGCCAATTTTTTAAAGTATCAACCAATTAGTTAACTTCAAGCCCAAAAATTCTCATTCTCCTTTAACAGTCATGTTTTCCCTATATTTGGTTTAGCGGTGTTTCGACAATTACCAATATTTGAAGAAATTTCAACAATTTATTCAAACAAATGGCTACATTTTTAAACAATATACATATAAAAAGTGAGTTAGATATCATATTATCCTTGTGAATTATTTTATTTATGTTCAGCTTTACCTTGATGACACCAAACACAAAACATCATTCAATTATTTATGCTATTTTTATTAGAAAATGATGTTTAGGAACATTAAATTTCCTAAAAAAAAATTCGAACTCTACTGCACAGCATTCCTCAATCTTTAATAAATGTTTGGGGATGCGGCGGTCCGGTGGCAGCCGTCAATGTCGCCGATTGTACTAACGTACCTACGAGTATCTATTTATGCACGCTTGTAAATTTTGTATTGGGCGTGTCTGCCTCTACCACTGTTGTGTTAGTAATAGATATAGGAGCTTTAGGTAAATAAAAATGTAAACATTTGTCATGATGAATAGTTAAAAATAATGATTGTTTAGCAAATCATATTATGCCAGGTGTTGCGCTTTAGAAATAATAAAAAGTTATTACATACTAATATTTGTAAAATTTTATAATAGGTATATTATAAAGATAAATAGTTGCCATGCTTAAGAAAAAACAAGAAATATGTAACCAATATCACTTCTCATTTATGCATACTCGTATATCATGGGCCTTTTTATCAGAATTATGTATTAATATACTTTTTTTTAATAGGGTCACAGTCAACCCAATGGTAAGTGGATGCTCTGGCTTATAGAATCTACATCTATCCTCGATTAAGAATTAAAATACAGATGCGTTGTCACTACTGAACTAAGATGGAATACCTCGTTAACAGTAATAATTAAAAATTAAAAATTTTGTACAGCCGACTTCAATATAAGTTATTTTTTTAAGAATAACTCAAAAACAATTGTTCTGACCTTGATCAATATGGGACCACACGAGAACTATCAGCTTTCATATAAAAAACGAATCATTGAAATCGGTTCACCCAGTACAAAGTTATGAAATAATACACATTAAAAAAAACATACAGTTGAATTGAGTACCGTCTCCTTGTTGGAAGTCGGCATAAAAGAGTATCCGGTTCTTTACACTCACCCTTTGATTATATACATGTCTATATAATCAAAGCACTCACCATACGAAACACAGCAAAGCATTGATAATAATTCCAAAAAATAAGTTTTGAAATATGAGGGATTTTATTTTAATTAACAGAAGAGATAATACACCCGAAGCATTTTTCGTTTGAAAATGGCTGCGGCAGCCCGTAAGTTGCCGTTGAAACTTACTCTAATATATGCTGTTAACTTATTTGTTACTATCATGTTATAAAAAGTCACATAGTCCTGAAAATAACTGGTATGTAGCATATATATAATGGCTCCAGCTAAAATTCGACGTCAGGATCAGCAGGCTATGTACTAATTCAAACAATCATCATAAAACATCTGAACTATAATATATCAATAAGAAATAATTAGTTTTCGTCGATACAGGAAGTCTACTACAGTAGTCTCCAATCCACCAAACGTGGCGATTGTGGCAAATACTTATAGTTGATAGAGGCCTATGGTCAGCTAAGAAATGTTTAATATCAAAAGATGATAAATAAGGACAGATATAAAACTGTCTAGTTTCTGTCAGTATAACTAGATCTAATACAGTGACAATGCAATGTCCGATGTCCCAGCGGGACAGTTGGACACGCCTCAATAAATTAACACGTAATTCATAGTTACGTGTGTGCGGCCGCGTGTAATCAGGCCCTTAGGTATTCTCAATTTTATAGAGTTATTTTCGAAAACCAGATATATACTGGTTTTCCATACTTCTCAAATTTTAATATTTCAGTGAACGCATTGATGCTTTACAGAAGAAAGTAATATCCATACTATATATAACATTATGAATGCGAGAGTTTGTGCGTGTGTGTGTATGTTTGTTACTTCTGCAAGCTTAAATGGCTTGACGGATTTGGATGAAATTTGGTACACAGATAGAATATAACCTGGAATAACACATATGATACTTTTTACCGCGGTAAAATTAATTATTCCCACGGGAAAACACGAAAACTTCGTCTTCAGTTGAAACTGCTGAGCGGAAATGTAAAGAAACAGATAGAGTATGACCTGGAATAACATATATAGGCTACTTTTTTACCACGGTACTCAATCCCGTGGAAAAACATTAATACTTCGGCAGCAGCTGAAACAGCTGAGCGGAAATATAAAAAAAAAAACAGATAGAATATGACCTAGAAGAACACATTTTAAATTTTTTACCGCGGGAAAATATCCAATTTTCATTAGAAAACACAATATTTGGTAAAAGTTATTCTTCTTCCGCGGCAAAACACGATATTTTCGACAGCAAATTGCGTTGACAAACTTTAGTTTAGCCATGCAAACTAGAGGTCGCTGTTAGTTTCTAAAACGCGGTATCGTTATGTTTTCCTCATTTGCATAAATATTTACAAATTTTTAGTACAATTTAACTTGAAAAAATATTCTTCGTATGTTGCGTCTTTATGAATTTCGTATTTCGTGAGTTTTTTATATCTGATTTAGCGATTATTATGGTTTCCTGATTTTGCTTCTTTTGGTTAAGTACGTATACCTAAGGTTGGTTTTGGGATTTGGAATTGATAGTAAGATTTTGATTGTTTATTTAATAGTAAGTTTATTTAAGTCACATAAAAAAATATTAGTAGGTACTAGGTAATCATTTGATTTAAGATTGATTTAGTTAGTGTATTAATTAAGTTTAAGATAATTATTAGGTTAGGTTGCCATTTCGACATATTAGATTTCTTTTGTAAGTAGGTACTGTATTATTAATTAAAAAACTCGCTATGACTCGCAAACGCAAGTCTAATCTTTCACAGAGCTCACAAAGAGCTCGAGATATGATGGTAGCTAGACAAGAGGAGTCATCAGTGCAAGCTGAAGAGCGTAGAATTTCGCAGGCACAGCGACAGACAGACGCTCGAGAGGGTGAAACATCAGCACAGGCTGATGCTCGCCGTCAGCAGAACGCAGAACGCATTGCCTCTCAGCGTGCTGCTGAGACACTAGAGCAGTCTGATGCCGGACGTTTGGATAATCCAGAACGCATGGCCTCACAGCGTAACTTTGAGACTGCAGAAGCGGCGGCAACTGGACGTCTAGCAAATGCAAAGAGCATGGCTTCTCAGCGGGCCTCTCAGCGTGCCTCTGAAACTGCTGAAGTGTCGGCAACACGACGTCTTTTAAATGCACAGCGTATGGCTTCTCAGCGTGCCTCTGAGACTGCTGAAGAGTCGGCAACACAGCGTCTAGCAAATGCAGAGAGGATGGCCTCTCAGCGAGCCTCTCAGCGTGCCTCTGAAACTGCTGAAGAGTCAGCAACACGACGTCTATTAAATGCACAGCGTATGGCTTCTCAGCGTGCCTCTCAGACTGCTGAAGAGGCAGACGCGCGACGATTCGCTGTTGCTCAACGACAAGCAGAATGTGGACAAATATATGTCAGAAATAACTGGGGAGTTTTCGAAAAGTGTACTTTCGAATACGATCCCGGATTAGATTAAAGTAATCACAGGCTTATTAAAATTGAGCGATTGAACCAAGCATGAAGATTTCTTGAAGCCCTGAAATAGAAAGAGGAAACAGCGGGAATGTGTTGCTCAGGAGATAAGATAGTCACTTCCACAATAGAGGAGCCAGTCGATCCTTTAAAGGCATTATTTTCTGGTGAAACTGATGAGTCACGGTGCTTCCTTAGTCATATAAGAAAATACAATTCATGTTTTCACATGACTTCTTTTGGGGCAGATTAAATTCTGGCGATGCCTGGATTTTCACCAACTTTCACAGTACAAGGGCAAGTGCTTCACAAAATAGGCTCACTTTTACCACCGTCCGATCGTCAAGCTTAATTTTTGCAACTTTACTTCATAGGAGATGATGAGACAGAGGATGAAAGACGGTGTGAAATTATTCAGGAAGTCGACCGAGCAACTGTTTTTAAAATTCAAAAGGTCTTACATGATCACAACGTGTTGGTGCACGAATTTAAAACAGCTCTTGAGAATATGCCAGACGATACCTGCAAGGTCATTATCCACGCGGACCGCGTGCCGAGTGGACAGCCCGCGCCCCACTTCAATGCACCAGTTGTGACTGAGGTGGCGTCTGTAGTCACGGGCGCCGACCCTACCGCGCCAAGGGACATCGTTTTACGTGAGTACGATGACTCCCTCACAAGGATTGCCGATACGCACCGCTTCTACGATGCTCTTCCATATCCAATTATATTTTGGAAAGGGCAAGAAGGATATCATTTCAATATCCCCCAAACGAATCCAGCAACTAGGCAGCCGAATCCAAACAAAAAAGTATCATGCATGGATTACTATTCTTTTCACCTGATATTCTGAGACCACGATTTCAACCTATTACTGAGGTGTAGGGTGCTTCTGTCTCAACTTTTAGTAGACATGTACGTTAAGATGAAGAATGAGTGTCTAAGATTTATATCATTGAACCAAAGTAAGTTGCGTGTAGAAAATTATGTCCATTTGCAAGATGCCATTGCAAATTATGGTAAAATCCGAACGACCTAGGACAGATGGTGATTCTCCAATCATCATTTGTAAATAGTCCGCGATACCTCCATGGATATACCCAGGATGCGTTCACTTACGTTAGAAACTATGGACGGCCGGACTTATTCATCACTTTCATGTGCTACCCAACCTGGACAGAGATTAAAGAAGAAATGATGATAGGGCAAAAACCAACGGACCGCCACAATATCGTAGCACGGGTTTTTAGAATTAAAGTTCAAAAACTGGTGGCCCTCTTCATCAAAGAGCATGCTTTTGGCGAGTCACAGTGCTTCATGTACCCAAGCGGGTGGCAAAAGCGTGGCTTACCACACGTGCACTTGCTGCTGTGGCTAAAAGAAAAATTGCGGCCGGACCAAATTGATGATGTGATATCAGCAGAGTTGCTCGACCCTGAAGTGGATAAACAACTCTACGATACAATCACTAAGAGTATGCTTCACGGTCCTTGCGGAAGCCTGAACCCTTCGTCCCCGTGCATGAAAGATGGAAAGTGTACCAAAAAGTATCCTCGGGAGCTGCTAAAAGAGCCACAAACAAATGACAATGGTTATCCACTGTACAGACGAAGAGCGCCCGAAGATAGTGGAAGTGCGGTTGCAATTAAAATTAGAGGTACTGCCCAAGACGTCGTAGTTGACCACAGATGGGTGCTCCCGTACTCACCGCTGCTTGCCAACACTTTTGATGCCCATATTAATGTCGAGTTTTGTAACTCGCTTCTGGCCATTAAGTACATTTGTAAATACATAAACAAGGGCAGTAATCAGGCAATATTCAGCGTGCAGCTGCAGGGCAACGCTAATCTCGACCCGAGAGATGAAGTTCAGACGTTTAGAGCAGGTCGATATGTTACCAGCAATGAAGCGGCATGGCGTATTTTAGGCTTGCCGCTTCACGAAAGGTACCCTGTGACACATCTTTCGGTGCACCTTCGTGAGCGTGAGCGTGAGTGGAGCGTGTTTATTTCACCGAGGCCAACATGCGCAAACGCGTATCGATACCGCCCAAGACCACTCTTACCGCATTTTTCCACCTATGCCAAACAGACGACCTTGCCAGAGCTTAGCTCTACGCGGAATTGCCAAAATATTACACGTGGAATTCAACACGAAAGGAATGGAAGCGTCCTGTGCTGGGCACCCCCGTCGAAGGCTGGCATGGTGTAAAAGCGTCAGATGCCTTGGGCAGAATTTACACTGTGCACGTTCAACAGTGGTAGAGCCACGTGGCAGCTTTTGCTGTCGCACGGATGGGCCGGCTCGAACCGGGGTGGTACCACGACCTCACAGAATACCAGCGTGAAGTAGAGGTTTACCTCTGCGTTTCGCTTGGTGAGTGCACGTGGCCGGAGGCCCTTTTTACTGGAAATGAGGCATTCCATCTTAGTCCTCACGGGTGACAACGCATCTGCATTTTGATTTGTAACAGAGGATAGATGTAGATGTCTATGGGCCGCAGCAACCACTTACCATCAGGTGGACTGTGTGCTCGTTTGTCACCCTTATCCTATATAAAAAAAAAACGTAACACAATTTGAGTGTTATTGTTTACGGTTATTGCTAACCCGCGTCAGGGGCCCGATTAGTTTTCAAGCCCTCAAATCAGACGACGGTCAAGAAAAAGCCACGTTTCGGGAAGCGTGTGAGGCGATGGGACTTCTGGAAGATGACGGTCTCTGGGACCATACAATGGAGGACGCCGTTTTGCGCCAGTCAGCGGCCAAGTTAATAGAGCTCTTTTCCATCGTGTTGAGCACCTGCGGTCTCTCTAATCATATGCAACAATATCGCACACATGTACCAAGGGACACCACAAGCCAGTGAAAACATATTTTTCAATGAAGCGCTCAAATCAATCGAGAACAAAGTTTTCGGAATGGTGGGAAAACTGTTATCAGATTTTGGCATGCCCGACCCACAACGAACAAGCGCATTGTCCACTGATTTGCTTAGGGAGCAAAATTACGACACCGCTGCCTTGGGGGCTCAAGTACCACAAACTGAAACCCAGCTCTTACCAGAGCAAAAACAAATTTTTAAGAAAATTGTGGATCGTGTGGAGAGCGGAGAAGGTGGGTTATATTTTTTAAACGCACCAGGAAACACAGGCAAAACATTCCTGTTGAATTTACTGTTAGCGCAGTTGCGCAAGGACAAGAATGTCGCGCTAGCTGTTGCGTCTTCTGGTATAGCCGCGACCTTGCTAAGTGGAGGAAGAACTGCTCACACGGTATCCAAGCTACCACTAAACCTCGCAAGTGGGGAAACACCAACTTACAATATAAGCAAGAGCAGTGGACGTGGCACTCTATTGCAGAAGTGCAAATTAATCGTGTGGTATGAGTGCACGATGTCACACAAACGTGCGATCGAGGCGCTTGATCGTAACTTGTAAGATATCCGCGGAAACCGCGTGTTGATGGGTGGAGTAGTCGTCTTGCTTGCAGGCGATTTTCGGCAGACGTTACCGGTTATTGAGCGAGGTACTGGGGCAGATGAGATCATCGCGTGCCTCAAGACTTCGCCGTCGTGGGCAAAAGTAGAGAGAATGCATCTCAGAACAAATATGAGAGTACACCTCTACAATGATCATGAGTCTGGTGTTTTTGCTCAAAACTTCATCGATATTGGCGAAGGCCACATGGTAACGGATGAGGACGGCCTGATAAAATTTGAAACCCGCTTTTGCAATATTGTAAGCTCCGAAGATAACCTAATCTCTGAGGTTTTCCCAAAGTTACAACAAAACATCGTCAATGAAGAAAGGTTATGTGAAAGAGCAATTATGGCACCTAAGAACGAATCGGTGGGAAAAATCAATTAAAAAATCCTTGATTTAGTAAATGGTGAGGTCACGATATATACTTCCATCGATACAGTTACAGTTACTACATATCCAGTGGAGTTTTTAAATTCATTGGAGCTGTCGCGGGTGCCGTCCCATAAGTTAGAGCTAAAAGTTGGAATGCCTGCTATACTGATGAGAAACCTGGATGCACCAAGATTATGTAATAGCACCAGGTTACGAATCACTGAATTAAGAAAGCTCATTGTGGTAGTTACAATCATCACTGGCGGGGCGAAAGGCGAAACTGTTTTGATTCCACGAATCCCTATCATCCCAACAGACTTGCCTTTCCAGTTCAAACGCTTACAGTTCCCTTTGAAAGTAGCCTTCTCTATTACGATAAACAAAAGCCAGGGACAAACACTGTACCCCCTGTTTCTCACACGGGCAGCTCTACGTCGGTTGCTCACGTGTATCGAGGGCCTGAAATCTCTACATTTATGCAGAAAACAACAAGTCTAGAAATGTCGTTTATGTAAATGTCGTGTCGGTTAGACGTATTGCAGTAGAATTCAGGTGCTCTTACTGTCAAAATTATTTTCCTGACTTTACCTATTTTTAGCACGCTTTTTTCATGTTCCAGTGGGAAAATCTAACTCTTTATGTCGCGGGTTAAACCGCGGGCCGGAAAGCTAATAAGTAATAAGGTCGTACTAACTGGACGAACTCCGAAGTAAATAATGACACTTTTTTCGTCTAAAACATTCTAATCGAGACCATAATAGACCTTCCAGTAGTGGGCTTACTGCTGAACATAGTTCCTTCCCCAAATATTGCCACAACACAGTTCAGAACAACCTGCATCTATCGATTTTTCTAGATGTCTTGCAAGTCATCACTCTTTTTACTGGTACAAGGTACCCCAAGATAACCTTTTTTCTTCATCCGTTGTACATAGCCGGTCCATAGTTACTTTAGCTAACGATCCGTTGGGCTATGTCGGCTACATTGATTTTCCTTTAGACATCAGCGCTACCGATTCCATCGAGATTTCCGAGCATATCCATAACTCGCTTCGTGATTTCAAGCATTGTCATTTGGCTTGCATTGAAGGACCACGGCCCAGGTTCACTCGCAGGCAACCACATTGCATTTAAGTATTTTTCTATAATATTCTTTGAGATTCCGATGATATCTGAATTATTATCATTTTAGGTCAAATTTTCTCATTACAAATAAAGTAGAAGAGGAAAAAGATGTACACGTGTTAAACAAATATCGTAGCTCCCCGCTGCTATTTTCTAATTTCAAAAGGCGTGATGATCATTAATAAAGTTGTTTTATTATAAGCAAATATTTCACTAAGTTATTGTTAAGCATCGCAGCTTTATAGAATTTGAACTTGCAATAAAATAATTTGCGTCTGTTTCCCAAGATTTTTGTACACAGGTGCTACGTTTAAAACCTTTTTCTACGTGTCAGAGATACCCTTATCAATCCTCGACTAATTTATGCTCACATTTGTTTAACCAAAAAACGTTTAAAGTTAACGATTTACGACCCGTGTCTGAAGTTTTTAAGCATTTGTTTCGAATTGTGAGTGCTAGACATTAAGAGCAATATACGAGTAGTTATATGTGAAATAAAAATAAAACATAATGACAATTAAGTGAGAAAATTGCACTTTAATTTTACATAAATATTGTTAATGTTAGAAAAAGTGTATTTGTATTTTCAAATCATTTAAATCGTCTATTAGCAATAGAAAACTTCTTTATTCTAGCAAAAAATCTATCATTTTAGCGTTTTGTTGAGTATAAGAAAATGTTTTTTTTAATGACAAAATTAAAAGTAAATAAAATCTGTAAAAATAATATATATAAAAATAGTAAGTACGTGGGGGGAAGCTTATGATTGGCAGTAGACTTGTAAGGGGCTGGGATGATGAAGACGATAATTTTTTTTTTCATAAGAGGGGCGAAAGTTATGCGGCTCCTTGATGGCAAGTAATTACCGCCGCCATTTGCTGCATACATACTTATGAATGTGATCAGCCTGGCTTTGCACGGATGATATCTGGATCTCGACAAAAGCGTCACACTATCTAGGTACAAATTCAAACACACACAAAAATTTCATCATAATCGGTCCAGTCGTTTAGGAGTTCAGTGACAAACACACTTACATAAGAATATAATATATTTAAAGATATCTATACGGTATACTATTCCAAATTCAATATCAATGTCAATTTGCTACTTTCTTTCATTCAAATTAGATAAATGCTTTAAAAATAATTAGGAAATATTTATCAGACTTTAAAATAATTATAAATTTGTATAGGCTTTATAAAAACAGAGAGAAATCTTAGGTAAACGCATGTACACGCATACAAGCGCAAGATCGCGGTATAGGTCGTTAGCTCTTAAACTATAATTAAATAGTTAGCACCGTCATTAATTTTTGGTCCTTTTCGCATTATCTTTTAACTTAGGCGGTTTTCCATTTTGCGCCAAATTAGTTTAATTTTTTTATGTAGTTATAATTATAATAATGTCCTCCAGACCGAATTTCGGCCACGGCGGCCAGTCTCAACGGAGACTAGCCATCGGCGCGGGACAGGATTATAGTGCCCAAGTGTATGCGCAAGCACAGGTGCACTCTCTATTCCCTCATTCTCATAGCCCGATGGGACGGTAAACCGACACGACCGGAGAGAGACCAAGGATCTCCTAAGTGTGTGTTGTTTGTGGATTAGCAGTGGTCCCAAGCAACCGCCGGTACGACATACTCCACCGATCGTCGAGTCCGCATACTCCGTGAGGTGTCGAGGTCACCGGCCCTTAGGTAGATTCTTGGCACTTAAGAGCGTTCTCGGCTTATAAGTGTCCAGTCGCGATTTTAAGTGCCATCTATTGCACTTCCCCCAACGCTTTCGTAACGAAAGGGGTAGGCAGTGCCCCAAGTGTCGCAGCCAACTCACCCTCCACCGTCTCCCGTATCTCGCGGCGCGCTTCAGTCATCTGTCTGTCAGCCTGCTAGGTAGGGAAAATTAGATAGGACACGCAAGAGACAACTTCATCTGTAAACAATGACAGGCAGGGGAAAGGGGGACCCCCCCCCACCCCCTCGCGTTAGGAAACCCCCGGATCGTCCGGGGATATTAGATCAGCCTCTAATGGTTAGGGACCTCGCGAACCCGGAGCGCTCCAGGATCGTAAGCTCCTTTAGCCAGATCCCGAAAACCACCAGGAAGCCTACTTCGCCGCCTAAGGAGCCCGCATCGAGCGCCGCGCTCGTGTTCTCCGCGCCTGAGTGCACGAGCGAACGCGAACCGTCGCCCCTACCGCAGCGGGTGAAGAAGTCGGCCAGGAGGCATACACCACCCGAAACAGAGGCGTCCCTGTACGAGAAGAGGCAGTGCGTTGTGTCTCCGACCTCGTCTGCACCCCAATCATCGGACGACGATGAAGAAGATTACCAATTACCAGCGGTCGACGTAAGGAAGCACAACTCACCGCCCAAATCACCATCTCCGAGAAAACCAACCCCTCCTATCTCCCCCGACCGTCGTAGCAACGCGGTTGGGTACGAGCAGGGGGGGGGAGAGGAATTGTACGGCTGGGATAGCACTACGTATGCTACCCTAGCACCATCGGACGGACAACCAACAAACCCGTCTGGATTGCCAACGGACGACGGACAACGTCCGTCAACTAGCTACGCACAACTGGCAGCAGCCCCAGCAGTACCAAGGCAGGAGGCTGAAGCCCCAAAACCAGAGGAGGAACCCGGGAAGGGAAGATACCCACCGATTGTCGCGGAGTGCCTCCCGAATTGGACGAAGAATTTTGAGGTGCTCAACAAGAAGTTGGGTCACCCCCCGAACGCTCGTCCATTCGGGAAGGGGGTGCGTTTCTCCCCCCAGAGCCCGGAAGAATTCCGGGCCATCCAAAAATATCTGATCGACCTATCCAAGGAAGTACCAGCGATGTCCTGGTACTGCTACACCCCTGAAGAGGAGAAACCCACAAAAGTGGGCATTAGGGGGCTGCCAGCGGACACGGACACAAAAGCTATAGGGGAGGCTATCCAAGCGTTAGGATTTCCGATACGCTATGTGAAGGCAATCCCTCCGCGCAGAGGCAGGCCAGGATGCCTGTACTTCGCGCAACTGGACCACCTAAGCCAAGAGAGGCTGAGCGACTTATATAAAATCAATCAATTACTTTTTATGAGAGGAGTAGTAATTGAAGCCTGGCAGGGACGAGTGGGCCCAGCGCAATGCCACCGCTGCCAGGCGTTCGGACACGCCTCTTATAATTGCTTCCGACCCATCAAATGCGTCCGTTGCGCGGGAGTGCACGCTGCAAGGGATTGCCCGAGGGGTAGAGATGAACCACCAACATGCGCAAATTACGCCAAAGATCACACGGCCAACGACCTACGATGCCCGGTACTGAGGAGGATTGCACGGAAGCAAGGAATTACACTTCCGGGCTGGCTTTCGGAAGCGCCGAAGCAGATTCCGGAGAGTCGCCAGAGGACAGTCCAAATCAACGAGGAGGGGTGGACGACCATAAGAGGGAAAGGAGGGAGGCAAACAGCCCCCCCACCACCACCCCCCCCCGCAACTACAGCAACATCAACCAATGGACGTTGTAGAGCCACCACAACAAGGAGCAACCACAGGAGCGACTCTCCAGCCCCCCGCTAATGACGCTACAGAGCGCCTAGTTCCTAAAAAGAAAAAGCGGGGGAGAAGGAAGAAGAGCCAAGCACAACAGCCTCCTCAAGCCGTTACCTCTACCCCCACCCCAGCGGTCACGATAGCCTCCCAGGCGCAGGTTACCGTCAGGGACACAAGGACCACCGTAGGTAGAGCACCAGAAAGGGCTCTACCGGAATATAGAGCCCGCTCTACAAGTAGAGCACGCTCTACCAAACACAGACAGACCCAAGCCCAGCCGAGATAAGAGCCAACCTCACACAGAACACCAACTGCCGGCCCCGGCTACACAGATGCCATCCACAGACTGGTTGGCATAGCCATAGAGGTCGGCACGCAAGTCCTGGCCGATATAGGAGCCGGGACAGATCCAATAACCGCAATAATGAGAGCGTTGGCGCAACTACTTGCCCGGCATTACAGAGGCGAGTAACCTGCGCCTACTATATTGGAATCCAGACGCGATACAACAGAAGATCCATGAACTCCGCACTGTCACCCAGCAGCAGGACATACAGGTGATACTGCTGGGAGAGACGAAACTGAACCCAAGAACGCATCTTAAGCTGCCAAATTATCACATTTATAGAAGGGACGAGGTCAATCCTCAAGGGACCGCCTATAGAGGCACGGCGGTACTAGTGAGGAGAGACATCGTCCATCAAGAACTGGATTTACCAACTTACGAAACGATGCGCTCTATTGGCATAAAAATGGAGGCGGCGGGCGAGGAACTAAGGATCTACGCAGCATACCGCCCGCCAGGGACTCCATTCTGCTCCTCAGACATCCGGACAGTAATGGAAGGCGAGATACCAACTATCGTTGCAGGGGACCTAAACGCGAAACACCCGGCGTGGGGGTCCAGAGTGATCACCCCGCCGGGTCGTGAGCTTTATGACGACGCCGAGAGAAACGGCTACGACGTTTTAGGTCCCGAAGAACCAACACACGTCCCTTCGGATCACCGAAAATGTCCGGATGTATTGGACATCGTGCTCTCTAGGAACGTCAACTACCCGGTAGTGGTAGAGGTGCTGTATGACCTGATGTCTCAGCACCTCCCGATTCTTATCACCATTGGCCTCAAGGCAGTGACTACGCTGCCCGGAGCTCTTAAAAGGAAGATAAATTGGAGGCTCTACCAGAGACACCTAATGGAGAGACCTCCAACATACACTGCCATAAACACAGCGGACGACGTAGAAGCCGCTGCAACCAGAATTACAAGGACGATCAAAGAAGCTCTACATGCGGCTTCTACGATCGTCCCAGCCACAGGAAGACGGAAAGAGCTGCCGCGAGAGATATGCGTGCAGCTCAAACGCAAAAGAGCTTTGAGAAAACTCTGGGCGCGTACTCGCTGCCCTAGACTGAAGACACAATTAAACACCTTAACGGATGAACTGTCGGTTGCAGTCCGGGCCCACCGTGGAGAGGCCTGGGAGCGGCGCATATCGAAAGCAGGGGAGGAAGATGCGTCGCTCTACAAACTGAACCGACAGTTAACAAAAACCAGACCCCCCGTTTGCCCGCTGACCAACAACGCGGGCGAACGTTGTTACGAGGCCAAAGATAGAGCGGATATCCTAGCAGAGCACTTCGAGGAGCAATTTATGCCAAACCCAGCAAGTGCGGAGTTCATGGAACTTCATACCCGGAAGGAGAGCCGCGTACAGGAGTTCCTGTCGAAGCCCGCGCCACCGCTTGCAGGAGAGTGGTTTATATCCCCCGCCCTATTGCGGAGGACGGTAGCCCGCCTGCAACCGAGGAAGGCGCCGGGGCACGACGGGATAACCAACGCAGCACTCCGACAGCTGCCAAATAGAACACTTGTAGAGCTAGGTCGACTCTACAACGGTATACTGCGGACATCCCACTTCCCGGAGGATTGTAAAATCGGGAAAGTGATCGTCCTGCCGAAACCCGGGAAGGACAGGCGTAGAGCAGCCAGTTATAGGCCGATCACGCTGCTACCGCACTTAGCTAAACTGTGCGAAAGATTGCTGCTAAGAAGCTTCCGCCCGTGCGTACATCTTCGGGCGGAACAGCACGGATTCAGGAGGGGCCACTCTACAGCAACACAGCTGACCAGGGTGCTGCACTATCTGGCGGCCGAGTACAACCGCGGCCGCACATCGTTGGGCGTCTTTCTCGACATAGAGAAGGCGTTCGACAGAGTGTGGCACTCTGGATTACTTTACAAATTAGAAGCACAAACAAGTACCCCTCCTGCTATGTTGCGGCTAGTGGCGTCATTCCTAAGAGATAGGAAGTTCTACGTCTGTGTAGAGGACGCCGAGTCCGCAGCAAGACCAATTAGAGCCGGCGTACCGCAGGGCAGCTGTCTATCGCCGATCCTGTACGCGGCTTACACCAATGACATCCCCACCCTGGCAGACCACCTGCGCGAATGGGAAGACGATGTTGAATTGGCACTATATGCGGATGATAGTGCCTACTTCACATCGTCTATAAGAGCCCACATAGCCACTGCCAGGATGCAGCGCCTGCTGGACCTGCTGCCACCATGGCTAGACGAGTGGAGGATGGCGGTCAATGTTGGCAAGACGACCGCTCTGCTTACTCGCCGCTACAGGAACCTTCCACCACCACTGACGCTCAGGGGCCAAGAGATCACCTATGAGAAGACAGTGACGTACCTGGAATGTAGGATTGACCGGATGTTGCGCATGACCGCGCACGTCGATAACGCCGTCCGCAACGCCAGATATGCGCGGGCGGCGCTCCGTCCGGTCCTAACTGCAAACCTACCACTGAGAACAAAAATAAAAATATATAAGACCTATATAAGATCGAGATTTACTCACGCTGCGCCGGCCTGGTACGCGCTCCTGAGCGATTATCAGAAGCGGCGATTGCAGGTCCAGCAAAATTTGACATTACGGACCATCGTCGGTGTAGGTCGCTACGTCCGGAATGACGTCATCGCGGCCAACCTAAAGATGGAGGACGCTGATAACGGGCCACACGAACACCTACAGAATTTTGCGCCTCTACATGCTCGACCACCGGACGGGCGACCTCTGCCAAGAGAATTCCTCTCTATAGCGATTAGAGAGTCGAGTCAAACCCTCAATGCCGCAGACAGGCCAACCTAGACGCCTGGCCGGACTAACAACCGGCCACATTTGACTACCATCATGCCACGTTTTTACAGACGGAGGCTATATTACCTATATACGACCACATGAAGAAAATTCATGAAGAACTTATTTTGACTACAGCGACCGGGAAATCAAACCCGCGTCGCTGTTCCAAACCTACAACGCCATAACGGCTCCCACGACCGGTGCATAGTGATGCACCGCGAGGAGATTCCGGGCAAAGGGGGACATGCCCCGAGGCCCGAGACCTGCTGTGTGCATAGGCATACACGCAGACGATTACGTAGTGACCGGAGAGAGATCAGGCGCAGGACCAACGGCTTTACGTGCTTTCCGAGGCACGGGGGTGAAACACCACCAACTTCCTGACTCCGGGCAGATACTGAGAATTTCTTGATGGAAAAACTCAATAACTGATTTTTTGGCCCGACCAAATTTGATTTGATTCGAACCCGGGACCTCATGATCAGCAGTCGCACTACTACAACCACTAGACCAACGAGGTAGTCAGTAGTAGTTACCTACATACCGTTACAGCTTATTAAAGTCCACTGCTGAACATAGGCCTCCGCCATAAATTGCCTCTAGGGGAGATAGCTGTCAAGTTTTATAAGCGACTTGGCAACCGAAAAATATATTTGATTATATTCTTACTTTATTGATTTAATTTTATTAATTACGGTATCACCTTTTCGTATGGTAGCACCAAGTTATCACTAGTTATAGAAATTAGGATGTTATTTTTTAATTTCAATATAGGTACTTACGAATCATTGTTTTTTCCATATACAATAATTATATTACCATTACAGCCAAGTCTAAAAAATTGCCTCATAGGGATCCTCCCGTATTTTATTTGCTCTAGATTCCTTGCTTGGCAGGCAAGTTGGCAACCGCAGTTTTTTAATTATTTTGAGATGTTATCAGGAAGACGCTGCTGCCCACCTCCTGTTTAACGCCTCTTTACGCCTTTTACGTTAGCTTCTTAGCACACCCACGGAGTAGTGACTACACGTTTCAATAATTTCATATTATTAATAATTTCTTATATTTACGCGAATAAAACTACTTTTACGGATACATTATATATACTTTTACGGATATACTAATCACGGGGGACTGTCCCTGGTGACCATGGGTGCTAGAAAGCACTCGAAACGTCGGGAATTAAAAACAAGTACAATTAAACGCAATAAAATCCGTAAAAGTAGTTTTATTCAGTTCATATTATAATCAAAATGTTGCCCAAAGCTAATAATATAACTGTGAAAATGTAAACAAATTATGTATATGTATGGTTGCATCTGTAATAAACATGAAACGTTTAATTACCAACGCATAAATTTGCACAGCATTGCACGCTTACGAGTATTGCAACAGATGCAAATTTTATGAAGGCGGTTATTAAATTGTTTACAAGATATTAAATTGATATTAAAATTCACATCTTCAAAATAATTTCATTAAAAAAACTGTATACAGTAATATTAACTACTTTCAATCATTGCATCGACCAGATGATTTATGCCTTTAATAGTTTCGAAAAATCACATGAATATCACATTAATTTTTACAGAACAAAGGTGACGAACGAGCACACAGTCCACCTGATGATAAGTGAATGGACTAAGGTAAAATGCTTCGATTCCAGTAAAAAGGGTTCTATTCCACACTGTAGATAGCCGGAAACCCTTTTTACTACTGTAGTCTTTATTTTTTTTTCTTGGGGAAATCCTCATGGATACCTCCGGCTGCGGGGGCAACCGGAAGGTTATGCCGGACTCCTACCGGCTAAAACCCCACGGTGGTCTCCATCAGCGTGTATGAGGAGTCCCGGGATCTCCGTTCGGAACGCAACCGGGGCCCCTCTCTCGCTTCGCTTTATTGGAAGCACGTCCCAGGGGCAGAACTTACTACCCCCAGCACCCTCGCAGTGCTATCACGATGTCTCGGGACCACTTCCGAGCCATCGTCCTCCTCGGGGGTTACGTTACTAGGCATTCGAGGCCCCCGCTACGAACGCCTGCAACCCCAGAGGCCCCGTTTCTGGTAGGGGAACACCATCTTCAAAGGGAGGGCCGTGACGAACGCCTTGGTGACGTCGTCTCCGAGTGGGATCTGTCCTCCTCCGATCCCGCTCAACAGCCTCTTTCTGGACCATCACAGATTCACAGAAGGTGGCTACGGCCCTCCACGCCGAGTCCCCGCTCAACATCGCCGACACGAGTGCTGGCAGGGAGAGGTCCCGACCGACCCGGTTTGTCAGGATCGTTCGCTCCCGTTCCCACGCTGGACATACCGCCAGCGTATGGGACGCGGAGTCCTGATCCTGTCCACCGCAGTGGAAGCAGTTCGCCATCGCTTCGCGTCCAATCTTACACAGATAATCACCGAAGCACCCATGCCCGGTAATTATCTGTGTAAGTCTGTAGGTGAGTCTTCCTACTCGTCGCTGCATCCATGCTTCGAAGACCGGCAGGATTGCGCCAGTAACACGTTTGCGTGCATAGGGCTCCTCGCTAAGTCGAGTGCGCCACATCGCTGACGCGTTCTGGCGCTCCTGCCGTTTTATAGACTCGAGCGCCTCATCTGGCTCACTGCCACCTCTCTAACGGAGGATGCGGATTCGGTTGTACACCCTCGCATCGATATCCGCCAGTATGTCTAGGGGTGGGAAGCGAGCCAAGACTGTTGCCGCCTCAAAAGATATCGTGCGGTATCCCCGCACGATCCGTATAGCCATCCTCCGCTGGACACTGTAGGTTTTAGATCTACAGCACCGGATGGCTAGCCTTTTCGCCCACACATGTGCCCCGTATAAGGCTACGGACCGTACTACCCCCGCATAGAGGCGGCGTATTTCCTCCCTCGGTCCCCCCAGTTTGGGCAGCAGTCTGTGCATAGCACCCGCCACCCTCTCAATCCGGAGGACTAGGCGCTCAAAGTGCTCTTCGAAGCCCCAGCGACTGTCCAGGTGGAGCCCTAGGTACTTCATGTACCGCCCCACTCTGACTATAGACCCACCCACGTAGACGCACGAGTCGGGTGGTTCCCTGCTCCGAGGTAATTTGTGAAACATAAGGCCTCGGTCTTATGAGGCGCTATTTCTAGACCCAACTCGTGGATTTTGGCGACGACGACTTCTGTCCCAAGCTCAGCGAGCTCCTTGGTCCCCTCGAAGGTGAATCCGCTGGCGACCACCAGTGTGTCATCGGCATAACATACGATATTTACGCCAGCAGGAAGGTCGACACGCAGGACCGCATCGTACGCGAGGTTCCACAATAGCGGACCCAGCACTGAGCCCTGCGGAACCCCACGTTTGATCTCCCTCCGTATATTCCTACCATCTTGCCCCATGTACAGAATGTACCTGTCGCGCAAGTAGTCCCCGATTAAGCGTTGCAGGTAGGCAGGCACCTGGTGGTATGCTAATGCCCTCCGTATTGTATCCCAGGGTAGAGAGTTAAAGGCGTTGACAATATCAAGACTTATCGCCAACGCCACACCACCCTGGGATACTGCTTGTTCCGACAGGGAGCGGACGCGCATAATGGCATCTATGGTGGAACGCTCCCGTCGGAATCCAAATTGGCTTTCTGCCAAATCGGGACCGACACGCGACAGATGTCGGTTGAGCCGAGTGGCAACTATCCTTTCGAACAATTTGCCAATCTCGTCCAACAGGCATATGGGACGGTACGCAGAGGGAGAATCGGCGGCCCTACTTTCCTTCTTCAAGAGGACCAACCTTGCTTCTTTCCATGCTGTGGGGAACTTGGCACTCCGCAGACAGCCTGTAAACAGCTGTCTTAGCCTGTCCTCCAAGGCAGCCAGACTCAGCACCAGAGCCCGACCAGGAATTCCGTCGGGCCCCGGTGCGGTGTTCCGGGCTCTCAAGCGGCTAACGGCTCGATTCAGCTCCTCCACGGTCACCTCCATCTCATCATGCCACTCCAATGACGACGGCAGGTGACCTGAGGGACTTGACCGGTCCTCTGGGAAAAGCGTGCCGATCACTCTTCCCAGCAGGTCCGGATCGAGAGTTTCCGTCAAGGGCAGCGACCATGGCCAGAGTTTTCCCAGCACCATTCTGTACGGTCGCCCCCAGGGATCTTTGTTGAGTCCTTCTAGGAGCTCTTTCCAGGACCGAGACCTGGCGTTAGATATAGCAATTTGTAACGCCTTTGTAGCCGCTCGGTATGCCCCGTAGAGTCCGGCTACATCCTCAAGTGGAGCTCGCCTTCTTCTTCGGGCTCTTGTGTACTGGCGCCGACTCCGCAAGCAAATCGCACGAAGGTATGCAATTTCTGCGGACCACCAGTACACCGCCCTGCGCTTGGGACGGCTGGTTCTGGGTATCGAAACGTCGCATATTTGCGCCATTGTAGCCCGGAACCAGTTTGCTTCCATTTCTGGATCGAGCGGAACCTCTTCGGCTTTTTCTGGCCAGGCCGCGACGATGGCGGCGGCTTCGAGCTTGTCTCAGTCGAGCCGCTTGAGGCACCAACGTCGCGGTGGGCTGCCTTCTGGACGACTGGAGTTACTGTCGAAATGGCGAAGTGCGACATCGAACACGATGTGGCGGTGGTCTGACAGTGTCACCACCTCTGTCGCAACTCTCCATCCCGACAGCATACGCATTGCAGGAGGAGTTGCCCACGTAAGGTCTACAATGGACTCCCCCTGCCACCGCACACATGTACTCTCAGACCCCCCATTTAATAGTCGAAGGTCCAGACCAGCCGCCCATTCCATTACGGTCTCTTCCTTTGGATCGTCCCTAGAGTCGCTCCAAGCCCTGTTATGGGCGTTAAAATCTCCCAGGACGATCAATGGACGGGGTAAGCACTCGCGCACGCAATCCGCCACCTCATCCACGTACTCCTCGTAGTCGGCGAGGGTCCTGTTGGGAGAGACATAACAGCCCACTATAGCCAGGGTGCCCCATTGCACTGCAACAAAGCCCCGCCCCCTTTGCAGAAGGACGAAGGGTGGAGCACCATCACCACCCCCCTAGTAGATGGCTACGGAGCTCGATTCGTCGCCGAACCAGCGAGGATGGTCGGGGACGATATAGGGTTCCGCTACTACTGCAAGGGCAACCCGCCACTCCACAATGGTCTGCATAAGCAGATGTTGTGCATTGCGGCAGTGGTTCAGGTTATCCTGGAGGACTTTGAGGGCCGTGAATTCTACGTCTCAGCAACTTCCAATGCCGAGCCGGAACTCGGTGCTGCAGCAGGTACTGCTTTGCCCGTCTCGCTGGAGGGAGTGGGAGGGGGTTTACTCTTCCTAACTCCCCTTTTCGCAGGTTGAGCGTACTTTTTCCCCAACCTATGGTTGGATGGACGCCCAAGGTCCGAACAGAATGGACATTTAAGGACCGACGCGGTGCACTGGTTTGCTCTGTGACCGGGTTCGCCACAGGCATAGCAGCGGGTGCTCCTGTCTGCCTCGTTAGGGCATTTACTGCCGACGTGTCCCTTCTCGAGGCATCTGTAACAGTGCATAGGCCTGGACTCCAGTAGTTCCACTCGAGTTGAACCCCAGCCAATGCATACACGTCCTTCAGCCATTAGTTTTCGGACCGCCGTTACCGGGCATCGCATCCAGCACGTCCCCATGCTGGTGGGGGTTCGGCGGACGTCCCCAACTTTGATGTCGTCTACCGAACAGCCACCCAACTCGGCGATCGCGGCTGCTATCTCACAGGGGCTGACAGCGTCGTCAAGGTCTTTCAGTCGAATGTCGCGCATTTTAATTGGGCGACTAATTCGGACGTTCAGATCAGAAAAAACTTCGCGCAGCTTCGCTGCCAGCTTGTCCGCCTTTGAGTTGCAATCATGTCCCGCAATTTCGAGAAGTAAGCTTCCTGTCACAGCTCGCTTTTGGCGAACGGATTCGATTCCCAACTCTGCCAATTGGATCCTGGCCTTTGCCTCCCCCACTACCTTAGCATATGTGAGTACAGAGTCCTTAGGCAACGTCACTGTAACTGCTGCTGGTGCTGGCGTACGCATTTCAGTTTTCCTTCTCTTTTTTCTCCCTCTTGAAGAAGGGTTAAGATCCGCCACTTCTGTAGACCGCTTTTGTTTTGGCCTTCTTGCCACGTCTGCCCAAGAGCTTACAATCGGCGGTAGCGAGTTGTGCAGCTGTGGCGGAGCAGCCACTGGAGGCAGATCCACCACCGATAGATGGGAAGGCTCCTTTTTTTTCTTTACCCTTCGCTTCTTTTTCTTTTTGGCTGCGGTGGTGATGGCAGTGGCTGCGACTGCGGACGTCCTGCTCTCATTGACGCTGGCGGCTGTTCCTGCGGTATCAGCTGCTGGTTGGCTGATGTCCTTTCAGGAATCAATCTGGCATGGAAGGCCGCCAGCTTCCTGTCTATTAGAGCCCCTATGTCTGCCATGAGCTCCTCTTTCCCGCTCCTAGGTTTGGATGCAGCAGGTACTAGCTGAGATGGCAAGGTAGACCGTTCCTGCATCTGTTTGCGGAGGAGACTAATCTCTTGTGTGAGTCTTTCCGTCTTCGTCGAAAGACTGGCAAGCTGGGAACGCAACTCTGCGTTCTCTCTCTCCAGCCTGGCGACGTTATCATTAGAGTCGGTCCTTCGCGCGAGTTCTTCTGCCGCAGCTTTAATGTTACGCACAGCCAACCTTATACCACGAACATACTCATACAGGGTTGACTGGTAGAGAATGCCACAAGGCATTAAGTCCGCCCTTTATATCCCTTATTATAAGGTAGATGTAAAGAATAAATAAATAAATAAATAAATAAATACTCTCCTTTGAGGTTACGGGATCAATCGGCAACTTTTTCAAAAACCTGGAGGTGAAAATCAATATCCCGACCGAGATCCACGTCTCCATGAGAACGCATTTTGCGGGCTAACGTTTCCGGGCCCGGAAGGTTCTTCTTTGCCCTGGTGTTAGTGGCTGCTACGGATGGATCAAATAAATCTTTTTCTGTTTCAGCCCCTGTCGCACTCTCTCCTCCAGAGGTTGCAACTGGGACCGCCGTGAATTTAGCCGCCACAACTGACGTACTCGGAGGCTTCGCTTTTCGTTTTCGCCCTCCTACCGATGTTAGCGACACGAACGAACCATCAGACCCACCATCAGCGTCGCTCTCACCGGCCTGACTGCTCGTAGTGTTGGGTCGCTTAAAACGCCCACGCTTGTCTCGTGCCGATATCGTTGGTGTTTCCGACACGACTCCTTCTTTTAGAGATTGGCCCTCTGATGTTATGGGGCCCGCGGTTAATGCTGGTGCATCACCGCAATGCAGCGGATTGCCCCCCCCCCCCAAATACGTTGGGGCTGCCACAGAGCCTAATTAGGCTACTGGGGGTGGATTCCCCGCCAACAACAGGGTTGACAGGACCACCCTGGGGAGTATTTTTCTTGTCGCACTGCATGTCATAGTTTTCCTTTTTTTTACAGGGTGTGGTCCCTGAATCCCCCCTCCCATAGGCTTGGGGACTGGGCTCCCCCCCAGCCATTCATCCCATCGGCACCTTAGACCTTAGGATTAGGGTTATTTTTGAAGAGGTTGTCTTCCTCGTGGCCCTGCGGGGGCCCCCGGGCCCTAGTGGGCTTACGGGGTGCGCTTGGCACATCGCCGCACAGAGATCGCCCGGAATTGGTGCGCTTGGCACATTACCGCGCGGGGTCACCCAGCATTGGTGCGCTTGGCACATCGCCGCGTGTGTTGCATCCCTTGTTCGCTCTAATCAAAGAGCGATACCGGGAGCAATGACAAGCCTGTGAAGGCCCATCTCTTAGGGCAATCAAGCCCCGGGCGTTTCTAGCCCTAATAGAGCCATGGGTACGCCCAAACCTGACCAGTTTTGCTCCGCGGCGGTTTCCCGCTACCACCCATATCTGGGTGGTGTTCCCCTATCCGCCACCTGGGGACGCGCCCGATGGGAGCTCTGGCAACTCCACACGGGTACGACTGTAGTCTACACTGACCATACGAAACACAGTAGAATCATGTTGCTATTTTACGTTGGTATTTTGTGATAGCTTGGCTCTTCCCCAGTCGAGCCGAGTCGAATAGGTCGGCCATTCTTGCTACAACCATAATACAGCTGCATCGTTGCTCTACCACTTATAGATCATATCACGAGTATTTTGCACAGATTCATTGATTTGTTTTAGAAAACTACATAAGATTTTTTAGTTTAATTTATTGTGGCTTATTAATGTTTTCAGAACTTAAGTAAATTGTTAAGAGTGTTGCTCAATTTCCAAGATTCTTATTTGTTTTACATAAATTCTCAAATAATTAATCGCTTATAACCGTGGTGGTATTTTGTTTTCAGTATGAAAGACGATTTCAGTGAATGCTTAAAATATCAAAAAAGATGAGACAATCTTATAAATATATGAATCATATAACATCATATTTTATAGGCATAATATTGTGATTGTAGGCTATTTATTTTTATGATCTATTAAGAATTATATTATAACTTAAAACACACACATAAATTAGAGTATTGAGAGGAGGTCAAATCACTCGTCGCACGAATATACTCATATCTTCGATGTTGATTTAGATTGTGTTTTCTCTTACTGCAATCAAAAATATGGATAAAAACTCTATTGGACTCTGTCTACAATCTGTAAAAATATCCACGACCGCCCCCGCCATTTTATCGAATTTCATAGACCACAAATCCTCCCAAATTTGCACTGAGTCATACCAAGGACGTTTCACATGCTTGCGACCATTTAACCAATAAAAACATACAAACCCAAGCATACTGCATAAATTACAATGAGGTAATTCTGCATATTATGTCGTACTTAAACCAATAAATAAAAGTTGAAAGCAACCGGGGTAAACTACGAAATTAGTAAATCAAGAATTTCAGATCATGTAAAATATAACACAAACGGCCCCACTTATACACGTTGATTATAGCTTGGTTAAATTAAGTATTGATAATATCTAAATCTGTATATTTCTCATGTATCTATTATTAAAGAAATTTGTCAAAGAAATCTGTATTCTATTGCCAAAGAAAGAGAGAGAGAGAGAGAGCAACTTTAAACATTTGTTTGGTAATTTTATATGACATGAAAGTCAAAGTAATATATACCTGGACCAAAAATACTTTTATTTAATGGATAGCAATCTCTCTCTCTTTTTATTAAATGATAATAGAAAGTAAATAGATTTAGAGAAGCATCAATATGTTAAAAAAATGTAACAGATTGATCAACCTAGAAAAGCACATTTTTAAAATTCACTTGTTTCATGGCTGAATGTAAATAACGGTCATAAATATCGACGACAAATTCCCGCCAATCGCGACAATGTACACCCCATTTGTCGCGAATTGCCAGCTGTAAATAATAACGTGGACGAGCGCGAACTTTATCAAGCTAATTTATTGTCTCATTATGAATACTCACTGCATTAAAATGTACTGTTATATAAATATATAGTACGCACACAATTTTTTTGTATATAAAATATACGAGACAATGTGAAAAGTATAAAAATAAATTTGATTATCACACATGTAATATCCGAAGATATCCCGGACGTCAGTCTGAGCGAAGTTAGAATGGCTCTCCAGCATCTTAAAAACGGCAAGGCCCCAGGCGAGGATGGAATTACAGCGGAGCTTCTGAAAGCGGTTGGAAAACCGGTACTTGAAGTCCTTCAGAAGCTCTTTAATTCCCTCCTCCAGGGTGACATTACACCGGATGCGTGAAGCAGAAGTGCGGTGGTCTTGTTCTTCAAGAAATGTGACAGCGCTCTCTTGAAGAACTACAGACCGATTTCCCTTCTGAGCCGCGTCTACGTGCTGTTTTCAAGAGTCATTACGAATCGTCTCACGCGCAGACTTGACGACTTCCAGTCTCCCGAACAAGCCGGTTTCCGAAAGGGCTTTAGTACCATAGATCACATACATACCCTTCGGCAAGTTGTACAGAAGTCCGAGGAGTACAATTTGCCACTATGCCTGGCGTAATTGGACTATGAGAAAGCCTTTAATGTCGTCGAAATTTGGGCGGTGCTGCAGTCCCATCAGCGGTGCCAAGTTGACTGTCGGTATATCGAAGTGCGGAAGTGCTTGTACAGTAGGGCTACATTGGCTATCCGAGTACAGAACCAGAGTACGAAACCTATCCAATTGCAGAGAGGTGTAAGACAGGGTGACGTTATATCCCCGAAACTCTTCACCGCTGCATTCGAAGACGTTTTCAAGCTTCTGGACTGGAAAGCATACGGTATTAATATTAATGGCGAGTACATCACTCACCTTCGATTTGCCGACGATATAGTACTTATGGCATAATCGCTGGAGGATCTAAGCACTATGCTCAATGACCTCAATAGTGTCTCCCAACGGATAGGTCTTAAGATGAACATGGACAAAACAAAGATTATGTTTAATGTCCATGTCACACCTATGCCGGTAGTTGTTGGGAGCACTAAGCTCGAAGTTGTTGACGAGTATGTTTACCTGGGACAAATAGTCCGACTAGGTAAGTGCAACTTCGACCGAGAGGTCAATCGACGGATTCAACTGGGCTGGGCAGCGTTCAGGAAACTACGACACATCTTCTCGTTAGACATACCTCAAAACCTTAAAACGAAATTGTTCAACCAGTGCGTGTTGCCAGTGATGACTTACGGATCTGAGACGTGGTCCTTCACTGCTGGCCGTATGAGGAAGCTCAAGGTTGCTCAGCGAGCTATGGAGAGGGCTATGCTCGGAGTTTCTCTGCGTGATAAACTTAGAAATGAGGATATCCGCAGTAGAACCAGAGTAACCGACATAGCCCAAGGGATTAGTAAGCTGAAGTGGCAGTGGGCCGGCCATATAGCTCGAAGAACCGAAAACCGATGGAGAAGAAAGGTTCTTGAGTGGTAGCCTCGGACCGGTAGGCGAAGTGTAGGGCAACCCCCCACGAGATGGAGTGACGACCTGGTAAGACGTGCAGGAATACGATGGATGCAGGTGACTCAGGACCGTGCTTTGTGGCATTCCTTGGGGGAGGCCTATGTTAAGCAGTGGACTTATGAAAGGCTGTAATGATGAATCCACAGATGATTTATGAAAATTACAGGCAGTTATGTCATTAAAATAACTCGTTTATATTTCGTTGTTTAAGACATAATGTGCAGTTTACAAATAAACAATTGTTAGGTATAAATAGTGCAAAGGCAGGATCAGGGCATGTGCCTGCTTTTAATTTTATGGGAATATAGAAAAAAATTGTGACTAGACTTTCATATTCACCTTAATATATAGTCATTTAAAATGAGTAATGTAAACACGGCCACAAACCCGTATTTGAAAATATACAGAGTTTTTCATTTAGAAACTCGAAATTTGAAGTGAAATAAACAACCTGGGTAAGTGATATTGCAGTTTATTTGTTAACAAAGCCACTCAACCACGAATGAGCCTCCTCACTGAAGATGATTTTTACCGAATGCAGGGTCAACCGCCAAATGTTCTAAAGTCCAGTTATCGAATACACGGCACTGTTTGTAGTCGTTGGGTTTTAGATCTTGGGTTTATTAAACTTTTCATAGATGAAAACCCAAGTCTAGACACAAAATCCGCAAAATCGATTTCGCAGAAAGACCCAGCTCTTGTGCCACAACGCGGAATTGACAGTCTGGGGTTTTCTCGCACACTGTCCCGAGCAGTAAGAATACTCTCCATCGATCTTGCGTTTCTTTGACGTACGGGCACTGTTTCATCGATCATCGAACCGGTTGTCTCAAATTTATTCAATATAATAATATCAATGCCATAAATTGGACGTAACGCACGGAACGTTAGGCGAACGGAGCACTGATTTTGATAATAAATTTTAGCGTGTAGCTGGTAAATCTCAAGACTAATTAAGTATTCTTGTCAAATTTGACAGCTATCGCTTTTTTAATATCTCCGCTATACGCTGTCAAACTTCAAGCGTCCCTATTGAAAAACCCTTTAAACATTGTGTTATATGTACGTAGTACATATAACTGAATGTCTTTAAAACTTTATTTAATATGCAGTTTTGTGGAAAATTAATAAATAATTTTTAGAACTTGGCATTTCTAGAGAAACAAATTTGAATATTATATTTAAAAAACAATTCACCAAGATTTCAAAAATTACGATTATACGTCGTATGTTCATTGCCGGTGTAAGAATAATAATATAGACGTTACGATACTTTATGTCGAAGAAAGTGTACGTTACACATACACGAATGATGTTTATTATCTAGAAAGATTTGATATCTCACATTGTCTAGAAAGATTTGATATCTCACTTTGTTGAAGAGACAGGTTGTTGAACGTAGAGCCGATCATTCTATTACGATGTATTAAGTTTTTGTTTCAAGGTTTGCCTTATTTGGTATATTCATGAAAAGACATTTACCAAGAGGGTTGAAAAGCAGGACATTTGCCTCCCTTTAGTTTTAAGACTGTGAAGAAAAACAATATAACAAATTTTGCATATGAAATCCGGAACTGACACATAATATCTTAAAAGATTTATTTCTATAGACTCATCTCGCTAAGGAGGCAGGTCGGTAAGAGTAGAGCCACTCATAGTATTTTGTTTTATGAAAGGTAATAATAATAATGTCGCTCATTGAGCTATGAACAGGGCTATGCTCGAAGTTTCTCTGCGTTATAGACTTTGTAATGAGGATATCCGCAGTAGAGCCAGAGTAACTGAATAATTAATGATTAAAAGTAACAACATAAAGTAACTTACTGTCAGGTGAACTGTGTGCTCATAACACAGTTCACCTGACAGTAAGTCGATGCTATTTTCCATTGTAACCTACTTATCTTCACAATACAAATCAAATTGCAGATTCGAATAAAATAAAATACCAGCTAAAAGACTCACCGGTACTTTCTACGCAATATAAGAAATACAGCAGCGTTACGCGCGTATTTTACGCTGGTCTGTGAGATCGTTGTCTCTAAACTATCGTACCGACTTATCCGTTCTATAGACATCAAACTCTACAGCGTAACTCAACCACGTATAAAATAAATAATTTAAAATCATGAAAAGGCAGGCAGCAATCAATTCAAAATGCTTATGAAGAAGAAGACCATCAACTCAAATGAAGTAACGTAACACGAGACTAGCCATCTACGCAGGGCAGGATTATAGTGCCCGAGTGTATACGCAAGCACAGGCGCACATTGTATTCCCTCACTCACATAGTCCGATGGGACGGTAACCCGACGCGACCGGAGAGAGATAAGGCGCAGAACCAATGGCTTTATATGCATATACACGGGGCTGAAACGTCACACTTCTTGACTCCGGGCTGTTATAGGGAATATCTTGACAGGAAATCTCAATAACTGATTTTCTGGCCCGACTTGGGATTCGTACCATCATGATCAGCAGTCGCGTTTACGACCACCCCACCAAAGAATCTTCGATTCTTAAAAAATATTGTATTGACAGTAGAATTTTGCAAGGCAGAAATTTAAGGTAACGGGGAAAATCTTAAGACAAAACTACCGCATTATGTTATAAATTTTCTCAATTACCCATAAAGTTTAAGGTACAGCTGCAGCATACGTCCCACAGCTGGGCACAGGCCTCCTCTCATTTCTGAGAGAGTTTTTAGGGCAAGGAAGGTTCCGCCGCGCTGCCCAATGCGTGTTGGCGAAGTTCTAAAGAATCGACTACCGATGGATTAGAAAGGTTCTCGAGTGGCAGCCTCGTACAGGTTGGCGAAGTGTAGGGCGGCCCCCCACTAGATGGAGTGACGACCTGGTAAGACATGCAGGAAGTCGGTAGATACCGTGCTTTGTGGCATTCCTTTGGGGGTGGGGGTTTGTCCAGCAGTGGACTTGTGAAAGGCTGTAATGATGATGATAACGATAAAGCAGTAGGACATATGTACAAAAGGTTATTGTTTTTACTGGTTTTTGAGCTACCAGGACCTACTGCGATGTACCTATGCCAAAATAAGGAAGTTGTATGTAAATTTCACTTTAAAATTTGTCGCGATATGAAAGCAATAATTAACCTTTTTCAGATCACAATAATATAATATAAAATTCGTGCATAATTTAAGCAAATAGGTTAACGAACAAAATTGGTCGGAAAATACTTAACGAAGCGAATACAAGGGCTTTGTATCATTATAACCCGTAATATTTCCCCCGAGATTGATATTAAAACTATCCGCGGACACCGAAATTCGCTAAATTTGCGCAATAATGGCTTCCGTATCCCGGTTGATTTGCCAATAAACGTACAGAAATGAAATGTTTAACGGTTCATTTAAAGGTCCTTACGGTAATAGGAGTTTCAAGCAGAGACAATATAAAATTATATTGTTACCACTTTATATTTAGATGATGATTTCGACAAAATTCGCATTGAGTTTTGTTCCCAAATTTTATTTAAAGATGGGTATGAAAAAATTTGAATGTTTCGGGCTGACCACATTGCAACAAAAAAACGACGGGTTGCACTCCGGGAGTGCCGGAAGAAGTGAAAACTTGAATATTAACGTTGTGCATTTTTGATATTTTGGAATGGCGGAGATTATTTATTATTATCTTATTTCATTTATTTTCATTCTAAATTATTTGTTTGGTAAACCTACACCGCACATGTGCTTATTGTGATTTTATGAAAATATAGGGTAATGCTATAAAGTATAAACATATTACAAATATTACATCTATAATGTGTAAGTACATATGTATCTATATTAATAATTTCGTCAATCAGTACAGTAGACTCGATCGAAACCTAATCTTAATAATAAAATTATATTAATTAATTAATAAATGAAAATTAATTAAACCTAACTTACTTCCTCTCCTACGCCGCGCCGGCTGTCTACTACTCTCCGTCCGTCTTACGAATTTTCGATCAGGACACGTGACCTGACGCGAGTTTAACATTTTTTACCCATTACAAAAAAAGTGCACAACGCCGCTAAAGAAGTTTTCACTTCAAAAACATTTTTTGGACATTTGACATTTTACATTTTAACATTTAACGGTTTAGTAAATCAAATTGATTTTTAATTATTTTGAAAGTAATCATACAAGACACTTTTTAAATGAGGGGTTGGCTATTGGACTGGTGGTTATAAGTAACGTAATATGTCTTTTCACATATGTAATCAATAATTGCGCCATTTTTGTCAACCCTTACTTGTAATCTAAGACCCAATTTTTATATTATTTCTACCCAGCGCTTTCAAAACATATTTTTATTACAAATATGTTGTCTATAGGTACGTTATTCTAACATGTACATTGTACATATATGTATAAAATTTTTTTAATACAAGCAGTAGTTTACTTTGCAGGATGAAATATACGTTACATAACTTTAGATTAAACTGACCAGAGACAGTCTGCGAGTTTTGAGTCGCGCGGTCTTTGGGGAGCGAGCAATCCGAACGACGATGTTCCTAAGCCATAGTTATATTACGGTACGAATTCAGACAATCCATTTACAAAGTTCTATTTTGAATTTAGAGCTTCCGAATGAAAGGTATATTTAAAGATAAGATTACTTTATAGCCTGTTAAATAGTTAGAATGAAATCTATTACAAGTACTTAGTAATTCTTAAGTCACATGATTAACACTGAATACATTTTAATAGTTTGCCATGCTGTCTAATTCATAATAAAATAGTTGTGCCGACTAGTCTATTCACTACGTGCTGGGCAACATTGACAGGTCACATTACAAGTGGTAAAATTAAAAATGTTGTACAACCGACTTTAATATAAACAAAATGAGAACATCATCAATGTAGTCGAAGTCAATTTTATTAAACGCATTATTATAAATAACTCAAAAACTACCGGTCAAATCTTGATTTCAATTTATATGGGACCACATGAGAAGCACCAGCTTTTAAATAAAAAAGAATTATTAAAATCGGTTAAACTAGAAAAAACTTCTGAGGAAACACACATGAAAAAACACTCGAATTGATATTCTCTTCCTTCTTTGAAGTCGGTTGAAAATGAAAAAGTATCCTCAGATCCGCGACTTAGTTGAGTAACTTGATTTTATTGGTGGCATTTACAACGTACGACTGTGAAAGGAAGAGGTTCAAACTGAGTAACACGAAATACCATTTTCTTTTGTATGTTTATCAAAGCAAATTAGTTTCTCATATGTAATCGTGGATTGTAACTCTTTGGCAATATAGTGCACGGCAAGTCGGACAATTTTTCGACTCTCATATAATATATATACGGATAGAAGCGTATCTGTGGGCTTAAGATGAGACATCCGTCTTAGGCTTTTTTTGACTATGACTATGACAAAATCACAAGATTTGCCAGAAGAAAACTTGCAAGTGAGAAACTAGAGACCCTACAAAGCTACGCCCATAGGTACGAACGGTACGTCAAAGGTATGGGGTATATGGTACAAAAAGTTCCCATTAGTGTGTAATACGTTTATTGTTAAGTCCTTATGGAAATTATGCATCCAATAGTGGCTTGTACATACTAAAAATGTTTAGTGGGTGTAACAGGATAGAATAGGATAGATATACATAAATATTTTGATTAGCATCAATACACACCCAAAAGTGCACTACGAAAGTAATGAAAACCTGTACATTTGGGATATAAAAATAAAAGCAATGCGACCCAGTTAAAAAAGTTCGTGTGCGTCAGCGCTGATTGCTTAAGGTATGTTATATTTATAATTATTTGATATTTTATAATTAATTATATCAATGTACATTTATAATAACATGAATTTATTATGACCATCATCATCATAATCATTATTATTACAGTCCGTCACAAGTCCACTGCGGAACATAGGTCTCCCAAAAGAAATGCCACTAAGCACGGTTCTGCGCCACTTACATCTATTGAATTACTGCATCTTTCATTCAGATCATCAACTCCATGTAATGGGGGCCGCACTACATGTCGCTTACCGGTACGAGGCTACCACACGAGAACCTTTCTTTCCCATCGGTTGTCGGTTGTTTTTTTTCGGTCGGTTTTTGTTTATTTAATTTTATTTATCGTTGTATCCTAATTATTGGCTGTTTTTTCGTTCTTGAAGTTGTATTTTATTTTGACTTCGTTTCTGTGTCTTGATGCTGTATGTGTGTGTCAAAATAAATATTTTTTTCTTTATTTCTTTCTTCTTTTTTTCGAGCTATATGGCCGGCCCATTGTCACTTCAGCTTACTAATCCGTTGCGATATATGTTTGTTACTCTAATTCCACTGCATATATCCTCAATTTTAAGTCTATCACGCAGAGAAACTTCGAGTATAACAATCTCTATAGCTTCCTTATACGGCCAGCAGTGTGGGGCCGCGTCTCAGATCTATATTCATCACTGGCAACATCAAATATAAATGACGTCAAATAAATTGCAAAGCCCATCTAGTCAATAGATCCTATGAAAACAATTTGTAGGAGTCTTTTTTTATAACAGCCTTTATTTCTAGTACCCAACAAACATGATATTTTATCTCTTTTATATGCAAGATAAGTTTGATCGATGAATTCTCTTCTCCCTTTTATGAAATAAACAGAACTAACAAAACATTTAGTGCAAGACATCAATAAGATGTTTACGTGATAGAGCTATTTTCCAGCTATATTAGTGGTATAGTTGTAGCACGAAGGGTCGGCTTGATTGGGGAAAGACCACGCTCTCACAGAGTACCAGCCTAAAATAGCAGCTGAACGCTGCTGTGTTTCGTATAGTAAGTGTACAGAACCGGAGACCTTTTTTACTGAAAACGAAGCATTCCATCTTAGTCCTCACGGGTGACAATGTATCTGTATTTTGATTCGTAATCGAGGATAGATGTAGATATATATATACGCAATAACACTGCTACCTTCGAATACATCTGTTTACGAAATAATTTTAACTAAAGATGAGTGTTCGTAGAAGTCCACCAAAAGTATCGGGATCATACCCTGATGTATCAAAGCTCAGCGAAGATGTCCATTTCATGCAAAGGAAAAGAAAATTACCGGATTGCCAATGTGATTTTCAAGAGTTGATGATTGATTTTCAAAATAAAATTACTGCTTCTATAAATAATGTGCTTGAGAGTCATAATAACTACATAAAGTCTTCTTTGGATGCTCTTCGTGATGATTTAAGTGTGTTTAAACAGCAATTGCATGATATGAAGCTCACCACCGAGAAATTATCAGATGAACAAACTACCCTAAAAAATGATATTTGCTTATTGAAATCTTCTATGGAGCAAAATAACCTTAACTTTGGATCAATCTCAAAAGATATGTATGCCTTACAATCCACCGTCAATAACCTATCAGAACAGCAACAAGCGAGGGAACAACAAGGAAGGGTCAATAATATTGAAATATCAGGATTACCTTTTACTAAGGGTGAAAATTTACTAACTATTGTTCACAACATTGCAACGAAGATTGGTTTCCCATTGGCGTCATCGGATATTGATTACATCCACCGTGTTCGACGTTTTAACACAAAAAGTAACGATAATACAAATATTCCTGATGGCAGATCTCTTAACTTATCCTCGATTCCTAATATAATCGTTAGGTTTACACAAAGAAAACGGAAATCAGACATGCTTGCGGCTGTGCGTGCCCGACGTGGGTTGACAACAGTGGACGCTGGTGTGGACGGTCCGTCTAAGCCTATTTTTATTAGTGATCATTTATCGCCACATAATAAATTATTATATAAGCAAGTGCGTCTAATAGCTAAATAAAAAAGTTATAAATATGTTTGGTTGTCTGATTGCAAGATATTTGTACGAAAAAACGACGAGTCCAAAGCATTACTGGTAGCTAGTGAAGTCGACCTTACTAGAATTAAGTGACTATTATTATTTTATATATTTAATTTAAACCATTCAAATATCCCATGTAATTATTTCTATATATCAAGTTTTAATTTTAATCTCATTAGAATAATGTCTTTGTTAATTTGGTTTAAGATACGAAGTTTATATTACATATTTATATTCTTACATGTTGGTGGAACGATGTTAATGTTAATTATTAAAATTCGATAACACAAACTTTGTCATTTACTATCCAAAATGTGAGGGGTTTACGCACTAAATCACATAACTTTCTTAATGCAATATTGTGCAACAATTACGATGCGATATGTTTAACCGAAACTTGGCTTAATGATAATTTCTATGACTCAGAATACTTTGACAATCGTTATCAGGTATACCGTTGTGATCGTAATGTTGCATTAAGTGGGCACGAGCGAGGTGGTGGTGTGTTGATTGCGGTTCGCCGTGAATTGTGTCCTCAGCACCGCGCAGACTTGCGCGCGCCGCCACCGGCAGAGGAGGTACCCGCCTTAGGGTACTAGTGTTCTGTGGGTATGGGTGTCGGTGCCGCTGTACGCTAATTCCGCTCCTACTTCGTCCGGTCAGCTTAAGAACACACCTCGCTATTTACATTTAATATCCACATATATAGCACACGGCAATAATCATGAGCTATTATTGACTTCTTTTTATGATAGGGTAACCGAATTTATGATTTGTAGTTCTAATGATATTTTTCTTATTCTCGGTGACTTTAATGTGACTAACGCTTGTTGGCATTATAATATAACCACTAATACCATGGATATTCAAACAAACAATGATAGATTAGCTTGTCTCACTGCCGATTTTATGTATTTATCGTTGCTATTACAATTCAACTCTCAATTTAATGTAAATAACAGACTTCTAGATTTAATTTTTTGTAATAAAAACTGTTTAGTTTCTTCTAGCGTATACCCATTAGTGCCGCAAGATAATCATCATAAAGCTTTAGAAATAGATTTAAAATTATTTTCTTCTGCTATGCTTAATTGTGCTAATATTAAGAAAAAACTTTCTACAAAGCCGATTTCGATTCAATCAATACTTCTTTAAATTTAATTGACTGGGAGGCAATTTTTAGTACTATGAAGTCTGACGTAGAATCGATGACTACATACTTTTATGATGTGCTTGATGAGCTTGTTGACAAACATGTACCAACGCAATATCTTACTACCACAAATAAATTTCCTCCGTGGTTTAATAAACCTCTGATTAAACTATCAAAAGAAAAATATAAATTTCATAAAAAATGGAAACGATATGGAAACCTGTGCGATTACGAAACCTTCTCTATTCTGAGACATCGCTTTAAGAAAATGGAGAAAAATTGTTACAATAAATTTATTGAAATTGCTGAAGAGAAAATTAAAGAGCATCCAAAATATTTTTGGTCTTTTGTAAAATCTAAAAATTCCTCAAATGACATTCCAGATAGAATGTTATACAAAGGAAAACTTTTATCTAGTGGTAGTGAGATTTGCGATGCGTTCAATGAATATTTTCATTCCGTTTTCAAAAATGATTCTCTTGTAAAAAATCATTCTATTAGCTCTTATCCCCTCTCAACGTTAGATATAAACTTTGTTGGTATTGACTATTATATTGTTCATAAAGAATTAAAAAATATCAACGTTCATAAGGGTGCAGGGTCTGATAACATTCATCCTATTTTAATCTCCAAATGTGCCAAAGAACTTGCAAAACCTGTAACCATAATTTTTCGAACTTCTATTGAAACCGGTGTTTATCCTAGTAAGTGGAAAAAATCTTTAATAACTCCTATTCCCGAAAATAACAGAAAAGATATAATTACTGAGTATAGACCGATTTCAAAATTATGCATTTTGGGAAAGGTTCTTGAAAAAATTGTCACATCATATATTTCGTTTTCAGTTCGTAATTACATATGCCAACAACAACATGGTTTCTTTAAGCACCGTAGTGTGGATACCAATATGGTAACTTTTACTGATTATTTGTCGAAGGCAATGGATAATAACTTACAAGTGGATGTTGTATACACAGATTTTTCCAAGGCTTTCGACAAATTAAATCACGATCTACTTATTGAGAAGCTTACAAGGGCTGGCATTCACGGCAACCTTCTCAGGTGGATCCAATCTTATATTAAAAATAGATTTCAAGCAGTTTGTGTGAAGGGATACTCTTCACAATTTCTACCAGTACCATCAGGTGTTCCTCAAGGATCACACTTGGGCCCTTTGCTGTTTTCTTTATATATTAATGATATGGGATTTGCTCTAAAAAATAGTGATTACCTACTTTATGCTGACGACACAAAGTTATTCAGAGTTATCGAAACATTTGATGACTGTGTAAAGCTGCAAAAAGATATAACTTCTCTATGTGATTATTGTGGAAATAACCAGTTATACCTCAATATTGATAAATGTCATATTATATCTTATACACGTAAAGTCAACAATATAATATTTGATTATAGCTTGAATGACACCATTATCAAAAGAGTAGATAGTATTAGAGACCTGGGTATAATAATGGATTCAAAATTGTCGTTCAATCTACACATTGATTATATGTTAGGCAATGCATTTCGTAGCTTGGGATTTATTCTTAGAATTAGCAAACCCTTTAATAAAACAATAACGCTTAAAACTCTATATTTTTCCTTTGTTCGGTCAATCTTAGATTTTTGTAGTATTGTATGGAGTCCCTGTTATCATATACATAAGAACAGAATTGAAAGAGTACAAAAGATATTCCTAAGGTCACTTAACTATCGTAATAACATTACTAACGAATCATATGATGAATCTTTGCTTAGGTATAAATTGTTATCCCTTTGCAGTAGACGCAAATTGTTTGATATAATCTTTCTATATAAAATTTTGAATAATTTAGTTGACTCTTCTCTACTTCTCTCAAAGGTATCATTTATTGCTCGTGCTCGTCTTCCAGTGCGATCCTCACGTAAAATGTCACTTTTTGTTCCTCCGCGGTTACATAAAAAATATACTCGTAACTCATTCTTATACCGTTCCACTGACATTTATATAATAAACAATTTACTAATATCGACCTTTTTAACACATCTCTCAATTCCTTAAAACAAACATTAAAAACCAATATAAGTAAGGTTTGCAAGTGAGTTGTATTTTTTTTTATTATTATTTTTATGAACCTATGTGTTATGTAAATAATCGCTATGAAGTGTTACCATGTAACTTTCTTTTAATTTGTGTTTAACTTTTCGGCACTGTAGGTCAATTTTTAACGCATAAGTTGTTTTTATTTTATTTTCTTTTGTATATGACTGTTTGTTGCCAAAATAAATAAAAAAAAATATATCTATGGGCCACAGCAATAACTTACCTCTAGGTGGACTATGTGCTCGTTTGCCACCCTTATCCTGTATAAAAAAGAAAGCGCATTACTGCGACATGAACGCGACAAATATTCGAAACCGAAAAATTATGCATGAAGCAATGTTATTCAATGAGGTGTACACAATTCTCTACACCCTACATTCCAGCCGCTGAATATTTTAAGCGCTCGATGTCTCGCCGAGGTAAAATTCATTACAGTGCCGTGTAAAAATGCCGCCCTCTTTGTTTAAACACAAAATCACAATAAACTTGCTCTTGTAATGGGCTATGCATTTTGAGGAGACGCCATAGCTTCCGGGAGCGTTCTGTTTATTCTTTTAATCTACTCAAGTACCGCATATAACGGTTATACGGCGTATTTGCTTTAAATATTTATGGTTAAGCATAAAATGTTTAAGAGTAAAATCTTACATATTTTTTTTCATAGGATAAGGGTAACAAACGAACACACAGTCCAAATGGTGGTAAGTGGTTGCTGTGGCCCATAGACAACTTCATCTATCCTCGATTACAAATCAAAATACTGATGTGTGAGATGGAGTACTAAGTACTAAGATGAAATGCCTCGTTTACGGTAAAAAGGGTCTTCGGTTCTCTACACTTATCATACGAGTCGCAGCAACTTTCAGCTGTATTTTTGCGCTGGTATTCTGTGAGAACCTTCCCTTCCCCGGTTGAGCTGACTCATTCGTGCTGCAACTATATCAGTAATATACCTAGCTGCAGCATGGCTTTACCGCGTAAATAAGTAATTTTAAATTAAAAACCCCTTAAATATAATATTGTTTTTATTTATTTAAATATAATTTATTTATATATATAATAAAAACGAAAATTAGATTTTGGCCAAATGTGTAATAGGGTTATGCTTATTTTCTAAAGTATATATATGCTGCAATGCTTGTCCTATTTTCAGTCCAAGTTCAAAAGGCTAAATGATTATGAAAGATCTAATCTAGTTTCTCTTTATCTAATCTAAGATATAATTTTTATGTATTTACCCTACATGGGAGTGATTTATTCCCATGTAGTACAAGAAAAACATAGTTTAGAAAATCCAAAATTGTACGCCTCAATCATGAGCGTTTCATTTAATTTTGATGAAAAACATAAATTGTACCTATTCCTGACTTTTAAAATATATTATTTACGTGTATTAAATTTACCGTTCTATTATTTTAACAGGTGGTGTTACCTACAGGGAAAAATAATAATAAATTTTAGCAAAATAGATCGATTACACAAAGTATAAAATCGATATAGGCTGTATGATACATTTGCTTTTTGTCTATCAAATGCAAAAAAAATATATAACGGCGGCTTTAAATTTTTTTATAGCAATAAAACTTATAAAAGTTGAAAATCATTTTATTAACAAACAACGCATACTAGGCTATTCATATTAAATAGGGAACCAGTTGATGTAATTCTGAAGCTAATAAAATGAGCCCGGTCTCGATATGCCAATTTTTTCGGGAGTTATCGTGACCACATAATAAAGCAACATCCGGACGTCCACGTAAATTTTTATCAAAGTAGCAATATAAAATGATTTTTCAGAAAATATAAGATGAATTAATTGGATGGTTTTCATGATATACGGCTACTCATATTATCGAATAAGTGCAATATGGTTAACATAGAGGCATTTTAAGAACACAAAATTGCTTGACCTTGACGTGTCGAGAGTATAATACACCTATAACGCGAAGCGTTATGAGGCGTGCAAAAATTCATTTCTTATATTTTAACTTACTGGATATTTTAATAAAGCATTTTTAGAGACGATTCTATTAGAAGCCATGAGGTTATTTTTTGACTTATAAAATACGACGGATAAGATCCGGCACTACACTACTTAACATATTTAGTAGTCATAGAAATGGATGGCGCCTACCAATAGCAATAGCTGCCCATTTGGCATTACTTTAGTAGGTAATAGGAGATAGCGACCGTATGGTCAGGTATGTTTCAATTCCAGCCGGAGTCAACACTTGTGCGAGACACATATTGTGTGTCTTACTCTAGTCGGCATCATGATTGTATTGTAATAAAATGTATGTCAGTATAAGAGAGTTTTGTAATTCAGTTTTCACCCCACTTCCAGACTTGTGAATGATAAGAAATTTTGAAGACGTATTACAAATCGGTGACATTAGAATAATTCCATAACTATGTACTAGTATTCTCACAAGAATCAACACAGCTCATTTTCATGATCATGTTCATGTTTACTTACACTTTTATTATTTAACTAATATTAATATTTTATTTTATACAAAACATAATGCATTTGCGAAGTGATTCCCATCGGCAAATGAATACTCATTTATCGCGCTAGTGGTGGTATTATGTTTGTCTTTGTGTCTGAAGACACTACATATTAGCCTAGATTCGATTCCATCGCAAATACCCCATATCGTCTCGTGGATATCGTAAGGCAGCATCTGTCACATAACAACAAATAATAATAAAAAAAACTGCTGTTTTCAATTCGCCTGCCTAATTCCTCCTATGAGGCAAACTATGTGTCAGATTTTGTTCTGCAGTGGTATTTAATGAATGGACGATCTAACATTAGGATAAGTATTCATCATCATTATCATTACAACACTTCATAAGTCCACTGCTGAACATTGGCCTACCCCAAGGAATGCCACAAGGCACGCTCCTGAGCCACCTGCATCCATCGGCTTCCTGCATGTCTTACCAGGTCGTCACTCCATCTAGTGGCGGGTCACTCTACACTTCACCTATCGGTACGAGGCTGCCACTCGAGAACCTTTATTCGCCATCGGCTATCGGTTCTTCGAGCTATATGGCCAGCCCACTGCCACTTCAGCTTACTAATCCGTTGGGTTTTGTCGGTTACTCTGGTTCTACAGCGGATATACTCATTTCTAAGTTTATCATGCAGAGAAATCTTGAGCATAGCCCTCTCCATAGCTCGCTGAGCGAGCTTGAGCTTCCTCATACGGCCAGCAGTGAAGGACCACGTCTCAGATCCATAAGCCATCATTGGTATAACGCACTGGTTGTACAATTCAAGATAAGTAGATAAGTATTATTGAAGTAAAAATATGTACGTTTTCCATATCAATATCATTCACCGTTTATTTATTACGGAACTTTTCGCCGTTTATTAGCGAAGCCAACAACTATAACTAATCTAATTTCATGTTGGATCATATCCTGAGGGAAGCGACGTCGGGAATAAGGATCAAAGTTGTCGCTAACACAATTAGTGAGACAGATTAGTTTCGGTCAGGAGTGGCCCAAGTCGCTCACCGCCCTTACCTGACCATTTTGCGGAATGCAATTAGTTTTACGAACGGCCCTGTAAAGGCTTCACGAATTAATTTGGATGATAGACAGGTACCTGAATAATTAGAAGTAACGTAACATTCGTAGTTTCCAACCAATAATTCTCTTATGTCTAGATCTATTTTTGTATAGCTATCTTTTTATCACATAACATAACATTTTGTATGTGGTACAGCCATGCTGCAGCTATATTGTAGTATAGTTGTAGCACAGATGGGTCTGCTCGACCGGGGAAGGACCACGCTCTCACGGAATACCAGCGTAAAATAGCAGCTTAACACTGCTGTGTTTCGTATGGTGCGTGTATAGAACCGGAGATCCTTTTTACTGGAAAAGAGGCATTCCATCTTAGTCCTCACGGGTGACAACGCATCTGTATTTTGATTCTTTATTGAGGATAGATGTAAATGTCTATGGGTCGGAGCAACCGCTTACCATCAGGTGGACTGTGTGCTCGTTTGTCACCCAATCCTATAAAAAAATATCTCCAAATATTTTTAAGTCCATTGCTGGGCATAAGATTTTCTAAGAATGCGCTAGCTAGCAATATTATTTGGATGATTTACAGGCGTAGACCCGATACTCTAATAACGTTATTGTTTGCCACCAGTCTGTAAAATTTTGGTCCACCATTTTTGGATGGAGACCCCGGTATCAGTTGGTTACAGCTTTTGTATTCCTGAAGCAAAACATATTGGATAAATACAAGGTGATGGGGATATTGCACGGTAGTCCTCAGCGGTTTCAATCTGTCAATATCCAGGAGCTAAACGCAAGAGCCTTCAATATAAATACAAGCTCGGTGATGATTATCTACCTATTGTAACTTAAATTTGTAAATCTTTTTTAAAGTAGTGTCGTCCCACGACACTACTTTAAAAACAAAGAGTCCCTTAAAGGTTTCTTCTCTTTTATTGTGGAGAAAATTAAACACATGGAAGACGATACTATACTTCCCGCACCTTTTGCTCGATTTTCAGTATTGTTTAAGAAATCTCCAGTGTAGGTATTTTACGCCTGGTGTAATGGCGTTAAGAGACGATTATATCGCCACCTACCAGAACCATACATTATTACCGCCATACAGAACATATTGTTCCTTTTTAGGGGACGAAATGGGTTGACAGTTTTACTTACCCCACCACCACATGACACAATTTTTTTTTTCTGTTATAAGACTTATTGAAAGTGTTTTGTGCCATTATATCTGGTTCAGAAACATCCTGTCATAAAAGTTTTTACAAGAAACCCGGCTTTATTTAAAAAAAACCAAACTAAAAAAAAAACTAAACTAGCTGATCCCCGCGACTTCACCCGCGTGTAATTTATTACGATTGGATATCATGGGTTACACACTTTTGCGCGGTACCCTAATTCTTATTCTTAAATAAAAGTAGCCTAAGTTACTTCTTATAACATCAGCTATCTACCAGGAAAGTTCTGTCAAAATCGGTTTAGTCGTTTCGGAGATTAGCCGGAACAAACAGACAGACAGACAGAGAGACAGACAGACAAAAATATAAAAAAAATCGCGTTTTTGTTATAAGCACCGTATATACATTCATATGCATTGAGTAAAAAGCTGTTATTTTGACATTACAAACAGACACTTCAATTTTATTTATTTGTATAGATGTATAGATAACATACAAAGTAGATAAATATGAATTAGTAATGGATTGACATATACAAGAAAGAAATGAATAAAAGATAAATGATTAAGCGAAATACAGAAACTTTGTTATGAGAAGTATTTTCCCGAATATAATTGTTGCAAAGTTATAACATCAGAATTTTTTATCATATTAGTGATAGTTCTTGTGATTCTGCCTTACGTTCCGACCAAATATCACCTACAAAATGCTTTAGTATTAAGCAGATTCACCTGTAACGTAACATAAGATATCATCAAAAATAAAAGAGAATATTAAAATACAGCTATTCACATTGCAATATAAAGCCATTTCCACATTCGTGTAATCGTACAGATATTCCCTAAAGGGCTGCCGTCATCTGAGGTAGCCAGTAACTACATGCTTGTTAACTCGTCTCATATATTATGAAGCTGTGTCAAATGTTTCCCACTTCAGACTCACACAGGGTGCTTTAAAATGTAAATGAAACAGGAAACATAATGATACAAATCTTGGTTATTGTATTTCTTGATAATCTAATTATTTGCTATGTTCCTAACTCCTATCCGCGGCTACAACTGTTTGAAAACAGATACAAATAAGGATGAAAAACGAGCACACTGTCATAAGTAGGTGTTGTGGCCCAAAAATGCATATATTACTTTTATCTTCGATTAAGAATGAACATGCAGATTCATTGTCATCCCTAAAGACTGGAATATAGGCTGCTGTTATAATGCCTCGTTAGCAGCTAAAAAAAAGTATCATGTTTTCTTTTCGAGCATTATCTTGTTATTTTACCCTGATATTTTGTGAGAAATGAAAACAGATCCACATCTGATGCAACATTTATGCGATGAGATCAAAAGTAGGCTGGATTATAATATCGGAGATATGATGACAAATACTAATAAACCAGACCTAAAATCCAACTACATTTGTGTTTTGCTAATTTTTTGGCCCTACTAGAATTCGAACTAAGGACCTGCGACGTAGTAGTAAGATAATCACTATGCCCTGCGTTGTGCCGGCAAGTAATTACAAATAAGTATACATAAGCGAAACATCAATAAATGATCAGATGATGATTAAAAAAATCTCCATTTGCCAGCTTCCCCTGCACTCAACGTCTTATTAATCAACGAATGAGACACAAACTGCTGACACCGACCAAAATACCTACACATACTTAGCATAGGAAATCTCTTATTATAATCACCCTGTTAATAGAGTGTGGTTACTGAGAAGGTAAAATAAAGGCTCGCCGAATGTCGTATGCCGCGACCTTTAGGGATTTGCTCACGGCTTACTTATTTAACTTCATGTGGAACTATCTCCAGTCCAATATTTGCATATACTCCCTGCACAAATGTAGCGTCATTTAAAATGCTTCCTTTTGTATCTGTTATACGAGTACGAATCTATAATTTTACTCAATGTTTCTTTTCCCTGGTATTCAGCGGTACACTGTTACGGGTTGCTAATGGTGGCGGTGAAGAAAAATGTTTGCTTTGAGGATAAGAAATAAAATGCTAGTACCTCTATCACCCAATAAAAAAGTGAAGTCTAAATAGTACGTGTTTGATTGCATTTTTATCTAATTTTTTAAAAGTAAATAGTAAGTAAAAAGAGCTTAATTAATAATCTTTATTAGTATGTAGGTAATATGTATGCATATGTTTTAATAAATTGTGCCGAAAATGGAGGAGACTAATTCCCAAATACACAAACGGTCAATAAGTCTCGAACTATCCCTATCACTTTAATTCAAATTGACTGTGACACCACGAGACTTAACGACATCTTAAAATTGAGTAGTATTTAAATATTATACTTAACCGCTATTTTTTTGTCCAATTTAACGATAGTGTACTTCGTTAAATCGGGTATCAATCAGGAGAAGGGAATTATATTTTGGAATTTGTCTAATTGGATTTAGTGCTGCGAAATTAAATATTATGGGATGTGGAATCTGTCAACACGCAATGGATCATTACGGCGCATTAATTTCTCCATAACCCTATCAGAAATAACAGGCCCGTGCCAAGCGGAGGTAAGTATGTATTAGTTAGTGCGATCTCCGGTACATGATGAGATGTACTCACCGTTTAGGTTAATGCCGTGTCCTTTCGAGTCTAGCATCTTACAAACATCCTCCAGTTTGTTAACAGTTTAGGGGATATAACACCCCCCCCCCCTTTCTCACTCCGCGATATAACTGTATTGGTTTTGTTTGACTGCCCTGTACTTGGACGGACATTGTACAGGCATCTCAGCACTTCGAAGTACCGCCAGTCAATTTGGCACTGCTGCAAAGAATCCAGAACAGCCCAAGTTTCGATGGAGTCAAAGGCTTTCTCATAGTCCGCAAATGCAAGACACATGGGCTGATTATACTTTGTTGTCTTCTGTATTATTTGCCGCACTGTGTGAATGTGGTCTATAGTAGCAAATTCTCTTCGAAGCCCAGTCTGTTTCGCAGGTGCAGGAGTTGTCGAGTCTTCGCGCGAGTCGATTTATGATGACCCTTGAAAACAACTTATAATCGTGGCTCATAAGCGAGATGGGTTGATAATTTTTCAGCATAGTTTTGTCGCATTGTTTTCTTGTGAAATAAGACTGTAATGCTTCTGCTCCACGCGTTTGGAGTTCTCCCATCTCGTAAGATGCAGTTAAGAACTCGGCAGAGCTCTTTTAGCAAGGGTTTACTACCAGCCTTTGAGAGCTCTGTTGTAACTCTATCTTCTCCGGGGGCTTTTCCATTTTTAAGTTGGCCGAGAGCCAGCTCAATCTCCTCAAGACAGATGTCTGGTAGCTCGTCGGTATAGTGGCGAGTCAGAGTGGTTCTGGGGTCATCGCATTTAGGGTCAGGTTGTGGTGTATGTGAGACATATAGTTTGCCATAATAGTCTTCGATCTCAGAGAGAACCTCAGGCTTTGAAGTGAGGACTTTGCCATCATGCGTCTGCAATCTTGCGATGTGACTTCTCCCAAGCTTTTGACTTTGACTTTTAAGACTTTGAACCACTTGTTTCGCTCTATTGCTGCGTGTGTCGCTAACGCATTAGAGTGACGCAGGTCCCGCCTCACAGCTTTCCTCACAAGCAGGGTTAAAGTCACCTGTTCCGATGGCATTGCTTTTGATAACTCATGCCTTCTTTTCATAAGCTGAATTCGATATTCTCAGATGAGATATCTGAGAACGTCAACTTCGACTTTCGGCCCATATGTTGCTTGCCACAAAACCATTTCTTTTTTCGTGGGGAAATCCTCATGGATACCTCCGGCTGCGAGGACAACCGGAAGGTTATGCCGGACTCCTACCGGCTAAAACTCCACGGTGCCTCCTCGCACGTGCGCGCGGGGCCGCGTGAATCCAAATTCTTCCGCAGCCCTGCACTAGTGCTGGCCCGATCTGTCCATGCCTCGTCTCCTGCACGGGGTAGCGAGGTGTTAAGCTACCCCCCTCCACAGCCTTCAACTCCACCTGCGTATCGGACCCCCCCGAGTCCGATACGCGGAGGCCATGGGGCCAGGAAAATCGAGCGCTTTGTAGCGTCCGCTTTCCCGACCCCAGCGGCGGATCTGGTCTCGAGCTCCGCCGCCAACCAAGTATCGGCCGCGGAGGGTAGGGAGAGCGGCGCCTCGCAATACCGACACTCCTCTCCCCCCGCGGCCCCACCACCACCGCATCAACGGTGCGGCCCCGTCTGAGTCGCGGAGGATAGGGCGAGTGGCGCATCGCCATACCAGCACTCCTCTTCCTCTGCGACTCCACCCCGGCTGCAGCGATAGAGGGAGCGGACACCCCTCTCGTAGCAGCCCACCGACACACATCCGAAGTGGACTTCCCACGCCCACTCGGAGTGGCCACCTCAGGCCGGCCCTACACCACGGGCCAGCCAAGGGGTTCCTCTTTGTTCACCGTGGCTGACCAAGCCACGGCTACTAAGCCCCCCCGCCACGACAAGGCGGGAACCCGTTCGGGGGGGGGGGGGGGTTGCCACAAAACCTGCCTTAACTTTATTCCTGTTTCCTTAATTAGTGACTTTTTGATTTTGAATTTGTGATTGTCTTTACAATTCAATTGATCGGAAATCAAACAGGAGAAAAGAAAGGAATTTTAAATATATTTCCATTAAAAACAGAGAAAAAATATATGGACACGGTTTATAATCTAAAACCAGTACCCTCAAAGTCTATTTCACCTGAATGTCTCTACTGTAAACACTCCCAAATACACAAAGAAAAGATGATTTGTCAAAATAAATTAAGCATAAGACAGTCGGCGGCGAGTCGTCACAACGTTGTCAAATATTTACGTCGGGTTCGCCGCGCCGACCGAATGTTGCGAATGCGAATGTAATGTACGCAACCTTCTGCAACGTGGTACAAAAAAGGAGGAATATTCTTATATCTCTATGTATAAAAATCAATTGCTATCCGCTAAAACTCAAAAACGGCTCGACCGAATTTAATCAAATTATTTGTTGTATTTGAGTGGGTACCTCGATGGTTTAGATTCACATATTGACCGGTAGGTGGCGCTGCTGTCGAGATCCAGGAATCACCCGTGCGAAGCCAGGGCAGATCGCTAGTTCGTAATAAGTCACCCAATACTATAATATTTTCTACCCCATGGACGTATAAAAAAAGTCCTTATTCATACGTCCATGTTCTACCCGTTAATTGTTTTTATAAGGTATACAGTACTTTAGAAGATAGAAGTGTTTTGTAGCCTATATTATTAAGTTTAGTATCACCGTCTATATTATGTCAATTATTTAATAGAACAGTGATAAACAAATAGTCCACCTGATGGTACGTGGGTACAAAGGCTCATGTACTGTCAGCTCAAAGAAGTAGGATGAAATTGATACTAGTATAATGTTTTCTGGTACTCGTCAATCGCCATATAAAACCCAGTAGCATCACATGTGGTCCTTCCCCGATCGAGTCAATCAATTTGTGCAGCAGCATGGCTCCTCCACTTAAAATAAAACATTTTAAATTTTATTTATAACAGTAAAGATTATAATATTTGCAGCATTCCAATGGTAGCAATGGTATCAGTTTATGAGCGAAAGCTAGGTACTGGCGTTCTCTCATAAACATGATAGTGTTAAGGAACTGCAAAGTCCGTCGTCCAGTCCACGTATTAATAAGAAATATTTGTAATTACTCATACCTTCATTTCCTTACAGTGTATCGCGAAGTTGACTGCTGTGAACATAGGCCTTGCCGTAGAAAGTTTCATAAGGAAAATATTTGCCATAGTTGTCACGCTTGGTAGGCGTGCTTTCATCACTGCAGTTTTGTTTTCTAGTTGTTAAAACGAAGGTACAGCATATCCCTGATTTGTTTCTCTCTATCGCCTCTTAGTAAATATTACTACACCTCTACTATACGGAGTAAATTTCTTATATTCGTAGATGCAGTGAACTGGCATTTAAAATTGCTAACACCAATTTAAGTGAAACATAGAGAATAGCCCCAAAATATGACTATATAGTTCGTAGTTTCAGAGCTACCACAAATTAATAATCTTATTGTTACATAATATAATAAGTCGATACAATACAATACAGTAAAGTACTATCAACTTCTTTCAGGTGGTCAGTTCGTTCAATAGAGATACTAAATTACGTGGTGGCTCCTTAATATTAGCTAATAAATCCTTATCATGTAAAGAACGTAAAGACATTGTGAGCCTCTCTGTTGAGCGTACTGTAGAAATGGCAGCTCAACAGCTTGAGCACCTTATTGTTGTCAGTGTTTACAGACCCCCATCTTCAAATTATTATACCTTTGAAAAAATTATGGAAGAAGTTTTAGTTAAGCTTAATAAACCGAATATATCTCTTGTAGTGTGTGGAGACTTTAATATCAGTCTCCTGGAAACTTCTTCCATCAGTATTAAATTTTGCTCTTTGTTCAAATCCTATAATCTTGATAATTTATTCTTTGAAGCTACACGTATTGCAGGGTGTAGTGCAACTTGTGTTGATAATATTTTTACAGGTGTTGTACCAATCAAAAAATCAATAATTCAAAAACTTAGTTCAGATCACTGTAGACAACTAGTTTCATTACCTTATATGCACAAAAAACAGGAAATTCAGAAAATTGTGTTTGTTCCTATTAATGCAAAACGCCTGGAGAGATTTAGAAGTAATATGGTAAAAAACCTTCCATCGCTTTCTTATAGGAACAATGCAGACTTTTTATATGGAGAATTATTTACCCTTATAATATATAAAAAAACATTTACTACTAAAACATTCTCCAGAAACAGTCGCAAGGCATTTAATGAGTGGGCGACAGTGGGAATTCATAAAAGCAGACGAAGGTTATATGACCTTTACCATGAAAGATCATATAATCCTTCTGATGCTTTTAAAGAATATGTCAAAAATTATTCTAAAATGTTTAATAAAGTTTGCTCCACAGCCAAATCGTTACATATTAGCAACAAAATTAAGACGGCTAAGAATAAAATTAAAATGACGTGGAGTATAATTAACAGCGAAACCGGTAAAGAAAAACCTCGTAACTCAAACTATCAATTTAAAATTATCAATGAATTGACTAAATCAAATCAAGAAGTTTACTGATATTCCTATTTTGACAACAGAGTCTTTGAATACTTCTCCAACTGTCGCCGAGTCATTGCTCAAACAGAATGTTAATATCTGTTTAAAAGAATTAAGATTTGAAAAAGTATTACCGCAAGATATTGTAAAATACTTCAAAACCATTGATGTAAAGAAAACCGCAGATTTGTGGGGCATTTCCGTGACAGTTATTGCGTCCATAATAGATTTAATTGCACCTCATCTTGCTATTATTTTTAATACTTTTATCGATTCTGATGTGTTTCCTTATTTAATGAAGTCATCATCATCATTACAGCCTTTCATAAGTCCACTGCTGAACATAGGGCTCCACCAAGGAATGCCACAAAGCACGGTCCTGAGCCACCTGCATCCATCGACTTGCTGCATGTTTTACCAGGTCGTCACTCCATCTCGTGGGGGGATGCCCTACACTTCGCCTACCGGTACGAGGCTGCCACTCGAGAACCTTTCTTCCCCATCGGTTGTCGGTTCTTCGAGCTATATGGCCGGCCCACTACCACTTCAGCTTACTAATCCGTTGGGCTGTGTCGGTTACTCTGGTTCTACTGCGCACATCCTTATTCCTAAGTTTATCACGCAGAGAAACTCCGAGCATAGCCCTATCCATAGCTCGCTGAGCGAGTTTGAGCTTCCTCATACGGCCAGCAGTGAAGGACCACGTCTCAGTTCCGTAAGTCATCACTGGCAACATGCACTGGTTGTACAATTTCGTTTTAAGGTTTTGAGGTATGTCTGACGAGAAGATGTGTCGTAGCTTCCCGAACGCTGCCCATCCGAGTTGAATCCGTCGATTGACCTCTCGGTCGAAGTTGGAGTTACCTAGTCGGACTATTTGTCCCAGGTAAACATACTCGTCAACAACTTCGAGCTTAGTGCTCCCAACAACTACCGGCATAGGTGTGACATAGACATTAAACATAATCTTTGTTTTGTCCATGTTCATCAGATCACAGAGACACTATTGAGGTCAGTGAGCATAGTGCTTAGTTCCTCCAACGATTCTGCCATAAGGACTATATCGTCGGCAAATCGAAGGTGAGTGATGTACTCGCCATTGATGTTGATACCGTATCCTTTCCAGTTCAGAAGCTTGAAAACGTCTTCCAAGGCAGCGGTGAAGCTCTACTGTACAAACACTTCAGCACTTCAATATACCGACAGTCAACTTGGCACCGCTGAAGGGACTGCAGCACCGTACAAATTTCGACGGAATCAAAGGCTTTTCCATAGTCCACATACGCCAGACATAGTGGCAAATTGTACTCTTCGGACTTCTGTACAATTTGCCGAATTTAATGAAGTATAGTAAAGTAATACCTTTATTTAAATCCGGTAGTAATTTGTACTCCGCTAATTTTAGACCTATTTCTGTACTACCAACTCTCAGTAAAATTTTTGAAAAAATAATTTTGGATCAATTGTTAATTTTTTTTAATACAAATAAATTACTTCATAAAAACCAATTTGGTTTTACAAGGGGTCGCTCGACGTCTGACGCCTGTGTTGAGTTTATGAAATATATTTTTAATGCCCGGGAGAATTCACAGGATGCCTTAGGTGTTTTCTGTGATCTTTCCAAGGCTTTCGATTGTGTTCATCATGAAACATTAATCAGGAAACTACAACATTACGGTGTAAAAAATTTGGCACTTAGACTTATTACTTCATATTTAAGTAACAGAACTCAAAAAGTCGTGATCAATGGTAAAGGTTCTTCCGGATCGGTAGTATTAATGGGCGTTCCTCAGGGCTCGATTCTTGGCCCATTCCTGTTTTTAATCTATATTAATGACTTACCTTATCTTGTAGGGGACAATCACGATATAGTATTATTTGCTGACGATACCTCTTTAATTTTCAAACTCAAACGGCAGTTAATTAATTACGACGATGTAAATAATGTTCTATCGAAATTAGTACATTGGTTTAACGCCAACAATATGCTCTTAAACGGCAATTAGACAAAGTGTGTTAAATTTACAATACCTTATGTAAAACATTCGAATACCAATGTGCTATTAAATGGGGAGGAGTTGAGTCTTGTGGATACCACTGTTTTTCTCGGTATTACTATTGACGCGAAACTTCAATGGGGCCGCCATATCTCTAAATTAGCAAGCAGACTTAGTACTGCAGCATATGCTGTAAGAAAGATTAGAAGTCTCACAGATGTTGAGACAGCTAGATGAGTGTATTTTAGTTACTTTCATAGCGTAATGTCTTATGGAATTTTGCTATGGGGTAATGCGACTGATATTGAAGCTATATTTGTTTTGCAAAAGAGAGCCGTTCGGGCGATTTATAACCTAAATTGTGAAGAGTCCCTCAGACAAAAATTTAAAGAAATAAACATATTAACTTTGGCATCGCAATATATTTATGAAAATGTAATGTATGTACATAAAACATAAATAGCTTTAATAAGAATAAGTATGTGCATACTTTAAAATCTAGGAACAAACATAAGCTTGTAATACCAGTTACTAGAGTCCACAGAATCAGTAATTCATTTATGGGGCAATGTATACGCTTTTACAATAAAATCCCAGAAGATATTCAAAGTTTATCAATAAACAAGTTTAAAAGTTTTATTAAACAAAAACTGTACAAAAAGGGTTATTATAATATCAAGGAATACATGAATGAAAATAACCCCTGGGAATAAGGTGATCGCCACCATGCTGGTTCTATTAAAAATCATTTAAAAATTGTATAAATGAAATTATTGTTAAGTGAAATATGTTTGAAAAAAAAGTCCCGCTGGGTTTCTTGCTGATTTTTCCCAGGACAGAGGTATTTTCCGAACCAGTGGTAATTTTTTTTTATAGTATAAGGGTGACAAACGAGCACACAGTTCACCTGTTGGTAAGTGGTTGCTGCGGCCCATAGACATCTCCATCAATCCTCTATTACAAATCAAAATGTAGATGCGTTGTCACCCGTGAGGACTAAGATGGAATGCCTCATTTCCAGTAAAAAGGGCCTCCGGCCACCTGCACTCACCAAGCGAAACGCAGAGGTAAACCTCTACTTCACGCTGGTATTCTGTGAGGTCGTGGTACCACCCCGGTTCGAGCCGGCCCATCCGTGCGACAGCAAAAGATGCCGCGTGGCTCTACCACTGTTAAAAATAAAAAATGACTTTCAATAAGAATTATGTAATATTCAATATTGAGTAAAAAATTATTCTATTCTATTCTATTCTAGTCTGTTTTATTTTTACAAGATAAAATTGACTGTATTTCGACTTACGTTCTCAGAAAAGTTTTATTATTACATACATTTGTGAAACACACAGTAAGGGTAGTTCAAATCTCATGCGAATTGAGGCTAACAATCCATCATCGTCCACGACGTCCGTAATAACATAGCCTTCCTGAATATCAAATACAAGAAATTATTCCGAAATGTAACAAAAAAACTGTAGGAATACATAAATATAGGTGAAATAGCTTTTTGTTATAAAGAAATAAATAAAATATTTCGTTCTTTCGTGAAATATTTCATAATACACTGTTTTACTACTCATTAGTTTTTTTTATTTATTAATTTGACTGTGTTTTCTACCGACTTCAAAAAGGTGACTGTACTCAATTCGACTGTATGTTTTTTTTTATGTGTGTTACTTCATAACTTTTTACTGGGTGAACCAATTTCGATTATTCTTTTTTATTTGAAAGCTGGTGCTTCTCATGTGGTCCCATATAATAATGATCAAGGTCTGACCAATAGTTTTTGAGTTATTCTTAATAATTTGTATTGAAGTCGGTTGTACAACATTTTTAATTTTAAATTATTTGTATGTTAAGTTACATTACATCTTCCTCAATGTAAATAGATTGTTATTATTGCTTTTTATGAATTAGGCCACAACTCAAGGGTCAATATATTTAGAAGGAATTCAATCCCTTATAGCAGATTTACACGTATAAAAATGTCAAAGTATAATTAACTAAATTTTAAGTTAATACGTGTAATTGATCCGAAGGCTGATTTACACTTGCGCAATATTCATCTACTCACCCCCTAGTCTTTTAGGTATTTTTACTTCCCTGATTATTTCAACCTTTATTTCGTTCAATATCTTAATACTTTAAGTGACTGAATTTATTTCAGGAATGTGCCATTAATCGCCCATCTTGGACAAACTAAAGATATAAGCGAATGTTAAGTGTTTAAAATGTGTAAACTCTTACTTAAGTTGCTTTAATTTACTTATAATTTAGTTATCTAATTAACAACTTAACTAGTGTAAATCAGCCATTAGGATGGTAAAAAGGGGATTTTAATATAACTATTTAGACTTCATTCTAGTTGTGCTTCACTCAAAAGCCGTTAATAATTAAACTTTATAAAAAAGTGAAAACCGACTTCAATGCGGAAATAAAAAAATATTTCCGCATTGAAGTCGGTTTTAAAAACTCAGTTTAGTTTTTTGGTGATTTTTACTTTTTGATGTTTATTTAAATACCAATAAAAATCTCTTGGGATGACTTGTAATCTAAGAGTTAACTCGGCGGAATTTTTTCAATGTTAAGTATTTATGTAGGTATATGGTACAAATAGGTGGCTAGAGAAATTGAGAACCCCATATTGACCAAGGGTTATGAAAGGAACCGTTACCGTTACCGTTCCAGCTTATTAAAGTCCACTGCTGAATATAGGTCCACCATAGATTAAATCATAGCGGCATATTTGCCGTAGTTGCCACGTTTGGCTAGCGGGCTGGCAACCGCAGATTTTTACTTTTAGTCGTTATGGGGAAGACGCTGCTGCCCATATCCTGATTTGTTTCCCACAGGATGATATGTGGTAGTGGATATTCTTACACCGCCGCTACACTACAATCAAAGGAAAGAAAATTTTAAATGGAATATCAAGTATAACGTATCATTTAACATTATTAACAGTGGTAGAGCCACGCGGCAGTTTTGCTGTCGCACGGATGGGCCGGCTCGAACCGGGGTGGTACCAGGACCTCACAGAATACCAGCGTGAAGTAGAGGTATACCTCTGCGTTTAGCTTGGTGATTGCAGGTGGCCAGAGGCCCTTTTTACTGGAAATGAGGCATTCCATCTTAGTCCTCACGGGTGACAACGCATCTGCATTTTGATTCGCAAACGAGGATAGATGTAGATGTATATGGGCCGCAGCAACCACTTACCATCAGGTGGACTGTATGCTCGTTTGTCACTTGTCTTGTAACACAAAAAAATCATACATTCCTAGAACGATGACATATATGCCAACTTGTATGAAGTGTTACGATTTATCTCCTGCCACGTTAGCCATTCCGCGGCAATTGACGCGTCTGCATAATGACTCTGTGGTATTTGATTTCATTCAAAAATTTTTACAGGAAGTTTATCTATCCCCTATTATACTATTATTACCCTATTATACTATCCCCGTTATAAACAATATTCTGCTAATATGTACTTCGATCATTTATTTGACAGCTGATTTAACCACCGCTCTTGATAATTTTATTTACGTGGTAGAGCCACGCTGCAGCTATTTTAATAGTACAGTTGTAGCACGAATGGGTCGGCTCAACCGGGGAAGGACCACGCTCTCACAGAATACCAGCGTAAAATAGCAGATTAATGCTGCTGTGATTCGTATGGTGAGTGTAGAGAACCGGATACCCTTTTTACTGGAAATGAGGCATTCTATCTTAGCCCTCACGGCTGACAACGTATCCGCATTTTCATTCGCAAACGAAGATAGATGCAGATGTCTATGGGCCACAGAAACCACTTATCATCAGGTGGACTGTGTGCTCGTTTGTCACCCTAATTCTATAAAAAAATACAAGTAATCTATCCATCCATCTATTACAGCCTATTAAAATCCACTGCTGAACATAGGCCTCCCTCATAGATTGCCTTATAGAGGGATTTTACCACAGTACAGTTTACTTTATGTTGAGTTGTTATGGGGAAGATACTGCCGCCTAACTACTGTTTCAATAACCGACACGGGATATTATGTTCTTACATTGTCACTACACGAGTAGAATACAATATGAATTTCATAAAACGCCTTTTTTTTATAGAATAAGGGGCAAACGAGCATGCGGCTCACCTGATGGTAAGTGACTACCACCGCCCATGAACAACGGCAACACCAGGGGAATTGCAGATGCGTTGCCGACCTTTTAGAAAGGTGTAAGCTCTTTTCTTGAAGGTTCCTAAGTCGTATCGGTCCGGAAAATTCGCTGGTGGTAACTGATTCCACAAGGAAGTCGTGCGAGGGAGAAAACTTCTTCTAAATCGCACAGTGGTGGACCGCCAATCATCCAGATAGTATGGATGGTAACGCGAGTTTTGTCGCGATGTGCGATGGTGAAATTGAGCGGCTGGAATTAGTCCGAACAATTCCTCAGAGCACTCCCCGTGATAAATGCGATAAAATACGCAAAGAGATGCAACATCTCTACGCAGTGCCAATGTATCGAGCCGATCAGAAAGAACTCGGTCGTCGACGATTCGAACCGCTCTGCGCTGGATGCGGTCAAGTGAAAGGAGCTGGCACTGGGGTGCCCCGGCCCAGAGATGAGAACAGTATTCCATGTGGGGCCGAACTTGCGCTTTGTAAAGTTGCAAGCGATGCGCCGGCATGAAATACTGTCTCGCTCTGCTGAGCACGCCAAGCTTTTTAGAGGCCAATTTGGCCTTCCCTTCCAAGTGACCACGAAACTGCACACTATTCGATATGTCGACGCCAAGGATTCCGATACTGGCTGAGGCAGTAAGGGGAGTGCCTTGAAACTGAGGAGATACGACAAAGGGAATCTTTTTAGCGGTAAACGCGCAAACTTGTGTCTTCTGGGGATTGAACTGGACTAGATTTAGTCGCCCCCAATCCGAGACTTTGGTAAGCAAAGACTAGACTTCAGACACAAGTTTGTCCCGGTACTCGGCGACGTTTTCCCGAGAAATATTGGCACGGCCGGTATATAAGGCATCACCAGTGCTGTCGTCCGCATAGCAATGAATGCTACCAGTTAGCAACATACTCGTATCATTGATATGCAGGAGAAACAGCGTTGGTGATAGCACGCAGCCTTGTGGAACACCAGCGTTGATAGGCTTGAAATCAGAGCATTCACCGTCTACTACGACCTTGATGCTCCGATCAGCAAGGAAACTGGTGATCCATTTGCACAATTTCTCGGGAAGCCCATAGGAAGGAAGCTTCGAAAGAAGCGCTTTGTGCCAGACCCGATCAAAGGCCTTCGCTACGTCCAAACTAACGGCTAATGCCTCCCCCTTGGACTCTACTGCCTCCGCCCATCTATGAGTTAAGTAGACTAGAAGATCACCAGCTGATCGACCCCGACGAAAACCGTACTGGCGGTCACTAATCAGCTGGTGATCCTCAAGGTACCTCATGAGCTGGCAGTTTATAATGACTTCCATTATTTTGGAGAACAAGGAGGTGATGGCGATAGGCCTGTAGTTGGACGGGTCTGAGCGGTCGCCCTTTTTAGGGATCGGGTGCACCAAAGCAGTCTTCCATGAATTCGGGACTACGCCTTGGGAGTAGGAGTACCGGAAAAGACGCGTTAAAACCGGTGCCAACTCCGGAGCACACGTCTTCAGCACAATGGGAGGGACTCCATCGGGCCCACTCGACTTGCTGACGTCCAGGGAGAAGAGTGCTTTGCGGACCTAGCGCTATGTAAATCGCACATCCGGCATGGAGCACTCACATCGCGGGATGGTCGGCGGTGTGTTCCCCCCGTCATGTAGAGTCGAGTTGGACGCAAAAAGAGAGCTCAACAGATCGGCTTTCTCCTTTGCGGCATGGGCCAGTGAGTCGTCCTCTCTGTGCAGAGATGGAAGAGATGGCTGACAGAAGTTCCCTTGGACAGCCTTGGCGAGAGACCAGAATGCACGGGTTCCCGAAGGAAGGCGAACTAGCTTCTCGCCAATTCTGCCGATGTGTTCAGACCTTGGCAATGACGCTTTTGAAGGACCTGGAGGCGGAATTATACTTCTTTTTAAGTGCGCTAGTGTTTACATCCCCAGACGTTGATGCGTCAGCCCAGGCCTGGTAGCACTCCTGCTTATAGCGTGATGCTATTTTGCAGGAGCGACCAAACCATGGCTGGGATCTGCCTCCGATGGGCACCACGGAGGATGGAATAAAAAGTTCCATACCCTGAAGTACCACATCAGCAACAGAATCGGCAACAACGCTGGGATCTTCCGGCGAGAAGCAAACCCGCCCCCAAGGGTAGGATGCAAAAAAAGACCGCATCCCGTTCCAATCAGCTGACCTATAGTGCCAAACACGGCGGCAAGCTGTAGATCGCAACTGCGATTGGAGCGTGAGTGGCACCGTACTCCGGATCAGACAATGGTCCGAAGAGCCCAGAGGGGCATCGACGGAGACCTGATATCCGTCCGGATGAGAGGTCAGCAGAAGGTCCAACAGGGAAAGTACATGGTCTTCCACATCTGGGATCCGCGTAGGCGAAGTAACCAGTTGTGTTAGACCATATGCCAAAGCAAAGTCATAGACAGATCTACCCGCATGATCGGTTAAACGAGAACCAAGCCATTCAGCGTGGTGGGCGTTAAAATCACCGAGTATCACGATCTCTGTGGATGGGACCTGTTGTAGCACGGAGTCTGCAGCCATTTGGACGTGGTCGATGAGTCGGTCTGTGTCGGCATTACCGCTATGGGACCTATAGAGGCACCCGTAGACGCGGGGATGGTCGTCGCTGTCTACGCGCAGCCATAGGATGGACAGGTCCGTACCTTCAAGACTGCCGAGGCGTCGAAAACAGATGTCCTCTCTGACATACACGCAAACTCCAGCCCGGGGCACAAACGAGTGTTCTAATTTGTACCCCGGGTAGGAGAGATACGAAGTATCAGCCGGAGAGGACACCTGTGTCTCGGTAAGAAAGAGCAAGGCCGGCTTAGCTATCTCCAGATGGTAGTGGACGGCGTTAAGGTTTGAATGAAGTCCCCTGATATTGCAGAAATCCACGGTAAGCGTGGCAGGGGTTGCCTTTGTCTTCTTGCTCCGCTTGCCCCGAGCAGGTTTCGTCTTGAGCGGAATTTCGCCCCCCCACAGAATACGCGGGGCAGCCTGAGCACCCACGCCCAGGAGTGGAGTAGTTTGGTCGTGGATGCTCAGCGAGGGATTCTCCAGGGATGCTGGTACCCTCCTGGGGTAGTTTTTTATTTAATTCCACTACCATGTTGATGGGGGGGGGGGATTGGGCCTCCGGCCACCTGCACTCACCAAACGCAACGCAGAGGTAAACCTCTACTTCACACTTGTATTCTGTGAGGTCGTGGTACCACCCCGGTTCGAGCTGGCCCATCCGTGCGACAGCAAAAGCCACCGCTTAGCTCTACCACTGTTTGCACATAATGACGTTTTATAGTTCTTAATAATGCTACAAATACTGAAACCATTAATATGTTAGTTAAGACAACATTTAAAATATGATACCATTTTTAAATTTCAAATCCAGTCCCAGAGGATCGAAGAAAATTAAGTGTCTACTCGCAAGATAGCGCTCCTGTTAAATTTATATTGTGTCGTGATGGGTGTGCGTACACTTAATATTCATTAATTCAGAGTACAAAATGAGCACCAGCTCACTCTTCCGCATCGTTGACGGAATAGATTTGAGTGCGGTTTTGTTTCGAGCAATTGGGGTTTGGAACTTATGCATATTACCTACACACATATATATACGTGTAGGGTAGAACTATGTATTGGTAGGTGTGTCTAAAAATATATGGCATTATTGTGTGTAGTGCTGTAACCTGCTCTGACAAAATAATTAGTAACGTTTTAAGAGTTGATTTTATGAATAGCGAATGACTGATATCTGAAGTGAAGTTCAAACCTAAAAAACATTGTAAAAGTTGTGTTGTGTCGAAAATAATGAATAAATTTTTATTTTATATCTTTAATGTTCACACTTATTATATTTATTTATAATTAGCGACACGCCTCGGTTTTGCCGCATAGAATTAATTACGATTGGATTTCATGGGTTTTAACTTTTTGCGCGGAACCCTAATTGTTTTTCTAAAATAAAAGTAGCCTAAGTTACTCCATATAACATCTGCTATCTGCCAGTGAAAGTTCCGTCAAAATCGGTCTAGCTATTTCGAATATTAGTCGGAACAAACATACAGACGGACAGACAGACAGACAGTCAGACAGACAGGCAAACATTTTAAAAATTGTATTTTTTTATATGAGTATCGTATATAGTTCCATATGCATTTAGTAAAAAGCAGTTATTTTGACATTACAAAGAGACACTTCAATAATTTATTTATTTGTATTATTTAGTTACAGCCTATATACGTCCCACACCTGGGCATAGGCCTCCTCTCATTTCTGAGAGAGTTTTAGGTCAAGGAAAGGTCCGCCACGCTGCCATAGGCGCTGCCCTAATGCGTGATGGCGAACTTCACATGCCTTCGAAATTTTTTTAATTATTTCTCAGACATGCAAGTTTCCTCACGATGTTTTCTTTCACCGCCCAGAACGTGGTAAATCAGCACTTAAAATTGCAATTTGGGCACCAAATTACAGTATAGAAATAATTTATTTTATCAATTTTCCTTTTTTTAATCTTAAAGGTTTTTCGGATAATATTTCGGAAAATATTGCCTAGATTAGTCCTGGTATTGCTAGATTACTCCAGCCTAGATTACTCCAGACATTCCGAAGATAAGCCCGGACAAAGGTTAAAATGGTTATATAAGTCTCAATGGCATTCACATAATTCCCTCAGCTCAATATAAGAATACTATACGGCCGTTCAGTTTTATATGTATTGCCATAATTATGAACTTCATAACGGAATTTTATATGATGGTAATAGAATGTGCGTCCGAAGCAAGAAATTAAGAGTTGTGTCGCAGAGACGTCCTCGGGGAAATTCGACCAATCACAGCGAGCGGAATTGCTGCTCATCGCAGGAACGGGTACATACAGAGACGCTATTATTGTCTGTGTCCTTTTTTATTTAGTTTATCAATGGTTCCCTTGAATAATGGGTCTAGCCACCCAATTTTGTTAAGTATATCAAAAAATTGTATAAAAAATTACGAATTCAACGGTATTCTTATTTTTTTCTAACTTTAAAAATGACTGAAATATTGATGAGTAAAGTGGTGTTTTACGGTAAGGGCGACCGCTTTGCTCCGCATCGCGATGTGACGTTACAATTCGACACGTCAAAGCCACTAGTAGTGTTTATTTTTGTGAAGATTATTTTGATATAAGTTTTATTATTGTTTGTTTACATATATACCTATTGTTACCTACAAAATGTTTACGGGCCACACCACATGACACATTTAATAATTAAATAGTTAATAATTATTTGGGTTTTATATATCTGCTTGCCTGTTCATGAAATAGGATTTTTTTTGGCAACCCCGTTAACGCTAGAAGGTGGTGAATACTTTATGCATACCACGGCAGCCGGCTGTCGAAATGAAATAGGAGCGCTTGGCTAAGTGGTCGAGGTGTGTGCCCATCTTACGTGGTTTGTATAAGGCACAAAATTACCTAAATTGTTACTCTGCGTATTCAAGTCATGGTCAGCGTTCATAACTTATACATAACTCTCGTGGTACAACCTATACCTACAACTTTACCTACTTTTTAATGTTTAATATACAAGATACTTGGTATGTGTGTGTAAAGTATCGTAATATACCTTTAGCATTGCTAATAGATGCACACTTAAAGGTATGTAAAGGTACGTAAAGGTATGTAAAGATACGTAAAGGTATGCTAACGCATCTACCGTGTGCCGTGTACGCTTAAAGCATAATACGTTCATATCGCTATTTACAACGTCAAAATCGATATGCAATGTACACAGTGTAGTGTGTCTGTGTGCACGTGGTACGTGCGTTGATAAGACGAGTGCGATTGATCAGGAATCAGAGACAAACAGCTGTGACAGTATGTGTTAAATAAATCCAAGAATAAAATCGACAGTGAAGTGAGGGATAGCGAACCTTTGGCACTTTGTTAACCTACATACAATAGCAATACATTAAAGTTAAGTAACAATAATATGTATTAACTTGCCGGACGGCACACTATAAACCCAAACGGGTTTTCGTGTCAAACATCCATAAAAATTGTCGAGATCGTGGATTCGAGTCCCACTTGCCATATTTTTCTTGTCATGTTATTTATTAGATAAAATCCTGTAGATCATGTTATACCTTTATGCAAAATTTCATCAAAATCAGTTTAGTATTACACGCATTAAATGTTTGCGACCATTGCATTTTCAAAACAGAATAGGTACCAACTACCAACGTAATACCGCAATCAGTACATGAAATGTAAGTCAAAGGAAAACTAGGACCATATGTTTGCAACGACTGACGAACTACGTAACCAACAAAATTTCTTCACGTGTCACTAGGTACTAAATAACAGTACGAGTTGATTAATACTCACTGTATTAGTAAGTTTTAAGTAAGTTTTTTCATTTTATGTCCTTGTAAATCATGTGCAAATTCGTGGTTCGATCAGTTAATACCTACCTATGTATTACTGCCTAGTTACTAATCAATGGTAAAGCTGTATACTTTTCGTAATCTTTTATTACTAACTTATGACAATAATCAATTATCTACATTTATTATATAAAAATTCTTCTTATAAACTTCTACGTATTGCATCGACTTTGTCGTAATCACCAGACTGTGCAGATCATATCATAAATCTGGAATCTTTAAGTTATATATTTCTTTTAAAGCTTATTCCACTATATTGGACCATAAGATATTACGTAGGGTTTTTACCTAAACTGAATTTAATATCACGTACTAGACGAAAATGTTTTTTTTAAATCGGTGTTTGTATGGTATCGGTCGGTCGTGAAATAATTATTTATGTAGAGTGTCTTTGTGCGAACGTGGACTTCTGCATTACGATTTATCTCGCACGTTTTCCCCAATTTCGCTCAGAGCTTATGACGTGCTTTTACGGTTAGGCGTTTACACTTATATCAATATTATAATCTTGTTTATATAGAATTTTACAACCCCGGCGTAACGAATTTTTAAAGTAATTTTCTTTGTATTTTAATTTACGATAGTGAATACTAAATATGTGATAAATTTATTATATATTAACATCGATCACTAATAAAAAAAAACTAGATACGCAATCCCATACAAAAGTTCTCTAAAAACTGTCTAAATTCAACCTGAAATGCATTGCCTAAAGTTGTATTCACAAAGCTACGTACAAATTAAAAGCGCACCTAAATGTTCGGGTGGGCGCTGATTAGGTAAGGACATTTTTTGTCACTGATTGTGTATCTAGTTTTTTATTAGTGATTGATGTTTACTAATAAATTTAAACAATACGGTTCTAAACTTAAGAACGCTTTTAAAATAATGACATTCGATGGATGATGAGTCGGATGAATTTGTGTTCTTTCGTCTGAACAGCCATTCACGAAAATTAAATTGGTTTTGTGTATAATGGTGTAATAAAGTTATAGTGGTCCTGAGAATTCACAGCAGTTGCGATTTTTTTATACTCTGCTTATGTTTATAAGGAAGAATAGAACGGAAAATGGAATTGAAACGTGTCTAAAGACCGATCTTGCAAACCATTTACCAAGACAGTAAACGTCAGTAAGGTGTTAACGCTAAAGGAAGCGGGCCCCTTGCTTCTCTTATTGTAAAGACACCTCGCTTTGAGAAGGAGAAGATCGTAGTTATCTTAAAACAACGCGATCGCTGGTTGAGAGCGCGCTACGAAGCCAGTGTACAGCATGCCAAAACTTTGTATTGACCATACTACAAAACTACAACCAGCTTAATTTTAGAAAAATTTACTGTGGCTGTGACAAACCTTGGCTACATAAAAAAAATGTTTATTAAACATGTAAATTATCTTAATTATTGGGATCTAAAGTAATATTCGAATAAATCTTATTTTTACCACAAAATATTAAAGGTTTTAGCGCTGTTGAATAAGTACCTTATTTTAATGTTAATAGAGAGTAATTCTTTAAATATTTATCAAGCAAACAAATGCTTTATTTAAAACTATTCAATTCCAGTAAGTAACAATTATCACAAAAAATATACCGAAATACAATAACCGCTACCAGTTAAGAAATAAAAAATAATGGTTGTCAAAACATCAATAATCACCCGAACGTCCCACAGGAGCATCGACATTCGGAAAACAACCGTAAAAGCTTTTAAAATTACAGCGCATTCATTCCGCACTCTTTGTCGCGGTAGGCAAAGGCGTTTGGTTTTTAAACGCAAAGCCAAACGTCATAAAGAAAAAGAATTCGAATCTTTGTTCGAAATTTAAATCCCAAGCGATTTCCCGTCACAACGAGCACGACGCTTCTGAATTACTGATTGATTATGCATTCGCGTCACGGGTGACGTGTGGCGGGCGAAAACAATATTGTACCGGTATTTTTATCCTTTAGATATTATTTGCAATTAATGCAGTGAGTGGGATAAGACTGATTTATATTTTAGGTGTCATTAGTGGCTTCCTTAACATATATAAAGTAGTTAATGGCTTGATCCTCCCACAAAGTAAAAGGCACATTTATGACGATGACGAATTTATATAAATAGTACCTAAAATAGTTAAAAGAATAGTTAAGTATCTATTACAGTTATTATGATTCGTTTTAAACATGTTTTTAACCAATAAATGTACTGAATATATTGTTTGTGGATTTATATATAATAATCCTGTCATCATATATTGATGTCTTCGTCTGTTTTAATTTTGATAGTACAAGAGCACACAGAGTTCAATCCCCACCGGCACCAATAACTGCATTTAATGTAATTGCAATTTAAGGTGCTGATTTGTCACTTTCCTCTTGGTGATGGAAAACATCGTGATCATGTCTAAAAAATAAAAAAAATTAAAGATGCGAAGTCCACATATTGTGGTTATGCGACAGACTTCTCTAGTTCAAAATCTTCTGAGAAATGGGAGAAGCCCAACCACAGTGACACAGGCTATGTACATACTCATGTGGCCCAACGGTGTGCTGCATCAACTTATTTTTTTTACAACAAATTGAACATTATTAGATAGTTCTATTATTGGATAATTATTGGATAGTTCCAAGTAAAAGCCAAACGTAATAAACAAAAGAATATTTCCCATAAAGCGGCATTTAAACTCAAAATTAAATCTAATTCAGAATAACATTCAAACTCATTAAGCGAGTGACCCTCCTCATAATAAGCTTTCATCTTGACACTACAAGACCTTTGCTGACCCCACTGATGGCGACCGCAGATATCCCTCAAATGTCCTGCAACTTTACTGATAAAACAGTAAAGCCAAATGGTGCAAAGAGACCCGCGCACTCCCTTTTCACAACAGCTACGAGCATGGGGAGTTCAATGCGAATATTGTAAAATGTTTATCATTATTTTTAATTTGAAATTTTATGACATTTTAAACCTTAAATACCATATTTGCGATTTATTGTCAGATTCTTCCGTAAGACGCATAATAGCTTTATTCGCAGCTTCTTGCTTGATTGTATGTATATTTTAAGACGGTAATTGCAGCAAACCAGCAAACACGTCCTGTTACAAAGTTTATCTAGTTAAAAGTCAGTTGCCAGTATTGTCCATAAACAATGTGCAATAGTCAATAGTCGGAGAGTAAAAAAATAAAAGACGGAGAGGTGTTTTTTTTTTTTTGCAAATGTTATATGCTGGGCAGGAACGAAATAACCGCAAACGCATTGCCAGACTCGCGGGACTGGATTCGCCAAATGACGAAATTATATTTTTTCGTAATTTCAATTTTCTAGGACCTTTCCAAAATTCGTCGCCAGCTCTTGGACTACAAGGTTTCATAAAGGACATCAAGTATCTGCAATTTGATTTTATAGATAAAGATCTCAATAGACCTAACCTAACCTGACCTAACTTACCATCGCATGAACTGTATTCTCGTTTGTCACTGTTTCTTCAATACTAAGGTGCTGATTTGCCTCATACTCGCCGGTGAAAGAAAACATCGTGAAGAGACCTGCACTTTTAAGAAATAAACAAATATTTCTGGGTCATCTTAAGTCTGTCAACATGCACAAGGGAAGCACGGCGGACTCTTTCTTATTCTGAAACCCTCACATAATGAGCGGAGGTTTGTCCACGCAGGTGATGGGATATACATAATATGAAGAATTTTACTTATTAGGTACTTTACAGCTTTCATAAGCTTTATTCTTCTTCCTTTTTTTACCAGCCTTTCTAAATGTCCTGCTGAATACAGGCTTTTCAAATGGCACATGATTGGCTTGCATTACTCGCAAGTGAGCCGTGGTAGTTCAGAGGCTTAGCGCTCGCTGTACATAGTTCGCAAACAACCCGGCTTCACTCGGCTCTCGCCAGCACCAATGAAATTGTTAATTGCAATTTTAAGTACTGATTTAAAACGTACTCGGAGGTGAAGGAATACATCGTGAGGAAACCTGTCTGAGAAATAAAAAAATATATATCGAAAACATGTGAAGTCCGCCAACACGCATTGAGACAGCTTAATGGATGCTTTCCTTACCCTAAAATCCTCTCAGAAGTGAGAGGAGGCCTGTGCCCAACAGTCGGACGTATTTAGCCTGAAAATTTTTAAATTTACTCGCAAGTGTTGCCCCTTCTCACTACGCTGCGGTTTGTACGCAGAATGTATCCTCAAACTGGTGATACTCCTTTCCAACATCACTTTATAGAATTTTAGTTTGGTTATGGACAGTCACTTGCCTTGAATCGATTGTTACAAGTGAGTTGTCTATACCCCATTACACTACTTATCAACATTACGTAAATGTAAATATATTTATCTCTTGCAAGATCAATACGTCTATTGTAGAAACAGCAATAGCTTTTTTTAATTATTAAGAGCTACAAGTATTAATAAAAGAGAGAGTAATGTTGACGTTCAATAAAAGGATTAAAAATTAGGTATCGTTATTCTGTAATTACTTAAGAACCGATTTTTTTTACGTTAACTTTGTTAAAAACCAAAAGTAAAAATGTTCTCCTGACTGAATTCTAACCATAGTGCCAAAGCTACCAGCTCCGATGAAGATATTAAAAGCGCTATAAATGTATGCAGAAACGCAAAAAATATATTTGCCATTAACCTAACAGCGTATGATGGAAAGCTTATTTGAAAATACGAAGACAAAAATCGCTCACAGATGAAAAAAAATTTGTGTTTTTCAAATGAGTTTCTTCCGATTAGGTTTTCAAGCCGTGACTTAGTAACTAAGTAACTATCGTTAGCGTTACTAACTAGAGCGCGTAGTTGTGAAAACAAAAACACTAATATTTTGACGTTTGAGGATCATTATCATATGATATTCTTGAAACGATAAAGACCACACAGGGTGATTGTCACTCTCCGGCTTATTTCAACCACCTGAGATATTATTATTTTATTTTATTTATATATTATTTTATAAGATATTATAATTTTTAAACAAAATGCACATTTGTTTTTTCGTTGTCGTTATATTTAACATATTTACGTATCATGATTATATCTCTACATAAACATCCAATTAAAATAGAAAAATTCGTTGCGACAACTGTTTGTCTTGTTAGCAATATTTTTAATTGAGACAGACCCTGCGTGCACTGTCAAACAATAGTGCTATTTGACCAATTTACTTAGAACCCTTCTAAATATCTCTGTTGTGATCTCTGACTTAAAAAAAGGGTGTCGGTGTAGTTTCGGGGCGCAAGTTACGCTGGAAGAATGCCATGCGCGGGGTCGTTGTTTACCTAAACTGGGCAAATAATTAAGAATGTTCATTGGTTCTGTCAACACACCGCACAGAGGCAACGCGGTGTGATTGCCGAGGGATCCGATTGTTTGTCCTCCTTCAAATGTGTTGTTGATTGAAGTTTATTGCTTTTGTTTCGATTTTGATTAATATTTGCTGTCGTAGTGATTAGCTTCGATGATTAAACGTCGTTATTTTAACTGGTTAAATCAAATTCAAAGTAACAGGTATGTATTTCTGTAACTTTCGTTTTATATACTTATTTGATTTGACGTCACTTACATTCATGGATTTATCATACTACACGTAAGTATTGACTTTTATAAGCATGAACCTTACTACGTGTAGTACCTAAGGTTCATGCTTATATAAGTCAATACTTAAATAAAACTATTTTGTCAGCTAACATTTCGAGCTTTACTAAGACTAACACTTGTGTGATTGTCATTTTCGTTCTATCGTCGTCTTAATTTTTTAACCAAATACGATTAGATTACTAATAAACTAAACTAAATACCTAGGTACGAGTATAATCAATTAGGTTTCTGGCTCCTGGAATACTCGCTTTGTTATTTTGCTTCTATCGGCACATAATACATTAGGAAATTAGCTTTTGTAGTATTTGTAAAGAAATTAATATGTAATATCTTATAATATTGTGGGTATAGAAAAAAGAAAATAGTTGCCTCAGGACTCCGATACACAGGTGTACAGTGCAATTTAAATAGAAGCTAACGTTTAAACAACATGGTTTCCTGAATCGAAACATTTACATTAACTTTGCCTCAGCTTTGCCCATTTTAATTACGCAAAAAAGCGATGAACATACGTCGGGGTTAGATGCACAAAGGAGAACATTCTTAACTATTTAACAGTAAAAAATATCCGCGTGGCGGCGGCGAAAGAATAGCTATCACCTCTTAAGAGGCGACTTTGGGAAAGGACAGAAAGAGCACGTGGCTCAATCTTACATATGATACATGTTTATACATAGAGCGCAAGGAGTACCAAAGTTGCAAGACATCTGACACTGCGATCGCTAATCCATCCACCTACCTTGGCGAGTATCCCGTATCTATAGACACATTATTACATCGAACTGTTAAGTCCATATTATATATGAGTTTGGTGAATGAAGTTAAATCTGCAAATTAAATGTATAATTTCTCATTTATATACAGTACATGAATTTTTTTATAAGATAGGGTGACAAACGAAAACACAGTCCACCTGATGGTAAGTGATTGCTGTGGCCCATAGACATCTACATCTATCCTCGTTTGCGAGTCAAAATGCAGATGCGTTGTCACCCGTGAGGACTAAGATGGAATGTCTCGTTTCCAGTAAAAAGGGTCTCCGGTTCTCTACACTCATACGAAACACAGCAGGGTTAAGATGCTATATTAAGCTGGTATTCTGTGAGAGCATGGTCCTTCCCCGGTCGAACCTACCCATTCGTGCTACAATTATACTACTAATATAGCTGCAGCGTGGTTCTACCACTACCAATTAGGTTATGGAAATCTCTTCTTCCTCAAACATTGTCAGTGTTTAAAAAATGAGTCAAAGAGCACTATATTGCTTTGTCGTCCCAATGATTTAATGCATGACTTGAAAATATATGTATTTATTATATTTGTATGTATGCATGCATTTACTTTATATTGTGTATATTAATATTATGAGTGCACGGTAAATCTGCTTGACTTTGAATCTGACCAGTTTCGGGCTTGCTGGAAGAAATTTCAATATGAAATTTGCAGTGCCTTTGTACAAAATATCTTTTTATTTTCATTGTTACAATACTTTGTGTATAGATAAAATTTTAAATAATAAATAAGTGAATAAAGTTAGTATTCCTCAGATACTACAGAAGTTATTTTTTAACTTAAGTGCAAATTGGCTCTCTCGAAAATGAGAGATTTATTGTGCTTAGCTGTGGGACGTTTATAGGCTGTAGCATTCATTTTTTCTAAGCTTTAACTTGTTCTATGTAGAATATTAATTTTTAATTTTAGAAACTTAAAAGGAGACTGATACGATTTCATAAATTCTTGGGCCCAGATTGTAAAAAGATGAAAGTGGTCTCAATTAATAGTAATGCAGATATACTCATTTAGAAATGAGGATATCCGCAGTAGAATCAGAGTGACTGACATAGCCCAACGGATTAGTAAGCTGAAGTGGCAATGGCCGGCCATATAACTCGAAGAACCGACAACTAATGGGGAGAAAAGGTTCTTGAGTGGGAGCCTCGTACCGGTAGGCGAAGTGTAGGGTGACTCCCCACTAGATGGAGTGACGTGTAGTGACCTGGTAAGACATGCAGGAAGTCGATGGATGCAGGTGGCTCAGGACCGTGCTTTGTAGTATTACTTAGGGGAGGCCTATGTTCAGCAGTGGACTCGTGAAGGGCTATAATGATGATTATGATGATGATGCTACTTTTCTGGGAACATCGGATAATAACGCATAGTTTTTTAAATAAACATAGTACGAGAATTAAGGGCTACTTTATTGACTAGGAATTCAGGAATTCATCTGGGTAGGTTCCACCTCTTTACCTATTTCTCCCGCCAAGCATCACTGGCTGCATTGCTGCATTCTGGTCTGAAATGTATTGAAAACCAGTGTAGTTACGATCTAATAAGTAGCCATATTGGTTCTCGTGCATAATCACGCCTCTGTCGTTTTCTTTTTTCGGTGAGCTGCCATAATCGTAACATTGCTAATATTATAAAAATTCTGGCGATCCGCCCCGGTTTCACACGGGTGATTTCAGAATTTCGAGAACAACGCCACCTGCCTGGTCCTATTGTGAATATAAACCATTCTCAAATCAACACACACATTTCATTAAAATCGGTCCAGCGGTTAGGAGGAGTTCAGTCACATACACGCTCACAGAAGAATCTTAAATAAAAAGATAAAGATATTTTTAAGCTCACATGATTATCTTTCACCCCCCGTTTACACTCTCGCGTGAGCGGCGAGGCGAGTCGCGAAGCGAGGCACGAGGTGCGAGTGTAAACGCTAGCTCGTGGCTTGCCTCGCAGCTCGCCTCGCCACTCGCTGCGCTCGCGTCGGTGGCGATTTTTTGGGCACGAGCCAAAGGGCCTCGCGAGGGAAGCGAGCGTGGTGTTTACACTCGCGTCTCGTTTCATTTTGTTTACGAAGCCCTTCCATAATAACATTCGAATTGCTTTTGTTTTAAAATTACAATTTTAATAAAATAATATTGTTTAATCTTGCACAATAGGTACTAACAATTTATATAAAACTATGAAACTGAAATGGTTCTGTTTCGATGAATAGATATCATCCACCATATTCTTCCTCAACGATGTATTTTTTTATTTCCTTTTTTTTAATTTTTTCTTTTTAAATTAAGGCGAGAGTTGATGCTGCGATTATTTCGACGTCTTTCGTCGTCACTAGCTCAACGCAAACTAAACGCATCGCGAGAGTGTAAACAGGCACTCGTTACCTCGCAACAACACACGAACTGCGAGGCGAGGTACGGGGCGAGGGGCGAGGCGCGAGTCTAAACCCCTCTTCGGCAGATCAGATAAATTAACTAAAGAATATTTATAGAAGAAAAAAGAACCAAAACTGAATCTTAATTGAGTTAAACATGATCGAGTGATAGTTATTTAATACATAAGACAAAATATTATATAACAAAAAATGTAGGCGATAACACTAAGGCACTCAATTTTCGACGTTGTATTGTTTATGAGAGCGTTTTTTTAAACTCTGGTTTCCAGCTTAGATTCAAACCGCGGAAACATGATTCAGTAATCAATTGACACTTTACCATTAAACCACCCGTGAAATTGCTAAAAAGTAAACAGTTGTACATAAAACGCTACGAACGAGCTAAAATACTTTGCAAGTAAAAAAGTAAAATACGCGAGCGCGTAATTTCTTTTTAATCCAAAGGTTTCTTTAGGGAAACTTATCCGTGCCCTTATTAGAAGCCCGCCTATTTATTTTGTCCGGGTCCGGATATCGCCCGGGAGATTTCGGGTCATTATCCGGGAGCGGGACACGTGATGCGTGAAATTATTTCGTACTTTACACAATCCGGGGTTACGATGTGCGTATGCGCCCCATGGACGTGGGGTGACGATAGAAATACGTAGACAAGACTATCAATTATAAAGCATTTTATACGGACATGATAGGGATAGTTGCACTTAATCTAACTAGTAACTTAGTCGTTTCTAATAAATAATTAATGTATTAATATGTTGATAGATTGTTACACAACAATAGTTGAAAATTGACATTAGATATTAGTTCCAGGCTTGTGTATGCAATTTATGTAAGAAAACTGCCTTCAGGATTCAGGAGAAAATTCTAGTGTGGGAGAGGGTTTTTTTTAAAGAATATGATTTAAAGCTTTTTTCGTGTGGTAGAGCCATGCTGCAGCTATGTTGTGATTGTGGGACGAATGGATCAACTCGACCGGGGAATGACCACGTTCTCACAGAATACCAGCGTAAAATAGCAGCTTAATGCTGCTGTATTTAGTTAGTGTATAGAACCAGAGACCGTTTTTACTAGATAAGAGGCATTTCACCTTAGCCCATAACAACGCTTCCGCATGTTGATTCTTAATCGAGAATAGATAGATATCTATGAGTCACTGCATCTACTTACCATCAGGTGAGCTGTGAGCTCGTTTGTCACCCTTTTTTCATAAAATAAAGCTGGTAGGTAATGTGAAGAATATTTTATAAAAAAAAAATGTTTTCTACAATTTTGTTATTCATTTTGTAGTGTGATTTATAACCACAAAATGAATATATAGGTATAATAAAATGCAACTATGAATCAAAATTTTATTTTATTTTATTGTTACATCGAACTTAAAGATACAGAAAATTAAATGCCAAAATATTCACGATAATTGTAAATCCATGTTATTCTATCGGTACGTCAATCCGTTTTCTAAGCGCCCCCGCTCGATTGCGATTCCTATAAAATGAACTTGTTATGTGATACATCTGCTACAATGCCGTTTGACACGCTGATGCATTATGCCGTAGTTACCAGCCAATGTAGATCCAATTCGTAATTGTTCACTTAATGGTGTTTATAGAAAATACATTTATGGTAGCCTAAAATTAATTATACGATTGTAATTTAAATTTTGTTAAATTATTTTATTGTGTTTAGAATTGTTTAATTACCATTTTCATTTATAATTATACTACCGAATGCAAATGGTATTGTTAAAAATATTTTAATACAACCCAAACTTCAGCTCCATTCCAGCCAAAATTAGCATATAATATCATGTAATCGAATAAACTATATAGTTTCTAAATTGCCATAATATCGTCACACCGTTGATTAACAATTGCTGTATTCTGTTACACATGGCATAAGCTGTAACTCCTATGAGCTACACACCAAAAATAATAACTTATATTACTTAATGTTAAGTTATACAAAAATTGCATATTTTAAACAGGTAAATAAAGTCGTTGCATCAAGAATATTTTGCAACCGAATTACGCAAATGTAATACTTTGTGACAGTTTCTTCATATACATATTATATTATTGATATAAATGAATAACTGTGGCAAAAATATCATTTACTATGGATATCGTGCTTAGAATACATTTGATGTGTGACTATATGATGGTTTCTTCTTTTGCACTTAAAGTTGCGATTTTTTTTCTTTTATAGGTGAATGGGCAAACAAGTATACGGCTGACCTGATGGTGACTACCGCCGCCCATGAACAACTGTAACACCAGGGGAATTGCAGGTGCGTTGCCAGCATTTTAGAAAGGAGTAAGCTCTTGTTTTGAAGGTCCCAAAGTCGTATCGGTCCGGAAAAATCGCTGGCTATTCCACAGAGAGGTCGTATGCTGAAGAAAGCTCCCAGTGAAACGTAGAGTGGTGGACTGCCAAGCATCCAGATGATGTGGATGGAATTGACAATTTTGCCGCGATGTGCGTTGTGAAATTTGGCGGCTGGGATTAATCCGAACAATTGCTCAGAGCACTCCCCGTGGTATGTGCGAAAGAAAATCCAAAGGGATGATACATCTCTTCGCAGTGCCAGTGAATGCAGCCGATCGGAAAGGACTCGGTCGTTGAAAGTTGGAGCCGCTATGCGCTGGATGCGGTCAAGTGGAAGGAGCTGGCACTAGGGAGCCCCAGGCCAGAGATGGGAAAATGGGTATTCCACGAGAGGCCGAACATGCACCTTGTAAAGTTGCAGGTAGTGTGCCGGCATGAAATACTCTCCCACTCTGTAGAGCACGCCAAGTTTTTTAGAGGCCAATTTGACCTTCTTTTCCAAGTGACAAGGAAATTGCACGTCACTCGATTTGCCCAGAAATCTGATGATCCAATTACATAATTTCTCGGGAAGCCCATGAGAAGGAAGCTTCGAAAGAAGCGCTTTGTGCTAGACCCGATTGAAGGCCTTCGCTATGTCCAAACCAACGGCTAATGCCTCCCCCTTGGACTCGATCGCCTGCGCTCATCTATGTGTTAGGTAAAAAAGAAGATCACCAGCTGAGTGACCCCGACAGAAACCGTATTGGCGGTCACTAATCAGCTGGTGCTCCTCAAGGTACCGCATGAGCTAGCAGATAATAATGGACTCCATTATTTTCGAGAACAAGGAGATGATGGTGATAGGTCTGCAGTTGTACGGATCAGAGCGGTTACCTTTTTTAGGGATCGAAGCACGAAATCTGTCTTCCATGAATTTGGGACAACGCCTAGGGAGTAAGAGTACCGGAAAAGACGTGTTAGAACCGGTGCCAACTCTGGAGCGCTAGTCCTCAGCACAATTGGCGGGATTCCGTAAGGCCCAATCGACTTGTGAATGTCCAGGGAGAGGAATGCTTTTCTTACTGAGCACTGTATGAATCGCACATCATGCATAGAGCACTCACACTACGGTATGGTCGGCGGTGTGTTCACCCCGTCATCGAGAGTCGAGTTGGATGCAATAAGGGAGCTTAAAAGGTCGGGTTTCTCTTTTGCTGCGTGGGCCAGTGGGTCGTCCTCCCTGTGCAGGGATGGTAGTAATGGCTAACAGAAATTCTGCTAAACAGCCTTGGCGAGATACCAGAATGCACGGGTTCCCCCAGGAAGGTGAACTAATTTCTCGCCAATTCTGCCAACGTGCTTATACTTTGCCCTGGCAATAACTCTTTTGAAGGACCTGGAGGCGAAGTTATACTTCTTTTTAAGCATGCTGCTGTTTACATTCCGAGCCGCCGAAGCCTCAGCTCACGCCTGATAACACTGCTGCTTACTGCGAAATGCAGTCTTACAGGAGCGATCAAACCAAGGCTGCTGACATCTGCCTCCGTTGGGTAAAACAGATAATGGAATAAAATAATATTTCCATCCCCTGTAGCATCACGTCAGTGACAGAGTCAGTAATAGCGCTGGGATCATCCGCCGAGAATCAAACCCGTCCCCATAAGTAAGATGCAAAGAAAAACCGCTTTCCGTCCCAATCCACCGACCTGTAATGCCAAACACGGCGGCAGCCTGCAGAACGCAATCGCGAGGGGAGCGTGAGTGGCACCACACTCCGGATCAGACAATGGTCCGAAGAGCCGAGAGGGGCATCGACGGAAACCTGATATCCACCCGGATGAGAGGTCATCAGAAGGTCCAACAGGGAAGGTGTATGATCCTCCACATCTGGAATCCGCGTAGGTAAAGTAACCAGTTGTGTCAGGCCATATGCCAAGGTATGATATCTATGGATGGTATCTGTTTGGTCGATGAGTCGGTTTAGTTTACATTAAAAAAATTCGAGTGTTTAACCCCCCGAGCATCTACGTTTTTTGTTCATATATTGTGATCATTTTCGTTTTGGTTATTCATGAAGGTCAGTACTACTCAGTCAGGTTAATAGTACTTACTCACACACTCACTCAGCAACCACATACACACGCATATACTCTGGCGTATGTGCGTACTGTGTTCCTTTGTCACCTAATATTTTCTTAAGTTTTTTTTTCTTTGGATTTACCAAAGCTTTTAAATCAATTTCTTTGTAATTCTTATTAAAGATATTCAACTCAGTACGTATATAAAGCTTCAAGGGGAAAATAAATCAGATAAGCGGCTGTTTATTCGAAAGAATTTCAATCGGGAGGTGTTCGCGCCTCACCTGTCGCGGCCTGTTTCAGCCGACGAGATATTAATGAATTTTACCAGATTTCCCCTCACTTCACTTGGAATTTTCGCGATACCGTATAAACCTATTTGATACGTGTTAAATTATACTTTTTATTGCGAGGGCATGAATGTACAAGCTAAACAGCCTTTTATAAAACGAATTGAATAAAAAATAAAATTTAAAACAATAACTGAACCATATTATAATGAAATTTTACAACCTACAGAAGTCCACGGCTGGATTTGGCCTCTCCCATTTGCCATAATCGCCATGCTTAACAGATGGGTTGGCGATCACGGACTCTTCGCACCGGTTACAGGTGGCCAATATATAATCCGGTGTAGTGAGTGCAGTCGTAGTGCAAAGGCTGCCGAGAATCGCTGTGTTATAATTATGTATTAATTATTACCATATAGTGGCGGCGTAGGAATATTCTTTATACCATACCGTTCTATGGGTGTCGTAAGAGGCGACAGAGGTGAAAAACCAGGAGATGGGCAGCAGTGTTTTTCTAATAATAAGTGAAAATTATAAAAAAAACTGCAGTTGCCAACCCTCCTGCCAAACGTGGCAATTATGGGGCATCTATGCAATCATATATAGGCAATCTATGGGGAACGTCTGTGTTCAGCAGTGGACTTTAGATGGACTGTAACGGTAAAAGTAATTATTCGTATACCCGCAATACAAAATCAAGGTGAACTGTTACCTGTTAGCTCGTTTGACACTCTAATGTTAAGAAATAATAACACTATACTACATTTTTTGGAACGAAGTTCCTTATTGCACGTTACGAATTCGGCGGATGGGGACTAGGCGAGAAAAAGTGTAAGATTTTTCCTTCACGACCCCCTTTCTATAGTGCGAGCGAGATGGAATAATATCCATCTCCTTTGCACTTTTTCTGATCTTACCGTGAAAGAAATCTTTCAGACGCTTCATTTTAATAGACGTTAGTAATTCATTTATGTGTATTTGTTGATCACATAAATGATATAATACGTTTATCAATAATAACATACTACGAAAGGAATTTCGTTCCAACCGAGTGTTCCACGACACTTACGCATGTTTCTTTTTCATATTTTTAAAGCTAAATTATAAACATATTACACTATGTTTAAAATTTAACAATGGCCATCAAAGCTCTGTATCTATATTTTAAAATAACACAATTCTAACCCTAACAACGCGTTAAATGTCTTCATTTCATCGTACATTGAACGTCAATAAAAACACAAAAGTTTCGTTCAAATTGAATTTATTGCTTGTCAAATTTTCGCACTTGTTACAGCTGCTATTGTTGTGTGTGGCCATTGGTGGTAATTGCTTTAGCACATGGTATTATGACATGGCGACGAAAGGGGTGAGATCGCGGAATAAGATGGAAATATAATTATGCTCGTATTATATCAAATAATCAACTCAACGTTAAATTATATACATAAAAATTACGCTTTCATTACTTGAAAAAGTTGTACGATATGTCTACACAATATCGCCCAATAAAAAATTAAACGTGGCTGAAAAAATAATTCAAAGTTAAAGAGAAATTTAGATGTTGATTATATAATCACTTACCATCAGGTAAGCATTGTATTAGAACGTGATATTATAACATTTCAACATTACATATTACATATAGGATAAAGCACATGAACACTTTATTTCCACTGTGAGTTTCTCTAAACAGAATCAAAGAACCACACAATACCATCGTGAAATAGCTAATGTTATTCTTTCGTATGTTTGATTCGTGTTTAAATATACATATAATAAAAAGATTAAATTAAAATAAAATTAAAATTGAATGATTAAAATAAACTATTCGAAAACGATTCGTTCTCAATTTATTTATTTTGAAATATTGGTATTTACCAATGACATTTTAAATGTATTTTACTTGCACCAACAATTTCAAGAAAATTATAAAACCTTCGAGAAAACAATAATACAAACGTGTTCATGTCAATGGACTTCTCATCTCACACGTGTTAGTTTCTAATATTTAAAACTAAAAGATTAAATAATGTTACCCTAATTTAAAAATATTAGTCACGTTCAATATTACTTATATTAAAACTAACCGCATCACAACATCGGAAATATTTCACTTTCAAAGCACCCCCGTCACATTTACTTTAAACTTGTATTGGAGTTGCGTTGCCTTAAAAGTGCTAAGCCGTGTCGAGACCGACGTATTCCCAGGGATACGACGCTTATCCATCAATATCTTTTGCATATGGCCACACAGAGACTAGGAACGTAGTTTACCCACTAAGTGGGTTTTAAACTATCTAACATTATGAAATACTAAGACTACGCTATAACAAATTTAATAAATTAAATTGAGAACTATAATAGGGTTGTTGAGATATTATTTAATTAACATGTTTTTTACGTCGTAGAACCTCTAACTCTCACAGTATACCAGCATAATATAGCAGAATAATGTTGTGTTTCGTATGGTGAGTGTAGAGAAACAAGAACACTTTTTACTGGTAAATTCAGGTCATTCCATCTTAGTCCTCAGAGGAAACACCATACCTGCATTTCGATTTCGAATTGATAATAGACGTAGATGTATATGGGCCATAGCATTCATTTACCATTAGTTGGAATGGGTGCTCGCTTGTCACCCTAATTCTATAAAAAAGATATATTTTGCTGTATGGTGATGGCGTAAGAGAATCTATCACGCGGTAAAAGGCGATAATATCTTCAAATAATGGCAATATACCATCTCGTATATGATATAAACGGCCCATGTGATGGGGAGCAACGTCCAAGATTCGCGACATCTGGAACTGCAATCAACAATCTGTTTTTTAGACGTAGCGATTAATATAAGGTAAAACTTCTTAAAATAGAGAGGCCCTTTACCAGCTGTGGATAGTTACTGGCTGATATAAAAAAAGAAGAAGACAATAATAATGTATTCCAGATCAAATTTTGATCACAGCGGCCAGTATTAGCGGAGACAGGACAGGATAATAGTGCGCATATATTATAAGTGTGCGCAAACACATATAGGTACTCTCTCTATTCCCTCGCTCTCTCAGTTCGATGGAATGGAATACCGAGGCAACTGGAGAGAGTCACAGACCAACGGCTTTACATGCTTTCTGAGGAACGGAGGCGTTACAACGCCGCCTCCTTCCTAGCTCCGAGTTGCTATTGAGAATTTCTTGATAGAAATTCCTTTAACTGATTGTGACCCATGATTCAAAACCGAGTCCCCTAGACCAGCAATCGTACTTACAACAACTAGTTCAACGAAACAGTCAAAGGAGGAAGACTGTAATATTGAATAAATATACGAGTGTAATATAGGTTTAGATATGTTATTGAGTTGCTGTTCAAATTCCAAATTAAGGCAAATTGAGGCAAATTTAAGTCAACGCCTTTTTGCAGCATTTATGCAAACATACCTCGCTCATCTGACGCAACTTCTAAAACATTCCCAGATATTACGTGGATAACTTAGGTAATCAGTATGAAATACGTTTGTGCTAATTCCTACGTCTGCCTTCCCAGGTGCAAGATTTACACTTCAAGACAAGAGTGAATAGGCTTTTGTGAAGCTAAACCAATGCGCTTCACCATCTTTGGCTGCATTAACACTTACTATCAGGTGGGAGAGTAAAACACTGACTTATAATTGGTATAAACGGTTTAAGTGTTGCTGGTGGTGATCAAACTAGAATTGTTCGCGGACTAATTAGCGGCTAGCCTCTGAGCAGCCACAACGAGGTACTGTATATCAATATTAAAATTTCACTAACACCAGATCTAAATTATCGTTATACTTGTGACAGGCAGCCCCAGGTGTTAAGAAAATAGGCAATCTGTATGCCAAGCGGCGGCGATTTCGGCACATTTTTACTTTTGGGATTCAGAGACGTTAGCAATAGTGATATTTCCAGAATGTAATGAAACTATGATTATGTAAAATATGTTGAAATTAAATATAGGAGTAGACAATAATGTCGACTAAGGGTTGTTAATGGGAATAGTTTGTCACAGAAATTGTTTAAAAATAGCAATTTGTGCCGTCGTAGATTCTTATAATCAAATAAATATCTTATTTTTATGTTTATTGGATTATAAGAATCTACGATTTTCATGTTATTTATAAATAAGTTAAGTGATAGAGCCACGCGGCAGCTTTTGCTGTCGCACAGATGGGCCGGCTCGAACCGGGGTGGCACCACGACCTCACAGAACACCAGCATGAAGTAGAGGTTTACCTCTGCGTTCCGCTTGGTGAGTGCAGGTGGCCGGGGGCCCTTTTTACTGTAAATGGGGCATTCCATCTTAGTCTTCACGGGTGACAACGCATCTGCATTTTGATTTGTAATAGAGGAGAGATGTAGATGTCTATGGGCCGCAGCAACCACTTACCAACAGGTGGACTGTGTGCTCGTTCGTCACCCTTATCCTATAAAAAAAATGTTATTAAATTAAAAAGCAAAACCGAACAAGTATATATATAAAGATGCAAATAATTTATTGATGATAGTGACTATTAGCTAATATAAATTTTGATAAATGTTCAGATTTATTTAAAAAATTAAATAACTCGGTACAGTTTAAAAATAATTGGCTTTTTTTAAGAAGGGCCCGAATGTCAAGGAAATACCGTATTTTTTATTTACATATTTAAAGTGAAACGAACAACACCCCACGTGATAACGTATGTAGCAAAGCACCCGAAACTTACTGACTTTACTTACTAACTTAATTTTAATCAAAAATAATCACGTAAATGAAACACGGTGTTAAATTATAATTAATATAAATTGATTAAAACGTTTTATTCAATATGTAGTGTTCGCGTAAATATAAAAAATCGTTATGTATTACAATCCACCTATTCAGCGTTGAACTTTCAATTTGATTTTATACTATTACTTTCCTTTTTGGAGCAGAGCAGCATTAACGGGTGGATTATCTTTATAATACATCTTATGCATTACTCCTTATTTTCTAGTTCTTAATTATTATTATTGTTTTTTTATGTTATTGTTTGCTTTTGTGCTTTTTTTTAGTTTAATTTTACCATATCTATAAACAAGGAGTTAATGTCCTGTTTCATGATTTCTATGTATAATTTCTTTATTTTTTTTATGTTTGTTTGTATGACTACTTAAACGTTATGTGTTTTATGTAATCCGCTTGAGTGTGCTGCATGTGCCAAATAAAATCTGTTTCTGTTTCTATTATAAAATCAAACCCAAAGTCCATTGCTGAGCATAGAGCTTTCGCGTTGACATCCTCATAGGTGGGTTACTTGCCATAGTTGCCACACTTGATTTAAGGGTTGGCAACCATAGTTTGTATTACATAGTTGATGTTAGGAAGACGCTGCTGCTCATATCTTAGTTTATTTCCTTCTGTCGCCTCTTAAAACACGCACAGGTCGAGCATATCGATATGGGGTAATGGATATTCTGACACCGCCACTACACGGCCATATTGCACTACCACTATTCTCATTAAAGACGATTAAAATTGAAAAACTTTTTACATAAAACGAGTGTAAACAAATTTAATATTTTATTTAATATGTGACATGTCTGAAATTATAATGTTTTAAAAATGCAATCGTTAGTCGTATACTTATTTCGCATTCAATCAACGCGCACATACCCAAGGGTGAGTTTAACTACCAGCGGTGTATAAAGCCGCAATTACGTCACCTACATACGACATTGAAAATTACCTATTGCCAACATTTTTTCCCATCCAACTCCCAGTAGGCATCGAAAACTGGGTAGGAGTGGCCGACTGACACAAAACACTCCTATTGGCCGGTAAATACCCACCCACAAATATAGCAAAAAGGAATATTTCAGTACAACGCGCTGGTCTCGAAACGCAGTCAGCAACTTGAGAATTTCTCTCTCCCTTTCTCAAGCTATTTCGTTGTGTTTCAGGACGGTGCTAACTGAAAACGGGTTCGCATCTAAATCCCAGGAGAAAGAAAAGCGCCATCTGACAAAAAAAACGTAAACCACTCAGTTTCAGTTTCGAAAAGATGGCGCCGGTCGTCTTTTTGCGAAGGTTGTATTAACACAGAATTACGTTGCCACTTTTTGAAATTAAACTTTTGTTCATCATTTTGCAATAAAATTATTTATTTGATGAAATTCTCTCAGAAATGGGTATTAATCAAAACATATTTATAGTAGGTATAATCTTCATAAACATAAATAAATAAATATTCTGTTTATTCATTTCATAATTATTATGTTATTTTACCAGGAATGTATTTATTATAACTATTCTCTCCTAGTTTAATTTTTTAAAGCTTAGGAGGATATGTTGTGTTAATTAAGCAATAGTTCACTACTTTGTGTAATGATACTTTCTATTTATTTATTCTATATTGCCTACGTCGATTTTTCACCACTCTATAGGTTGACTGATAGATAATGCCTTAAGTAATTAAATCCGTCCTTTATCTTCTTTCGTGGGAATTCAGAAAAGATTAAATAAATAGATAAGCATATTGTGGTAACAGATATAATAATTTTTTAAATCTTAAATTTCGTCTACCATTTTTATGATATAATTAAGACATTTTAGAGCATAAAGATACAATACGAATATAAATTCAAACTCTCTATGTTCAGGAAGTTATGCTAGAAGTGTTTTTATAGTACACTTATACCTAACTAGAATCTTGTAATAAGTTTGCAATAGAATCCATTTCATCTCAATATGTTTTTAATAGTTTAGTTTGGGTATACTATCAGTATGTGGTAGTGCCACGTTGCAGCGTTACTTGTTGGCGCGGAAAGTTACACTAGAGACCACGCTCAAATAGAATATCAGCCTAAAACAACAGCATAATGTTACTGTGTTTAGTATTTAAGGAATTTACAGGTCATTTCATCATACATTTCATCTTATTCCTGCATCTTGCAATGATAACACAACTGCATTTAGAATCTTATGCGACGATAGATGTAGGTATCTATAATCTACTCACTATAAGATGGACTGTCCTTTTATCTATATAAATAAATAAAAATGAAGTGTCTGTTTGTAATGTCAAAATAACAGCTTTTTACTACAGGCATATGAAAGTATATACGGTAGTTATAACAAAAACACAATTTTTGTCTGTCTTTCTGTTTGTTCCGCCTAATCTCCAAAATCGCTGGACCGATTTTGACGGGACTTTCACTGGCAGCTGATGTTGTAAGAAGTAACTTAAGATACTTGTATTTAAAAAAAATTAGGATGTTGCACAAAAAAAAATTAAAACCATAAATTACACGCGGGCAATGTCGTGGGGAACAGCTAGTTTTGTAACATATTTTTAAGATTCATCATCATCTTCATCATCATTATCATTACAACATTTCACAAGTCCACTGCTGGTTAAAGATTATAAAAATATTTTTTAGTTTTTGCAATCCTATATAAAACATCTTGCTACTCGTAGATGTCGGATTTTAAAATAAAACAGACTTGTGTCCAACAGTGCCATCGTAGTAACATAGTTTTAACAGTGGTAGAGCCACGCGGCAGCTTTTGCTGTCGCACGGATGGGCCGGCTCGAACCGGGGTGGTACCACGACCTCACAGAAAACCAGCGTGAAGTAGAGGTTTACCTCTGCGTTTCGCTTGATGAGTGCAGGTGGCCGGAGGCCCTTTTTACTGGAAATGAGGCATTCCATCTTGGTCCTCACGGGTGACAACGCATCTACATTTTGATTTGTAATAGAGGATAGATGTAGATGTCTATGGGCCGCAGCAACCACTTACCATCAGGTGGACTGCGTGCTCGTTTGTCACCCTTATCCTATAAAAAAAGTAGGCTATAATCTTAATTATCTATACAAATAAATAAAATTGAAGTGTCTGTTTGTAATGTCAACATTACAGCTTTTTAATAAATGGATATGAAAGTATATACGGTACTTATAACAAAAATACAACTTTTTAAATGTTTGTCTGTCTATCTGTCTGTCTGTTTGTTCCGGCTAATCTCAAAATCGGCTGGACTGATTTTGACGGGACTTTCACTGGCAGATAGCTGATGTCGTAGGAAGTAACTTAGACTACTTTTATTTCAGAAATGGAATTATCGTTCCACGCAAAAAAATGAAAACCCCAAATAACACGCGGACGAAGTCGCAGGGAAGTGCTAGTTTTTATGAATAAATAAGTACTTAAAAATACAAGTTTGTTTTGTACTAAAACGTTAAATCTACGAAGGTCATAAAGCCAGTGCCTGGCTGTACATTCTCTACATAGAACTGCGCAGTCTATAAAACATTGCCGCATGAAATCGATCTTTGATAAGTAGCTTACCAATTTTATAAGGGAGCTTAGCGTGGAGCGTGCTCTAAGTTCTTATCCTTGAAAAGTTATATCTATACCAAAATGCCTCATTAAATTAATATGACATAACTTTATTATGTTCTGAAGATTATTTCATAGAAAATTGAAGCGGTCTGTGCAAAAATGTTTCAATTCAATCTATTTATGCGCGGTACTCTAATTATTTTTCTAAAATAAAAGTAGTCTTAGTTACTCCTAGTTACATCAGCTACATATCAGTGAAAGTCCTACCAAAATCGTTGTAGCCATTTCGGAGATTAACGGGAAGAAATAGACGGACAGAGAGATGGACACACAAAAAAAATTTAAATAATTGTTATAAGTACTGTATATAATTTCGTATACATTTAGTAAAAAACTGTTATTTTGACATTACAAACAGACACTTCAGTTTTATTTATTTGAATAGATAACATATTAAAGAAAGTGTGACCATCCATTTGTAATTTGATTTTTAATTGAGGATAAATGTAGATGTAGTGTTTCATACGTGGTAGAGCCATGCTGCAGCTATATTAATAGTATGGTTGTAGCACGAATGGGTCGGCTCGACCGGGGAAGGACCACGCTCTCACAGAATACCAGCGTAATATAGCAACTTAAAGCTGCTGTGTTTCGTATGGTGAGTGTAGAGAACCGAAGACCCTTTTTACTGGAAACGAGCATTCCATAGTTGTCCTCAGGGATAACTACGCGTGTGCGTTTTGATTCTTAATCAAAGATAAATGTAGATGTAGATTATACTCTAAAAAATGTCTATGGGCCAGAGCATCCACTAAACATCAATTTTTTTCTGTATGCTAGTTTATCACCCTTATTCTTTAAAATAATTGGATCGTCTTCATTAAAATTATATTATACCTTTATATTATGTAACTAGCTAGATATAGCCGTTTTCAAGGAAGCTGTTTGCATTTCGTTTAATATTTCTATACTCATAAAGACATACATCATACTTTTAGGCTATTTGTTAAATTATTAATAAAATATTTACTGAACTTATTTAGTGAAAGTTATTGTTATGGATACGTTATTTGAAAGTCCAAGTTCCAACATGAATCTATGCCTTTAAGTACAAAAATTTCAATATTACTGCTTTTTAAAAGAAATGGTGTATGGCTGTGTTTGTATTGTTTTTTAGTTAAATTTTTTGCCTCGAATGTCACAAGAATAAATTATTATCCCATAACGAATATCAGTCGACGAATTTCATAATGAATCTAATATTTTAGAAACCTTCAGTCCTCACTGGCAGGTCAACGCATTTTAATTGTGATTCTTAATCGAAAATAGATCCTTACCTTTATCGGTAAAACGTGCTGAACGCCAACATTTGTTCAAGAAACAGGTTAAAGAACATTATTTGTCTGTTTAACATTCTCTGTTCTCTTTTAATTTATGGTTATTGATCTATCTCTTTGTATCCTTTGTGTTTAAGTTATTAGCGTTTAATTTTTTTAGAGCACTGTAACCGTTAATCTTTCTCCCGCTATTATTTAATTCCTTTTTGGGTTCTTAAAATAAATTGCTAAGTAGCAATAAGGCCGCATTTTGCTTTCCCTAAATGTTTATATATTTTGTAATATTAATTTTTCCTTTGTGTACAATATAGAGTATTATATATTATATATGTAGATGTCTATAGGCTACGGCAGTCATTTACCATCGAGTGAACTGTGGGCTGAGAAAAAGTGAGACTCGGTCAATAAACTGACTTGAAACAAAAAATACTTCAGATGAATTTGAAACAAAGAAAACTACAAATGCGTTGTTCATTTAGTTTCTAAATACTAAGATGGAAAGTCTCATAGCTTATAATTATACTAGCTTTCGATCGAAACACAGCAGTACAAACAATACGTGGTAGAGACATGCCGCGGCTATATTAGTAGTATATTTGTAGCACGAATGGGTCGGCTCGACCGCAGAAGAACCACGCTCTCACAGAATACCAGCGTACTCGTAAAATAGCAGCATAAAGCCGCTGTGTTTCGTATGGTGACTGTAGAGAACCGGAGACCCTTTTTTACTGGAAACGAGGCATCCCATCTTAGTCCTCACGGGTGACGACGCATCTGCATTTTGATTCTTTATTGAGGATAAATGTAGATGTCTATGGGCCACAGCATTTACTTAACATCAGATGGATTGTGTGCTCATTTGTCACTCCCATTTAATAAAATAAAAATACCTACACAAACGGAATTCTAGGCAGAAAAAAATCTGAGTGAATCTACTTAGTGAACTTTACATTTTACTATTAAGGGATATAAAACCAATCTGTGATAATGCACTATCAGCAACTGACGTTTTTTGGGAGTGTCTCTTATTATTATCATCATAAAATGTAGTTCATATTTTACAATATTCTTGATAGAGAGGCGAACGCGGCAGGCACTTAAAAATACATCATATCTAAAAGAGATACACACCTGAAAAATGATAAAACAACAGCAAAGAGTTCTAGGTAATTTTTTTTTCTAGCGCCTTTTCAGCCAGTAAGGGATTGTAGGTTCTCTTATTACTACTACTATTATTACTAAAATTCAAATCGAAATTTTTACAGTAGTAAATATAATATTCAATAACTCGATGTGTACGACGAACTTCTATGGTGAATAAATAAAGAATTTGACTAAAGCGCTATCTATCGGATCCTAGAATAGCTATGAACTATCGCCTCGATAAAACAAATACATTGCGTGAATATGACCTCAATCAGTAAAGTTCTTTAGAAGTTATTATATAGTTATTATATTATATACAAGTTATCCAATATATAAAAATTTTAGTTCATACCGTTCATCAGATTGCAGTAAAACTTTGTCAACTTATTGCTTGAACTTGCGTGGAGGTTATAGGCATAGCAAACTGTAGTTGACGCGCGTATGGTACCGACGTTGAAAGATATATATATCATTCAACTTCAATGAATGTGTTTTCATTTCTAATTAAACAATATAACTCTTCCAAATTTAAAACAATATTTCCATAATCTGGGGGCACGGCAGTGCCCCCGCAAAGTCGAGCAAAAAAGCGGAACGGCCGTACCATCCTTTTCTCGAAGCAGTTCAGGCCATTTCTGAAACCCTATAACTTCGTTATGGATAAAACTAGAGGCCTGAATTTTCACTAACCAAGTAGTCGTTGTATAGACTCGGTATATTTCAAATTTCATTAAATTTGAACCAGTAGCTAAAGAATTATAACTAGTCAAAATTTCTTAATTTTGTCACTCACTGACTGACCGATCATCAAAACTCTGAGGCACTTCTAGCAGACATAGAAACTTGAAATTTGGAATACAATTATTGTTTAATATATAAATCAAGGAAAAATTAAAATATTTTGCAATTTCGGTCTAGTTTTCGAGATACACCAACTGCATAAATAACTTTGTAATCCCATATAGACATATAGTATTACAAAGTTACATTTGCAGTGAATGAATCGGTAACTATATATGTATAATGGAATAATAGGTGTAAATAGCTACCTAGATATAACTATCTACAAAAAGAAATGAGATGCCATCAAAAACATAACTTGTAAAAAAAAGCCAAGTCTCGCAACTCAGTTCTTTTACCGTAAAAAGTTGTGAGATCCATGTAATACCAAGTCGGTTAATTTATTCAGTCCATAGATTGATACATAGATTGACTTGGCAATCGCACTAAACAATCTAATTTAATATTATATGTATTACTTGTGAGATATATTGTGTTTTCATGCGATTGCCATGTCAATCTATGTATCAATCTATGGATTGAATAAATTAACCGACTTGGTTTTACATGGATCTCACAACTTTTTACGGTAAAAGAACTGAGTTGCGAGACTTGGCATTTTTTTACAAGTTATGTTTTTGATGGCATTATTTATTCTGCGGCAGGAACTTGCGGGTACCAGCTAGTTATATATAAGAAATTTCTTTGTGAACGCGTTAAAGAATGTTTGTACATCACATTAAAGGCGTGGAATTGCGTACTAAGTTAGGACATATCGGTAATAGCTAATTAGCTATAATCCAATAATCGGTCAGGATAGAAAATCACCCACTCGGGCCCTATTTGCGGTCGCCGCGATTAGACCCATAAAACTCGATGTGATGTTGATAAGGGACGCGCGAAAATCGCTAACAAACCTATCTCGTTTGTGTAGAAAATATATGGTTCACATTTCTATATATATTCGCATATTCGTTACGAGATATTAAGAAAATAAAATCTGTAGACGTGATCGTGAACATCTTAAATTCAAGTATCTTTTTCTGCCGACTTCCAAAAAGGAGACGGTACTCAATTCGACTGTATGTTTTTTTATGTGTTTATTTATATATGTTTTTTTGTGTGGTGTTAGGATGAACCGATTTCGATGATTCTCTTTTCATATGAAAGCTGATAGTTCTCGTGTGGTCATATATGAATTTGATCAAGGTCAGATCAATCGTTTTTAAGTTATTCTTATATAACTTATATTGATGTCGGCTGTACAAAATTTTAAATATATTATTTATAATAATAGGAGAGGGAATGAAACTTAGGGCATTCCAAAAAGTACTTTGCCACTTTCATATAAATATATATGGACATATAATTTGTTTGTACAACAGGAGATCAAAGAGGAGATGGACATCGGCAACTTTTTTATAGAATAAGTGTGACAAACGAACACGCAGTCCATCTGATGGTAAGTGAATGCTGTGACCCATAGACATCTACATCTATCCTCGATTAAGAATTAAAATTCAGATGCGTTATTACACTTGAGAACTAAGGTGGAATACCTCGTTTCTAGTTACAAGGGCCTCCGTTTCCCTACACTCACCATACGAAACACAGCTCTCACAGAATACCAGCGTAAAATAGCATTGAGCTGCTATTTTAAGCTGGTATTCTGTGCGATCGTGGTCTTCCTTCGGTCGAGCCGATCCATTCGTGATACAAAAATAATATAACTGTAGCATGGCTCTACCACGTTCAAAAAAATCATCATATCTTCCTGATAACAACTCAAAATAACGAAAAACTGCGGTTGCCAAGCGTGACTAGTATGAAAAATGTCCCTCCTTTGATGAAATCTATGGGGGAAGCCTGTGTTTAGAAGTGGACTTGATGATGATGATGATTATTATTATTATTTAGGTTATGTTGGGGATATATTTTATAAGTTAATTATAATTTTTATGTTAATAAATGATACGACTTAGGGACCTTCAAGAAAAGAGCGTAGGTACTCCTTATTAAAAGGCCGGCAACGCATCTGCAATTCCCTCCCTGGTGTTGCAGTTGTTCATGGGCGGCGGTAGTCACTTACCATCAGGTGAGCTGCATGCTCGTTTGTCCCCTCTCCTATAAAAAAAAAGAAAAAAAGACAGTCATGCGCCGGCAGCTGTCCTGCTCATTGACCTTTACAGAGTACATGTGCCCGCCGCAATCTTCGAGGTTCAACTTACGTAGTTTTTTTATAAATTTTTGCCGACTTAAGTACTTATTTGCTCTACAATTGCAGGGAGTAAAGTATTTTTTTCAAACCTACACACCACACTAGATGGTATTTAGCGTAGTTTCCACATAATTGTTCGAATTTTGACCATATACAATATTTAGACCAATATAAAAATGAAGACAAAACGCTTTCAAGTACTAACCTGTCAATAATTTTTGTGTGAGTTGACTCAATGTTCTCATGCTATTAAAAATTTTCCTACAATTTAGCTAATTACTTCAATAGTCTACTTGGAATCTGAACTATGTCCAAAAATTATTAGAGGTTATAGAAATATTTTACTGACTGCACGTAACCTACTGATACTCGTAGACCACGTAAATGTACCAACATGTGTAGTTTACAACCACAATTATTTTTAATAATTAATCATCATCATCATTACAGCCCTTCACAAGTCCACTGCTGAACATGGGCCTCCCCCAAGGAATGTCACAAAGCACGTTCCTGAGCCACCTGCATCCATCGACTTCCTGCATGTCTTATCAGGTCGTCACTCCATCTTGTGGGGGGACGCTCTACACTTTTTCCGCCGGGCCGTCACTCGAGAACCTTTTTCCCCATTGTTTGTCAGTTCTTGGAGCTACATGGCCGGCCCATTGCCACTTCAGCTTACTAATCCGTTGGGCTATGTCGGTCTCTCTAGTTCTACTGCGGATATCCTCATTTCTAAGTTTATCACGCAGAGAAACTCCGAACATAGCCCTCTCCATAGCTCGCTGAGTGACCTTGAGCTTCCTCATCCAGCCAGGAGTGTAGGACCACGTCTCAGCTCCATAAGTCATCATTGGCAACACGCACTGGTTGTACAGTCTCGGTTTTAAGTTTTGAGGTATACTTGTAATTTCCCGTACGCTGTCCAACCGAGTTGAATCCGTCGATTGGAGGTTTTTTTTCGAACCAGTGGCAATTAAACAAAAGAGTGACTTTCAATAAGCATTATTTATAATCTATATTGAATGTTATGGCCTACAGCTGCTCCTGCAAAGATTCAATATCCGGGCCCCATGAGCGGAGATTCAACAATCAGCCGCAGGTTCGAGCCCGAGTGGCTATATGGAAGAATTTCCTATAATACTAAGCTATATGGAAAATGTTTTATCCTACTACAATTAAATGGGGAGGCTAGTCAAATAGATATTACTTACCTGTATAGGAGGCGACTGCTGTCTCAGGGCTCGGTCAGGCTGGAGGTGTGTATGTGTTAAGTTTAGTGGTATTTTTGTAGTCTTGGTTGTGATAGACCTAACGGGACCTTTGAAGTCGGCAGCAGCCCGGACTTCGGCGCCGCTCCAAATTGTGGTAATCTCCAGCGGCGTCACCACAGTCACTTTCTTCCTCCTTCACTATGACAGTCTATTAGCTATACCGTACAATTAACTAACTTCCAGACGCCACTAACACTCTTTTATTATAAAGCACAACACGAATACAGAATGCTCGGATCAAAGGTCACTTCCGTTCGTGTGGCAACAATTATTTCTAGAACTTAACACGACCTTCTCTAGTATCACAAAGTTCAGCGTTCAACCGACAACGGAAAATGTTTCCGAACTATATCAAATGCCGCACGAGTAGTTAATATTGTCAAATGCACTTATATACGCTATCAAATTAGAATAACCAAATTCGCGGTAAATTAGGCGCGCATAACACACAATTCAGACGTTGATCGCAATCAATGTTAACTTCCTAACAATTTCTCAACTGGGTGTCTAATTCTAGACTACAATTCCTCGTCGTGCACAATTTGCTATCAAAACCGACTCTAAAAAATGGAGGTTATCACGAGCGTCTTCACTACGTGCTGTCGATATCACTGCATTCAAGCAACTCTGTTGCACCCACGTTCTGCCTTCGCGCCCTCTACCCGACGACGCACGGGAGTAGGGCCAAGGTGACCTTTACAAGTCAGCGGGCGGAAACGAGTGTGAATGCAAATTTCAAATGTTAACTGTTTGGCCTAAACATTGAATAAAAAAGTTTCTGCTTCTGTTTGACCTCTCGGTCGTAGTTGGACTTACCTAGTCGGACTATTTGTCCTAGGTAAACATACTCGTCAACAACTTCAAGCTTAGTGCTCCCAACAACTACCGGCATAGGTGTGACATGGACATTAAACCTATGGACCTATCCGTTGGGAGACACTATTGAGGTCATTGAGCATAGTGCTTAGGTCCTACAGCGATTCGGCCATAAGGACTATATCGTCGGCAAATCGAAGGTGAGTGATGTACTCGCCATTGATGTAAATACCCGTATCGTTTCCAGTCCAGAAGCTAGAATACGTCTTCCAATGCAGCGGTGAAGAGTTTCGGGGATATAACGTCACCCAGTCTTACACCTCTCTGCAATTGGATAGGTTTCGTACTCTGGTTCTGTACTCGGATAGCCATCGTAGCCCTACTGTATAAGTCCTTCAGCATTTCAATATATCGACAGTCAACTTGGCACCGCTGAAGGGACTGCAGCACCACCCAAATTTTGACGAAATCAAAGGCTTTCTCATAGTCCACATTCGCCAGACATAGTGGCAAATTGTACTCCTCGGACTTCTCAACAATTTCCCGAAGGGTATGTATGTGGTCTATGTTGCTAAAGCCCTTTGAGAAACCAGCTTGTTCGAGAGGCTGGAAGTCGTCAAGTCTGCGCGCGAGACAATTCGTAATGACTCTCGAAAACAGGGCGTAGACGCGGCTCAGAAGGGAAATCGGTCTGTAGTTCTTTAAGAGAGCGTTGTCGCCTTTCATAAAGAACAAGACCACCGCACTTCTGCTCCACGCCTCCGGTGTAATACCATGGAGGACGGAATTAAAGAACTTCTGAAGGACTTCAAGCACCGGTTTTCCACCCACATTCAGAAGCTCCGCTGTAATTCCATCCTCGCCTAGGGCCTTGCCGTTTTTAAGGTGCTGGAGAGCCATTCTAATCTCGCTCAGACTGACGTCCGGAATATCATCGGAATAGTGTCGGATAAGACTCGCTCTTGGATTGTTACTCATAGTTACGTGTGGCTCCAATGATGATGTGTACAGCTGCACATAGAACCTCTCAATCTTACTCAAAATCTCAGGTGTCCCGGAAACGACGCTGTCACACTCGGTCTTCAGCTTCGACAGTTGGCTCTTTCTGGCAGACAGATCTCTAGCAAAGACTTTGGAGCCCTGGTTCCGCTCGATCGCTTCTTCAATTCGAGCAGTATTAAAGTTGCGTACGAAGTTGGGGACGGATCGTTGACATCATTAGACGTGACCTCTCCAACTTAACATTTAGGTTCAGTGTGCCTCTCATCGTTCGATGATCACTGCCGTTTTTCACCCTCGCGATCACTGAGACATCACTGAACAGTTGTCGTCTAGTCGTCATAATGAAGTCAATCTCATTTTTTGTCGAACCGTCTGGGCTCGACCAAGTTCACTTTCTGTGGGGCCGCTTTTGGAAGAAATAGTTCATCATAAAGAGTCCCTATTTCTCCATGAAGTTGGCCAGCTGCTGGCCCCTCGGTTTCCGTTGCCATATTCCGAATTTCCCTACTTTCAGCTCACCGTTCTTTCTTGTGCCTAATTTTGAGTTGAAGTCTCCCATTAACACCGTATAGTGGGTTTCGGAGGAATGCATGGTTCTAGAGATATCCTAATACATTTCCTCCATCTCTGCATTGGGTGTGCCGAGGTTGGTGCGTAAACCTGTATGACCTTCAGCGAATACCCTTTGGTGATTCTGAGTATAAGGTACGCGACCCTCGTCGACACACTCCCAATCTTTAAAACGTTGTTAACGAGAGACTTGTGGACGATAAATTCGACACCTCCTTAGGAAAGATGGTCGCGCTCCTGGTGATAGAACTAGTTGCCGGATTCGAGGATTACCGTGTCCTCCCCCTCTCTTCGGACTTCGGATAGTCCTATAATATTACAGCGCAACTTGTCTATCTCTTCTTCCAGGTCCAGGATCTTCTCGTCAGTCCTCAGGGTGCGTGCTTTATAAGTTGCTAGGTGGAGTTGTCGTAAGTGGCAACCGAACCTCCACCGGAGATTCTTAGCACGCCCCCGCCCCGCTGTTACCATGGTCGCCACCGTAGCCAGGAATAGCGCGGCCGCCGGAGACTGAGGGCCGTCTCTTAGTAACTTTATTCATTTGGGGGGTATATTGCCATAGTTGCCACGCTTGGCGAGCGGGTTGGCAACCGCAGTTTTTTATTGTTATATTGCTGTTATCAGGAAGATGCTGCTGCCCATCTCCTGACTGTTTCACACTGTCACCTCTTACGACACCCACGGGAAGATATCGGGTAGTGGGTACTCTTAACCGCCACTACACGGCGGTTTTAATAGTTAAGGAGTAATTATAATTTGAAATAACGTTAGAAGTCAATGCAATATTTTAAACTTGTAATATATATTATGTTATCAGGTTTAATATGTAATATTTATTTATTTATTTCACATTTGAATAACATAAGAGATAACAACAACATTATATTCAATTATAAATTTGTATAATAAAATTCTAAGGTGAGTAAAATGAAATTAAATAAAAAGCCGTTATGTTTATATAATATTTATTATATTACTTAAGAAGTAATATAAAAAAATATATAAAACAGCTTTTAGAGAAATAGTTATTTTACTCCTTTTACCTTAGCCACCGCCCGGTGGGTACGAGCCCGTAGCTCGACATTTGAAAAATATAATTAAAAATATTATTATCTTAGGGATTATACCTATTTAGAAATACTTGTACAGTAAAATTATAATGTTTCATCCGAATTGTTAGAGGCGTTTCCTGGAAACCGGTTACATTTTTTTATAGGATAAGGGTGACAAACGAGCACACAGTCCACCTGATCGTAAGTGGTTGCTGCGGCCCATAGACATCTACATCTATCCTCTATTACAAATCAAAATGCAGATGCGTTGTCACCCGTGAGGACTAAGATGGAATGCCTCTTTTCCAGTAAAATGAGTCTCCGGTTCTCTTCACTCACCATACGAAACACAGCAGTGTAAGCTGCTATTTTACGCTGGTATTCTGTGAGAGCGTGGTCCTTCCCCGGTCTAGCCGACCCATTCGTACTACAACCATACTACTAATATAGCTGCAGCATGGCTCTACCACGTGTAAAACATATAACTAAAAAATTTAAATATATTTTCTTTTTTATTTTAGTTATTAAAAAAATCTATTAAATCGGTTTTATTTTTTATCGATAATATTAACTTGATTGTTTTAATATTATAGTATTCTATAAGTCTTTAAAATAATTCAGAACAACTTTCTAACTCTCTAAAATTTCCGGATTACATTTGTTTCACATGTTAACAAAATGTTTATAAATGTTACGTAACGTATATTTATTTTATGTATATACAGATATAAAGTTGATAAAGTACAGTTTTAGTTTGTCTTTATAATAATTACAAATAGGAAAAGATAAATTAAATTAATAAAAAATTAAATCCACGTTGGTAGACCTCGGACCAAATTAAAATGTTTACTTTGTATTTAATTTCTGAGAGAACCTAGGATACTTTATTTTCAAATTTTCATCTAGCTAAATTCAACTCAACAATTTTACAAACTTATAAGAGGTATTGGTTGCGATAAACGGATCAAGATATTAAAAATCATTATTTATAAGTTTGCGCAGTTTGCGAATTTACTTGGTTCGACATTACTGAATGATTTCCATACACGTAGGGATGATATGAAACGTTGAATAAAGAGTGTGCCGCGTGTGGCGGGTAAGTACACAAAGCACCTGGCTGTCGAGAATTCCGGATATTCTAATCGCCAAAAATTATTAAATTAAATTATACCAAATAAAAATGCCATTTGTAACATTTTTCGGCGATCGTCAAGTGTAAGAAGGCTATGTACAAAATTTATAATTTAAATGTATATGTGTATGTGTTTCTTTTTTCTGTAAGCAGCATTATGTGGGTTCTACATTAAACTAGTGTATTCTAGAATACTTCTTACAAATGCGAAATATAAAATTTTTAATTTCAGAACACTCTTAAATCTTTGCATATTAGTATTACAAAGTCGAGGTTACGAAAAAATTTGCCAAGACTATGAAGGATATAGCCAGTGGTGCATCTTTATACCAACATTTCACTTCCCCTGCGACTCCGACTCAGCTGCAGCGGTAAGGGGAGAGGACAGGACTTGCCTAGCCCTCTCGGAGCGGCCACCTCGGGCCTCTAGGGTTAGCCATGTGGCTTCCTCTTAGTTGGCTACTAACCCCTACGCTGCGATAAAGTGGGAACCCGTTAGGGAAGGGGGACCATATTTGGCTACATCAGGTGTATCCATCAGAAATCAAGCTACCACGGCTGCGATTTTTTAATTTAATACCTTCTGTTATGATACAAAATCTTTCTAAAGATCGAAATCTTTGATACTACGACCAAACACGATATAACTTAATTTTTATATATTTATAGATAATAAGAAACTTGATGTGACTGTGAAACTTTGTGACTGTTCTAATATTTTTATCAACAATACTTGTATAATGTATAAAAGAGAGTAAGAACCTGGTAAGACAAACAGAAAGTCGATGGATGTTGTGCTTGTGGGATTCCTTGGGGAAGGCTTATGTTCAGAAGCGGAATTGTGAAGACCTGTAATAATGTAATAATGGTGATGATGATGATGATGAATCAAGTTAATGTATTACCCGTTCCCTACGTGTTTACCTTGTATGTATGTGATATTATGTCTTACAGCTTAAAATAATTGTTGGTTCAAAACTTAATTTCGATTGTTACGGACGAATGATGATGAAGATACAAAAACAACATCAAACTACAAAAAAATATAAATATGTTCAATAATAAAAACAAAAATTGGCAATAATAATTCATTAAAGGTTCATCTACATCAAGAGCACATGTTTTTATTTAATAGGAAATTATAATAAATAGCAACGTGTTCTCTTGATTTCTACCCTCAAAAATTAGTGGGCATGTGTCCAGGCGTAAGAGGTGTTAACAGTAAACTGTGTAAAAATTTACTAATTTAATTTCAAAAAGTAACGGAACAATTTCAGGAAGCTTTTAACAAATTTTAACGGATGACTGTAACACCAACTGCACTAGTGCGCTATTTCTAGCAAAATTTTTGACGGTACGATTTCCTAATGTTTCGCAAACTGCTACTGAAACCGCTTGATTTTTGAAACTAACTTGTGTCTGCCAGCTCGCGTCCAGAGGCATCAGTGCAGCAAATTTTCAAGCCGCCTCCGCTGCATTTGAATGCAGTTTTATTAACTTCTATGCATATTCAAACAGTTTCTCTTCGTTTCCCGGTTGCGTTTTATTAGCGGACAAGCTCTATCGCTCAGGAGTTTGTCTGGGACGGCAAAAATTCAGTTGTATTTATTTTTAGGTATCAACAAAAATCTCATTTGATATTTAATTTGACAAACATGCGACCACGGGTTTGACATAAATCTAAAACAATCTATAATATTTCGTATCCAGTGCAGTGTGAAGATATTTGATACCTGGATTACTCTTCTTAGCCTTTAAGGCTATCGTGCAAAAAGTAATACATTTAATATGAGCGACGTTTATTTCCTTCTAAAACTCAAAGAAGTAATGGGAGGTTCATGCGAGTCTATGGATACCTACAGTTGGCTCAAGGCCGTGCTTTGGGGCAATATTTAGGGTAAGCCTTATGTTCAGTATTGAACTTGTGATGGGATGTAATGATGATGATGATAATGTCTGGACTTTAACAAATAATGGCATTTAAAGGAAATAAATAAAGGAGATAAAAAGAAAGAAGCTTAATTTGTAGCTACAAAACAATTCTTTGAGATACAGTATATAACTGATTATTGTAAAATAAACAGTTGATTGGATTGCAGTACTGAAAGGTCACCAAGTATTATTCTGCAGCAATATCAGAGCACTCGACTTAGCCCGCACTGGAATTCTCGGCGTTGACATATTGAATGACGTGCAGTTTCGTGCTCACTTGAAAGGGAAGGGTAAATTAGCCTCTAAATATTTGGTGTGCTCAGCAGAGCGGGACAGTATTTCATGCCGGCACACCGCTTGCAACTTCACAAGGCATAGAATCGGCCTAACATGGAATACTATTCTTATCTCTGGGCCAGGGCACCCTAGTGCCAGCTCCTTCTACTTGACAGTATCCAGCACAGAGCGGTTCGTATCGTCGCTGACCGAGTTCTTTCTGATCGCTAGTAAGACACAAGATATGTAGGTGACTCGCTTTCGTGTTTTATGGTATTTGTTGAGAAAGGTTTAAGTTCAATAGTAAACTTCACACACCCCAGTAAACAACACACAGACCACCTAATGGTTTGCGGATGCTGCTCCTCAGATAAATTTACATATATTCACGATTAAGAATCAAAATGCAGATGCGTTGTCACCCCTGAGGACTAAGATGGAATGCCTCGTTTGCAGTAAAAAGGATATCCGGTTTCCTACACTTACCATATCAACACACAACAAGAAACACAGCAGCATTAAGCTGCTATTTTAGGCTGGTATTCTGTGAGAGCGTGGTCCTACCCCGGTCGAGCCGACCATTTTGTGCTACAATATGATAATATAGCTGAAGAATGACTCTACCACGTAGTAACCCAGCGTGACTCTACCACGTAGATGATGATGCTAAAATAAATAAAAACTAAAGACACTTTTACTTTATATTATTTTATTACTTTACCATTAAAATGTGCTCTATAAATCTCTTTTAACTTAAATTTCTGCAAAATCAGACGTAGAAAAAAGAAGTAAAGAAGTACGTTTTCCAAAGAGATCTATTTAAACTATTTAACGATTGTCGCACGCATGTTTCTGGACACTTTCACACTTCAATAAGTGACATGCGTAGTGCGTTCTCCATACGTAACTACAATATATTCCAATATGCTAAGAACAAATTATAGATTTACTCTTACTTATACAGAAACATCTTTGTTTGTAAAGTTGGTCTATCTCTACAGGATCAATTTTAATTAATAAAGGAGGAATACTTCATATAACATCTTATACTTTTTCTCTGTGATTTATAAATAGCTTATATTGTTTGAGATTGTTAACATAAGAAAAGTGCACCAACTTTTTTACTAATTGCAATTAGCAAACTATTATCGTTACCATGCAAAAAAAATTTAAATGCACACAAGAAACAGTCACCTACAAGACTCACCTAACTTTCTGTTAACACATTTTAAGTATAGACTTATGAGCCAAACGTTCCTCGATTCACGGAATCAGCCACAAAACTTTCTCACGTACAATCGACACATTAAATTATTACGTTAAAATATCTACATGTCATATAGAAATATACAAGAGAGAGTTTTTGACAAATATCAATATTGAACACTATAATAACAGGTTATCAACTGGTTACAGCAGCAGTAAACCAAAATTGCTACAGGTTAGTATGATTATCGGTATATTTCTTTTGTATCATATTTTGAATTAAAAAATAACTAATGCTTTGTCTTAAGTACTTCAAAAACTATGTAAGTACCAGAATAATTGTCCATGTAATAAAGCTATCTCAGAAACCAGCAAAACGCTAAGTTTAGGGGAAATTACACTTTTTTGCGAGATATGCTACTGTAAGTCAAATAATAAAGATATTATATCACATAAGGGCAAGATGAAGGACAGAAGGCTCAGAGATATCCGTGAGATTTATACCATTAGGCTAAGAATAAGTTAAGAGTCAATCATTTACCTACTGTTAGACTATGGACCTCTCAAACGACGACTAACAAATAAAGATCAAAAAAAGATACATTATCATATTTTCACATAGTATATACATATATATATATATATATATATATATATATATATATATATATTTAATATATAAAAAAAATCCGTTCTGCAGTTAAGTTAGATATGTTCAGAAGACACGAAACTAACCGCATCGCTCCTATCTCCCGTCATCGCCTTTGTGTAATTTAGACATTAAACTTTTTTTTTATAGGTTAAGGGTGACAAACGAACACACAGTCCACCTGATGGTAAGTGGTTGCTGCGGCCCATAGACATCTACATCTATCCTCGTTTGCGAATCAAAATGCAGATGCGTTGTCACCCGTGAGGACTAAGATGGAATGCCTCATTTCCAGTAAAAAGGGCATCCGGCCACCTGCACTCACCAAGCGAAACGCAGAGGTAAACCTCTACTTCACGCTGGTATTCTAACTATAAAAAACTAATAACTAAAACTATACAAACTTATCGTAAAGTGTATACATATTTACTATTACGCTATATTTCGCAATTATCTGTGAAGATTAGATGTGTGAAAGTTTGAAAATCAGCATCCAATCATCGTGGCTGCAGCTCTTGAGACACGAGGCATTAGCAGAAGTCCAGGTGAGTGCACTGCAAAGCACATGCATTCCTTCACGTTTTTCCTGTAGCCCGAATTTAGGACATTTGTATTATAATTATAATTCTATAAAATATATAGAGATAATATACTCTATGATCGCCAACTCGAAGTACGCGTCGAGACGTGCTTTGCACAGGCACACAAACAAAAGAAATTTGAACCGCATTGTTACCTGCGACGAAAAATGGACTCTGTTTGACAATCGCAAGCGCTCAGCATGTTGATTGGATCCTAGGTCAGCATCTAAAAAGAGCATCAAAAGAAAGCTTACTCCTAGTTAAGTGATAGTAACTTTTTGGTGGTCTAGCGCTGGTGTGATTTATCACTTTCTTATCAAACGGGATGAGCATTACTGTAGATGTATACTGTGAAGAACTGAACACAATGATGAATAAGCTCGCAAGTTTCCAACCAGCTTTGGTCAATTGCTCATGCTCCTGCACGACAACGCGTGACCTCATACTGCACAACTGACGGTCTCCAAGTAACAAGAGCTGGGGTGGGAAGCTCTCTGTCATTCACTATATTCACTAGACCTTGCGCCTATAGACTTCTACTTTTTCCAGAATTTGGATAACTTTTTGGCGGGAAAAAAATTAAATACCCTAGGCAGTACAAATGCCTATGAAGAACTTGTTGCTTCCCATTCAGCTAATTTATTCAAGAAGGGCATCAATAAACTGCCACTACGTTGGCAAAGATGCATCGATTTCATGGGTGATTACTTAGATTATTAGAAATAAAAATATTGAAAAAAAAATTACGTTAACTTATTTCATAAAAAACGACAATTCATAGGTAAAGACAGAATATAATATTATACATATATATAGAGAAGTCAATGGACGTAGATGGCACTGTGTGCCCACCTGTAAATTGACCAGTTACATTTAATCATCTTTTTTATAGAACACTCCACATGATGCTAAATGCAATCTTTGTCCCATAGACACCTACATCTATCATCGATTAAAATGGCAAAAACCAAACTCACCATACAAAACACACTACTGATGTTATTCTGTAAGAGCCTAGTCCTTCCCCGGTCGAGGCGACTCATTCGTGCAACAGCCATAACATACTTGCAGCGTAGTTCATTCAGGTAAAAATCTAATTCAAAATGCCGATGATTATCACAATGCTATATTTACAAAGCTATATTTTATAAACAATTGGTTGTGATAAAGAAGAAATCAACCAGTCCAATAAATAAAATTGCTAAATTATGCAACATTACACACATAGTAGGAACATACGTATAGATAACCAATGTCGGACGGACGCGCCAAACAAAGTGCTACAATTAAGTCGCGACCCGCTCCACTGGAGTTCAACAGTTTTTCCCTCGTAATTCTATTACATTATTAACTTACACCGTGTTAAAGAAGCAAGGATGCGTTTACAGTTGTTATATTATCGATATGTGAATATTTTGATCATATTATGTTGACTGCGCAAAAAATCCATCACTTCAAAGAAAACGGTCTTGTGGTTCTATGGTTTTAGAATATCACATATTACTTCGTATTTATCAGTTGACTGTTTACGGGCTGATGAATAACCGAATAAGGTTTGTGGCTTATCGATTTTATCGTAAAACTTAATTAAAATAGATTATAAAATTGTTTACAACTTCACTCTCCTGTGAGTATGAAAATTAAATGAAAATGAAAAAATGTGTCGTTTTCGCGGATAGGGAAGTTTTCAAAGCATATTCATCATCATCATCACCAATACAGCGCTTCACAACTCCACTGATGAATATAGGCCTCTCCCAATGAGTGCTAAATATATGGTCACTTGCATCCATCGACACTCCTACTGTGTATTGTATGTATGTATTGAAGTAACTGCTGCTTTGCCTGTGTCTTTTCAGAAGGATCTTCAAGATCCTTTTTTCGCCATCTAATGTCAGTTCTTCGAGTTATATGGCCGCTCCATTGTCACTTCAGCTTAGTTATCAGTCTAATGTCAATTACTCTGGTTCTGCTTCGTGTTATATCAATCAGAGAAACTCCAAGTATATAACCCTATTCATAACCCGCTGAGCGATATTAGGCTTCCTCACACGGCCAAAAGTGACACATGTGCATGCACATTCACAAAAGTCATGGCACTCATGGTACACCCCATTTGTTACCTCATTTGTTACTCGTTTCAGCTCCCCATCTGAGTTGGATGGATCCCTCGATTGTTTGTACGTGGTAGAGCTATACTACAGCTATAATATGGTTTTAGCATCAATGGATCGTCTCCATAGGGAAGGACGACACTCTCATAGAATACCAGCGTGAAATTGCAGGTTAATGTTGCTGTGTTTCGTAAGGTGAGTGTATAGAACCGGAGACCCTTTCTACTGGAAAGGAGGCATTCTATATTATTCCTCAGCAGTGATCATGTATTTTGATTCTTAATCAAAGATAAATATAGATACCAATGGGCCACAATATCCACTTACCGTAATGTGGACTGATGTTATGTGCTTATTTGTCACCCTATAAAAATTATTTGTTTAGTTGAAGTCCTAGTTGCTCGTCATCAACTTCGAGCGTAGAGTTCGTAACGTGTGAAGGTAGCATGGTTCAGTATTAGAAAAGTTGCGGTTGAAAATAAGGATAGTATATTTATAACACTAATGCCAGTTTAGAAATAGTCCTAATATAAATGTATGTTATGTTATGGGTTTTCTGTAAATTAAGCCGTCGTCGTAAACTCGCATTTTCAAGCATAGTATTTCTTTATAAATAGTAAATAAATAATTACATTTATTTCTAAAGCAGATCTAACATATTAGAATATAATATATTCAATGCAATAAGAATATTTTAAATTCTTCATATAAAATATCTATAATAAATTTTATGCAGAGCACTTGTTGGTGGTTCTGGTACAAGTATTTATTTAAGGATAAAATTGTTTAAATTTTTCATTTATTAAGTAATAATATAGTTAATAGTTATAAGTTATTTATTGATTTCTGAATTTACTTCAAATCCCATTACCTAAACATATTACATGTGTAAGAAATTAATCTTGTTAACCTCATTTGAAAGTGATATCGATAAATGTCTATCTAAAAAAGAGTACTTCCCTAAACAACAAAGCGCGGCGTCCTCACCTTGCTCTGCTCACAAAGATCGCTAGCTGAAAACTTTTAATACTTTAACTCGACTTTCACTCAATTTCGCTTAACGCCTGCGTCGTTGACACGCCTCGATGCCGCTGCGATATCACTTTATAACTGTTTTACAACTGTGTTATGTGACCGAATCAAAATTGTTGAGTTTGCTTCCGTTTACTTTAGTTACAAGCCTATAGTCGTTTACGCGAAGGTAAGAGCTTAAAATACTTAACTATTGAAGACCATCAATGTCATCACATATAACAGTATTTTAATTCGAAATTACTATTTATTCTCTTAGAAGTTTTTATACAATTTCCAACATTGATTTTTTTAAATCCCAAAATTTGTTAATTGCAGTTTAGTTCGATTCCGCGGCAAAGGACATCTTGAGGAAGTCCTCATGTTTAAGAAATAAATAAGTTATTCCCGAGGGCAACACGCTCTAGACAACATTGCGGATTCTTGTCTTGTTCTAAATTGCCGGCTTGTACCCAGTAGCAAATACATATTATTATATATCTTCAAGTAAAACAAATAATTAATTAAAAATTCATCGGGCGTTAGCGTTTGTCTTTACGGTTGTACGATTTACTTTTTATTTTTTCCAAATTTCTTCAATTAAAAATAATATTATCAAGTTATAGATAAACCGAAAACCTTAAGCTGTTAAAATTACAGGTTCCGGCATAGTTTTTTCGGTACAAGTTTGGAGCAATCTTTTTATTGAGCAGGAATTTATTTTGATTTTTCGTATAAAATTAAATAACTAAAAAGCATTTTGTTGTAATTTATTTATTCGGTTAAATTTAAAAGATAATAACAAATACTCAGCCAGGTAGATTTCACTCACTATTTAATAGACTAGTAAGCAAAATATATAGTTCGAATTAACACCTCTGTTCGTGTGCGTTCGGTGTTTGAACAAATAATTTCAAAATACCAGCACATGCCCATTATCTCCCTCCCCCCCCACATTTACAACACCTACGAGACAAGATAGAATGATATGTGCTGTATTTACTTTCATGAAACAAGAGTAAAGTTTCTTGTCTGAAGAATATAGGTACCTTAATATCCTTTTAAAAAAGAATGTAATATCATTAATTCAAAAATATTTCATGCGATCGCAAAAGATAAACGATAGAAAAAAGAATTGAAAACGTTGAAACAAAATAAAACCCCATCACGACACGACAAATTGATGTCATCCATCCCTCTCTCGCTAACAGTCGCAACATATCACGCCGCTCACGTCCTCGACATTTTTCCTTTATATATTATTAATACATAAGTATAACTACGCACTCCTCTCACTTGAAAGTGACGTGTAAATCTGTCCTTTTCTATATTGTTGGGTCTAGTTTTCCCAAGCGACCGAACCCCGAGGGTAAAACTCCCTAGGGTCGGTATTGACTCTACTATGGAAGGAAAGTTATCTGTACACCTATTGTCGGCCACCCCCCTATTCTCTCCCCAATCCACCCGTCGAAGGACTTTCTTACGCATTTCACGCTTTGTTTTATTTTCTACGAGTTTCCCCGGTTTTTAAGTCAACGGCATTCGTTTTCAAAGTTGATTCGTTGAAGACACTTGTTGATATCAAAGTGATTTGTTTTCTTTGATGTAATATTTTAATTAAATTCTTATAAAAAGTCTACATTAAAAAAAAACAAAAATAGCAAATATTAAGAGTCTTTGGTACATTCAGAGTTCTTAATAACTTCTAGTCATGTTAATTTTAACAGCACAACTTTTTTTAAGCTTTTATTTAACTTGCTATCTTCGTATTCTATCCAGTTCAAATTTGCAATCAGTTTTAAAGCATTTTAAGAATTTTAGTGTACTTGTATAACTTTGGTCGCGATAATATTTGAGTAACACCTTTAAAAGTTTGTTTTTAAATAGTTTTTGTTTATTATCTATGTTTAATAAAAATAATTCTCTTCTATTCCGTTTTATAGAAAAAGATTTCTTGTTTCTAAGTTTAAAATTTTTGCTTATTCAGAATTATGTAAGTACACATAAGAAAATGAAGCCGACATAGAAATCTGTCCTGTACTAAGCTCAGGGATTAAAATTCCGCCGTGAATTTCATAGTCCGCCAGCAAACCAGGTTCGTTTCCTATCGACACAAATGAAATTGTTCATTCCAATTTTATTTAAAGGATGGTTCGGTGGATCTGGAATTTATTTTATATTCGACGACTCAAAGGTAATATAGAAATATAATTACATAAGTTTGAGTATCGATTGTTTAAGGAATCTATTCGACTACAAAACTCGCAATGGAATGAACCTACTCCCTGCAGTTTCGTCTTTTGCCCTCTCTCCAACTAGTTACGAACAGTTGCGTCACCAACCGGAAGTAAACCTCATCAACTACATAAACAAAACTGATTATTAAAAAAATATTGGAATAATATAAATACATATATTTTAATTACTAGCTTTATATACTTATTTTTGATGAAATTATGTCTACGACAATAATTTCTTTTAAATAATGATTATAATCTAATAATTTTTTAATAATAATTTTTTTTTAAACTGTAATCAATGATTTTCTAAACTTAAACACCCAAAATCATGACAACAGCGTAGTTTGGTTGTAAAGGTGCTCTAAAATAGACAGAGTATTATCAAATACGTAATTAAATGTAATTACTATATGGCCCGTATATTATAAATAGTTTAAAAATACCTACACCGTAGATTTTTGTGTAACTTAATGGGCTTTATGTATATGAAGCGTGGCGATGATGATATGCTAGAGGATTATGATAGCTTGTTAGTTCGTCGCCTCATTATCTAAAAAAAATAGTAATTATTAATAAGTTAAGTAAAATCAAATTGATAATGCGCAGGGAAACGCTTGAACGCACACTTGAACGTGTTAACATCTGAAAACTCAGTATTACTAGATACTGGCTTGTCATAGAAATAAGAACGCTGTATATAATTTACTTTTGTAAAATTTAAAATTAAGAACACTTGATTTCAAGTCGCTTTTCGATTTAATTTTACGCTATTTAGAAATTACAAAAATACATTAAAATGTTTTAATTTTAAAAACAATGGGAAAAAATAAATCTTGTGACAAACCCACTAGAGACTAGAATTCAAGTTTGTAACATGACCCGCCCCCACTTAATACGATTTAAGGGCAGGCGCACATCGGACGCTAATTTAGTAATGCGCGGTCACACGGCGCGCGACCGCCACGCGGCGATGCAACTACGATTTGTTCACTTAACTTATTTAGTAAAAAGGGACGACAAATATGTATGTCCGGATAGATAAGATGTCACTTATCTACACCCATTTTTAATATCATATTTCAAATTATTAAAAAAAATACATTAAAATAATTTCTATCACAGGCTTCAAAATTCTTCTCTCTCACAAACCATCCCTCAAAACAATTAATATATCACTTCTTACGGCTTAAACACGATTATTCCAAGCATTTTTTGACACAGAATACCAGCGTGAAGTAGAGGTTTACCTCTGCGTTTCGCTTGGTGAGTGCAGGTGGCCGGAGGCCCTTTTACTGGAAATGAGGCATTCCATCCTAGTCCTCACGGGTGAAAACGCATCTGCATTTTGATCTGTAACAGAGGTTAGATGTAGATGTCTATGGGCCGCAGCAACCACTTACCATCAGGTGGACTGTAAAATGTAATGTATGTACATAAAAACATAAATAGCTTTAATAAGAATAAGGATGTGCATAGTTTAAACACTAGGTACAAACATAAGCTTGTAATACCAGTTAATAGACTCCACAGAATCAGTAATTCATTTATGGGGCATTGTATACGCTTTTACAACAAAATCCCAGAACATATTGAAAGTTTGTCAATAAACAAGTTTAAAGTGTGTGCTCGTTTTTCACCCTTATCCTATAAAAAAAACAGTAGGAATAATTTTGGTAACAGAAAAAGATACTATTTTTGTTATTCTCTATGTCATCGTTTTAAATACATACTTATTAAATATTCAAAAATTAAAGTACTTTGGTAGGTATCTTCTATTTTAACTAAGTTCAGTTAAGTGTATTTTTCTGAGGCATCTGAATCTACATCTTTCATATACATTATTTCTTTTCTATTATAATCGTGTTTGTTAAATTAGGAAAACTTCGAGGGAATATCATTCATACGCGTGCCCACTACGACATTGCCACGTGCGTAGCACACGATGTCAGTGGAGCGCTACGAAGCACCCGTTTACAAATTAGACTTAGGCAGTTGCAATAAGTTGCAACATATTTATAATGAACATGACTTTTGTTTGTTTAGTTATATATATTTTGATTTTAATAACTATTTATACATTCCTTTACTGACTCTACTTTACTATTATTTTATTCCTTCATTCTTTGTGCATTATTGTTTAATCTCTTTTGTTAGGTTATAAATGATATGACTGATCCTGATTTCTGCTAGTAGCTCCGTAATAGTATCAATGTTTACACCTGTTACTTACTGCTTTAGAAGGTCGCCCCACCTGTGGATTATCAATTATACAAAATATTTTTCTTTGAAATTGTTATACCAACAGAGTTTAGTGTCTCTTCACCACGTAGTCATCAGAACTTGTCTGCTTGTCGTTATTAGAAAATCGCTTCACTTTAAAACGGACCTCTTGACAAGTTATATAATCAATAATAAATGTTGAAAGTGAATATCATTATTATTTGAATCCACCTCGTTGTACTATGTGATTTCGCTGCAATTTGAAAATTATGGAGTTTATATTTTGTGTCTCAATACTTTCTCACGTTTTATGGATTCATAACTAAAGAGTATTGCTAAGATGTTAAAAAATCAATTATTTAACATATTTTAACAGAGATTTATATATTTGTTAAAATATGTTAAAATATTCGTTTTAAACAAATGTTTCGTTTAATATGAAATTAGATAAAAATATCAATCTAAAAATTAAAACATTATTTCAGCAACTAAACCAACTTTACTGTACGTCTTAGCTTAATTCATCTCTGTCTCGCTTATTTTATCTATGGGTTATTTTGTCTATTTCCTTGAGATGCTTAACTATGTCAACCTGTTCCAGGTATTTGCTGAAATTTCGATCATTGATACGTTGTATTTATAATATGTATATTCGTTGAACAAAATTAAAATTGAATTTAAATTTGAATTATATAGTTACGAATTAAATAAAAAATTGTTCTTATTATAAGAAAGAAAGTAAAACTTAATCGACATACATGGATTTCACCCTTTAAAATGTACTGGAAATTATCATAATTAATTTATATTTACAAAAGAGAGCGCCTGCAAAACACTAGTAGCCTCTTTTTATGCTAATACGTGTAATACAATCCCCATTCTTCGGCTGTACAATTAGGAACAGCGATAAACCCATGCATTATCTAGTCAGCGTTAACAATAGAAAATATTACCCTTGGAGAAGTACAAAAATTGTAAGTATAATATTACAATTGGGGTCCAAACGTTAGCATGTGTGAAATCACAATGGTGCACGACTATTTGCGACGATGTTTTTGTTGGAGTTACTGGTATGATGGATGGGTAATGTAGATGGTGTTGTATGAAACTGATGGTACAATCTGTGAAGTGGATGATCGTTCTATTATAAAATTACTGCTTAATAAGCTAATATTACCATATAATAATATTATTATTTACTAAAATGACAATGTTTATAGGTATTAAACGGTATAAAAATATTTTATCATTACTCGCTCTATGCTCATTACAATCAAATCATTGATTATAATACTAATTGCTTGCAGTTTAAAAATAAAATATCAATTTGATATTTCTCTTTAATTCAGAACGAATTCCGTTTATGTGCATGATCTTTTGCGAGTTATGCAATTTAATACATCTTAAATTTTTCAGAGAGTCTTTATATTTTTGTTCTTTCGATATATCGGAGTCTATTTTTTGTATATATCCTCATATAAAGATATACGTAAAATATAAAATATGAAAATATCTTCTATCAATACTCCATAAATCGTGGAGTGTTATAAGATAGATCTTTTAAAATAGTTATCACATAAGATTTCATAAACAACCTTCAGCAATTCGACTCATATTTTAAAAATATTAAGCTTCAATGAAGCTGGGATGTGTCTAATAACCGAGGGGGAAGAAATGTTCTCGAATGATATCCTCGTACATGTAAATGGAGTGTATGACATTCAGAAAGTTGATGGACGCAGGTGGGCCAGAGCAGTACTTTGTAGCATCCCTTAGGCTATAATGACGATAATAGTGATGATGACCATGATGAACAGATATATATATGTATATATATATATATATATATATATATATATATATAGTACAAAATATCTAGAAATTTAAATATTTTGATAAACATTATAAACTAGGTAATTTAAAGTTAAAGTTACAGCCTATATACACATCCCACTGCTGGGCACAGGCCTGCTCTCATTTCTGAGAGGGTTGTAGGGCAAGGAAAGGTCCTCCGCGCTGCCCCAATGAGTGTTGGCGAACTTCACATGTCTTCGAAGTATATTTTTTTTTCTTATTTGTCAAACATGCAGGTTTCCTCACGATGTTTTCCGTCACCACCGAGCACGTGGTAAATCAGCACTTAAAATTGCAATAAACAATTTCATTGGTGCCGGCGGGGATCGAACCCGGGTTTCTCGCGTACTATGAAACTTACAGCGAGTGCTAACCATCTGAGCTACCACGGCTCTAGGTAGGTAATTTGTTTCACATAAAATAAATAAAACAATTTAAATAATAAGTAATTTATTTTCGTATTTCGTGATAGTTTTGTTTGTGAATGATTACAATGTACAATTTTTACTCGATATACAATTTGTTAAAATATAAGTTACCACATACAATATATTCAGGGGAAATCTCTTTATGTTCCCATTTTTGAGATATTAGAGTAAGCTGCGAGAAAGAGTTATTTTGATTTACCTCGTATACATATTCCGACGTTTCAACCAGTTTATTTCGTTGTATTTGTCACGCTTCAAATACAAGTCAAATTTCTTATTAAACGATATGTTTTAATAGATATGATCGTTATTTGAGATATTTACATGACATTTACAAGCAAAAAAAAATATTTTCATAAGAATTAGATGTTCGAGGATTTCACTTACAATTACATTAAAATGTACAAACATCACTTACAATAAATATATCACAGACTTTACAAAAAACGAAACAACGACACGTAATTGTAATTTATTAATAGCTTATTATACACAATATATAATTCGAAATCCTGAGCAGTTGAAGAGTTTTAAATCGGGACTCGTATATAAAATCTACGGGACTATTTCGATCTAGCAAACGAACTATGCATTTAGAGTTACAACTATCAACTGTATAATGTTCTAATATATACATTAAAGTTACAAAATATGTACAATTTATACACAAATACGCCGCCAATAAACACTAAAACTTGAGAATACCACCAATGCCAATAAAAAACTTTCAAATTATATAAAAAAATTAATGACTAAATATTTAGAAATAAATATACCAATTTTATAGTGTACAATTTCAACAATAGGTAAGAGTTTACTGTTAGTTTCACTTTAAAAAAACTTTTTGTTATCAACAAAAGTAAATTATAAAACCGTTGCAATAACACAGAACTACTTTTTTATTCATAAATGGCAAGCGCGTTGACCTCTTTGCCTCTCATATTTTTGGATACATAACAATAGTGTTAATGATATAATAAAATAAATGCACTTAGTTGCTTCCGAAAGAGCCTAAGTAAATAGTATTATGTTACTTGGAAGCCAGCGGAGCTGTCTGCGCATACTGCTGTGCGCTGCACGTCGGCAGGGAGAAAGGATTGACGCTAAATGGTGACGAGACTAGACCGCTCATTCCTGAAACAAACATATTGTAAGAATTTTTTATGTGAAGCAGTTAATCGTGAGGAGAAAGTATAAAGGTCTCTCATAGAACGATGCCTAGACCAATCAGTAGCAATAAATATAGTTAAGCTTATCACTACGTCAAACATGGAGAAGTCTCTCATAAGGTAATTTTTTTTAGTTGTCGTAAGTGGCTTAGGGAATAGGACAGTAAAGTTATACGAATGATTATACTCGACTACCAAACCGCTCTGTATATATTCTAATATATAAAATTTTCGTGTCACGGTTTATTTTTCGGAGAAGTTTGTTACCAAACTCCTCCGAAACGGCTGAACCGATTTGTATGAAATTTTGTGTGCATGTCGGGTAGGTCTGAGAATCGGCCAACATCTATTTTTCAAACCCCTAAATGATAAGGGTTACCCACCCTTAAATATTATTTTAGTTTTTTGATTAAATTTTTTATTTTTATTTTATTATGATATAGCATTGAAAAATACATAAAACCTCAAATTTTCACCCTTCTACAATCAATCCCTGTTTTTTAATCGCGATTTTTAAAACTAAAAAATATTTCCTACAAATAATGTATATAGCAAAACAACATTTGCTGGGTCAGCTAGTGTATATATATTTAAATATAGAGCTAATATTATTAAGTTCCATAGTATTCATTTAATGCGAAGATATTAATATTGTATGATTAATATTAATAGATTGTTATTTATATGAACGTGTAGAGACGTATGAGAATAGGTATTATCCCCTAACATTCTATTATATTATATTCCCCATAACATCCCGTGAATGTCGTAAGCTGCAACAAAGGGAAACGAAACAAGAGATGGCAGCGTCGTCTTTCTGATAACAATTAAAAATAGCAAAAAAAAATTCGGTTGCCAACCCGCCTGCCAAGCGTGGCCACCTATGAAAATGTTCAGCAGTGGACTTCTTCGTGTCTTTTTAAATATTGAATAAGTATGACAAGCGAGGACACTCCACATGCAGGTAAGTGGATGCTGTGACCCATAGACATCTACATTTACCCTCTATTATTATTGTTATTCATTTAATTATCATTAACGAACTATGAAATATAACACTTTTGACTTCTAACGAGACAATTCATCTTAGTTATTAAATATGACAACGCATCTACATTTCGATTCTTAATTGAAGATAGATGTCCGTCCACTTACCATCAGCTGAACGGTCTCGTTAAAAAAATAAGTTTCTTCTTGTCACTCAAAGTTAACAGAATTCTAACAGAAAATCAAATTAGATATCATGCGAAGAAATGAGTTGGTGGTAATTAAAAATGCATGTATTACAAAGCGTGCAAGGCGGAAATAAAAATAAACAAAAAATAAAAGTCGCAAAATCAACCGAAATAAAAAGTGGAGCACTACTAACACTGTACGGATAAATGTTGCCAGCTATGTTGCGGGCTCTGCTTTACAACAGCGAACGCGCTCCTTAGCTTAGCCTCTTTACAGTGTTGCCCTTTCATATAGCTCGGGTTGCATTTTGTATGGCTGTTTGCTTCAAAGTCGACCGCGCATTTCTCATTCCTTTCAGCGTAATGGACGCTATCTTTCGAGTTATACGCGTTATAGTAGTGATGGTCAGTTATTTGTCCATTTGTAGCCGGGTGGTACGGTCCTAACGACACTGGGATGGGAAAAAAGATGGGTTAACACAAAAAGCTCTCAAAAACCTAAATATGTTTTAGATTACGGCAAAGCAAAAATATCAATTACAGAAATAAATTAAAGATACGTTTAAATAAATTCTAAATAAAAATAATATTTAAGTAAAAATAACAGTCGATCATCATACTGATTATAGTGTTGGGGTTTGAAAGACTAACGAAGTAATAACTATCTTCGTTGCTGTTACATTGTACTGATAAAAAGCGTTTACGGTTTTTTTTTTGCGCTTTGCTAGGAATTTCATAGTACACGGGCAAACCAACCATGATCCCCGCTAGCATCAATGATATAGTTAATTTTAATTTTAACTGCTGATTTACAATCTACTGAAAGCAATGTGAGAAAATCTGTTTTCATCTGAAAAATTATAAATATTAGTAGGATGTCCTTTTGTTAAGTCCGCCAGAAAAAATATAAATATTACTGAGACACACAAATGCAAGATGGCGGACCTATCATAGGTCCGCCATCTTGCATTTGGGTATCACCCCGCACTGTTCTATGCTCCAAAACCCTTACTGAAGTGGAGGAGGCCTGACAGCAGGATGTCGTATGTACATAGGCTGTGATTTAATTTTCTATATCTTGTAGTATTTTTTTATCTAATACCCTATCTAATTAAGTTTTTTTTTTGAATTTTTTTCCTTTAGTAACGTTACCTCCACACTAGGACTTTCTCCTGTATCATGGGGGCAGTTTACATATATAAATTTCACAAGAACAAACATCCAGACCCGGAACAATTATTTGTAGGCCTTACAAATACTTGTTCCGTGCGGGATTCGAACCCGCGGCCCTTGGCGCTGCAACTTATTGCTAAGCCACTGCGCCACAGAGTCGTCAAATCTAATTAAGATATTCTGATTTTTGAAGAAACAATGAAAGAAACTCCATAGGCATTATCTCATTTGTCGTTCTTTTCGTGGTCAAAGGCAATAATATAATTTAACTATACCTACTGTATGATTCGACTTGAGTATGGATGGGAATTCTGGTCGAGAAATATTTCTTGAAAGTAGACCCTTGGAAAGCTCATTCGCTTGATAATACCTCGTCGTGAGACGAAACACGTGTCGCATATTCAATTTTGATAGTTATACATATCGTTAGTGTCAGGGTGTGTGTGTATCAGATGGTTTCGATAATTGGGAAGCGCTGGTAGTGTATGTCTGTGCTCTAATTTAGTAATACTAATACACCCATGTTTAACTTTAGCATATGGATCTTCTTTTGTCACTACTTTAAAAGCTCTTCTTAGTCCACTCGAGGATGTAAGTCTTTTTAAGACTGCTCCTACTTATCAGTCTATGGCCTTTTTGTTTGGCGAAAATGTATCCGTAATCCCCATGAGACCGACGCAGCCTCTTTTGTTAATTAGCAACGCGCATCAAAAGATTCATGTCCAGCAGTGAACCTTTGGTGATCTATAACCCAATGATAACCCTAGTATGGACAGCAGTCACAAAGGTTGCGGATTATTTTAACCGAATTGTGTTTGTATACTGGGTAATTTAATACATTTATAAAGAGGAAAAAAGTAGATACTAAAGTTACAAGATAATAAGTCACAAAAATAAACTATGTCTAGCTCTACCTAAAACTGAGAGGCTGGTGCCTGTAATAAGCATAGGTGTGCTTGTAATAAAGGAAGGTCACCAGGGTCCCACTTCGCGAATTTTCCTATGCAAAGGGCCTTTCCTAGCATTAAGTGTAGGATGAAAACAAAGTCAGTAAAAAGACAAAGCTGCACTAAGATGTTTGTTCGTTTAATAGAGAGAGTGAATGAGAGAGAGAGAAGGAGAAAGAAAGAGTGAGAGAGACAGAAAATGATAGTGTGTGATAAAAAGTAAAAATTGGGTAAAAAATACAGTTAGGTGCATCAATATTTTGATATGAGGAGAAGGCGGCGCAGTGGCTTAGCAATAAGCTGTCGCACTGAGGGCCACAGTTTTGAATTCCGCACGGAAGTATTTGTATGATCTGTAATAATTATTCCGGATGTTTGTCTTTGTGGAATTTATGTTTATAAACTGCCTCCACGATACAGGAACTAAACCTAGTGTGGGTTTTTTTTCTTTAAATTATATTGGTTAACGGTGCTTACGAGAGGTGGAGTTGAAAAGCGAGGTGGGCGGTGCGTAGTGCTGCGCGTAGTGCGGCGTGGCGGCGCCGGCGCAGTACCGCGGCGACACCGAGCCGCCGCTACGCGCGTACTCCTCTAAAAGAAAAAGCCTGGGGTCAACACGAAATTATGTTAGGACTCCTTGTCTTTACAAAATTTATTTGCGATTTATTTAAATTATTATTTATTTATTAATAAAAAAGATTTATTTAAATTTTATTTGCGAAAAAGCAAGGAAAAAGGAAAAGCAATATTTCAGGTTTTTTTTTTACATTCATTATTACAATGTATTTGAAGAGTATATGTAGCTGGAAAATTTTCATTTTAATTGAAACTAAAATTTTAAATTACTTTTTATTAAGACACAGTTAATTTATATAAAGTATCGTATTTAAAAATCGTAATAAGGTTGCTTTTAATATTAGATGTTCAAAATAGTTATAGTATTGCTCTAATGTTGTAGTTATGGAATCTATTATGGGGACACACTTGATGTACATAGTTGGTGTAAGTACTTACTTGACAACTATATATATTGACTTTTCAAGTAACAAGTAAATAGTAATTTTTTGGCTAACATGTTTATCATATAGGTCGTAACGACCACTAAACATCATGTAGGATCTAGGCCAAACTACTCTAATATCATCATCATGACAGACTATTGAAGTCCACCGCTGAACATGGGTCTCCCATAGATTATCTCAAACCGAAGGGGGGGGGGGGTATTTGCCACACTTGGCAGGCAGGTTGAGAAACATCTGTTATAGTTTCACTCCTCCGCCTCTTACAACACGCATACGTAAGTTAGGCCCTTCGCACACGAGTCGTAAGCGTTGTCGTATCGTAAGCGTATCGTTACGACGCAACGCGTACGAGACCTACAGTGTTCAACAAACGAATTGCTGCGTAGACGTATCGTTTTGTAAGATCTCAGTTGAAATCATGGTGTCCACGGTACCAGATGTGTTGGGTGAATTTATAGATTATCTTACTTTCTCTTTAGATGAAGAGAATTTTTTATTGTTTGATTATGTAAGATGGTAGAAAGCGATATTTATGACGATATTTCTGCCCAAGCTTTATCCATTTCATATGTCCTTGAATATTCACTTAATGAATGATTATATAGAAAAGGGAATACTTCACCCAGTTTCACGAATTTAATCACTTTTTCAGTCCTATTCATACCTATTGAAATTAAAAGTCGGAAGAAGATAAAAAAATTTAAAATCAGTTAAATTTTTAAAGAAATTAATGAACAGTAAATATTTTACGATTGCTTTTTTACGCCAGTGCAATACGACTATCGTAATGACAGTACACACCTACTACGATTCGCTGCAGCACCGCTTCGTATGCCGACTCGTTTGAACATGTACGCGCTCGTATTGCCCTGTCCCACGCGCGTATTACGATACGCTTACGATACGACGCCGTGTGCGAAGGGCCTTAGGATACTTTACATGATTTTGAACATTACATTGAACGATATGAACTGATTTTAAACATTACATATTATTATATAAAAAGAAATTAAAATAATAAAAATAATTTAAATCAATACAAATATATTATGCACAAATTCTTATCTCTGTAGAAATCCCAGTAGAAATATGTTTTATTATCTTATACATAATCCTCCCAGAAATCAGGTATGGCCTGTGAAACGCAATGGGTCAAATAAACCTACTTCATTTTTAATAGAAAACGGCTGTTAAAAGAAAGATGGTGGTTAAGGAAACTGGATCAGAAGATGAGCAATATCATCTACTTAATAACAATTCAAAATTATAAAATACTGCGGTGGCCAACCCACTTGCTAAGCGTGGTAACCGATGTCATTTTTGATTTTGACAACTATCTAAAACTATGACAAAATCAAAAATCAAACAAAATCTATGGGGGACGTACAGTCTAGCAATGGACGTAGGCTGTAGTTAACATTTCAACAACTTCACAAATATAAATTAAGCCACAAACCTTCGGTCCACTGGTGTGTCGCAGCGTCTTGTGCGTAGGAGTTAAATGGGGCGGAGGGCGGCGGCGAACGCGGCAGCAGTTGATTGTTGCGCGGCATCGAGTACAGCGCCTCCGCCAAGTCAGCCGCACGCTTCAGTATTATCTCCTATCCAACAATAAAATGTTTTGATAACGATTTCTTCCCCCTTATGTCTATGTCCGCCCCTGCGTCAATGATACCAAATTTTAAATAATTTTCGACAGTTTACAAGATGGTAGTGCCACGCTACAGCTATATCAAACAAAAATAATGTAAAATAGCAACATAATGCTGTATTTAGCCCTTTTTTCTGATCACAATGCACCGCCTAAAAAACTAAAAGTATTAAAAGAAAAAACAGGATCATCCAGCCATCAAAAACATATTTTATTATTTGACTGGAGAGATGAATCTTAAAACTAAAACTACGTTATATTGAGAAGGTTTGCTTAAAATGTCTACTGACTTGAAAAGAGTACGTTACAGTTTCAGAAAATGAGACCTCTATAGAAAACATGAAGATGCGGGTCAGGGCTCTTAGAAACTCGCACTAGTTCAGTCTTAGTGCACTTCACTTACATAATGCCAAATATATAAAAAAGAACTTATTTAATTAAGCGAAGTTTGTATCACTTTTAACCTAAATCATATAATATCTATGTTACATTAATTTAAATATATGTAATATTTATACTATAGGCCAGGGGGTTTTCATGCTGGTCTACCTTTCCGGTGATCCTGTTATGGAATACGGGTACGCGACCCCGGCTCCCCGAGCTACTGTTATTCTCATACCTTTCCTGCCGAGATAACAGTATCCTTACACCTATGCTCCTACCCCCAAACTTCTTTTTCCTTTTCCCAAAATGGTAGCTTCCTCTACCAACAATAGCATACCCAAAGAGGGTTGGTGTCAGGCAGGCGGCCGACTGTAAAACTTCTGCCAAATCCCATGCAGTAAATGAATAGTACGAGTTGTGGGATATATGACAGGGCTAGGGCGTACCCCGCACGACGCGCAGGGGCAGCACCCGGCTCCTGTGGGAAGTGGGCAAGGGTTGTCGCACCTTACGGAGCGGGTGCGACGTAAGAGGCGAGCCCGGAGAGAGAAGAATGTCAGAGTGAGGTTTGCAAGCTGGAATATAGGTACGATGACTGGAAGAGGAAGAGAGTTAGCAGATGTTTTGAAACGACGAAGAGTGAATGTTGCCTGTTTGCAGGAAACAAAATGGAAGGGCAATAAAGCAAGAGAGATTGGGGAGGGATACAAGTTTTATTATTGTGGAAGTGATGGGAAGCGAAATGGAGTAGGAGTTGTGTTAGATAGTGGAATGAAAGAACGAGTGACAGATGTGAAAAGAGTAAATGACAGAATGATAGTTGTTAAATTAATGATTGAAAACAAAGTAGTGAATGTTGTAAGTGTGTATGCTCCGCAAACAGGCTGTGAAGAGAGTGTGAAAGAGAAGTTTTGGGAGGAATTTGATTGTATGATGATGGGAATACCTGAGCGTGAGGATGTTTATATGGGAGGAGATTTTAATGGACATGTAGGGAGAGTGAATGACGGGTATGAATTTCTAATATATTTTCATAATATATGATGATGATGTAATATTTATACTAATTTAACACTGCATAATTTTATGTACAAAAAATGAATACCTAATATTTTTAAATTGATATGAATTCCCAATGTAATTCCCAAAATATTTAACTCATGCGAGAGTTATGCCAAATATAGGTTCCCGTAATATTTATTGTATATGGTTATGAATATTCAAATGCAAAATATCTTGAAAATATAAATATTTTAAAAAAGCTAGACTAGAAAATCTAGCGATCATGATGTCAAATAACGCTCAGAGAGTGCAGGAGTGAAACTCTTTGTGACTTCATAAGGCTAATAGATATTATTTAGCTCTTTATTTTATTCTTTATTGCACCAAATATTTGTACAAAAGGCAAACTTAACTACATGGCATTCTCTATCAGCTAACCTTTTACGTTACATTCAAAAACAATTCAATTTTTACTATTAAAATAATGGCTTAAAACTTACCTTAGGCAACTTTTCCGGATCGCCCGGATGCCTTGGTATAAGTTTCTGCAGCCTCTGGAAGCCGTAATCTATGGTCGGCTCGTTCAGTGCTGCTATGCGAAAAACGACAAAACAAAATCAATCATTATTTGTCTCACTAACGAACGCCTAATTGATGAATAGTGAAAGAAATTCGGCTCTCGATTTCATGTGAACAAGTTGTTATAGGTACGAAAGAAATCTACTTGTTTTATTTCTTTTTTGTTTTTATTAAAATGTACACGTTTATTTCTAAAAAAAAACAATACTATTCTTATATGTTATAAAAGTCTTCATTAATATTTTCCAGCTATTAGAAATCAAAAAAAAAAAGATATCAGAAAGTATTCATTATAGTGCCCGATATGTATTAGTTGCATTAAAAATAAATAACTCCTGTCCCCCATCTACCTCGATTAACTAGAACTCGTTTTAGATTCCAAAGAAAAGATAGATAACCTAGATAAGTACAGGTATCGTTTGAATTCGAAACAACATTTAAATAGTTTATTATTAGAATTAGAACTCACAAACATAAACGAATCTCCCGGGCGCTCCCTTGCAGAACTGCTTGCTCTTGTAAGACAGCGTAACCTCAACTACGCCAGGTATGTGCCGCGGAGGAGTCTGCACTCGTATTGCGTGTGACGTTATTAACTGTTAACAAAATTAATAATTTACAAAAATGGTACGCTTATAAGGGTCGATGAAAAAAAACTAATTTACATTTTAATTTTATATTACATTAAGCGAAATTTACAGTACCCTCCTTTATTTAAAGTTGGATTAGGAGGAAGTAAGTTCATTTGTCACTTCGAATTTCTAAAAAAAACTTAGGAGTTATAACCTACACAAAATTCGCGCATAAAGCGCTCCCATGGTTCAGGAAAATATTATAATATTTTATACTAGATTCATATACTAATTTGTCCTACAAAAAGGCCGCCTTAATGCTGTTTTATTCTAGCTCAAACACAAACAGAAAATACAAAGTCGAACTGATTGAATATATCGCATCCACTGTTGTGTTTTTGTCTGAGGAGTTAGAGAACCGGTAGAATTACTGACGTGAAATATTCTATGTCAGGCCTCAGTAGTAATGTATCTTGCTTTGTTTTCAGTTGGCTTTAAACGACCCATCCGCTACAGTTGCCACTCACTACCAGATGGATTGTTGGGTCGTTTGCACTCCAATATACACTATAAGAGGGATACAATGGGTAGATATCATTTAATGCATTGTCTACCAGCCAACCCATATAAATACGAGATGATATACCGCCATCTAATAAAGACCACCAAACCTTCAGGGTATCAAAGTCACTTTATACGATGAACATAGGATAAGTCACTCTCGTAGAGCATCGGCAGTGCAGTTTGGTTGAGCTGATGTCGATGACGGGTGCGGGTCGGTGCCCAATACGTTAATACAAACTTAATTTTAAAGAGGTTAAAATTTAATGTAATTATTTCAGGTGATAACGAATAAATATTCCGTGTAGTTTATTATAATTATATAATGCCTGGACTTTATTATTTAGGTATTATTAAATAACTATGATTATAAAATCAAAAATCTAGATAGACAAATAAATAATACGAATTTAAGTATTGAAATCTATATTATTATAACACACACATAAAAACTGGTTGATCTTTATTAAACCTACCTCACTCCAAACCAGCATTGTGCCGAATACAACTTGAAGCCCATCGAAGAAGTTGTCGCCCACAATAATAACTGTAGATCCTCCCGAAGTCCAACCTTCACTCGGTGAGATAGCTTTGATGCAAGGTGTTGCGACTGGTAGTGGAGGGTACAGACCTGCTGTTGACAAAAGCTAACTTTTATTATGAATTTCAGCATAATTCCTTTCTTATAGAAGGGGGAGCAAACGATGCAGCTCACCTGATGGTAAGTGACTACCGCCGCTCATGAAAAACTGCAACACCAGGGGAATCGCAGATGCGTTGCCGGCCTTTTAAAAAGGAGTAGGCTCTTTTCTTGAAAGTCGCTAAGTCGTATCGGTCCGAGGAAATCGCTGGTGGTAATAGACTCCACAAGGAAGTTGTACAAAGAAGAAAACTTCTTCTAAATCACACAGTGGTGGACCGCCAATGATCCAGATTTTTATGGATGGTATTGCAAGTTTTGTCGCGATGTGCGATGGTGAAAATGCAAAGGGATGCAACATCTCTTCGCAGTGCCAATGAATCAAGCCGATCGGAAAGGACTCGGTCATCGACGATTCGAGCCGCTCTGCGCTGGATGCGGTCAAGTGGAAGGAATTGGCACTGGGGAGCCCCAACCCAGAGATGGGATTAGTATTCCATGTGAGGCCGAACCTGCGCCTTGTAAAGTTGCAAGCGGTATGCCGGCATGAAATACTGTCCCACTCTGCTGAGAACGCCAAGCTTTTTAGTTGTGTCAGACCATATGCCAAGGCAAAGTCATAAACAGATCTCCCTGCATGTTTGGTTAAACGTGAACCGAGCCATTCGGCTTGGTGGGCGTTAAAATCTCCAAGTATCACGATCTTTGCGGATGGGATCTGTTATAGCAAGAAATCTGTAGCCATTTGCCCGTGGTCGATGGGTCGGTCTGTGTCGGCATTACCGCTATGGGACATATACACGAGCCCGTAGACGCGGGGATGGTCGTCGCTGTCTACGCGCCGCCAATGGATGGACAGGTTCATACCTTCAAGACTGCCGAGGCGTCGAGAACAGATATCCTCTTTGACGTATACGCAAACTCCAGCCCGGGACGAAAAGAAGTGTTCTATTTTGTACCCCGGGTAGGACAGCTACGAAGTATCAGCCGGAGAGGCCACCTGCGTCTCGGTCAAAAAGAGCAAGGCCGGTTTCGCCGTCTCTAGATAGTAGTGGACGGCGTTGAGGTTCGAGTGAAGTCCCCTGATGTTGCAGAAGTCCACGGATAACGTGGCAGGGGTCGCCATGGTGGCATCCGGCCTACTCGGCTCGGCCTCTACTTTACGTTGATATTCTGTGAGGTCGTGGTACTGCCCCGGTTCGAACCAGCCCATCCATGCTACAGCAGAAGCTGCAGCGTGGCTCTACCACTGTTAAATAAAAATTCGAAAATATGAAATAAAAATAACTTTGTTTTTAAATGTATGTTGATATCGTATTTAAAATGATAAATTTACTTGAGAGCTTTGCCCTGCTTACAAAACAATCAAGAATGATTTTATAACATAAAAATTTTACTTAAGACGTTGAAATATAATTAAAAATCAAAATAAATATTTTTATTGGAATTAAACACTATAACAAAACATAATAACAGATCGTCCAAGGGAAAAATGGCATACGAAAAGTTTTAGGACTTATGGGAAATTCATTTGTCTTTGCCATTTTAAATACACTTTCTTAATTCTAAAAGTACATATGAGATATTAATGAAAATAAATTTAATTTAGACTTCACAAAAGTATTATTTAAAAGGCGATTTGGCACAATATAAATAACACTTGAAGCAGTAAAAGGTATCGTCACCATAAAGTCCTTCGACCCGGACACTGCACCAAAGTAGAAGCCAAATTTTATGTCCGACTACTTAAAAAGTTGAACAAACGAACCACTAAAACTAATTCCGTCCCGCTTGAACATTTATATTAGACGTTTTCAGAAAAAGGACAATTGTGGACCGTAAAAGTTACACCAGATTATCCAGAAATAGAAAGGGAAGAAGCAATCGGCGTGGATAATTGAAAATGAATTTTAATGGCCAACAATAACGATAGAGATAGCGTTAACGTTTAACGGTTGTTATGACATTATCGAAGTGTTAGCACGAATGCAAGAAGGTTGTAGTGAGGGGGACACGCGCCTGAAAACAACAGGGGGAAACTCAAATCTTGCGAACAAAACGACTCGGTAATAAAGACGAGAAGAGAAAGTGAATTTAAGGGGACGAAAGAAGATTACGCAGTCGGTTCCTTTTTAATTTGGCTAATAAAATATTTTTCGTCGTAGCCTCTTAATAGAAACATTTTTCGACGGAGTAACATTCAATCTCATAAATTGGGTTCACATAATTAAAGGCGAGCTGAATATTAAAAGTATTAAAACATAATTTCTATCATGAATTTTCTTAAAAGAAATTTTAATTTAGACATCTGTTTTATGCTCTTCCTTACTTTTATAAAAACCTTATAAAAACTGGGGTGAAAAAAACTATGTTCACTTTCGTGTCCAAACATTTGAAAGGAATAATCTCACACTAAATTATCCCTTTTCTCTTCATGCCCGCTTCAGCACCCCTACCCACCCCCACCCTAGTCAAGTTCCTTGCGAAATGTCTACAGTGATTCCTTGCATACAAACGACACCCTATAACGGAGTATTATGACTTTACACATTGTTCCCGATCGACTCTATCATTATTTAACGTATAGGAATTGAGTTTCTCGTAGTTCTTTGCATTAATATTAATCAGAATTTAAATTTTTAAATTTTTTTTAACAGCCTTACCGTGAATACCGTAGCTAGTTTCCCTACCTGATATATAAATCTATGAAATTTATGTTGAAATTCATATCAAAATCAATATTTATATAAACTAAAAATTGCTAGTTTTCTGGAATGGAATGGAAAGTTAGGTACTGTTTATATTTTTCTATCATTGTCAATTCTACAGATCCCTCCTCTGATATTTTTGGCACTGGAACTTAAGATAGATATAATATAGTTACTACGCTGGAACGGTGTGGGTACTTACCTCTATGTTTGCATGTAACTTACAGTGACGGTGTGCCTACTTTTATATGTAACAATCAATAAGGAGTCGATTTATAGCTCAGCTACTTTTTATAGGCACCTGAAAACGTGACTTAGGCATTCATATTATTACAAACAATATTAATTCTAATATTATCGCATACATTAATTATGCGAAAAAATATTTCTAATTTATTACAAAGTTGTATTTTATTACAACGAATTTACAATGAAATAATTAATTAAAAAAAAACCCACCTCCGGTAATGTGATAACTTTGATTATTAAATAAGGATCAAAAGTAACAGAAAAAAAAAACAAGAAAGTTCAGAAATGTAAATCAAACACTTCGCTTGAACATTCTAATAACATAATAAGGAAAAAAAAATAAAAAAATAAATAAAAACAAAACGTACAATTATTTTCAGGCGCGGCGTCAGTACCTTCAGACGGGTCCAGGCGCTTGGCGCGCCGCCCGTGCTTGCTATTGTTGTGGACGAACATATTGTCAGATATTGCCAGTAGCGGACCGTCCACCATCACTTGCGTTGATATTACCACCTAGATAAATAGATAGAATCCTATTTATTACACACTCAAAAATATATAATTAAAACAAATAATCAACTATACGAGTAGTACAATAGTCGATCTTATCGCTAAAAGCCTTGTCTTTTAAAATTTGAATTTTATGAAACTTTGAACAAAATAATTGGCTCAATGTAACGTGAACGCAGCTAAAATAAATAGCGATATATAGTTCATTATCACCAATAACTTCTTTGATAGTATTAAAATATTTACCCATATAAACACACTTCAAAATTTATAATAAACCTATTACAATAATTTTGTATTATTTTCGAGTGTCAAATGATAGATCACACAATCTGATGGTAAATAGTGTACAATATATTATATACCTATATATTAGATATTTTTATATAAAATATTTTTTTTATAGAACGAGGGTGACAAACGAGCACAAATAATGTAGATTCATAATGTAGGTAATTGTATATTATAAGTTTTATTGGACGTTTTGAAGTTCAAAATTAAGAAGAAAATATTAAGCTGAGTCACCAAAAGCAAAAGCCAACATCGTGCAGAATCGCAGGGCACATAATATTACCGACACATGAAAGCAAACTCTATTCAACACACACATATGCACACAGGAAAAAGAAAGGGAGAGTCCCTTGGGAGGAGGAGCCAATGTCTCGGGACCGTACGAAATGGACGAAAGTCTTCCAATAGGTATGCAAGGAAATGCATTGTGTGCATGTGCGTAAATACGTACGCTTACTTATGATTTTTATTTAGTTGTTCTGAGAAACATCTTCCGCGCTGTAATATCTCTCACTTTTGGGTGTATTGGTTAACTTAAACATTTCGCTATAATAAAATGTTCTGATGGTTGTTATTACGTACAATGGAGCGCTGCATATATTTTACGGGAGGCCAAAACCTACCCAAATTTTTGATACCCATTAACACACACATCTTTTTTCTATGTTTCTTTCTCTAATAGCTCTGAAAAGTCCACTGCTGAACTCACAAATATACACCTAAATCATGTTGTTGGTATCAAAAGACTTTTGATGCATATGTGTACGCAAGTGTGTTTAATGTTAGAATAAGTTCCGCGTAGTTTTGGCTTGAATTCGGCGTCACTTAGTCAATGCTCCGTCTTTACAAAAAATATAATTACCAAATTAAGATACAACACAATTACAATTTACGGTACAATTTCTGGATAAACAGTGTTAAAATTAAATTTCGCAGCTAACAAATCTAGTGATTAGTTACTAAAATGTAGTATAAACATTTGTGTAAATAAGACAAAGCATGTCCAGAAAGTATATTCACATCGATAAAAGCTACTTCGACTTGTATTCTACCCACAACGTGTTATATATTCTTATACCTATATATTCTTACCCTTGAAACGGGGAGCGACCACTGAATTATTCAATGACACACAGAAAGCCCAAATATAGACATAGCTATGCACACCGACGAAACTGTGTATTGAAATCAACACTATATGTATATATACCTAAGCTCTATATTTGTTCAAAGTTAGGACACGTAAGACAAATATGTCTTCGCCAACTGTAGAAGCTAATTTGTACTCTTATGTACGACATAAGTGTGAATGCACCTTTAATGTCAACCGCGTCAGGGTTGACGCTAATTAATTTATGTAACTCTGAAAGTTTTAGTTTAACTATGAAATACGACACATAATGTGCGCTCTAGTGTCATATTTTAAACTTAATATACTAATTTATAATCATTTGGTAGCCATAAAGTGATAGAAGCTCTCTGTCATACTTTATGTGTATTTTACATTATACAAGGCTCACTGGCTATGAACTAAAGTACAGACGATATTATAAGAACAAGTTCAAGGGTTGTAAAACATAATAATATTGTCTATAGCAGTTGCTAAGAAAGGAAGGACCACACTCTTACAGAATACAACGTAACAACGTAACGTAACGTACAACGTAAAACAGCAGCTTAATCATGCTGATGTTAGTGTAGAGAACCTGAGAACCTTTTGACTATAAACAAGGCATTCCATCTTAGTCTTCAGGGATGGCAGCCCATTTGCCTTACTATTCTTAATAGAGGATAGATGTAGATGTCTATGAGCCTTGAGCTTGTTTGTCACAATTATTCTATAAAAAAATAGTGTAAGTGTTAATTTAAATTGAAATTATAACCAAATTTCTTAAGTCTTGTATAATTTTAGAATGTAAATATAAAAGAATAGGAAATGTAAACAGATAAACTCGTATAAATAAATTTAATTACATCTCTCCCCTAAATTGGAGGCGTTTCAAATATTCAAGAGTCGTGAACGCAACCCTTCCTTCAGTGAGGGCGATACCGTCTGCATGATACAGTACAATTGATAAGTAAACCGAGATTCAAATTATTAAAAACTTACACATATTTATAAAACTAGCCAATATAATAAAATGTAAGTGTAAATGTAGCATTTTAAAATGATTATAAAATCGATTCAAATTCGTATTTATATTCTATTGGTATATTAATTTATTAACTGATACAAAGACATAATTTTTTATTCATTACACCTGTCAAAAGTCCACTGCTTAACATAGTGTATTTTTACCATAGTTACCACGCAACCGCAAGCCAAGCGTGGCAAATATGACACAAAAACGCTGAACTTGAATTTCACACACTGATAAAGGACAGTAGCACAATTATTGCTAAGATATCCGCTTTGCAATCACCTAACCGCTTATTCAGCATTGTTAATAAATCTACAAAAACCTGTATACCTACAACAGTAAATCTGAAATGTTGGAAGAAGATATTTACCTATTTAAATTACTTAAAGTTCAACATATTATATGATATGCCAATAATATCGGTACTAATAAAATACTTTAACAATCTTGTTGTGACGTACCTAAATGTAAACCTATTTTTCTACGTCGAGCACTTAGTCCCTGACCTACCTGATAAGAAAAATAATAAAAAAACGTTTGCATAATTACTTCACTTTACCTTTATTTTAGTGCAAATATGTAACATAAATTGTTATTTGATATTTTAATCCTCAATATTTTTTCATATTATTTATTTATTTTTTTATTCTTCTTTACATCTACCTTATAATAAGGGATATAAAGGGCGGACTTAATGCCTTGTGGCATTCTCTACCAGTCAACCCTGGATGATTTGAGAAGCTGTGGTAGGTGCAACCACTCCATAAATTAAAAATAAGTAAAAAAACATTATATCTAAACATAAACAATATATCAAAAAGCAAATAAATAAAATATTTTTAAACTATACAACTTAATATTATCTACTTTGTAATAAAGAAAAAAAAATAGTAAATATAAACGGACACTTATATATACAAAATCTCTAAATAAATATAAAATAATACAACACAAAAATAAAATAACATGATGCATATTATATAAAATACATATTATACAAAATATCAATTACTAAGCGAAAGACGGAGAAAAACAAAAATCGGATATATCAGATGGTATTATTTCTGTTAAAGAATTCTCGTACTAGTCTTTTAAAATAATATTTGTTACTGGTTTTTTTTATATCAACAGGCAAGGCATTCCAGAGCAGTATGGACTGCACAGTAAAAGAGGAATTAAAGAAACCACTCTTATGTGGTGGAATACGAATTTTAAGACTATTTTGGGAACGGGGAACTCTATCATGAGTAGAAAATTGGTACTGAAAGTTATCCTTAAGATAAGAAGGAGAATTTGGGTCATTTAAAATTGAATATAGTGCTTGTAAAATTCGGGAGCTACGCCTTTGACGAATAGAAAGCCATTTAAGCTTAGTACGGTACTGAGAAACATGGTCATACTTACGTAAGCCGAAAATGAACCTAATGCAATTGTTGAGAAGGCGCTCCAACTTATCGAGAAGATATTGAGATAGATCTGGGTAACACACATCCGCATAATCAATAATGGGTAATATCAAAGTCTGGACAAGTAGAAGTTTAGTTTTAAAAGGCAGAAAATTTTTTAAACGGCAAAGAGAACGTAAGGTGGCAGTAACTTTACGGCTTATTTCAGAAACTTGAACTCCCCAGCTTAAGGTATGATCTATATGTAAGCCAAAATTTTTTACAGATTTACAAAATGGCAGCAATGTTCCATTGTAAAATACAGGAGAAAGATCATCGTTATTAATCTTGGCTAACATTCTGCTACTACCTATAACCATTACCTTACATTTGGAAGGGTTAACCGAAATACCATGTCTGTACGACCAATCTCTTATGGCATCAAGGTTGTGGTTGATTTTGTTAATATTATGGTTAAGGTCATTAACACTAGATTGCACATAGAGCTGAAGATCATCTGCATAGAGATGGTACGAACAGTTGAGAACTGAAGTAATAGAATTTATAAATAGAGAAAACATTATAGGAGAAAGTATTCCGCCTTGCGGCACGCCTGTTTCAATATCAGCCCATGTAGAAGACTGTTGTCCTATTCGAACTGATTGCTGGCGGCCGCGAAGATAGGATGAAAACCATTCCAAAGCTGGGATTGAGAATCTAAGATTAGCTAGGAAGGCTATAAGGATATCGTGGTCGACTGTGTTAAAAGCATTTGAAAAATCAACAAGCACTACCACTGTAAGCTTCTGCTCATCCATTCCCATTCGAATGTCATCTGTGACTTTTATCAAGGCAGTGGTAGTACTGTGACCTGCGCGAAAGCCTGACTGATATTTATTCAGCAGTTTATGTTTGGTTATGAACATAGAGATTTGCTTGTGAACACAGGCTTCCAGAACTTTAGATAGGTATGGCAAAATTAAGATTGGTCTAAAATGGGTAGGTAATAAGGGATTAGGTATTTTAGGAAGTGGTCGCACAAATGCTTTTTTCCACTGAGTAGGATATTGGCCTGAGTCAAGGGAAAAGTTTACGATGTGTGTGATTGCAGGCAAAAGGCACTCAAGGATCATGGATATCATAACCTTACTAACCTCATCGCAACCCACAGCCTTGGATTTAATAGCTAATACTGATTTCTGGATCTCATCCTCAGTCACAGGTAAAAAGTGAAGAAAAGGAATAGGAGGAGAAGGCATGGATTGAATGGAAGCTATTGTTGTAGAACGAACTGAGGGATCCATAGGAGAGATAGAGATAAAGTGATGATTTATTTCATCCAGAGTGATTGATGGACCATGATCAGATGTAACAGCCTTACTAATACCCAGTGTTTTAAGAAATTTCCACACATCGGCGGTCGAAGAATTTGTAATATTGCTATGGATATAACGGCGTTTAGCATTTCGTACCATCTTATTGCATCTGTTTCTTAGCATTTTGTAGCAATCCAAGCTCTCCTGAGTACGATGCTTCTTAAATTTCACAAATGCTCGATCTCGCCTGGTCATTGCCACCTTTACGGCCCTAGTCATCCACGGAGCTGGTGGACGCTTTACTCTTACTGGATGTTTAGGACAATGATTGTTGTACAGACTAAGAACTATATTATTAAGTACGGACACTTTATCGTCAATAGAAGTTGATTTAAAAACAGGGATTAAGTCCATACGATATGCGTCACTTTTAAGTTTATCAGAATCCATTTTAGCGAAATTACGAATATATAGTACTGCGGGATTGTGCTTAGGAGAAACAAGCTTATATGATATATAAGTAAGGTCGTGTCGTGAAAAATCAGGAGCCGATAGTTGTCCGTGCTTAATAACATAATCGGGAGAAGCTGTGATAATATGATCAATCCATGAGTCATCAGTGTCAAAGTTGTGGTGAGTTGCCTCTAAGGGGAGAATGTGGAGATCGACTGACTCTATGACTGACCGAAATTTTGGAGAACGAGAAGAATTTCTCAACAAATCAGTATTGAAATCACCCATTATTATGCAGTGCGTGTATTCAGATGAAATGGTAGAGAGAGCGCTTTCAAAAGCGTTGAAAAAGTTAATAGCAGGTGAACAGTATACTACCCCAAGAATTGCCTTTACACCTTTGATATCGATTTCCAGAAACAGAAACTCCAATGAGGCAGAATAAGGAGATGGTGAAGCTAAAATTGTTTTATAAGGAATATTTGCTTTTAGATATATGGCGCCACCTCCACCTCCTTTTTCAGTCCGGTCGTTACGCACAAGAACAAAGTTATTTAAGGGATACATGTTGGACATTAATGAAGGCTTTAGCCAACTTTCTGATACTAAGATTGCATGAACACAATCTATAGAAAAAACTTCTTCAAAATAAGAGTAATGACCCGGTATGCTCTGAGCATTAATATGACATACATTTAGAAATTTTTTACGAGGATTAAGTAAATTAATAAGCTCATCACGGAGGGAGGGCAAGCTATTAGTATAATTACAAGACTCGAACGAGACATCTGAATCATGTGCAGAATAAAAAGATTCATCATCCGACGTAGCTGACATTAATAATAATATGTATATGATAAATATAAAACAATATGTTAAAAAATACTTATATAACACAGAATATAAATTACTTAAACTAAATAATAAAAATACGACTCAATTCATATATATCACCCAACAGTTAACTGATTGCAAAAAGCATAACGAATAAAATATACAAAGATAATAATAATAACAAAAGGTAATCAACACAAACTAAGACTACTTGATAACACGACCACTAAAGTTTAAAAATTGATCTAAGTAGGTAGTTTAGTGACTAAATTAACAAGATAATTTAATAGAATTATTTAAAAACAAATTAACCAGTTCTAAACAGTATTGCAAAAAAAAACTTTAAAGTATTTTTACAGTGTGACAATATTATAGTAGCAGTAACTCTATTTTTAGTTAACCCAAAAAGTGCCTTTCTATATATACTCGTATTGCCCCCTAACGCTATCGCTGATAACTTAGAACACACGACAAACTGTACAGACGGAGTCGTGCAAGCTACACGGCAATTTTTCCTAGCGTCTAGTAAACAAGCAACCATTTACCTGTCGACAGCGCGAATAATTACGGCTGGACCTTGAGAAAATAAGCTAGATCTGCTACAGAGTGTTTCACTCTGGTATCTTTTTATTTTAGTAATTTTCGTTAGTAATATGACATTAGCCTGATAGATTTTATTTGTGAAATGCCTCATCTGATAACTAAACCTTCTTTTCCTGACTTTCAAATGATACAAGCTACGATGAGCTGTTAGGAACAGGTCACAAGGTACCTACAACAGGTAGACTGTTTGGTATGAACTTTGATCTGACTGGATTTAATTTCATGTCTTCAAAAAAAAATTCTGTTTCAGAACACGTGATAAGTTAAATTTAAAAGTGTGATAAACAGTGTTATTAAACTAGTTGATTACTTATTTTTTTTTGTTAAATTTTATAGTACCCTGCTGTATATATACTTAATCCATTCGTAATTATTTTTCCATATTATTAAAAGTAAAGTCGTGATACGTGAACGCCACTGAGCGCGTTTTTGATCAAGCAAGGATGATTATATTTTTTTTTATAGTATAGGGTGACAAACGAGCATACAGTCCACCGGATGGTAAGTGGTTGCTGTGGCCCATAGACATCTACATCTATCCTCAATAAAGAATCAAAATGCAGATGCGTTGTCACCCGTGAGGACTAAGATGGTATGCCTCTTCTCCAGTAAATAGGGTCTCCAGTTCTCTACACTCACCATACGAAACACAGCGGTATCGAGCTGCTATTTTACGCTGGTATTCTGTGAGAGTGTACAACTATACAATTAATATAGCTGCAACATGGCTCTACCACGTATAAAAAAATTAAACGTTAAAAAATTAAACATAGTTTAAGCAAGACAAGACAATAATATAATTTTTTGTAAAAAGATCATTAGCTGGTTATGTGCTTTTTAGTGAGTAAAAATACGTTTAAAAAGTGAAATGTTTTAAGTTTTTTTTCTTCAGAAAAGGGTATAGAATACTCTACTTACTTGAAATCTTCTCATATCTCGAGGGTTACCGGCATTCTTTAAGCAATTCTGGTTGCACTTCAGAAAGAACTTCAGGAAAAATCTGCAACAATAAAATATATATTATTAAAATGGTTTTTACAGTAGTAAGGAATAACGTCTTTGCTTGCTAAGTTTTGTCTTTGATCTTCCGATGTTTCTAATAATTAAGAAAAAAAAAACTTAAGCAAATTGCAATGATCATAAGCCACGATGATCTTAGAATATAGAATATAAGGTCAAAGACATAAGACGTCTGCGAAATTTCATAGCAATACAAATACTTCGACTTTTTTATTCATTATAGATAATAAGTAATACTTATTGAAAGTCACTCTTTTTTTTTAATTTACCACTGGTTCAGAAATTACTTCTGTCCTGAATAAAATCAGCAGAACTAGCAAACCAGAAGAACCAGCAAGAAACCCAACGGGACTTTTTTTAAACAAAATGAACAGTTTACGATCATTAAAGTTACACAATAATTAACAACACAATGCAAATTAGAAATAGCATAGTAGCGATCACCTCTTCCCAGGAGTTTATTATTGTCCATAAATTTCTTAATATTGAAATAACCCTTTTTATAGAATTTTTAATAAAGTTTTTAAGTTGGTGGAAGTCAGATTTTGTAAATTTTCTGGGATTTCCATATTATCCAGACATTCGAAAATGGTTGAAAAATTAATTATGAAATTCCATTACATTCAAACACACATACATATGGGTCAAACTAATATAAAACTAATATTTCAAGAGTTCAGAAAACGTAAACAACATGCGTTAATTGTGATCTGTAACGGTCCCAGAAAAAATAACAGGTAAGTATATTCTTGAATGATTTTTTTATACGTGTGTAAAATTTCAGATTAGACAGATGTTACGGAAGTGGGTGAAAACTTAATTATAAAACTCCTTTACATTCATAAATATACACATAGAAACATACAGGTGGAGTAAATACAAAGCGTGTAACAAAATATTAAAGTTTAAGAAATTAATGACTGAGACGCTGTGAGAAAATACTAACAGGTTTTAGTTATGAATTTATTGTATTGTCATCATCATCATCATCATTACAGCCTTTCATAAGTCCACTGCTGAACATAGGCCTCCCCCCAGGGAGCCACAAAGCACGGTCCTGAGCCACCTGCATCCATCGACTTCCTGCATGTCTTACCAGGTCGTCACTCCATCTCGTGGGGGGTCGTCCTACACTTCGCCTACCGGTACGAGGCTGCCACTCGAGAAACTTTCTTCCCCATCGGTTGTCGGTTCTTCGAGCTATATGGCCGGCCCACTGCCACTTCAGCTTACTAATCTGTTGGGCTATGTCGGTTACTCTAGTTCTACTGCGGATATCCTCATTCCTAAGTTTATCACGCAGAGAAACTCCGAGCATAGCCCTCTCCATAGCTCGCTGGGCGACCTTGAGATTCATCATACGGCCAGCTGTGAAGGACCACGTCTCAGTTCCGTAAGTCATCACTGGCAACACGCACTGGTTGTACAATTTCGTTTTAAGGTTTTGAGGTATGTCTGACGAGAAGATGTGTCGTAGCTTCCCGAACGCTGTCCAGCCTAAGTTGAATCCGTCGATTAACCTCTCGGTCGAAGTTCGACTTACCTAGTCGGACTATTTGTCCTAGGTAAACATACTCGTCAACAACTTCGAGCTTAGTGCTCCCAACAATTACCGGCATAGGTGTGACATGGACATTAAACATAATCTTTGTTTTGTCCATGTTCATCTTAAGACCTATCCGTTGGGTGACACTATTGAGGTCATTGAGCATAGTGCTTAGGTCCTCCAGCGATTCTGCCATAACGACTATATCGTCGGCAAATTGAAGGTGAGTGATGTACTCACCATTGATGTTGATACCGTATCCTTTCCAGTCCAGAAGCTTGAAAACGTTTTCCAATGCAGCGGTGAAGAGTTTCGGGGATATGACGTCACCCTGTCTTACACCTCTCTGCAATTGGATAGGTTTCGTACTCTGGTTCTGTACTCGGGTAGCCATCGTAGCTTTACTGTACAAACACTTCAGCACTTCGATATACCAACAGTCAACTTGGCACCGCTGAAGGGACTGCAGCACCGCCCGAAATTCGACGGAATCAAAGGCTTTCTCATAGTCCACATACGCCAGACATAGTGGCAAATTGTACTCCTCGGACTTCTGTACAATTTGCCGAAGGGTATGTATGTGGTCTATGGTACTAAAGCCCTTTCGGAAACCGGCTTGTTCGGGAGGCTGGAAGTCGTCAAGTCTGCGCGCGAGACGATTCGTAATGACTCTCGAAAACAGCACGTAGACGCGGCTCAGAAGGGAAATCGGTCTGCAGTTCTTCAAGAGAGCGTTGTCACCTTTCTTGAAGAACAAGACCACCGCACTTCTGCTCCACGCCTCCGGTGTATTGCCACCATGGAGGACGGAATTAAAGAGCTTCTGAAGGACTTCAAGTTTATATATATATTGTATTGTCATTGGTTCTTAATACGTCTGCAAAGTTTCAAATTATTCTGGAGGCAGGAACTTGATGAAATCTGAATATAAAACTCCGTTATATTCATACATATATATATATATATATATATATATATATATGAATATAACGGAACATACGTACTTACACACACACAGGTCAAGCTAATATTATTATGTTGGCACGTAGGTTTGCGCGGTGTAGTGAACAAGTAAAGATAACACTATTTAAAGCGTACTGTCAAGTTTTCTACACGTGCAGCCTGTGGTCGAATTATTCAGTGACACCTTACGTGTCCATTACAATAATGGCTTCAGGATCTTGTTGGGGCTACCCCGATTTTGCAGTGCATCAGGCTTGTTTCCAAAGGCGCGTACAGATGACTATTACGCCCTTATAAGAAAGAAAACAGCCTCGTTGCTTGGCAGGGTGCGGGCTAGCTCCAACTCCATCATGAAAATAATTGCTGAAAGATACGACTCATTCCTCCTTAAGCAATATTACCGCCTATGTTTAGTTTATAAGGCACTTGTATTTAAGAATTAGATTTAGGTACTAATTATAGGTTATAAGTTTCATATTTACTAACGAATTTTATGGATCACTTGGTTATCTGAAATAAATTATTATTATTAATATAAAGCGTGTTAAAAACACAATGCTTATTTTTATTATTTCGAACTAAAACTGACAGCATTAAATTGCTACACGTGTATGAAATGTATTATTTACCACCAACACATCTGACTGTGAAACCCCGAAGTTTGATTTTAACGACAGCTGTTTCCACTTCAAAAGCCGCAACATAAACGAACACATTAACTTATTAATTTGTTTCTTGTGTTCACTAATTTGAACTTCCCACCTTTTCGTCCCAGGTTTTTCAATAGTGACTGTTAAAGGCAAGTGAGTGTGATATTTAGGGTCTATTTGTCTTAAAAATATTTAGATCTAATTTTTTTTGATAGTTAGCAATATATAGTTATATAGATAGATAGATAAATAATTATCTGTTTTTACAAATGTATCATTTCATCTTTCATCAAATTGGTATCAAACAATTTTCTGACGAAATTCTATGGACTATCAAATCGGCTTACACACATTCGCGGATATAATATTATTATAGAAGAAAGTTATGCTGTTGTAATATAGCCCTTATTTTATTGAACTGAAGGTCTCTGTGAGATGAAAAGATAAGTTTGCTGCTGCGTAACGTAGAGCGTACGATCAGGCAGGCGATCACGATGAATGCTTTAGCAGAAATATTTTACATAGCCTCGGGCGTCGCCAGTACTGCCACACTGAATATTGTTGTGCCAACAGACGAGTGTGTATATAGAGAAGATATCACTACTTTTTATAATTATATGATGTAAAGTAATTTTTAAGAGAAATTGCTAAAAGGCCTGAGTTTTATCTGTTTCTTGCTACACTATAATGTGCGTTAACTTACTAATTTGTTTCTTGTGTTCACTAATTTGAACTTCCCATCTTTTCGTTCCATTTCTTTTATTTCCGAGTGTTAGAAGCAAATGCGTGTGAAACTAAGAGCCGTATTATTATAATGGGGTATTTATTAAGTTTTCTCATCTGGTTGGGCTTTATAAATATATAGTTGTCAATGAAAATGGTAAACATACATAAATATCAATAAAATAAAATAAAAACATAAAAAATATATAAATAAATAAAAACCCAACCAGGTGGAAACCCTCGGCAGGGGAGACCAAACGGCCGAGGGTTAGGGGGAAAGGGAAAGAAACCGGCGGACGATGCGGGCGGTATCAAGGAGCATTTGAGCTTGGAGCGGTCCGTCACGGAGTCGCAGTCGCCTCAGATGACCCGAGAGACTGACTGGGATTAACCCGTTCGCAGAAACGACTACAGCTATAATTTCGGTCGGCAATCCACCCCACATGTCGGTCACCTCGTGAACCAGGTCTTATTATAATTATTGTTAGGTTTATTTAAAAAAATAATATATAATTAATTAAGTCAAAAAGTTTGTGTGAGTGTGTCTTGCATCTTATACAATAAATTCTACTCGTATAATAAGAAAGGGCTAGTACCAATAAGTACACCTATTATCAAAATCATCATATCCTCCTTTATCATATTTTTTTTAAATAAATCTTTTGGAGATAAATTATCCAAGTATTATATTCATTTTATTCTTTATATCAAATCTAATATTTTCTAAAATAACGAAGGAGTGAATATTATTTTATAAAAGTAAGATACATATAATAAGATTGGATTTAATAACGTCGTATTATTTTATATATAATAGCTAGTATTTATTTTCATATTTTAACAATAAGTCTTTAAATATTTAAAAATAAAAAATGTTATAACAGCACTAAGCATTCCTCGATACAGGATCATATAGGAGGCGCGTACTGCGAACGTATTTGTGCTCGCAGAGCCCGCGGCGTCGCACATCTGTTCCCGCATTATTTATGTTAAACACCTTATGTCACAATATCACGAGTTAGGAGTTTACGCGACTGTCAAACGACACCGACTCTCGAGGTATGAATGGAAATTTTATTTTTGGAACAAGCGTAGATAGAAATATGGGAATGTGATTTCAGAGAATGTTTCAAGAATGTTGCGCGTAGACTGAATTGAAAAAACTAATTGTGAACCACAAGGCTAAGCGCCCTTGATTTAGCTGCTTAAGATACCATTAGGGTTGCCAACTACTTTCATACAATAAATAAATCATTTTTAAGGAGTTATTTTAAGAAGAGTGAATGCAACACGAATGCATTAGTTCGTTCACGCTAACACATTTGTAATAGGAACGAGAAATAACAGTATAATGCCCTTAAACCTTTTTCATTGGTAACAAGGCATTCCTACTTGATTCCCAGAATGCAACGCATCTGCATTCTATTTGTTCGAATAATGAAACAAGGTTGCCTGTAAACCCACATCAAAAGTTTCCACTATCATCAATAAATAGTTATAAATCTCTAACGCACTGAAGGCACATCATATACTGAAATCTTGTCTTATAGAAAAGCACTGCCTATTGACTTGAGGCTTCTTCTATTATATTCACAAGAAAATATCTCTGTTGGAAATAAAATGGATATTGCTTGAACTTCCCACCATATTCACACATATTCGCGACATGAAATGGCAAATGAAACATGTTATTGGAGAGCGGTAACCAGCTTGATGGTGAAGAATTTAATTTTTAGAATATATAGCATTTTTTATATAGTCATGTTAGCTCTGGGACTAAGCGCTCGACGTAAGTTCTACACTATGTGAGCATTCTGAGTTCGATCATCGCCGACGTCAATGAAATTGTTATTTGCAATTTTAAGTGTTCATATGACACATGTTTTGCGGTGAAGGAAGACATCATGAGAAAACCTGCATATATGAAAAATAAAAAAAATTAAGACATGTGTAGTTGCCCTAAAACCATGGCTTGCCCTTAAAAAAATTAATACCTGTGCCAAGAAATGTGACGCACATAGGGTTATAATTTAACTTTTTTTTTCTTTACTCAGCATTTTTTATAATTCCAGTTTTTTTTAAAAAAAATCATTATCGATTTCACGATATAGCACCTACGTAATTTCATAGACATATCAAGAAAAAAATTAAAAGCACACAGAGTTAATGACGACAGTTAACTTCTGTATCTCTCCGTGACATTCACAATGGAGCACCAAGACCCGACAGGCGTTAATTTATTTGAGCGGCGTCGCGATTTACGAGTCGGAATGATGCCTTACGCTCGCTACTGAGTGCTGTCGGTTATAACTCTGATGAGGCTAATAGCACCTCGCTTTAATTTATTAACGATTGCTGTTAACGATAAATTTCACAATTTAACGTATGTAGGTACATTAATACGCATATATCTTACGTAATCATCATCATCAACATCATTACAGTCCATCGCAAATCCCATGCTACGAAAAAGCCTCCCCAAGGAATGTCACAAAGCATTTTTATACGTATTATACTTAGTAAAATGAGTTTACGTACATTTTACGTTACAATACGTTACGTTTACGTTAATCATGTTTAACGTCCAAGTCACACCTATGCCGGTAGTTGTTGGGAACACTAAGCTCGAAGTTGTTGACGAATATGTTTAGATACCTGGGACAAATAGCCCGCCTAGGTAAGTCCAACTTTGACCGAGAGGTCAATCGACAGATTCAACTCGGCTGGGCTGCGTTCGGGAGATCACGATACATCTTCTCGTCAGACATACTTCAGAACCTCAAAACTAGATTGTACAACCGGTGCGTGCCAGTGATAACCTGTGGATCTGAGACGTGGTCTACTGCTGTCCGTATGAGGAAACTCTAAGTCGCCTAGCGAGCTATGCAGATGGCTATGCTCAGCGTTTCTCTGCGTGATACGTTATGAAATATGAAAAACGAGGATATCCGCAGTAGGAACAGAGTATCCGACATAGCCCAAACAGTTAGTATGCTGAAGTGGCAATGAGCCGGCCATATAGCTCGAAGAACCGACAACCGTTGGGTAAGAAAGATTCTGGAGTGGCAGCCTCGTACCGGCAGGTGAAGTGTAGGGCGTCCCCCCACTAGATGGAGTGACGACATGGTAAGACATGCGGGAAGTCAATCGATGCAGGTGGCTTGGGACCGTGCTTTGTGGCATTCTTTGGGGGATGCCCATGATAATGATGACCTACATTTTTTAAGTATTTATAATAGGAAGAATTGAGAAAGGCCTCCTCCAAACTTTTCCATTGTTTGCGGTCGAGTGTTAATCGTCTCGAGTAAGGTCCAACCGTATATTTTATTTTATATTAGTAGCGACCATAAATAATAAAGTAACAATCAAACCTGTTCCAAAAAAATCAGTAATGCAAAATGTCAGTTTTGGAAGATTATTGTAAATCCGCTCTAGGAGTCTAGTTTAATGCACATAGGTACCTATTGCTATTATATTGGAGGCTTAAGCACACCAGTAGATATAAAAAAATAAAATATATTTCTACAGAAATATGAGTAACAATCGAGTACAAAGGCTACCTGATAGTAGGTGCATGCCGTACCCCATAAACAAGTGAGAACTAAAACGGCATACCACGTTAACAGTAAAAAGGGTTACCGATTCTCTACATGCCTTAAGAAACGCAGCGGCATCATGCTGCAAGTTTACGTTGGTTTTTTGTAAGACCGTGCTCAGTCCCTGGTAGAGCCAACCTATTCGTACTGCAGTCATAATAAAGGTAGCTGTAGGTACCGTGACTCTGCCGTTATGTTTATTATAATAAACAAATACAGTCGTGGTGGATAGGTACTCATAAGCGAATAAATGTCCTCCAGAGCGAATTTCGCTCACGGTGGCCAGTCTCAACGGAGACTACAGTCATCTGTGCATATGAAGATTATAATGAACAAGTGTATGCGCAAGCACAGCTGCACTCTTTATTTCCTCGGTCCCTTAGTCCAATGGGACGGCAACCCGACACGACCGGAAAGAAATCAGCTGCAGAACTAACAGCTTTACGTGTTTTTTAAGGCACGTGGGTGATGCACCACCAACTTCCTGACTCCGCGTGGATATTGAGACTATCTTGACAGGAAAACCCGGTATCTGATAAGGTAACGTTGAAAATACTTAGGACTTGAATAACCTCAAGATAACCAATGACAATTTTATGTATTTTATTTTTTGTATTTTTATATTGTATTTTTTTATAGGATGCGGTGACAAACGAGCACACAGTCCACCTGAAGGTAACTGGTTGCTGTGACCCATAGACATCTACATTTATCCTCAATAAAGAATCAAAATGCAGATGCGTTTTTTGATTGCGATTTTCCAGTAAAATGGGTCTCCGGTTCTCTACACTCACCATACGAAACACAGCAATGTCAAGCTGTCATTTTACGCTGGTGTTCTGTGAGTGCGTGGTCCTTCCCCGGTCGAGCCGACCCATTCGTGCTACAACTAAATATACTACTAATATAGCTGCAGCATGGCTCTACCACGTATAAAAACTTGGTATTTATGTACCAATTACGAAAAATACAATGTAGAAAAATGTAGTGAAGATGATTTTGCATGTGTAATAAGTAACCATTTCTTAGATTTTTTAAATTCGCAAATTTCATTAGGTCAGCATAATCGACACTTTATTGCTACACTACTCTGTCTAGAAGAAATGTGGTGGTGGCGACCATGGTAACGGCGGGGCAGGGGGTGCTAAGAATCTCCGGTGGAGGTTCGGTTGCCACCTACGACGACTCGACCTGGCAACGTACAACGCACGCACCCTGAGGACTGACGAGAAGATCGTGGAGCTGGAAGAAGAGATAGACAAGTTGCGCTGGCATATTATAGGATTATCCGAAGTCCGAAGAGAGGGGGAGGACACGGTAATCCTCGAATCCGGCAACTTGCTCTATCACCGGGAGGGCGACCATCTGTCCCAAGGAGGTGTCGGATTTATCGTCCACAAGTCTCTCGTTAACAACGTTGTAAAGATCGGGAGTGTGTCGACGAGGGTTGCGTACCTTATACTCAGAATCACCAAACGGTATTCGCTGAAGGTCATACAGGTTTACGCACCAACCTCGGCACACCCCGATGAGGAGGTGGCGGAAATGTATGAGGATATCTCTAGAGCCATGCATTCCTCCAAAACCCAATATACGGTGTTAATGGGAGACTTCTATGCAAAACTAGGCACAAGAGAGAACGGTGAGCTGAAAGTAGGGAAATTCGGAATAGGGCAACGGAACCCAAGGGGCCAGCAGATGGCCGACTTCATGGAGAAAGAGGGACTCTTTATGATGAACTCTTTCTTCAAGAAGTGGCCCCACAGGAAGTGGACCTGGTCGAGCCCCGACGGTTCGACAAAAAATGAGATTGACTTCATTATGACGACCAGACGACAACTGTTCAGTAATGTCTCAGTGATCGCCAGGGTGAAAACCGGCAGCGATCACCGAATGGTGAGAGGCACACTGAACCTAAATGTTAAGTTGGAGAGGTCTCGTCTGATGAAGTCAACGCTCCGTCCCCCTCGTGCTCTAATCCAAAGTCCCGAAACCTTTCAGCTCGAGTTACAAAACCGTTTTCAGTGCCTAGTAGACTGCAATGAAGTGGACGATATGAATGACAAGCTCGTGGAAACTGTCCATGCGGTCGGAGCTAAGTTCTGCAAGACCCGCCGCAGAAGAACACAAAAACTCTCCGATCACACTCTTAATCTCATGGCTGTTAGACGGGAGATGAGGCTACATTCTTCAACAGATTTGACAGCATACAGGCAACTGAACAGACAGATCTCTAAATGCATGCGGCGAGACTTACGCAACTTCAATACAGCTCGTATTGAGGAAGCGATCGAGCGGAACCAAGGCTCCAAAGTCTTTGCCAGAGATCTGTCTGCCAGAAAGAGCCAACTGTCAAAGCTGAAGACCGAATGTGGCAGCATCGTTTCCGGGGCACCTGAGATTTTGAGTGAGATTGAGAGGTTCTATGGGCAGCTGTACACGTCATCGTTGGAGCCACACGCAAGTGTGAGTAACGATCCAAGAGCGAGTCTTATTCGACACTATTCCGAAGATATCCCGGACGTCAGTCTGAGCGAGATTAGAATGGCTCTCCAGGACCTTAAAAACAGCAAGGCCCCAGGCGAGGATGGAATTACAGCGGAGCTTCTGAAAGCGGGTGGAAGACCGGTACTTGAAGTCCTTCAGAGGCTCTTTAATTCCGTCCTCCATGGTGGCATTACACCGGAGGCGTGGAGCAGAAGTGCGGTGGTCTTGTTCTTCAAGAAAGGTGACAACGCTCTCTTGAAGAACTACAGACCGATTTCCCTTCTGAGCCGCGTCTACGTGCTGTTTTCGAGAGTCATTACGAATCGTCTCGCGCGCAGACTTGACGACTTCCAGCCTCCCGAACAAGCCGGTTTCCGAAAGGGCTTTAGCACCATAGACCACATACATACCCTACGGCAAATTGTTCAGAAGTCCGAAGAGTACAATTTGCCACTATGTCTGGCGTATGTGGACTATGAGAAAGCCTTTGATTCCGTCGAAATTTGGGCGGTGCTGCAGTCCCTTCAGCGGTGCCAAGTTGACTGTCAGTATATCGAAGTGCTGAAGTGTTTGTACAGTAGAGCTACGATGGCTATCCGAGTACAGAACCAGAGTACGAAACCTATCCAATAGCAGATAGGTGTAAGACAGGGTGACGTTATATCCCCGAAACTCTTCACCGCTGCATTGGAAGACGTTTTCAAGCTTCTGGACTGGAAAGGATACGGAATTAACATCAATGGCGAGTACATCACTCACCTTCGATTTGCCGACGATATAGTCCTCATGGCAGAATCGCTGGAGGAACTAAGCACTATGCTCAATGACCTTAATAGTGTCTCCCAACGGATAGGTCTTAAGATGAACATGGACAAAACAAAGATTATGTTTAATGTCCATGTCACACCTATGCCGGTAGTTGTTGGGAGCACTAAGCTCGAAGTTGTTGACGAGTATGTTTACCTGGGACAAATAGTCAGACTAGGTAAGTCCAACTTCCCCCCCGAACGGGTTCCCGCCTTGTCGTGGCGGGGGGGCTTAGTAGCCGTGGCTTGGTCAACCGCGGTGAACGAAGAGGAACCCCTTGGCTGGCCCGAGGTGTAGGGCCGGTCCGAGGTGGCCACTCCGAGTGGGCTTGGGAAGTCCACTTCGGATGTGTGTTGGTGGGCTGCGGTGAGAGGGGTGAGTGCCCCCTCTACCGCTGCAGCCGAGGTGGAGTCGCGGAGGAAGAGGAGTGCTGGTATGGCGATGCGCCACTCGCCCTATCCTCCGCGACTCAGACGGGGCCGCACCGTTAATAGATGCGGTGGTGGTGGGGCTGCAGGGGGAGAGGAGTGTCGGTATTGCGAGGCGCCGCTCTCCCTACCCTCCGCAGCCGAACCTTGGTTGGCGGCGGAGCCATAGACCAGATCCGCCGCTGGGGTCGGGAAAGCGGGCACTACTAAGCGCTAGATTTTCCTGGCCCCATGGCCTCCGCGTATCGGATTCGGGGGGGTCCGATACGCAGGTGGAATTGGAGGCTGTGGAGGGGGGTAGCTGAACACCTCGCTACCCCGTGCAGGAGACGAGGCCCGGACAGACCGGGCCAGCACTAGTGCGGGGCTGCGGAAGAATTTGGATTCCCGCGGCCCCGCGCACACGTGCGAGGAGGTACCGTGGGGTTTTAGCCGGTAGGAGTCCGGCATAACCTTCCGGTTGCCCCCGCAGCCGGAGGTATCCATGAGGATTTCCCCACGTAAAAAAAAAAAAAAAAAGGTAAGTCCAACTTCGACCGAGAGGTCAATCGACGGATTCAACTCGGCTGGGCAGCGTTCGGGAAGCTACGACACATCTTCTCGTCAGAAATACCTCAAAGCCTTAAAACGAAATTGTACAACCAGTGCGTGTTGCCAGTGATGACTTACGGAACTGAGACGTGGTCCTTCACTGCTGGCCGTATAAGGAAGCTCAAGGTCGCTCAGCGAGCTATGGAGAGGGCTATGCTCGGAGTTTCACTGCGTGATAAACTTAGGAATGAGGATATCCGCAGTAGAACCAGAGTAACCGACATAGCCCAACGGATTAGTAAGCTGAAGTGGCAGTGGGCCGGCCATATAGCTCGAAGAACCGACAACCGATGGGGAAGAAAGGTTCTCGAGTGGCAGCCTCGTACCGGTAGGCGAAGTGTAGGGCGTCCCCCCACAAGATGGAGTGACGACCTGGTAAGACATGCAGGAAGTCGATGGATGCAGGTGGCTCAGGACCGTGCTTTGTGGCATTCTTTGGGGGAGGCCTATGTTCAGCAGTGGACTTGTGAAGGGCTGTAATGATGAATGATGATGACTCTGTCTAGAACAAAAAGATAATGACCAGCAATAGGATGATTACTTCAATTAGAAATAAAGATTATACTGTTAACTATTATATCAGTTAATTCTTGTTAGATTTTCCCAACTTCTTCTATAAATGCGATAACAATTATTGTAGTAAGTTTTTTGACGCATTTGAGTTTATATGATAGCACCTGGACGACCGACTCTCACTCGGCGTTGGAAATAAATATGTAAATTTTCTTAGGAGTTAGACATATCTAGATAAACTTAGAAAGTAGTACATTTACTTAAATATAAAATTTAATTTATGTCATTACAACGGTTTCTGACAAATCAACTACACACTTACCTAGTGGTAGAATTGCTCGCGTATTCAAGATCGATATAATGGATTAGGTTTTATAAAACCGTGTAGAAATTTTGGTTAAAAACGTCGTTGTTAAAAAATATGAAGTCAACCGTTTATATTCCGAGTGGAAATCGGTGAAATCAAACCATTCCTAATAAAAAATCTACCTACTACGAGAAATATTTACCTATCGCATCACGAACAGAAAGGAAACTGTATTTTCGTCGTAAAAACTACCCCCGCTTTTCATCCCTTACCCACGTATATAATACAGCCCCTATTTGAAAGGGCTTATCTATAGATTTTGTATGAAGCAGGGAAAGTGACATGCTTCCGTTGAAAGAAATAAAAAAAAACATTTATAATAGTTATTGAGATAAACTAAACCGTAGATTAGATTCACAGAAAATTGTTACGGTATAAACATTAGCCAGTAAAAAAGAAAATATTATGAAGAATATTTGTTGTTTGACAAGACCAAATAAAAACGCTTTTAAAATAAAAATATTTCGTGTTTATGTCACTTTTAATGTATTTAATGTTACAAAAAAGGCATCATTAAAAACTTATTGACCCCATTCACACTTTAATTTCTGGCCGATTTCGCAAATGCCGCACTATAGGATGAAAAAATCTACTACGGCATTAAGTCGAGGCGCGGTCGGGAGGCGCGGCGCCCTCTTCAAGTCGGAACACTTGAACGTCCCCCGCCCCACACTACTGCTCCGCATACTAGTTATGTTTATTTGCATCGGATGTTCTTTCAAACTAGTTTGTAAATAAAACTGCAACTTTCATGGCATATTCCTCTAAATCTCACTTTAAATTTTTTATGCCAAATTTTAAATTATTTTTCTTACTTGAAAGAATGTCGACTAATATAAAATATTAAAAAATAATTAATTAAAATCAAACCCTCCTATTAATCTATCCATGTTCAACAGTGGATTTTTACAGCCAGATAAAGAAGAAGATCCGATATTTAGTGAACAAATTATATTTTGCATAATTATGCTGATGCTAATTAAAACTTTGTTGACGAAATCAAATTTATAAGCTTACTATTCGGACAAAAATACAATGTCAATAAGACTTAGTTTAAATAATAAATAAAAGTAATGTAACAAGATAAGATAATATAATATCTTATGAGTTTATACGTCTATTTAATTGTAATTTTATTAATTTAATGTCAGAAAACCATGAAATAAGAAAGCTGGTAAATTATCAACCAGTAAACTTGAAAAATAAATAAAATACATGTGATTGCATGTGAGTCTAGAGCCTCGAAACCGCATTCGAAATCGAACGCGCAGTAAGAACGTGGGTACTGACAACAAGCGGTCTCTTATAACTTTTCCCTTTTAACCTTTCGTTCCCCTCCCGCCATACCGCGGCCCGGTCACCCGCTCCCTCGGGAGGCGGTCCCCAGGGCCGGCATTGACTCCCCCGCGTACGCCGCCCCGCCTGCCACCACTCAATACCGACACGCCATGCGGACGCCAAAGATTAAGTGGCCAAAAGATTGATGAATGTTGTACCCATAACTTGTCACATTCTTGGGTGTAATTAGTAACAAACTAAACTCTTGATTTGCATTTAATTTTTTTTATATTTTAGAATTTTTTCTTTGACTGTTTCATCTATTTTTGGTTTCGTCTTTTTACCAACAATATAATAAACTATAACTTGAATAAACTTACGCAGATTCATAATGGAATGTACTGCCTAACATTGTTCGAAAGGCGAAAACAACAGAAAAAATATATGTTATTAATAAATATGAATTTGTATTAAAATTGGAATGTAGAGCAATGTCCCACAAAATGGAGTAATGACCTGGAAAGACATGCAGGAAGTTGATGCATGCAAGTCGCTCGGGACCGCATTGTCTAACATGTATTCAACAGAGAATTTATGAATAGCTATAACGATGATGAGGGTGATGATGATATACATATGCAAAAAAACGAAAAATTACAGTTCTTAATACTTGGTCCTATTTCAAGTAATAATAATCATATTAAAACTTGAAAGAGGACCAAACTTAACTACTAGACATCACAATTAATTACGATTATCTATAATGTTAAATAATAACCGAGTGGGGCAGTGTTTGAAAACCGATCCCATTTCATCATATGAGTGTCATAAGAGGCGACTACGAAAAATATTAGTTAAACCTTATTGTTTGCAATAGATGGCGATATAACCATTTTCACTTTAACGTGAACGCCAAACGGAAAATAAGCAGACCAGCGACAGGAATCAGCATTAAAGGTGCGAAACGTATTGCAATTGTCAATGTGCTTGCCAAACGTTTTTTTTATAGGATAGGGTGACAAACGAGCACACAGCCCACCAAATGGTAAGTGATTGCTGTAACCCGTGACATCTACATCTATCCTCAATAAAAAAATCAAACTGAATCAAAAGAATCAAAACGTGACGATTAAGGCAAATCTTCTCTATAATATAATAGAAGAGACCTTTGTGTCGAAGTGGGCTTTCCCCAGGTTAAAAAATAAAAATGAAAGCAAAGAAGTTAAGTAATAAAGCCTGAAATATGTCGCGCACACTTAATCTTTGCGTACATGCGACGGGCCCATAACCGGCCGAGTTTTCGACTTTGTTTTTCCGCATACATCTATAGCGAGCGTTAATATTTCAGTATGTACCAAATTCAAGGGTTAACTGGTCCCCAACTCGAATGACGGTGGAAATAGATGGAAACAATAACAACAATTGTGACGTCGCGCGTTTGCAAATTGTATAAACCCCTTTAACGATATTTATGATATATCTATGTTTCCATATACTTCAAGTAAGTATAACAGTTTACTTAAAATGTAAACTATTTCTAATCTGTGCTTCAAGCTTGAAGGCTAAGACCAGCTAAGACTACATTAGGTTATGTCAAGCACTTAATTAAGTAAGTGCCTAATGATAAGTGTCGACCGCCACCCATGAACAACTGCAACATCATGGCAATTTCGCAGGTGCGAAACCAGGCAGGTGTTACCTGCCTAAAGAAAACCGTATGAATGTCAATGGTGACAGTTACTTTCAATTTTATGATGATAAGGTTATTATGAAAAAAGTGTTTGAAGACTTCAACATTATACCCGATGACCTCATTAATGTCTTCCAACAGGACAATGTTTAACAAAGATAGTAAGGTCATGACTAGCATCAATGTCATATCTATACCGGTAGTTAGTGTTCACTAAAATGACTCTAAAAAAAATTACTTCTGTCAAAGTGATTGACGAATACGTCTATCTGGGGCAAATGTCCTATAACCCCCAACTTCGACTAGAGATAGACCGACGAATCCAACTCAGCTAAGCCTCCTAAATTGGTATATTATTATAGCAAAGTCACATGTGCAATCAAGTTCAACACTCTAAAAACTTTTAAATTGTAGGTACTGTGAGAATAGTTAAAGATATTCATATTTTTTTAAATTTTCAAATTATATCGGTAGACATAAAAATAAATGTCTGTTTGTATGAGTCCCTTAAACATACACCAATACACGAACATAAAAATTTATATTAATTGATGGAATTGATGGATAAAAATGATATTCTGAATTTAAAGAAGAACTTGAAAAGTCACTTTAAGATAGTTATGAAAATAGAAAAAGACCTAAAAGAAAAATAAATGAAAATTTTACCTATTTATTTAAATATATAAAATGTCTGTAAGCCGAAAGGACTGTAGTAGTTTTTCCGATGTGCCGAGCGCTTGGAGGGCATCGCGGGCGACACAGCATCCCGCCGTCGTCATGGCAACGCGATAAAACCTCGCCTTTTCATAGCTCTCCACAAAGTGAGCGCTACATTACAAGATAAACTTACAGTAAATATTTGAATATTATTATAATTTTTCCGGTCCGCTTTGTCTATTTCTCACTTTGTTTAGAAACATCTTCTTCACATTGCTTAGAATAAAAATTCATATATTTTCTAATTTTAACAGAGACATAAATAAGATATATTACACATCGCAAGAAAAGCAAAATCATGGAAATGATAATAAAGTCATCGTAGTGATCTTCGATTCCGACGGGATCCAAGCTCAAAAAAAAGAAATAATAAAAGAAACTGTCACCCACGTCAAGTAATTGTAGCATTAAAGCAATATAATGCACTCATATTTACTTCTCATGTCTGCGGTGATCACGGGATAATCACAATATGCTTAAGAAATCCATTCGATCGTACCGAAACGTCGTCCTTCATTTCTGTCCGTATCAGGATGTTCAAAGTCATTAACGAGGGATGAAGAGCGCTATGCTTGAAATTTTTCTTCGGTATAAAAATCCGTGATCTGTAATCTGCAGAAGAACTAGAGCAACTGACATAGTCCATTTGAATTGGCAATAAGCCGGCTACACAGCTCGAAGAACTGACAACCGGTCGGGAAGAAAGGTTCTCAAGTGGCAACCTCGAGACAACCAACCAACTGGCAAGCGCAGTGATGTTAGACGCCCGACTAGATAAAGTGACGACCTGATGACAATCTAAGGGTTAAGCTGATGTACAGCATTGGGCTTGTGATGGGCTACATAGTGTGAGATCTTTGAAAGAGCTATTAAAATAAAAAACACACTTAACGTACGTACGCTATATATTCACCTTTCGTGATTATCGGTATAATCACGAAAGGTGAATATATAGCTTATTATATAATTAAAATATTTTACTTGTGAGATTCTTAATTTAATTGTTTTGAAACCAGTTACAAACATACGAGATGTTCAATTGCTTAATCTTAAAAGTTTCTTTAGATTACTCGACAAGGTAAGAAATCCAATAGTAGCTCCGCTCTCCCCGTGTGTAGATCTTGACAATATACTTACAGACACTTACACTGGGTAATCGCTCGCGTTATAGAAAGCCACTCGACCACAGAATATTACATGAAATCCTTTTTACTATCTAAAAAATGTCTACGTTTTAGAATTTATACCACCGTATGTGTCACAATTTCTATTTCAGAACAATATATTGGGTTAGCTGGTAGAGAATGCCATATAGCATTAAGCTAGGCGAGCTTAAGCTTAAGCTAGCTTTTGTACTAATATTTGGTGCAATAAAGAATAAATAAATAAATATTCCATCTTATATATATCTATATATACATATATTTTACTACGTTTGTATATTTAACAGTGGTAGAGCCACGCGGCAGCTTTTGCTGTGGCACGGATGGGCCGGCTCGAACCGGGGTGGTACCACGACCTCACAGAAAACCAGCGTGAAGTAGAGATTTACCTCTGCGTTTCGCTTGGTGAGTGCAGGTGGCCGGAGGCCCTTTTTACTGGAAATGAGGCATTCCATCTTAGTCCGCACGGGTGACAACGCATTTACATTTTGATTTGTAATAGAGGATAGATGTAGATGTCTATGGGCCGCAGCAACCACTTACCATCAGGTGGACTGTGTGCTCGTTTGACACCCTTATTCTATAAAAAAAAAAAATATTTACCGTAATGTATTGTTATTACTTGGTCAGTATGATAACGACACATTTTATTATGCTAAGCATTACGAGCGATATGGATCACATACAATAGAGATTTGGAATACTTCATTTTTGCAGTAATAACAACATTATTTACCGTTTCATGATTAATTTTTATGTATGGATGTTCGATCCCCGCCGGCACCAATGAAATTGTTAATTGCAATTTTAAGTGCTGATTTACCACGTGCTCGGCGGTGAAGGAAAACTGTGAGGAAACCTGCATGTCTGACAAAAAAAATATATATTTCGAAGACATGTGAAGTTCGCCAACACGCATTGGGGCAGCGCGGCGGACCTTTCCTTGCCCTAAAACCCTTTCAGAAATGAGAGGAGGCCTGTGCCCAGCAGTGGGATGTGTATATAGGCTGTAACTTTAACTTTAACTTTATGGATACCTACTGCATTAAGTTATGTGCACAAATCAAAAACTATACACATTATCGACATCGGTATTTACCTCGAAAATATCTCGAGGTCGCGGACGTTGCAGCCCTGTCGTACCGCCCTATGATAATACGGCAGAATACGGCAAAATAAACAGTATAACATTGAAATAAAGGTAGGTCATACAACAAAATATTAAAATAGTAAATATTACGCATTGAAACAAAAAAGTAATAAAAAATATCAAAATATTTTTTGGTGAAAAAAAAACCACTCGTATTCAACAGACCCTGTACAAACGTAATTGTTTGTAGAACAAAACAATTTCACTAATTCACAGCGCTATAGAATTTTAGTAACAACTATCTCGAACTAAAGCTGTAGACGACCTCGTAACGCAAAACGCCGCATTCAGCTCGACCTCTTTCGTACACAATCAACATACAAAGACAAGAGGCAACATTACGCGGGCATCACTTCATTGTGGGCACCGTTCTAATTGTAACTACACTCTTGGGCACCATCAGGCGCTCAGCGCTCCGGCGGGTAGGCGTGTGCCACTAATCTTCGACCCCTACATACCGATACGCCGTCTAACACTCGCAATTCCATCTACAACTTACCGTTAATGAAACAGAGTCGAAATTCGATTGTAAACAGAAAATACTATTTGCAAACGTTGCGCGGGTTAACGCACACTATCAACTCATTAAATTGCATCGCCTTTTTAATGAGTCTGAAAGTGAACAAAGGATATTGAACACGATTACATTAAGTACGTAGTTGTAGTGCCGGTGAGGTAAGATGGTTTGTTTTTCTTCAGAGTTTTGTAACGTGTGCGGATAAATGTGCTTGCAATGAATATTGACGTATCAAATAAATTAAACGATTTCCGAAGATTTTCGATTATTATATAAAAAATAAATAACTAGAACAATAGCCCATATACGTTCTACTGCTCAATACTCATAAGATGATTTTAATGCAAGGACTAGTCCTCTTCGTTACCCTATTGCTTGTTGATGGCTTTTTTAAATTTCTTAAACACTTTCTTGAAGATGTTTGCTTACTTGATAGCCGAGCACGTGATAAATAGACGAGAGAGACGAGAGCAGTATTTAAAGTTGCATTTAAAAATGGGGCGGCTATCGAATACGGTTCGAATGTGTACAACTGGGCTGTAGAACATGTTATATACATAATAATCGTTTTATTGCTTCTCCGTTAATTTATTATTACCACTTGTCATGTAATAGCTAACTTTTTTTTAAACTGAAGTGACAAACGAACTTCCAGTTCACCTGATGGTAAGTGGCTATCTGCAACCAACTTCATAGAACAGAGGCTACAAACGCGTTGTCAACTCTGAAGTCTAAGAAAGAATGCCTCACATCCTGTAACTGTACTGACTCTCTACACTACTTAGAACAGAACACAGCCAGTGTACGCGCTACTGCTTGGCGACTTTTACTTCACCTACAGTATGAAAAAACCATAAATGGTTCTCTTACCCCATCATTATATGGAAAAAGTTATTAAACAAGAAATAGTTATTACATCGACTTTATTCATATTGTAGGTTTTGTAGATACATAAAAGAGAATTATAAGCAGACATATGGACTTAATTTAAAAAAACACAATTGTTATTAATTTAAAAAAAATTATCAAGATATCGCACGCAAAGAAAATGTCTTTCAAACATTAGGCTAGCTTAATGTATAATTTATATTTGCGCGTAGGTAAATTTACAAACATGACTAACATGTAGCACGCCTCCCTCATATTTACCGGGTGAATATGCTATAAAGTGATATCACGTGATCGTTTTCGGCCGGGTAATAGTTATAAATTACTCGGGTAGTTTATAAAAGCCGGTTAACCCGAGGTAAGCGGACAAGGAGGATAATTTATTATTGGAAAATTCGCGGGCGCGCATTTTCATATGCGCTATTGATCATTTTACATGCATACTATCGTACAGCTATCGAACAACGAGCTACAATAATTTCAAAAACACAATATAATGTGGGCAATCTTCAGTAAATACATTTATAGTGTTATGTCCCTACCTTTTTCGGGAAAAGGTTTAAAAAGCATTATCACCTGTTATCAATCAGTGCTTTACCATAATCGGCCAGTAGTGACTGAAGACTACTAAACGTTCGCCATAAATTGGACAGTAGGTGGGCAACCTGGGTTCGATTCCGCCGGCATAACTTATAACATAAAAAATAATAAATTTTTTTTAAATTATTTTAAGTGCTTCTTGATGTGCAAAAATTTTTAAAGACCTTGTCCGCTAAATTAAAAAAGTAAGAACGCGAATGTTTCATTCTTGTATTAAAACCTTCGCAGGAATAAGAGCTCATGCTGAACTGTGTTCCATATGTTCTAATTTATACGAATTCTTTCTTTTTATTTTACTATAATAAGACTAATAAAGACGTTATTAGTCTTATTATAGTAAAATAAAAAGTCATATGTTAATAGTAGATTTGATATGATTCAACATAAGTAGAACTCTCCTAGATTAATTTCATTTTTGCCTTCTCATAAATTAGTAAAAGGTAGTTAATATAAGTCAGATATAATAACATATGTAATTTTGCATGCTTGAACAAAGAACAGTCTTGAAAAATACCGTACGAACAATATCTTATACAGGGCTTTTTTAATCCTATTGTTTAACATTAAACTATAAGAAGTCTATGGTTTACACAGAAATTGTGTTCATAGACAAATGTATTTTAAGCTTGAAATATTTCTCATATAAAAGGGGCATGCTTACTGCAAAATATATGTCATACATTCACTTCTATGTCTATTTTACAGACACGTTTATAGTGTACATTTATGAGGTTGTGTATATATTGGCAGTTCAGCTCGAACTGGCAATGGAAAATATAGTTGCACAGCGCGCTATATCATCTTCGCAAGGGGTCCCGCTGAGTTATTATACCAAATGTACATACATGCACTAAAGCATACTCACGTTTACTTAATCTGTGTTGTAAAATGCAACGTGTTTGCTTAAAATACTTAAATATAACTTAAGATGTATATTATATCCGTAGTGGCGGCGGGAATTGAATTCAGGTTGCCTGCATATATTGAAATTTAGGGAGATCGCCCAGTTTCTGAGCTACTAAGTCTAGATATATCTATACTGTATAATATCATTCAACCTGTGGTTATATTGTTATGAAAAAACCGAATAGTACAGTATAGTAGTAATATAGTTGAAAACTAAACGATAAAGATGTATGGATGCCTTTACATAATTGCTATAGTGATTACATATTATAACTGAAACTAACCATCCTTTTTACTGTCTGTACACAATAAATCCTTAAACTTAAAAGGATCGTTGAAACAATAATCATTAATGTCTAGGTGATAGAGCTGTATTTTACTTATAATTCCGTCTGGTTGGTACCACCTTTTTATTTCGTCACCAAATAGCACTGCGCTCACTACTGTGTTCTGATTTGAAGGCTTAGACACTAATTATACAATTACATTAACTACAGGCTATGAGGCTTTGGTACCTGAGTCCTCAGAGGTGACAGCACGCCTATGATCTTCTTTATTTAAAATTGCTGTTGTTGATGGGATGCAATAATCACTTACCATCAACTAGGCTGTTAGTACGTGTGTTTTTTTATAGAATAGGGTGACAAACGAGCACACAGTCTACATTGTGGTAAGTGGTGCTGTGGCCCATAGACATCTACATCTATGCTCAATTAAGAATCAAAATGCAGATGCGTTGTCAGCCTTACAACTAAGATGGAATGCCCCATTTCCATTAAAAAGAGTCTCCGGTTCTCTACACTCACCATATGAAACGCAGCAACATTAAGTTACTATTATTCGTTAATCTAATAATATATAATTAAAAATTAAAAATTTTGTACTGCCGACTTCAATATAAGTTATTAAGAATAACTCAAAAACTATTGGTCTGACCTTGATCAAATTCTCATATGGGACCACACGAGAAGTATCAGCTTTCATATAAAGAAAGAATCATCTAAATCGGTTCACCCAGTACAAAGTTATGAGGTAACACACATAAAAAAAAACATACAGTTGAATTGAGTACCGTCTCCTTTTTGGAAGTCGGCAGAAAAACACGTTATTGTAATCGCGATAGCCAGCAGAAATTTGGAAAAAATATACTGATAAAACATAGGCCATTCTGAGTTGGAGAAATGGTTAAAGCGCCTTAGTTACTCCCCCTATTATAGTCCTTGAAATATAACTTAAATGGTTCTTCTATTAACTCCAGCTCTGAACTTCTAGTATTTTTAATCTGCTTAAACAAAACCCTTAACGAAGATGAGATGATAGATTTACTTAAAATTTAACCACACTGCAAAAAACAAGGTTTATAAAAAATCTAATTCAACCAATTATTGCCGTGACTGTACATCTCCAATTTTATATTCACAGTAACCTCGCACCATATTTATCACTAGGAACTTTTAAGGTTAAACATATTTACGCGTTATTTGCTACTTGGCTGATAAAATTCAATACTTTAACGTTATTAGCGAGCCTGTAGCTTTATTTCAACTTTTCCCCGTTTACAGAATTTTATTTTCTTTATTTAAAGTTGCGTAAGTATTATGGAGTGTATCTTAAGTCTCTACCAGCTTCAAATTACATAACTATGTCATGGTCATGCATTTCATAGAGCTTTCCAAGAGTGCTTCAACAAACACACAACATCAAAAAGCTGAAGACCAATGTGTTTTAAATGGAAAAAAATAAGCCTTGTCGATTCCACTGTTGTTCACAAAAACAAAAGTAGACTTCCTAAAAAGTGAGTGATATATACTCTGTAAACACCAGGAACAAACAAAAGAAATAAAAGCTAGAGATACCAGTTACTCAACATAACAGTCAGTAATTCAATTGTAAGTAAACACTTTAGATAAAATATATAAGAGAAAATATACAAGTTTGCATTTTTTTATTAAACTAAGGCTAAAAACTAAAAAAGTATATACCTGGATAGTATATATAAGTGGATAGATTTAGAGGGAGAACCAAGAAAAGATGAATGGACTGTGTAATCGCGTAGGCAAGGAGTGACTCATGAGATAATGTATGATAGAAGATAATGGAAGAGGAAGACATACTATACCGAACACAAATAACTCAAAATAATGGCAAGAGAAGAAGAAGATGATTGATAATAACCTGTTATTGTATGTTATTATATTTTATTGCATAAAATATATTATATTCTGTTATGGAAACTTTGGTGCACATAACACAACACAGGTAGTACTTTTGCTTCCTTTTACCAGACTGTAGTGATTTTATAGATTTTCTACCATTTGTCGGTCGCCAAGTTCGTCGGTCATTTAAGGGGTGCATCGTCTGCATCTTAGCGGATTTGGATAAAATTTATACACTCCCTTGTATTTTTCTTCTTTTTATAACGCATTTTGCCTTTCTATTTCCAGTGGCATGTATTTTTTTATAGGATAAGGGTGACAAACGAGCGCACTGTCCACCTGCTTGTAAGTAGTTGCTGTGGCCCATAGATATCTATCCTCGATTACGAATCAAAATGCAGATGCGTTGTAACTCGTGAAGTAACTTCTCTACACTCCCCATAGACAACACAGCAGCGTTAAGCTATTTTAGGTTGGTATTCTGTGAGAGCGTGGTCCTTTCCCAGCAGATTTTACGTGGTAGAGCCATGCTGCAGCTATATTAGTAGTATAGTTGTAGCACGAATGGGTCGGCTCGACCGGGGAAGGACCACGCTCTCACAGAAAACCAGCGTAAAATAGCAGCTTAACGCTGCTGTGTTTCGTATGGTGAGTGTAGAAAACCGGAGACCTTTTTACTGGAAAGGAGGCATTCCATCTTAGTCATCACGGGTGACAACGCATCTGCATCTTGAGTCTTTATTGAGGATAGATGTAGATATCTATGGGTTACAATAACCAATTACCATCAGGTGGACTGTGCTCGTTTGTCACCCTATCCTATAAAAAAAAAGTCCGTCCTATTCATGCTACAATTATACAGTTGTATATTGAAATATCAAATATTGTACTTTTCATATTAAAGTCACCGCCTTTAATTGCACTAGCAGTAACCTCTAAGCATATTTGTTATGATATAATATTATTTAACTTAATATATCACAGAATAGTATGTTAGTGAAATTGACCTTGTACTCGAACCTTGGGTTAACAGCTCAGTGAGCAGATTTTATTCGCCTCCCAGCTTCGTGTTATTGTGTATTCGGAATAAAACAAATAATGTTCAGTAAAACATATTTGCACCTATATTTATTTAATGATTATTTTTTCCTTTCTTGCACAAATAAAAAAAAAATTAGGCAAAACGTTAGATCCAAATCGCCGTTTGAAAAGTACATGCCTAAAACCAAAACATAAACGTTATATCGTCGATCCTACCAAACTGCTCTATCAAAATATAACGACGGCGATAAAAACGATAGAAAAGAAAGCAAACGTTACCGATGAATTTCCAAAGATCGTACAATAACCGATTGTGCATCCTTGTCAGTCCTAAGTAGAGATATCTATTTCCTTTCTTTTTCTGGCAGAAGTTTTTCGTTTTATAGGCGAGTCGATAATACTCGGACTACTCGGCAAGATATCAGTGTTAAATATTTTATGATGTCCAGCGTTCAAGAATTTGGTACAACCTTGTTCGCTAAACTCGACAGCACTATTAATGTGTCTACATTTTCGATATATGTACAAATAGGTACATATTTCCAAGACAGCTGTCTACCATTATGCGCCAGCCAACTTCCACAGGCCACCTGTTTTAACGTGTTTCTACTGTAAATATAGTTGTTATTTAGTCTTCATCATATACTATGTAGTTGTCCTTGAATTTCACATGACAAAGATAAAATCGTTTATAATTCGATATGTAAATGTGATGTAAAATAAGAGGCTGATATTAAAAAGGTTTTTAGTTCCAACATACTAAATTTGAATTTTAAACAGAGAGATTTTTTCGTTCTATAATGATTTTGTGCGACCCAATTAACCGAAGATTTTCTCAACTCATTTCTCGTGCGCTCCTTTTGATGAACAAGGCATATATTTTTAATCAGTATTAAGAATTCCAATACAAGTTGTAAAGAAATCTAAACTGCGAATGAAATATAAGTGAAATCAAATTGACCTACTGATTACAGCTCAGTTTTTTTGCCTTATTCGTGTCTTACAAATTGTCTTGGTGAAGTATCATTAATCTTTGGAAACTGCCAGTAAGGCAAACGACCTCTCATTAAGCCTTCCAGCGGCTGCATATTCTATTTAGTAAAATATATGACTAAATATGGGCAGAATTCTACTCAAAAATTGCCTGGATAATTAGATCCTTTTGTAATTATTTGTGCATACACTACACACTTATTAATAACAACAAAAATCAAAATAATAGAATGAATATCGAGCAAAAAAATATAAGATTTTTTCCGCGCAAAAGTGTGCCTGTAACAATGTTAAATATATCGTCCAATCAGTATCCCGGGCAACGAGGAATTAGCGTTTGAAAGTCAACGACGGAGCGACGAATCCTGATCTACCCTTTTATGCGGCGCGGCATAATAAAAAAAGTCTTATTTGAAATTGGAAGACGAATTAAAAAGAAAATGAATTCTGCACTAATTTAAACAGACAGAGTTTCGAGACGATTTTCGGGGATCGAGCAGGACGACTTAATTAATGCATTAAAGTTGTAAAGTCGAGAGGTTGGCACGCAACTGCTAGGTATAATGTTCTTTGTATATTCAAAAGATTGTTATAAGATAGATTGAAAACATAGCATTTTTAATTTTGAAATTTCTTTAATGTTAATGTTGTCAAGAGAATATGACTGTCCACTGTTCGATTTACAAAGTCGGTTTTTGTTTTTAGGGAGATTTCAAAGAGACTCTAATCTACATCTTCCGGTATTATATCGTCGTAGCATTAGACACGAATGTAAGTGCAATAAAATTTAATCCAAATTCAAAATTATGCTAACAAAGTTAACATTAGAATTCGAATCTAGAGCCCACAACTCTATGGCTACGTACACCTACTGCTGCTAGTCATAAGACTAAATATAAAGTTATCAAATCTTAAAGTACTATAAACACAGTTAGGTGTATAACTATTACATATTTTGTTTGATGTATATGGATATAAAAAGTCTCAATTTAGATTTCCGATTCTATCATTCCGAACGCGTTTTGTAACCCCCAAAAAACTAATCACAGATAAGCGTACGGCCTCACGTCCACACATTGATCCTTAGCCATTGGAAAGGTTACGAAGGCACTTCGTCTTCATTCGGGGATCCCTTTAACGAATCGTATCAGTTGTAATGAAAGCTAATTCTTTCATTAACTTGCCACGACAACGGGAAAAATTGTAAGGCAAACGAAAACAAATGCCCTTCGGTCCCCACTAAGAATACTGAAAAAAGAATACGAACTACGTTTATTTGTTTAAAAATGGCTACACAATTATGGAAAAGTTTTTGTACGAGAAATATATATAAAATATAGAAACTTTTTCTTAACCGACGAGCATGTATGCGTAGGTATATTGGTATAAAGGAGCTTATATCCCTTATTATAAGGTAGATGTAAAAAAGATTAAATAAATGAATGAAATAAATAATATGTCTATCCAGCATGCTCAGTATTACCCGTAGACTTAGAATATACTAGCGTATAGACGACATGACAGCCCGAAAATCGTGACTTATTTTCATTTGCCATTGTGTACGTTAGCTTGTGATGTACATTTTACTTACAAAAACTATCGATAAGTGTTTGTCGGTAAAAAGATTTAAAAAAATAGTTAATTGCACGAAATTAAATGACTTCAAAAATTGACTGAATTTTTACCATGATAGTTCTAAAATAATTAAAAAATATTAATATAACATGTTCCTGGGAATAACGTGAACCTACCTGCCTTTTGTTGGATTTTAATCCAAATGTAAAAAATCCCAGGTGACTATATGGATAAACTTAAACAAAACTCCCCAAGAATCAGATTGGAAGGTTGTATTTTCGAGTTATGATTTTTTGAGAAAAATATTTTCTGCCATGGACAGTTTCCCCGGAATTTCTTTTTTAACATATTGTTAATATAAATATGTAGTTACTTAATTAAGTATATGCCTATTTATATTTTATAAAATGTTTTATGGGGAAATAAAAAACGGGGACACGGAGTAAGTAATGGCTACTTAATTTTTCAAATAAGTATTACTTTTGATAATTACAAACATACAAATTAATAATTAAATACATTATAGAAGTTTATTTTAAGATTCGACTTAAATATGAATGTAACTTGTAGGAATCAATTAAATAAGATTGCTCAGTTTAAAGGCCAATACGTTTATGAGGCTTCATCATGCTTCATGTTTATATTCTGTCATCTGTCCTTGAAAAGTATAAAGTAATAATAAAAGTATTATCATTTTAGCTGCATGAATTTTAAAAACATAATGATCTTAACAGAGTAAAGTGCACCAAGTGTCTGAGGATATAGAAGCACTCTCTATTCTCTCAATCTCGGTATGTTAAGAAAATGGTGACTCACTCATGGACTGAACGCGACAAGTGCAACTTAATCTGGCAGATCTATTGATCCGCGCAGCTATTACTTAACCACGAGTTCCTCTTCTCTACGACCAACGCTGATGGCGAGGAACCACGCTATTTAAGCCCTCGGCACAATGTCGTAGGCCACGAAAAAACTATCCTGGCACTTTTTTGATTGATAAACACATACTTAAGAAGGATAATCTCAAGATTTTTTTATCTGTAATGTACTACAGTTTTATAATGTACAAAAATCTATCTCTATTTTTATATAAAGTTTTGAAAGTAAAATGTTTGAAGTCTTATTATTATAACAGTACATATTATACTTAATGGTACAACTAATGTAGAAATGGCTTTTTTGATAAAATTGTTTTTATTCTACTTTTTCTTTTATACTTCTCAACTAAATGTTTACCGCAAATTGTTGAATTTGTCTTTGAATTCCAACCAAACCGTCCAATTAACCATATCCATTTCTTCTAATTATAAAATTCGGAGGAAATCTGTTTGACAAAAGGCAAAATAGAATAGAATAGAATAATTTTGTATTCAATATTGATTATCACATAACACTTATTGAAAGGCATTTTTATTTACCACTGGTTTGGAAAATACCTCTGCCCTGGGAAGAACCAGCAAGAAACCCAGCGGGACTTTTTTTTTCAAACATATTTCACTTAACAATAATTTCGTTTATACAAATTTGAAATGATTTTTCATAGAACCAGCATGGTGGCGATCACCTTATTCCCAGGGGTTATTTTCATTCATGTATTCCTTGATATTATAATAACCCTTTTTGTACGGGTTTTCTTTAATAAAACTTAAACTTGTTTATTGACAAACTTTGAATAGGTTCTGGGATTTTGTTGCAAAAGCGTGTAAATTTCCCCATAAATGAATTACTGATACTGTGGAGTCTAGTAACTGGCATTACAAGCCTTTGCTTGTTCCTAGTGTTTAAAGTATTCACATCCTTATTGTTATTAAAGCTATTTATGTTTTTATGCTCATACATTACATTCTCATATATATATTGCGATGCTAAAGTTAATATATTTATTTCTTTAAATTTTTCTCTGAGGGACTCGTTACAATTTAGGTTATAAATTACCCGCACGGCTTTCTTTTGTAAAACAACTATGGCTTCAATTACATTCGCATTACCCCATAACAAAATTCCGTAAAACATTATGCTATGAAAGTAACTAAAATACAGTAATCTAGCTGTCTCAACATCTGTGAGACTTCTAATCTTTCTTACAGCATATGCTGCAGAACTAAGTCTGCTTGCTAATTTAGATATATGGGGGCCCTATTGAAGTTTCGCGTCTATAGTAATACCAAGAGAAACAGTGGTATCCACAAGACTCAACTCCTCCCCATTTAACAGCACATTGGTATTCGAATGTTTTACATTAGGTATTGTAATTTTAATACATTTTGTCTTATTATTTGCCATTTAAGAGCATATTGTTAGCGTTAAATTAATGTACCAATTTTGATAGAGCATTATTTACATCGTCATAATTAATTAACTGTCGTTTGAGTTTGAAAATTAAAGAGGTATCGTCAGCAAATAATACTCTATCGTGATTGTTCCCTACAAGATAAGGTAAGTCATTAATATAGATTAAAAACAGAAATGGGCCAAGCCCTGAGGAATCAAGCCCTGAGTAACGCCCCTTGATACTACCGATCCGGAGGAACCTTTACCATTGATCACGACTTTTTGAGTTCTGTGACTTAAATGTGAAGTAATAAGTCTAAGCATCAAATTTTTTACACCCTAATGTTGTAGTTTCCTGATTAATGTCTCATGATGAACACAATCGAAAGCCTTGGAAAGATCACAGAAAATACCTAAGGCATCTTGTGAATTCTCCCAGGCACTAAACTATATTTCATAAGCTCAACACCTGCGTCAGACGTCGAGCGAACTTTACTATACTTCATTAAATCAGGAAACACACCAGAATCGATACAAGTATTAAAAATAATAGCAAGATGAGGTGCAATTCAATCTATTATGAACGCAATAACTGTAACGGGAATCCCCCAAAAATCTGCGGTCTTCTTTACATCAATGGTTTTGAAGTATTTTACAATATATTGTGGTAATACTTTTTCAAATCTAAATTCTTTTAAACACGTATTAACATTCTATTTAAGTAATGACTCGGCGACAGTTGGAGAAGTAATCAGTGACTCTATTGTCAAGATAGGAAATCAGTGAAATATTTCTCAAACACCGGTGTGACTTCTTGATTTGATTTAGTCAATTCATTGTTAATTTTTAATTGATAGTTTGAGTTACGAGGTTTGTCTTTACCGGTTTCGCTGTTAATTATACTCCACGTCATTTTAATTTTATTCTTAGCCGTCTTAATTTTGTCGCTAATATGTAACGATTTGGCTGTAGAGCAAAGTCTTTTAAACATTTAAGAATAATTTTTGACATATTCTTTAAAAGCATCGGAAAGATTATTTGATCGTTCATGGTAAAGGTCATATAACCTTCGTCTGCTTTTATGAATTCCTACTGTCGCCCACTCGTTAAATGCCTTGCGACTGTTTCTGGAGAATGTTTTAGAAGTAAATGTTTTTTTTAAATCCATTGCTAATAAGGGTAAATAATTCTCCATAAAAATAGTCTGCATTGTTTTTATAAGAAAGTGATGGAGGGTTTTTTTACTATATTACTTCTAAATCTCTCCAGGCGTTTTGCATTAATAGGAACAAACACAATTTTCTTAATTACCTGTTTTTTGTGCATATAAGGTAATGAAACCAGTTGTCTACAGTGATCTGAACTAAGTTTTTGAATTATTGATTTGTTGATTGGTACAACACCTGTAAAAATATTATCAATACAAGTTGCACTACACCCTGCAATACGTGTAGCTTCAGAGAATAAATTATGAAGATTATAGGATTTCAACAAAGAGCAAAATTTAATACTTTTTTTTATAGGATAAGGGTGACAAACGAGCACACAGTCCACCTGATGGTAAGTGGTTGCTGCGGCCCATAGACATCTACATCTATCCTCTATTACAAATCAAAATGCAGATGCGTTGTCACCCGTGAAGACTAAGATGGAATGCCTCATTTCCAGTAAAAAGAGCCTCCGGCCACCTGCTCTCACCAAGCGAAACGCAGAGGTAAACCTCTACTTCACGTTGGTATTCTGTGAGGTCGTGGTACCACCCCGGTTCGAGCCGGCCCATCCGTGTGACAGCAAAAGCTGCCGCGTGGCTCTACCAGCTGCCGCGTGGCTCTACCCTAATACTGATGGAAGAAGTTTCCAGGAGACTGATATTAAAGTCTCCACACACTACAAGAGATTTATTATGTTTATTAAGCTTAACTAAAACTTCTTCCATAACTTTTTCTAAGGTATCATAATTTGAAAATGGGGGTCTGTAAACACTGACGATAATAAGGTGCTCAAGCTCAACGCATGCCATTTCTACAGTACGCTCAACAGAGAGGCTCACAATGTCCATACGTTTTTACATGATAAGGATTTATTAGCTTATATTAAGGAGCCACTACGTAATTTAGTATCTTCATTGAACGAACTGACAACCTGGTGATTACAGAAATCAAATATGCAATTGTAATCTTTTAACCAATGTTCACTAATACATAAAATATATATACTGTTACTATTTAAAAATAATTCAATTTCTAATTCTTTGCCTAACATACCTTGTAAATTTTTATCTAATAAAATTACATTAATTATAGATTGCAAACCGAGGATTTATTTTCTTGTTGTGTGGGCAAGTCTATTGATTCAATATAAACATTCAAGATAAATATCGACGAGATTAATTTTGATATAGTTGAGTCAATCCCTAGCGTACATGTAAAATATTTTGTATAAAAATGTAATTACCAGATTCATGCAAATTATCAGCAACGTGACTTTTTTCTTTGCAAAATATGAAAATTAACAAAATAATTGAAAAAATTCTATATTTTAAACAGTATATGACATAAAGTATTACCAAAAATAAACGCGTCAAAACATTGACGACGTTTTGAGAATTTACCTGTGAAATGTGCAATTATCAGGATTATTTCTATTAGTAACACCACATTCACTCACAGAACAAGTAACTATTTTGGGAAAAAGTTACTAAAAATAACCATTATTACACTCTAAAACATTACAAAATATCTAGGCGCTTTTTTCTTGCGTGACGACTTGTGCCGACCCATCATTCAAAATCGGTAAGAGTCATGAGACTTGGTATCCTTTTTGGCATAAGGAATTTTCTTCTCCCATGCACACTATGTCGGTCTATACGCCAGTATATTCTAAGTCTATGGTACGGTCTCACTCTCTCTCACTCCCTCACTCTCTTTGTCTACTCTACGCTACTCATTCAAGTCAAAGCTCAGTAGCGCACTGGCTAAGTTTTGGCTGGGGTTGGGGTGCTACGGCAACGCGAGGCAGCGGTTTCAAATCCCATATGGAACAAATGCTTAAATGGCCTACAAATAATTATTCTGTGTCTGGATGTTTTTCAATGTGCACTTTATGTATGTAAAACGCAAATCGACAATAGAGTAGAAATGATAGTGTGCGTGTAACAAAAAAGGCCTTGACCACAGATATCCACTGATAGACTAAAAGAAGCAGATCATAAAAATTTATACATACGAATGCAAAAGAGGATGCGTGTGGACATGTGTACGTTGACTTTTTGACGGTGGACAAGTGCAAATATACTATAACTCATGATGAGTGGCTACCGTAAGCTCATACATATATACTGCATTAATCCTGAATGTCGTAACCTACAGGTAGTATATATATATATATATATATATATATATATATATATATATATATATATATAATGCGCTGTTGCTCTTAGAGATGAAAAATAGAATTTCGTTAGCAGAACTTGAAATATGTATAGGTATTATGTTTTCTTATCATTGTTTTTGCAACCAACAAAATAAATGAACCTAATATCTAAACATAAAATTGTTTTTTCTTTAATACTATTTGATTATATTCTGTTCTACGACTCTGCGTGGCTGTATTATATCTCATTTATCAAACGTATAAATCGAAATCCGATCTGACAAGGCGTTAATGGGTAGCTCAATGCAATTTTAACAACCCCTATCGAAGTGACTTACTAACTGAATTTATTTTTTGTGAGTTTCCTAACTCGCATTTGTTACGATGCATTTTCTTGCTTTACTACTATTTCTTGTCTTAAACCTTCATATCCGATGTATTTTTCAAGATTTTTCACAAGAATGAATCAAATTAATGTACTAAGATTGTTTTATACCCTTTTTATTGCCAATATATTCCTAAATTCTTATAGACTAGATCCCAAACTATGCTTTATAAAAATATTTTGAATGTTGGATATTCAAGAAGCAATAAATGGAAACGTATCGTCTATTTTAATGATATTTAAAAGAATAATGCATTGATCAAATGTCGGAGAAGACCTAAGTACGCCGTTAAAGAAGTGAAAAACATGAAACATTCTAGACACAAAAACTAAATAATATTATTATCAAATCCGTTTTTCTTAGGTATCGGCACCAGCTGGTTTATAAACCCGAGGCTCACATTTCAGTAAAAGAAAACTAAACTTCGTTTATCTTTCATTCATTTACAGCCCATCAAAAGTTTACTTCTGAACATAGGCCTCTTATATAGTGAGGCCCTACTCATTGGTTTGCCATAGCTACCACGCTTGGATTCGCTACCGCGGTAATTTCTATTGAAATTTTATTAGAAAAATGTAACCATTTCCTGTTTCTCTTTCTTTCTGTCACCTCTTACGACACCCGCGGGATAATATGGGGTTCTATTACACCGCAACTACTAGGCTACGTTCACACTAAAAGCATGATAAAAGCTATATAATCATATTTCATATACGTGACGGTGACAAATTAGGACACAGTTAAAAGGATGCAGTTGTCATTGATTAAGAATCAAAATGCAGAGACGTCACCTCTGAGGACTAAGGTTGAATGCCTTGTTTCCGTTGCCAGTTAAAACGTTCTCCAGTTTTTGTCTCACTCACTCACTTACAATACGAAACACAGCAGCATTATGCTGCTTTTTCATGCTAATATTCTGTGCGATCCTGTTCCGTCCCCGGTCAAACCGACCCAGTATAAATTATAGCACTTGTTTGCTCAGTATAATACAAATTATGAACTTGTAAAATTTTAAACTGTAAATTGAAGAAAGCTGTGTGTGTGAGTGAGTGCATGTCAAGAAGTTGAGTTTGGTTTCGGCATCACTTGAAATGAATGCAGCGCTCCGTCTTTTTTTTTTGTTGGTCTGAGATTATAATTTATAATTTTACGTTTTACAATTTAAGTTTTCATTTGTTAATAAATTAATTTGGAAGATTCTTCCTTCGAAACAATGTCGATTTTCTCAAAAATACAGTATACGAATGTTTTATACATACTATTATTACTCTGTACGACAAGTGACACTATCAATATAAAGCGAAAATTGGATTTACAGCTGACAATTGAAGAAGGCGCTTCCATCAATGCCGACCCCTACGATATGTTTACCGAAATACACTTTAAAAGCACTTTCTATTCTCATCTACGCCATTTTCAGTCTGAGCTCAAACGATTCAAGACTTTAAATTCGAGAAGTATAAGTATCAATTGATATAATCTTAAACTGTTTGTTTGTGGTGATTACAATATTGGGAATAAAGAGAGCACTATACTCGTATGTAGACAATTATTATATATCCTACTTACTACAATTATTTACTACTACAATTATTTCATATTTTATTAGCAATTCGAACAATATGAGACAAATTATTAAAAGCATTTTATGCACTTTGTAAGCACTCTGATAATACATATGTAAACTTTGATTTGACTAGTAAAAATATTACAACTAGCTCGACACCAGTCAATGAGTTAAGATATTATAATTTGTGCATAAGTTTACATAAGTAAGCAAAACAAACAAACTGCGCAAATGCAATTTACAAAGCAGGCAATCAAGAGAGCTAGCCACATTGTTGTACAGTCGCCGTCAAAGAGCCAAAGGAAGGAGCTCAGTGTTGCTTAATAATTAATTGGCGCTTAAACGCGCTGACGTCTTGCATGAACTCCACAGGGGGACTTACTGCTCCTATGCATATGCTCCTTAAGTGGGGATAAGTGTGCGCTCGCTTCGGAATTTAGAAATTGATTTAGCTGAATTGTAAACAAATTATATTCTGTAATGTTCAGCAAACATAAACCAGGAGAAACTTTGATTCAGGAGTTAGTAGTGTTGCAATTATTGTTAAAATAATGATTTGTAGTAGATTTTGAAACGGAAAATTGATAGGATTTCATGTATTAAGTGTCTGCGTATGTGAATTATTAGTGGAAACGATGGAACAAGTGTTCTGATGGTGATATGAATTTCAACATAATGTGTATGCTTAGGTAACTTGAGATCCGATCGTCATAGATCGGCTAGCAGAAGCCGTCAAACGCTCCCAAAAACTACGCAATGTGACGCATTAACATTTTGTTGCAAGTTTTTAAACAAATTATTATAAAGGATATTTTCATAATACTTGACACTAACTAATATTTTTAAGCTGATATGACAATAGGCCAACCATATAGCTCGAAGAACTGACAACCGATGAGGAAGAAAGGCTCTCGAGTGGAAAATTCGTACCGGTAATCGAAGTATAGGACGGCCCCGCGCTAGATGGAATATCGATGTGGCCTATGTTCAACAGTGGACTTGGGCTGTAATGAATGAATGAATAAATGACTTGAAACTGGCAAAAGTAAAACCGTACAAATCAATTTCCAAAGAAACTGATATTTGCTGCGGTCTCAAACCAACTAAGAAGGAAATACGAAGCGATTTGTTTTGCTTACTTATGTAAACTTATGCACAAATTATAATATAACTCATACTACAATTTACTGTCATGATTATTTTTTTATTCAGTTATTTAATGACTATTTAACTGATTATCATCACTTAAAATCGTAACAACCCTACTACTTAACACAAGTCTATTCCAAATATCGCAACAGGTGCAATCCTCGCTTATCCTTAAATTATCTTTATGTTAAGCAATGTAATACTTAATTTTGCACATAAGTGGTTTTGTTAATTTCAGATTATTCTTTCTGAAGCCTCGGGTCAACTAAGAAAGAAATATGAAGCGCTGTTTACATTTCAAGTGATTCCAAAACCATGCTCGACTTCTTGACACGCAATCAAGCACAAATTCCTTTTCCTTTTTTAAATTTAAAATGAAATTTTCATTTTAACTAAAAACAAAAATATTAATAGAAATTTCGTCCACCTCATAACATAAAAATCAATTAACTGTATGTTATAGGAGTTAATATTAAATTCAAGAATAAAAAAAACGTAATCAATCAGAGTAAAAGGTATGATTCAATCTTCAAATCTTGAACGCTAATTGAATACCGCACTCGTATTAATTGAACATAAGTGATGCTCTGGTTTTGCCCAAAAAGGTTTCGTGATATTGTAATAGTTTAATGACGAATCTGAGGAATAATAAAAGTAGTATTATATTTGGATATGATATTTAAAACTGAAGAAAAGGAGAGCATTAACTTTTATACCCCGAGTGTATACTGTATCAAAAATATATGTTTTAATGAAATTACAATACAACTAAATTATAATAAAAAAGTAAAAGTACCTAACAAACTTGCATGTGAGAACAGTCTGTTTCACCTGAGGATGCCTCGTGAAGAGGCGAAACACCTGTCGTATTATCGTCGGTGATGTGTCTTTCCTAGTGTAGTGGTGTGGGGAGTAGTGGAGCTGGGAATAGTGGTGATGGGAATAGTGCACGCAATTGATGGAGGGCGGGAGGTGCTCTTCAAAGTGGGTAAGACACGTCATTCTGTTTCATTAAGCGTATATATATATATCAGACTTTGCCCACTAAAAATACATACCGTATCCATTTTTAATTATAGTCAGTACAACTATAACGATTATTTGCTTACCCGGCCACGAACTCACGCGATGTCATCATAAAAGCAACAATTAACGTTATTTTGTTTTACTACAAACAGCTAAATGTTGTCTTCAAAGAAGATGTCTGACATTATCCAAGTTTATATTTATTTTATGGAACCACATTAATAGACCACTTTAAATTACGCTTTTAAAGAATATCGTAAATCTCAACTCATTAGTTCGTGTGAGAAAAAATTACGGACTATATCTGATAATGGCCTATATATCATCAGATATTGTTCGTAAAATAAGAAAGAGATCTCCTTGCTCTTGCAATATTATTTAAATTTCGGCAATATAACCGCAGCTAAAATTCCCGGCGAACAAAGCAAAGAGGGCGGATGATAAAACCTCGTCACTAATTAAATGGGACCGAGTCGTCCTCTTAATAGATTTGCCGCTAATTTGAAGTAATATCAAACGTCGAATTGAAATTAATTTAGAAATTTAATTCAAATTATTTACAAGACTTTAATAACATTTTACATAACATTTTGTTACGTGGTAGAGCCGTGCAGCAGCTATATTAGCAGTATAGTTGTAGCACAAATGGGTCGGCTCGACCGGGGAGGGACCACGCTCTCACAGAAAACCAGTGTAAAATAGCAGCTTAACGCTGCTGTGTTTCGTATAGTGAGTGTAGAGAACCGGAGACCCATTTTACTGGAAAGGAGGCATTCCATCTTAGTCCTCACGGGTGACGACGCATCTGCATTTTGATTCTTTATTGAGGACAAATCTGGATGTCTTTGGGTCACAGCAACCACTTACCGTCAGATGGACTATGTGCTCGTTTGTCACCCTATCCTATAAAAAAAATCTTTATTGATATTTCTAGAAAAAATAATCATAACACGTTGATTAGAATTGTTTGTAAAATGCCACTTTGTGTCTCTGACTTTTTGTGAATTATTTTATAAATTTATAAAACTAATATATGTACCACAAAACCGCTTCATAGATTAGAGCCAGCATCGGGATCGGACTAGTTGCAATTCATCATTATTATTCCAGACAATTTATCAAGCGGTTGGCTCGCTTCGCTCGACCGGATCGCACATTCTAACGAGATGGTGAATTTTCACCGAATAATTTCCAGAACCGACGAATCACGTATTGGAATCGGGGATGAGGTTGAAATTGAGATAGAAGACCTGTACATGGCGGGGGATAAAAGTAGCTCCAAAGATGAGGAAGAGTAGATAAGAATAAAATGGTTAAGTATGTTAGCGGACAGCTAATCAGTTTATTTTTATTGAATACTAATTAGCACGAACAATTAATAAGCTACTGCCAATAATTGACTTCAATGCCTACAATCTTCTTTATTAGTACATTAAATCAAAACATATAGGTATAACATATAACAAAGCTAAAATACCTAAATTCAACCATATATATATTCGTAGAACATTTTTATTCCGATTGAACCTCTACTGGAGTCGAAGGGTCGATACGATTACCGAAGTTCATTATTGCAGCTCTATCATATTTCAATTTACGATCGTCACCCGGACTTATCGACTAGAAAAATCAGGGGGCACTGGTGTAGGCCGCTATAAATCAAAAATTGGATGTCTCATTACGGCGCTCTTCTGATTTATTTTACATGGTATGAATATATGAAACCAAATTTTGCTATAAATTTTCATTTAATATGCTTTAATAATATTTCTTGAAAATTAAAAAGATTGGATAAAATTCATAAAGTCGAAACTTAGCTGCTTACATTACACAGAAATTTTAAGCTGAGCTGTGGCATTAGATAAGTCGCCGGCAAGAAAATTCTTGGTCGGAGGGAATATGAAAATGGCCCTAGTTGTTAAGTCTTGTACAGTTTCTGGCGCTATCTTATGGATAAGAAGCCTAATCACTAGTCGTCGTGTCTGTATCGAGCCGTACGGAGCGCGCTTCTTTCCCCAGGGTACACTTTCGGTACCAGTTTTCTTTTTGGTGTACATTTTGTTGTAAGTGTGCCGAATTCTTTTGTTACGTTTTATTTTCTTACTGATATGCGTGATTTTTATATACACGCATATATATATTTTATATGCACGTATAAAAATAGATATACTTTAAATATTTACATTAATTTGAAAAGAGTATCTATATAAAAGTAATTTTGTATTATTCTTATTTAAAGACCTCACAGAGCTATTAATAAAGAGACTTAAAGTTAAAGAAACTTTCCCTGCTTAAGCACAAACCGGCCCGTTCGGAAGTCGCGCACCAACAAACTTGTATTTCAAACTATTTGTTACGTAAATTAATAATAATGGCTTAGTTACTTTATTTAAAACGGAATATCATAAAATAATTTTAAAAAAGGAACGCATATAAATGAAAGAAATATTTTTTTGATAGCAAACAGAAATTAGTGAATAATATGAAAATATTGAGCTAACATAATTGCTCGGTTTCTAATAAACTTTAAGTTTAGTCAATATTTTTACCCATAGAAATTAGGTAAGCGTTCGAAAAAAAAGGTAATAGACAAATCAGCCGCTCAGAAACGAATTTATTTGGCGAAAAGGAAAGAGGCGCACGGCGCGGCGCCGCGGCGTATCTAATGAGATAATATAATAGCCGAGATTCTCCCGTACCACTGCTCGCGGGCCCGAAAATTACCGGAAAACTGCAGCCAAGAAAACCTCGGTTTTAGAATATAATGTTCGCTTAATGCAAAGTTACAGTCGAGTTTATCAAATTAGTTTTTCATTAGTGTTAATGAAAATCACAATAATACTAAATAAAGAACTATATAAAATTTAAATATTGAATACAAACAAAGAAAAAAGTAGAAATTAATGCGATTGTCATTGGAATAGTGTGTGTGATACTCGTGGCAGATTTTTGACTACGACAACAACTTAAATATATAATAATAGCACTATTTTAACTGCGCTATTTATATATTATTATAAGGTAAGTAAGGACGCTGTATCAGACTCACAGATAACCACAACACAATAAAAAAAAATATCAATTTTAGGTTCGCACAACGTTTCACTTCATCTGGGATTCCGACCCAGAGCCTGCTACAGTGTAACTGGGTAATCTGACCGAACACCAAAACCGTTAACTTGGGACGACTTATGAAGAAATCTTTTTGCAAGATTTGATAATACACGTACCCTAGATAATGATTATTATATAATTTTGACAAATGTGACACTTAGGAGATGAACAATGATAAATTCGAAATACATCATCATTATCACCATCATTATATCCCTTCATAAGTCCACGTACCATAGACCTCATCCAAGGAACGCGAATAATTTTAATGTTTGAATGTGGATAGTATTAATAAATTACAAATGCTGTAATGAACAATCCATAATTTAATTGTATCAGGAAATAGTTACTATCAGAATACGCTTATCAAACAGTGAGTATAAGAGGGTCATATCGAATTGGGAATCGATTTTGTCGCACCCGAAATAGGGTGTAAAGATCCCATTGTAATTTAGATGTCGCCCATATGTCGAGTAAGCTCGCACTTTTTGCTTCACTGTTATTTATCTTGGAGGACTACTATATCACTCTACTCAGTTAATTTATTTAGTAACTATATTTTTATTTTGTTATTAAAAAGATCAAAACAGAAAGACTTAAACGAAAAATACTTACGAAAAATACTCAAAAAATGGGACAACACCAGAACGATGAACACCAGATGACGATTAACTATGATGTTAGTATAAAAACCTACTCTGTATTAGGGTATTTAAAACTTTTTGATTAACAATATATTTGCACCATATTCGCCACGTGGTGGCTACATAAGAAAAACCATCACCCCATTTTATCGCATGGATCTCATCAAAGTCAAATGTAAGAAACGGCAAAAAAATTATGGCTTCCATTTTTTTTCTAAAAACGTTACCTTCACACTAAGATTTTCTCCTCTATCGTGGAGGCTATGTTTGAGGACTTTAATACTATTGTAAAAAGTTGAATTCTAATCGCCATTCGAGTGACTGGACATCATGAACCATGTAATACTTACCGTGAGAATTAATGGGGTTAGTTAGATTTAGCATTGCAAGTTCTTTTTTTTATAGCAATACTGGAGTCTTATTTTTTCACACTTTTTGTAATTATTAGATTTTTAACAATATTGGCTATTCCCGTTCTAAGACATATTCCGAGCCTTCCTTAATTTACAATATAAACCTCTATGTATCTATATATAATATAGATAATAAGTATATATATCCTTTACTGAAATGCATCGAGGGTACAATTAAATAAATCAGAAGTCAATAATCATACTACGAGCCTAACCAAGCAAACATAATTTTAAGTAACCAGCGTTTAATCCGTTAATAGGAATACCAGTCACAATATGTTAAACACAACAATATAGTTTATTAAAAGTGACTTCGACCCCTCGACCAACAATATCGTTTTAAATTCAAGCACGACAAAACATCTTAATCATTACGGTTCATAAAACCCTTAAGTGATTGCGTAAAGGGGATGGATTGCGTGAGTACGAATTGATTTCGAAAGTCCATCTTTTAAAGCATTTGTCCCCCTATAAAATAATGAAGATGTAATTCCATCAATGTATGAATAGGAATAAGTGAAGAAGGGCCTAAAATAATTTGTTTCATTAGTTACATTGTATTATTAACCACGTTTGCAAAATTACTATATGATTAAAAGTTTTAAAATAATTACAAACTTTACGTGGTAGGGCCACACTACAGCTTCGTTATGGTTGTAGCGTGAATGGGTCAACTCGACCCGAGAAGGACTACGCTCTCACAGAATACCAAGTAAAGTAGCAGCTTAATGTTGCTATGTTTCGTATGCTGAGTGTAGAGAACCGGGGACTATTTTTCCTGTAAACCAGGCATGCCATCTTAGTCCTCAGGGCTGTCAATGCATCTGCATTTTGATTCTTAATTGAGTATTAATTTAGATGTCTATGAACCAAAGTATCCACTTACAATCAGGTGTTTGTCATTCTTATTCTATAAAAAAATGGACTGTGTGCTCGTTTGTCACCCTTACTCTATAAAATACGAAGAAAAAAATCCTTTTTAGTTTATTTTAAATCTTGTCCCTACCTCTATCGTCTATCTCTGTGAAATATTTAGACTGAAAACTTAGAACTGCCTCAAAGGTGTGAAAACTTCTGTGAAAAATCTTGCTATTATGGCGAGCCTCATATCTTACAATGGACTGAAAACTTGCTAACAAATAAAAAGAAGAAGGAGTAAGAGATAATAATAATAATAAATTTAATAATAAATTTATTAGAACTCAAATAAATGTTACACTTGTTCCGATTGAGACCTAGCTCCTGAACTAGGGATCCTGTATGCAGGAGCTAGTCCCTTCCATACATTATGCACAAACAATATTAATATTAATTATAAATTTCATAATTTTCAAGAAGGATGAGATGGTATTATACGTCATTCGAAGAGTGCATTAGATCTTCAGTCTAAGTAATAATAAAATATTAGGTTAATATTTTATTATTACTTTTTAACTAATTAATGACGACTCCGTGGCGCAGTGGCTTAGCAATGAGTTGCTGCGCTGGGGGGCGCGGGTACGAATCCCGCACGGAGCAAGTATTTGTATGACCTACAAATAATTGTCCCGGGTCTGGATGTTTGTCCTTGTGCAATTTGTGTTTGTAAACTGCCTCCGCGATACAGGAGAAAATCCTAGTAGTAACGTTTTTTAAAAAAAGAAAAGAAAAGAAAAAGAATGAATTGTCAAAATATTTAAGTCTACCAGACCGTTTTGTAACAATACATCGGAATATCCTCTAGAAAACTCTCTCTACTCTCCAAATGGGGCCCGTGAATGTCAACGCTTTTATTTTTTAATTTTATTTTGAAAACGAAGTTAAACTTGAAAAAATTACTTCCAAATAACTTAAGTAAATTTAATGATAATAACAGGCTGTTTGTATTTATTATTCGTATAAAATATCTAGATATGTTTTTTCGTTTGTAGTTGGAAAGTTGACGCATTTTAACGCAATTTCACGGGCTCGCTTAGCAAAACAACAGTTAAACAGAGCTAGAATATTGAAACCAGTGTGAATAAATTCGAAAAATTTCCATAGTTGAAACACAGCATCGCATAAGTTAATAGTAGAGCTGGCCGCGGGCGCGCGGGCAGAGATAATGAAATTGTGTACAGGAGCGCAACGAGCCGCGAGCTTGTCTCGGGCAAAAATCCACTTAACAAATTGCTGCTGATTCGAAGGGTTCTGGATTGTTGGCTGCTTTTACCGTAGCCTCGTTGCAACCGTGTTATCGATACACAAAGCTTTCTCTCGCCTGTTATTGTGTATATTTCAAGATTAGAACTTGTGATAAGATTATAGCTAACATGACTGTCAATTAATTAAGTAGAACTAAGATATAATTAGATAAAGTGACGACCTGGTAAGACATGCAAGAAGTCGATGGATGCAGATGGCTCGAGACTGTGTTTAATGGCACACCTTGAGGGAGGCCTGTGCTTAACAATGGACTCCAATTATAGTATTGAAATTAGGTGATATTATAATTTTTATAAATTAGTCTTGTGCAACTTTTACGCAGGAGACTTGTGTGTTGATCAACATGCCCTTCAGATAAATTAATTTCGAATGGTTGATTTTTGAAGTGATAACTTCTTCAGACGTGTTGTACGATTTTTGATAGGGGAAAAATTAATGAAAATAAAAAAAAATTGTTTCACGAGCATAGCTTGTAGTATAACGGCCTGTGTACATACACTTATACCATTGAGCTTTCACTTATGTTGGCCGTCCTTATAACTGCCTCGGTTTTTTTTTTAATTGCACTCGTGTCTTCATATTGATAGTAATCATACATTATGTGATAGCTTGATTATTCTGCCACGCTCAAAGGCGACTATAGTAAATCCAAAAAGGATCTCATTGCATCGAATAGACGGTAGTAAAACTATGTCATGTACACCAGATCGTTTTTTTATAGGATAGGGTGACAAACGAGCACACAGTCCACCTGATGGTAAATGGTTGCTGTGGCTCATAGACATCTACATTTATCCTCGTTTGCAAATCAAAATGCAGATGCGTTGTCACCAGCGAGGACTAAGATGGAATGCCTCTTTTCCAGTAAAAAGGGTCTCCGGTTCTCTACACTCACCATACGAAACACAGCAGTGTTAAGCTGCTATTTTACGCTGGTATTCTGTAAGAGCGTGGTCCTTCCCCGGTCGAGCCGACCCATTCGTGCTACAACTATACTACTAATATAGCTGCAGCATGGCTCTACCACGTTGGAAAATCGTACAAATACCCGGACACACGACGAGCAGCAAAGATGTAAAACTGTTATTGCAATCGCCAATCCGACAGCCAAGCAGGCAAACCACTATAAGAAAGGCCCATATCAGGCTAATAAAAAAAATATTCTTTAGGTTTTCTGGTAGCCGGCGCATCGCTCCCACAGAAGAAATAATTGTCGACATATCGTTTTAAATTTGGAACAGTTATATTGTTTAATTAGAAATAATAATAAATTCATTGAAATTGAATGATCTATTACTTTAAAATAAAATTTTCGGTACGATACGCGCGCCACCTACCGTTAGTTAATTGTACTACTTCTATAACCTTGCGCAACTGCAAGCAATATGTTGATAAAGTTTTACCGCAATCTGATGAACGGTATGGCAGCGCATACAATATAAACTAACAAACATTAATTTTTATAATATATTAGATTATCTTTTATTTTACAATGATTTACATTATTACGATTATATAACTATCTTTAAACAATATTTCGTAATAAACTTTACATCATCAGAGCCGGCACATTGTAATAGTTTGCATGTGAACCTTAACAATTACCACTAAGCATATTAAATTAAGCACCTACAAAATGTCCGGAGCCACAGCGACGATCCATTTGCTAAATAAACCATTATGGCGAACTCATATAATAATTAAATCATCAACGAAAAAGGCTATCACTCCTCAGGCAACGACACTGTACAAAAAATATAAAAAGACAAATTGTGAAACGCGGGGGTAATGAATTCGGCGCCGGCGTTTTGCACGCAATTGCACAATTTCAATTATCGCATTACGAGTGACTCTTATGTGAGTGATACGTGGGCGAGGCTCTACGCCTGATGGATTTTTTGTTGTCCAGCCTTTTTTTCATATTAAAAAGTTTATTTTGATTTATTTTTAATTTTTATTAAATACTATACTCCACACTAGTTATAGCACTATTTTCTTATCATAAAAGCATTTTATACAGTACATACATTGCACATAGATAAACATATAAACCTGGAGCAATTCTTTGCAAGCCAAAGGGTTTTTGTTATACTTAAAATACTAAAATACCTGTTCAAATTAGATACTCAATGAGGGCTAATAATCTTCCACTCACCAGATGTCGCTAGTTGTGACTGAGGTAAAGTTTTTGTTACACAGTGTCAGTTAATTCAGAAATTAGTTTTAAATAATAGTTTATCATTATCTAAAGTATTATATTAATACACAACACAATGCGTCAGTGGTTTGATTTTAAATTTTTTGCACATTATAACTCTTTTTTTTAAGTCATCTTTTAGTTATATTTATAGTTTGGTTTATTAATTTCTAATGTAATTAATATAAAATATAACTAATAATACAGAAAGAAACCTTAAAGATTACATTTTCCTAAGAAATTATCGTCCCCGCTATGAAATCTGTCAAATATCGTGGATGCCCTCATTGATAAGAAGATCACGAAAACATGTACTCGAATAATTTAAAGAATTCTAAAAATATCTTACCGTCCCGTCCGTTACATTTTGAAATTGACTTATACCTACCTACAAATTGGGGAACAACCTGTTTGTAAGTTATCAATATATGTATTAAATGTTAATCCAAACTGGTTAAAGCGTTACAAGCGCGGGTCAACAGATTCTTTGAATCCAAATCAAAAATAGACCTAAGTTAAGTAAAGTTTCATTCCATCCATTCTATTACAGTCTATAAAATTCCACTGAACATCGGCCTCCCTCTGAGATTGCCTCATGGGGGGATTATACCATAGTTGCCACGCTTGGCAAGCGGGTTGGCAACCGCAGATTTTTTACTATTTTGACTTAGTATCAGGAAGATACTGCTGCTCATCTCCTGTTTCATTTTTCCTCTGTCGCATCTTACGACACCCTCGTGACGATTTGGGGTGGTAGATATACTTACACCGCCAATACACGGTTAAGTGTTAAGTTGGTAAAGTTAGTTTAACTTTATAAGTTAAGGTCAATAATGAAGTAATAGGCTGATATTAATAAAATATATATTTATGTATAAAAAGGCACATTTAAAGTTTTATTATCTTAAGTATATCACGGCTCCGTGGCGCAGTGACTTAGCAATGAGTTGCAGCCCTAAGGGCCGTGGGTTTGAATCCCGTACGGGACAAATATTTGTATGGCCTACAGATAATATTGTTCCAGGTCCTTGTGAAATTCATGTACATAAACTGCCCCCACGATACAGTAGAAAATCCTAGTGTGGAGGTAACGTTTGTTATAAAAAAAAAATATCTAAAAATATAGCTTAAGTAATCCCCAAATATTTCACACGGATTGATTGTAAGCAATTTTTAAACATATCATATGAATTTAATAAAATTGTTAAACAGGATCGATATGTTACGATTATAAATATTCATCAGCAATTTCGATTATTTTTTTACAATGGATTTCAATGGCGGATTCCATCACACTTGCGAGCAAAGCTTAATTAAGATACATCAAACGTTGGAAAATCACAAGTTTACACAATATCCAGGATCAACTTTATGCTCTGTCGAAAAGCAAAGGAAAGTTCACGTACAAAGGCCGTCATTTATTTTATTTTTTGTTTTCCAGGTACAAAAAATTTGAATCGAGCGAATTACAAAACCTACGTACGAATAGACAGGGTTGTCAAATACTGAGGTATTATATTAATTGTAGTCGTTATTGTTATCAACTCTTTTAAGTCCATTACTGGAGCCGTGGTAGCTCAGATGGTTAGCGCTCGCTGTAAGCTTCACAGTACCCGAGCAACCTGGGTTCGAACCCCGCCGGCACCAATGAAATTGTTAATTGCAATTTTAAGTGCTGATTTACCACGTGCTCGGCGGTGAAGGAAAACATCGTGAGGAAACCTACATGTCTGAGAAATAAGAAAAAAAATATTTCGAAGACATGTGAAGTTCGCCAACACGCAATGGGGCAGCGCGGCGGACATTTCCTTGCCCTAAAACCCTCTCAGAAATGAGAGGAGGCCTGTGCCCAGCAGTGAGTGGGACATAAATAGGCTGCAACTTTTACTGGACATAAGTTCTTCCAATAACGCGCCAACTAACATGTATTTTTGAGAGGCTGAGCTTGGAAATTAGAAAGGCCGATGTATAAACCTCGCTCTAGTCATAGCTATTTTCCGACATCAGTTTTTTTAAAGGGATAAGGGTGACAAGCGAGCACACAGTCAACCTGGTGGTAAGTGGTTGCTGTGACCCATAGGCATCTATACCTATCCCCGTTTGCGAATCAAAATGCAGATGCGTTGTCGGCCGTGAGGACCAAGATGGAATACCTCTTTTCCAGTAAAAAGGGTCTCCATACGAAACACAGCAGCATTAAGCTGTTATTTTACGCTGATATTCCGTGAGAGTGGGGTCCCTCTCCGATGAAGCCGACCCATTCGTGCTACAACTATACAATTAATATAGCTGCAACATAGCTCTAACACGTAAAATACGCACGTAAAATAAAATAAAAAACGCTGAGTCCGTGCTATTTATAAAAATATGAAACTTATAACTGTGGTAAAACATTTGAATTAAGAACCTTTTGGTTATTAATTCAATTTTCTCTTTAATAAAGCAAGATTACAATGCTTCATATTAAAGCATTATAGGTGAAATGGAAAATATAATAGCAGTAAACGTCTTCTTTACTGTTCAACTGCCCCAAAATGAGGGTACTTAATGTTTTTTTTAAGTATATGAATGAATATATGTATGTTTGTAAATATATTTAATTGCGCACTCTGTATATAAATGTATAAAATTTCTTTAGCCGCACTGAGCGATTTTGATAGAGGAAAAACTTATGGGTTTGCGTCACCGATGACCTCGACATGCGCTTGCGTGCAATACGTCACGAGCACGTCTCTAGCAATAGCTGTCATAGCGGCCTGTGCATATGTATACGCATATATCATTGAGTTTTTCGGTAGTCCTTATGGCTGCCTCTGTTATTTATTATTTACATTTTCATCCATTGGGCGTGTTTATATTCTAAACTGTAAAGCTGTACAAGCTGTCATGACTGATACCGGTTTGCATAATAATCCGAGTCAATATTTCGCAGAAATAGGAATTTTTGATTTCCGGATTCCGTGTATTAAAATCGTTTTTTCTAATAGGATAGGGTAACAAACGAGCACACAGTCCACCTGATGGTAAGTGGTTGCCGTGGCCTATAAACATCTACATCTATCCTCGTTTGCGAATCAAAATGCAGATGCGTTGTCATCCGTGAGGACTAAGATCGAATGCCTCGTTTCCAGTAAAAAGGATCTCCGGTTCTCTACACTCACCAAATGAAACACAGCAGCGTTAAGCTGCTATTTTACGCTGGTAATCTGTGAGAGTGTAGTCTCTCTCCGATGAAGCCGACCCATCCATGCTACAACTATACTACTAATATAGCTGCAGCATGGCTCTATCACGTTTAAAAACGTAACTTGTCTCTCAACAATTCTGTAAACACTCATGTAGAAGTAGATTCCCGATGCAACGGACAAGGGTGTGTGAATACATCTGTGTCTTTGTAACCGCAGACAATTAAAGTAAGAACATCATTATTGCCCCAACATGAGAAACCAAGATATTATAAAGTATTCTTAAAGTTATAATGAAAATTGTTTAAAATTTTTCGAATTATAAATAAACCATAACTTCCAACTATTTCTACAACCCTATATTCGAAATATCGAACGATGTTCGAAACGGGAGACGCCTATCTCAATTGAATTCCCGAAAAAGGACGCAAAATAAAAGCACCGCGACACACCCCCTCACCCCCTCACCTACGGATAGTGCTCGCGTCGACTTCTATTGAAATTTCGATATTTGTCAGCCTGATTAGCTAGCACTCCGCCCGCGCTTTTTATACCGAATCCGAATGAATGACTCAGCGTGAGACGATCCGCGCAATTTTAGCAGGGCGCGATGTTGCGTAATCATTTTTTTTCTAATGGTGATTCATTGAGGTTTTCGTTTGATTTCCTTTACAACGGGCACAATCACCCCGAGACTGTTTTGTTACGGAACGTTGAATGAACCTCGTGGAAATGTTAATAGATAAATAAATTTATTATTAATTATCCAAGTCATCAAGTCCAGTAGTACGCAACTAATACTTAATAACATATACCGTCAACTTATATACAAGGACATTGAAATTAGTACCGTAAACAAATATATACTTTTTTTTTATAAAACTGGAGTGACCAACGAACTTAGGGTCTACCTAATAGTAATTAAATTATGAAGTCCATGGAAATCGACAGTCAACTTTAAACAAATAAAACTACAAATGCGTTGTCACCTCTGAGGAGTAAGAAGGAATACCTCACATCCTATAACTATATCGGTTATAAGACCATTATTGTTTTAAAAGGCGGTTTTGGTTTTCTTTTTTTTTCAAAATCTCCAACTTTTTCGAATAAAATATGGCCAGAATCACTCCTGGCATTTCTCTATTATGTTCGTGAAGTTCCTGAAACTTCCGAGAAGTTTCAATCGGTTCAGCCATTCCGAAGAATAACCCGGACAGACTGACCGACAGATAAACAGACAGACAGACAAAAAATTAAAAACTCATTCTTTATGTTTTAAATGCATGTAAATAGCTGGCTGAGCTTAATAGAAGTCAGTTATTTTAATATTACAAACAGACATTTCTTTTTTCCATTTTATTTATATGTATAGCTGTAGATAAGCTGTTTCATCCTCCCCAAAGGTTGCCTCACCTATCCAGTTGCCATAGTTGGCACCCTTGGCAAGCTGTTTAGCAACAGCGGTTTTTTTTTATTTTATTTAGCTATTGTCAGGAAGGCGTTGCTGAACGTCTCCTAATTGAGTTTCCGTCTGTCGCCTCTTACGACGACACACTCGGGATGATATGGGGTATTGGATATTCTTACACCGCTGCTACATGGTTATAATACATATTCGGAATAGAGGTTTAGTTTTAGATTTAAGCCAGAATCTGTTTCACGAAAAAAAAGTCCCGCGGGAAATATGCGAACTCAAATGTTAAGTATGAAATTTGACAGCAAATTATATCGAATTTCGTTAATAAAATGGATACGACTAACGGACTCCTTTACTTAGAAGGACTCTTCTTAAACCATAACCTAAGACCTATCCTATCAATATACCACTTTATGAAATTAAACAGATTATTATGTTATATTATTATGCAGGTGGCCGGAGGCCCTTTTTACTGGAAATGAGGCATTCCATCTTAGTTCTCACGGGTGACAACGCATCTACATTTTGAATTGTAATGGAGGATAGATGTAGATGTCTATGGGCCGCAGCAGCCACTTACCATCAGGTGGACTGTGTAGTCGTTTGTCACCCTTATCCTATAAAAAAAATGTTTATCGCATTTATTTTTTATTTTTAACGAAGCAACAAAACATTCTGTTATTTTTATATTTTTACATTTTGTATAGTTTTATTATGCAAACTTTCAGTCTTTTTCAGTAAAAGACTAGAAAGCCTTTCTTTAGTACAAATAAATATCAAAACATTTCGACGTGGAATTCGCTTATAGTATATTTATAATATGTACAAAATATTGAGATAAAAAGTGGCAGCATTCCAAAGTTGTTACTACGTGCAAAATGCATTCGACGTAGCAAAGTTTCGAGATTGCCGTCATTGCGGTCTGATGGATCGTCGCAAATAAAATATATTTTTTTATTAAAGAGATATACGATTCAAGAAAAGTTTTTAAAATATAATTATGTTTCTTTTTCTCCATCAATGTTACTTTGTAAATGTTTTTAGAAATCATCATTATCATCATCTTTATAGCCTATCACAATTCCATTATTGAATGCACAAGGAACGCCAAGGAGCATGGTCCAGGGCCACCTGCATCCATCCATCATTTAAATAAATCTGTTACATTATAATTAGGTAATATCTGGTTTACAATCGCCTTTCTTTTAAGTTGCCTACATCGCTTTTGATTCCGCTCTTATTTAAAATCTTAATATAAATAACCAGTATAAATTAATGATATCAAATCAATAAAAAGCGATGCATCCAACAGCTTAGATTTGAATAATTTATCCCATTTTAAAAGAAGAGAGTTGGTGTTCTTCTCAAAACCGAACATCGATTAGTTCAATAACAATATTAGATAATGAATATGATATAATCAATGTTATTATAACTAACCGTGCAGTGGCGGTGTAAGAATATCCACTATACGGACACGAAAGAGGAAAATAATAGGCATCAGTATCTTCCTAATAACACTAGAAAATAAAATAGTTTGGAAAATTCAAAATTACACGCCTCATAAGCGTTTCATTTAAGTTAATCTTTATATATAAAAATTACGTGTCACATTGTTTGTTCCCGATGAACTCCTAAACTACTGAACTGATTTCAATGAAATTTTGCACACTGTGTAGTTACACAGTGTGTACAGTTTGCTTGAGAGATAGGATAGTTTTTATCCCCTCAATTTTTTATTGCTAATTTCAGGAGTTTTTTTTAGGAAAACATATGGTCATTCGGAAAGGGCAGAACAACGTCTGCCTGGTCAGCTAGTTAAAGTATAAAATTGATATAGGCTGTATGGTATATTTGAGCTTTATCTATCAAATGCTAAAAAAAATATTTGAGAACACCATTAAAATTTTAATAGCAATAAAATTTATAAATGGTGATTTTGATTTTTTAACAAACTACGCATATTAGGCTATTGATATGAAATAGGAAACCACTTGATGTAATTCTGAAGCTAGTAAAAAAAACCCGGTCTCAATACGTCAATTTTTTCGGGAGTTATCGTAACTACATACAAAATCAACATACGGACGTCCACGTAAAAACTTTTTCAAACCGTCATTTTTTCTTCAAAGTAGCAATATAAAATGATTTTTTTTGAAAATATTAAATTGATTAATTTGAGTGTTTTCTTGATAAACGGTTACTCATATTATCGTATAAGTGCAATATGGTTATGATAGAGGCATTTTAAGAATACAAAATTGCTTGACCTTGACGTGTCGAGAGTAAAACACACCTACAACGCTTTGTGTTATGAGGCGTGCAAAACTGCGATTGCCAGACATTATAACTGCCTATAAAGTCAGAGACGCATGATATATTAAAAATAGACCAACATTTAGTATGTTTTTACCTATATATAACTTTTGTTAACACCTAACAATACCAAAGTATATGTATATGAACGCATATGTCTAGGGTTGAAAGCTCTCGTTTCATGTGTTAGAGGATTCGATAAAACTATTTTTTTATATAATAAGGGTGACAAACTAGCACAGAGACCACATGATGGTAATTCGATGACTGTGGCCCATAGAAATCTACATGTATTTTCGATTAAGAATCAAAATGCAGATGCGTTGTCACCCCTGAGGACTAAGATGGAATGCCTCGTTTCCAGTAAAGGTGGCTACTGACCTGCCTGCCGCAGGGGCAATCTAGGGTGTAGGAGTGGGGATGACCCTTAATTGCCTCCTTAACTGTGATGTGTGTAGGCAAGCAGGGGCAATTTTTTAAGTCGGCCCTGCGACCTTCGATATTGCTCCGATCGCTGTGCTCCCTAGATTGCCCCTGCGGCAGGCAGTTCAGTAGCCGGCTTTAGAAGCCAAGAAGAAACGCAGCAACATTAGGCTGCTACTTTACGCTAGTATTCTGTAAGAGCGTGGTCCCACCCCGGTCGAACCGATCTTATCGTGCTACAACCATAATATAGCTGCAGCGTGGCGTTTTAAATAATAAAGGGCACAGAATAAAATTGAAGGATATCATATTGTTCTCAATTAAATGCTATTATGGTATCAGAGTCTACATTTATTAAACATTTATAAAACAATGTTAATACACAGTGTAACGTTGTTTGTCTCTCTAACATCGTGCATCACCCCAAAGTGATTTTTAAATTCTTTGATTTCAATTAGCAGAGGGAATATCAACTACGCGCTAAATTGCCTTTTCCTATATTAAAGATTTCAAATTAAGGGAAAAGATAAGTTTATTGGGTCAGAAATATAGGACGTCTTTTAAAATAAACGACGTCTGGCAACCCTACATTTGTGTTTGTAAATTTACCTATTTATAAGAAACCTTTACAAAAACATACAATATTAAGTAGTATATCCCTAAAACCTTTTTATTAAGTTGTTAATTTTATAGACGGTTTTAGTATTTTCGAATGTTACAACGCATAAACTGATAAAATATTTAAAATCACTTACCGATCAATAATGACAGGGTCCGAAGGCGTTTCGTTTCTATTTCCACAACTCTTCTTGTCGCAACATCGACTGAAACAATATAAAACTTGAGAACACTTTCGTTCATTTAAACCAAATAAATTTACAAATTGATACATATAAAAAAAATAATGTCAAGGTCGTAAAGAGTGTTAAAAATACTTTCAGAAGTAAACAGTATCAAGCTATAACTTTAAAAATATATTATCAACGTGTGTGGTTAAAGTCACATATTTTGCATTATCCATTTAAATTAACAACAAAGTTATAGAAGAGACGATCACCACCATAAATTTTATCATCATCATCATTTTTTTCTCCTCTCAAGAAATGCGATAAACACGAAACTGAAACACAATCCATCGACTTCTTGTATATCTTCGCTCCAGGTCGTCACTCCTAATAGTGTAGGGCCGCATTACTTCGCTTACTTTATTTTTTTATTTTATTTTTTTTTCTTTAAAAATTACTACTGCTACGAGGGTGCCACTCGAGGACTTTTCTTTCCTATTGTATGTCGATTTTTTTAAGCTATATGGCCGACCCATTGCCACTTCAACTTCTGGTCAGTTAGTATCGTTACGGAATCTATCATAATCTGTTAGGGAATGTAAAGTTACTCTGACTTACATCCCGCTGCATTTGAATAGATTAAACTATAAAATAAAATATTTTCTGATACCATTAAACGTAATTTACGTATATTCATTTAAACTATGATCTAAGAATAACACAAAAGACACCCATTTGCTCATCGTTGCATTACAATAAATTGTGATTTTGGAGAATTATTGAACCTAGAGTCAGTAATAAATAATACTTAATATGACTTCTGACTCAAGACCGTGCTTTGTAGAGCAATATATGGGGAAGGCCTAAGTTCAGTAGTGAACTTTTGTACCGTCATAATAATAATGATGACCTTAAGAAACAAATAACAAAAAAAATACTATAAGCAAATATTGCAAAACAAAGTCTTGTCCATAATAAGCAAAACAGCATTGCTGCACGCACCCTACCGTGCCTCCTTGACGCAAAGGGCAAAGACATTGAAAGGACAGACTCCCCTGAGACTCCTCCCCTGAAGACGAACAACAAGGACGCACATATCTCACACGATGAGACAGCAGCACTACGTCTAAGGTAGAATAAAATTTTAATTGCCAACACAGACATAACGTGTGTTACTAAACACTAACACACTAACATGGCGACGAGACGCTACGCTACTGTTACGACCGGAAAAAACACCCCATACAAATTCTTATAATAAAAGGGACATTCTTTACTTGTATACTTAGCTTTTTTTTACTTCGAAGTATAAATTCTAGTAAATATGAACTAAAACTGAAAGTTTGATTCAGTAAACAAAACCTTTTAACTATCATTTTTTTTACTTATTTTAATTTCAATAATTGTTTATTTAATAAATTACAGAATACATTGAATTGAATAAAACCAAACCAGATGTTTAATATAGAATTAGGCGTCGAATAAAATTGATATGGAGTCATTTTATTCTCGAGAAGTGCAAGGCGAAATGTTAACTAATATTTGTGTGTGGCATATGAGCCCATCACCCGATTTCGTAAATTATAATTAATAAAAAAATAATAACAATAAATTTTTATTCACTTCTTTATGACATTAGAAATTTAAGATATACAAAAGTTATAATTTGAGAATAATAATTATTTATATTAATAATTATTTCTAAATCGCATTACGAATACATTAATTGTATTAATAAACATTAATATAATTCCGGAAAAGTATTGTAGTATTCTACACTGTATTCTAAAATGATTATGATGATTATGAATATACGAAATGTATAGTTGTATTAACATTAAGATAATATTCCTTAGCAACAAAAAATTAAAGAAGTTTGAATTTGTTACATGAACAGCTCGGCTATAATAAATGGGTTTATATTTAACAAAACATACGTGTCTTGCAAGGCAAATACCGTAGAATGATGACTAGCCTTTTTTCTTTTTGTGTATTTATAGTTCCATGACAAATGATTGTTAAGACACTTCTACGAAATTGTCGACTGTACGATGTAACTGGGATAAGAGCAATATGATGATGAAATTTAGCAGTAACTATTAAAGTATTATACTTTAATAAATAAAATTATTATACTTTAATTTCATTAATTCGTTCATAAATAGGCTTATAAGGTATATATTATGTATTGTCTTTTTATAAGAGGTTTCAGAACGAAATAAATAATAAATTCTTAGTTATGTATACAAAATAAATTATTGTTAACTCTGATAACTTAAATAAAGTGTATTACTTATGTTACTAGTAATTTGATTTTAGTTCAGTTTTTTAATTAAAACTACAGAATCCACTTTAATGATAACCTTAATTCAGTGTTTATTACACTAAATCATTATTTGGCTTATGATAAACCAAAGAAAAAAGTTACGAACTTTTACAAAAACATATCCTTTTCAAATAGTAGAAAGGGACTATAAGCACCTCGAAACAAAAAAAAGAACTAATTAAAATAATTTCCAAATGGAATACTAGAAAATATTACCTGCACATAACTTCATGTGTTAACAACACCCTGCACATTTCCGGATTCTTATCTTGTCCCTCGTAGACGATGGGCTATAACAAAAAAAATATACAGCATATATATTATGCTTCATTTCTTTTATTAATTTAAAGTCATTAAGCAGATTAAAAATCATTGGACAGATAAGATAACTTTTCATCTTCATCGAGTTATTACTTTTTGCTAATTTATGCACCCCTTCTTGCATAATCATAATTAGTTATCTCTGACAACATACATTTTGCATGTATAAAATTTTATTTTCGCTTTTTAAAATATTATTATTACCTATATACATTATGATTAGTATGAAAATTACTAATTATTGTAATCTATAATAATATCTTGTAATCTGTAGATATTAAATAAAAATTTTTGTATATTCTATTCTATTTTATAAAATATTAGTGTCAATCGAGCGAACAATTCATTTTCATTCATGGCCAACCAAAATAAGTACTAACACAAGTTGTTAATTTAATGGCTTTGTACAACCGGCTTCAATATAAATAAAATGAGAACATCCTCAACGTAGCCGAAATCAATTAAATACGCATTATTCAGCATAACTCAAAAATACTGGTCATGAGAAGCACCAGCTTTCAAATAATCATCAAAATCGGTTCACCTAGAAAAATGTTCTGAGGTCGCACTGAAAACTTCCTCTAAATTTTCATTGTCAGCCCTGAAGTCTGAGACGAAGTGCCTTACAACCTGTAAATAGCTGACTCTGTTACTCTTCAAACAGGAACACAGCAGTGGTTGTACTGTTTCTTGGTGCCAAGAATATAATATGGGAGCTAAAAAAAATATTGCTTCTGTGGTAAAATAAAAATAAAGTATTAGTACTAAATATTGTAAATAAATTAAATATACCTATTGGATTCAGTTTACTTTGTAAATTACGATTAAATAAACTATTTAAAGAGAACATAATTTAAAAACATTTTGCTGTTATTGAATTTTTTAAAACTTAGTATTGCGCAGGTCATTTACAGGATACTCTCACAGGATAGAGGTTAGTATCTAAAGTCGACAAACTTTATTTCCCTTCTAGTAAACTTCCCCTCGTACACGTGTCAGGTTCGTTTATCTATTAATATCTAATTACTGGTTGCCCTTAAGCTTCGGGGTGCGCAATAATCCCAGATGCGTTCAGATGTTTTTTTTTTTGTTAAGGGTGCTGCGTTCGTAGAGTAACCATTTTGAATTTTTGAAAGTGTTTTCAACGAAAATTTGCCCTAATTCTTATCAAAACTGCCACGACCTATAAGTCGGAAAATAATTGCTTCTTATTTATTTCTTTCTGTTAAGATAATATTATACTCTTTCTTTTATTAAATCGAATTCAGATATTTTTAAGAAAATACAACAAAATACTTAATATTTAAGAATAAATTACAACCATATATTTTCAAGTCAAAATATTTTTTTTATATTATGAATAAAAAGGTATGCGTATTTTTTATATTTGTTTAACGAAAGAAAAATATAAGAGTTGTGAAAAAATTTATTGAAACACTTCGCTGTTCCTCGTCCTTTTTTAAATACAGTTAATGTGAAAAACCTACAATTATCCACCAAAATCCATATTAGTGACCGTGAGTCCCCCAAATCCTGAAGATAGATTTTGTCCCTACCAAAACGTTTAATTGAATATGAAATAGCAGGGTATTACAGTCTTTTGTACATGGGATTTGGAAGGATTTTACGTTCGTGGGGTGTTTCGGTGAGAGGTATTCAAGGGTCATACAAAAGTATTTAAATATGACAAGATGGCTAAACAACTGGGGTCGAGAAATACGCCTAATGTTGTATCGGGCAATAACTAAGAGGGTAAAAGCATCAGGTGTTTACCAGTACCATATCTTATGTAACTAATTCATATTTATATAATATTTTTCACTATTAATTTATAGTCATCACGACTTAAATAATCCATACCTGATTTGAGATCAATAACATTCCAAGTTTGGAAATGAAATCATTGTACAAAAATATTGTGAAGTACAAATATATAGAAATAAGAAAGGAGTTCGTTTTATTTAATGAAGAAGTCAAGACCTAAACACGCGACCCATTTGTCCACGCCGACACAGATACAAGCCGTAATATGGGAGTAGTAGTAATTTTGCAGTAAACTAGCCGACATTTTTCAAGTTGACTCCCTCAGGTCCCCCAGGATGACTCGGGGCGAGTCGGCAAACCGCGGTGGGCATACCGCGCCGCATGGGATTCAATCTCATGGGAATTAGTTGAGACTCAAAAAAAAGATAGACCCTAATTTTTAGCTTACTGTTGTTTTAATGAATGATCTAAAACTATATATTCTAACCACATATGATATTTTTGAAATTATTTTAAATTAAATTAATTTAAAATATAAAATGATTAAAATTAAGTTACTGTTTATAAATAAGTTAGATTTAAATATTATTTTAAATTAATTTTATCATACAATTGTGCAAAATCAGTATAATGCGAGTATATAAAAAGAGAGTTATGACTGTAAAATAAAATTATTGTACATAAAACAATCCGGCCAGGAAATGCTTCTCAATAAACATTATAATGAATTGTTGCCGCATTCAAAGAACTGCATATTATTAATGTTACCAGTAAAATAACAAAATATATTCCGGGTGCCAAGACTTTGCTACCATTGTCCTAGATTTATAGACAAACAAGAAATAAAAATTTCTTTACGGAAGTTGGAAGGCAAGATGCAGAGCGCTGCAAACAACGTTTCTGCGTGATTTACATGAACGACAACGCTCTTGTACTACTAGTATTTGTAGACAATGGAAACAAAAAATACTTTTCGAGATCTTATTATATTTTTAAGTTGGACATGCATGCTGAAATATGATTCATATATGTCGAATATCTACATATAATGCTTAAATATGAGTAATAAATGTCGAATGCCGGCGTGGACTTATTAATCAGCTGTATATTTGAACGCTGATAGCGTTCGAATACTATATATATACTCCTGAAATGCGAATGCTATAAATATACATAGCATTCGAATTTCAGAGGGCAACGGAAATTACTATATTTTGGGCATGAGCGAATTTTTGGCCATAACAGTGTCTCAAATACTGCACTGTCTTCTATGTGTTGTGATGATCCCACGGCTTTGTGTTCACCGTAGCTGACTACTACACGACACATGCTTAAGTGGAATCACAATCGGATTATTTGTTGGTATTTAGGTCTTATTATGTTGTAGTTCTCCCCGTGGCTTTGAACTTTGTCGTTTCAGAACAATATTATGTGTGTGTGTGTGTGTGTGTGTGTGTGTGTGTGTGTGTGTGTGTGTATGTGTGTGTGTGTGTGTGTGTTTACTAGGATCTGTAAGTGAGTGTACTAAGATCTCCGCACTCTACATTCTTTTTCGTGATAGAGTCGTGTTGTCAGAGTATTATAGCTACAGTACGAATTCTTATATATCGGCTTGAACGGGAATGGCCTACGCTCGTACAGAAGACCAGCGTAAAGTAGCAAATTATTGTATGGTGAATGACGAGATATGAAAACACTTTTTATTGGTAAAGAAGCATTCCGTATTTGTCCTTAGGAGTGACAACGCATCTGCATTTTGATGTGGGAAACCATTCCCGACTACGAGTCCAGCCAACTTAAGCTTGTTAGTCCTTAAAATAAAATAAAATATCCCGAGATCATCTGATGACTTTATACATTCCCTAACTGCTTTAGAATATACCAACCATAACCTTCCAGTGCATTAACTGCAAACTTTTGACAAAAATATCTGCAAATGTTCTATGATGAGAAGCATTTAACGGCTCGGTAGCGCAATTTCTAATTTATTTATGGCGCTGAGAGTCCACTAGTCCTAATTTGTAGCGAAACAATTGTTTCTAAGGCCTACAAATAATCATTCTGGGTCTGGATGTGTGTCATATAAGCAATACATGTATTATTTTGCAATGGAATAAAAAAAGCTTTCATGTTCCGCCCTAAAATTTTGCTTAAAAACAATAATAACGGTTACCTACTCTACCCACAAGGACGCACACGAAATGATAATGTTACGTGTAAGCTATCTTTACTGTTTGAATAGTAAAAAATTTGTTTCAGTCACCAAAATGGATGGTTTTTATTTTGTAAAATATTCATGTTCTAGTTAATTTTAGCAGATTTGATTAAGTGATTAGTCTCTTTTCTGTCTAGCAGTTCGTGTGACTGCGGCGCGGACACTGCTGTTCCGATCTGAAGATATAGAAAGCCAGTATATGTAATTACAGGTTGAGAGGCCCTTCCATCTTAGCCCACAGCGGTGACAATGCAACTGTAGCCTTCTTTGTTTAAACTCTGTTGCAGACTTCAATTAAAAAACGTTTTAAAAATCTACAATACTCGTAAGTTACTTACGCGACGACTATTCTCACAAAAAAAAACTAAATTACTCACTATATTTATGCTTACACTGATAAGTTGTTCTAGGAGTGCGATATAGAGACGCCTAGAAATAAGAACGAGGACATTAAAAAGGCAGGAAGTGCGCTGATTTACGAGTAAGTTGCGTCGCTACACCGGCGACACAGAGCGTTTTGTGCAGTTGCCAGCCCTGGCACTACGTAGTTATTTTAACCATTATTGCTTTTGCACTTTTAAATGTATAGAAGTAAAAGAAACTTTGTCTTTGCATTACATTTAGTAGTCAATGTGCAGACTATAATATTACACCAGGAATAAATACTTTATCTTTTCTCGATACTACTATCTAACAAAAGATTAACAGGTTTCTACAGTTATTTGCTAATAGAAAACTATATACATTAACGAAATCAACCTTAAATTATTTTTTTAATAGAAATAGGGTGACAAACGAGCACATAGTCCACCTGATGGTAAGTGGTTGCTGAGGCCCATATACATCTACATTTATTCTCGTTTGCGAATCAAAATGCATATGCGTTGTCAGCCTTGAGGACTAAGATGGAATTCCAGTAAAAGGGTATCCGGTTCTCTACACTCACCATACGAAACACAGCAACATTATGCTGCTATTTTACGCTGGTATTCTGTGAGAGCGTGGTCCTACCCCGGTCGAGCCGACCCATTCATGCTACAATTATACTATAAATATAGCTGGAACTTGGCTCTACCACGTAAAAAATGTGACATTTAGTATATACATATCTAGTTTATGTCATTCCTATTCATTGTAATAGTTTTCTATTAGCGTTTACAATTGTATGAAGTCAACTTGATTAACAGTGAAGTGGCGGTGTTGGAATATTCATATCTATATCGTCCCAAGAGAGTCGTAGGAGGAGACAAAAGGAAACAAACCAGGAGTTGGGCAGCAGCGCCTTTCTAAGAAAAAACTAAAAATAAAAAACTGTGGCTGCCAACCCGCCTGCCAAGCGTAGCGACTATGGCACATATACTATAAGGAAATATATGGGGGAAGCCTATGTCTAACAGTGAACTTTTCTACGCCGCAACGGTAATTTGCAATACCCTACAAAAGTAACTTCCGTTACGGTGTTGTTACGTACAAAAACATTAACAAATTTTACAACATGTAATTTATACGTAATAATTTCTTTATCGGATATTATACATACAATGGCTTCCGAAGCTCATTTTCCCAACAAAAAGTCCTAAATTAATATGTTGTTTGAACATTGTTAAGTAAACACAATCACACGGGCACGTGCGTCGCGCGCGCCTCGCTTTTCATACGCCGAACAGTTCTATGGGATTTGTTGAAATCTCATTCCGGGTTCTACGAGTCAGTATCTTAAGACTATATTCAAACAGAGGGTGGATAGATTGATGATTTAGATATTGATATGATGGTGATTTAGTGTGCGAACGTTAATAATGCCATCGCTTAATGTTATGTTCTCAAACAAGCTTCGTTCACAAAAAGATACAAAAACAATCTTATAGTGAGTTTGTACAAATGTTCTACTTATTCTATAATTTGCTGAAATAACTTCCAGTAGTCCCACAGAGGAAAATATATTAAAAAGGCAAACTTAGTGCATACAATACTACTACTATAAATAACTAGCTGACCCTTGCCCACTTTGCTGGGCGTCAAACATTTTAACTTGTGATGAAATTATATTGTGTGGTTCTTAGTACTGAGTGTCTAGGATTTATTTTCGGAATTGATTCATAAATATTGTTATTTCACATTAAAATGTTATTAAATCACAATCAAATATAGTCTATAAAACTCAAGAATAATGTAGCTTTCTACTGGTGAAAGAATTTTTTAAATCGGTTCAGTAGTTTCAGAGATTATTTCCTATAAACAAACTCACACTTACAAAATTTACCTCGTTATAATATTAGTACAGATATACAAAACGTTACGTAAATTATATTAAATAATACTACACATAATATATATAAAGTAATACTAATATAATAAAATAATATATATATATTAATTAACAGGATGCAAAGAAATTATCACTAACACGTTTTTTTAAACACCAATAATGTTTCGGAATTTCTTATACTCGTATTATACGATAGTGAGTTACAAAACCTAAAGCGTTGATAGAAAAAGAGTAGGAGTAGAAACCGGAATTATGGACGGGAAAGTTAAGAAGAGTTTTAATAAGGGATCTGTATGGTTTATCTGGAACATGGGTGAAGGAAAATCGGCTTCTGTGATATGAGGAAGAGGATGAATTGTGCAGGATGTTATAGAGGAGACATAACAATTGAGTGTTCCTATGAAGTCGAATTGGGAGCCACTTGAGTTGCTTACGAAACTGAGATATTTGATCAAATTTCTTTAGCCCAAATATGAAGTGCATACACTGATTTTGTAAGCGCTCGATTTGTTAAGGAGCTCCTCTGTAACATCATCTGTAGGACAACGTTTTGTCCATATAACTTGTATTCTAGAGGACTCGGGAGCACGATGGCCATCCTTTTCTTAGCTGCGCTGCTGCCAGTTAGTGTTTTGTTTCCCGCATTGGAGTATACGCTTATGTACAGCATATGCTTTTAAGAAGCCTCCACGGTATGAAGAAAAGTTCGTATCGTGGTACAGTAAGTAACATTTTTAATAATAATAAAAAATACTGATTTAAGATGCGTCAATTCTTCGTGAGGAAGCGGCGTATGAGAATCCCTCAATTCCCGTGTATGTCATACTAAAAGACAATGAGAAATGCCAGAAAGACCCGTGCGTAACGGTATATCCACCTCGTTCATGCTAGCAGTAATATACACATACGAACGGAAGGCAGCGCGTCAAAGTTGCGAGATGTTTGGTACTTCGATTCACTAATCCACCTGCCAAGCGAGGCGGTTAAGGCACACTCTCCCTGCAATAAACAAGGCAGCAGGGGTGAATTGGTGAAGAAGTTGAAACAAAAGACTTTGGTGCGCAAAGCTATTAAATTTTTTTTTTTTTTTGAAACGTGGTAGAGCCATGCTGCAACTATTTTAATAGTATAGTTGTAGCACGAATGGGTCGGCTCGACCGTGGAAGGACCACGCTCTCACAGAATACCAACGTAAAATAGCAGCTTAATGCTGCTGTATTTCGTATGAAGAGAACCAGAGACCCTTTTTACTAGACCGCATTCCATCTTAGTCCCCACGCCTGACAACGCATCCGCATTTTAATTCGCAAACGAAGATAGATGTAGATTTCTATGGGCCACAGCAACCACTTACCATCAGGCAGACTGTGTGCTCGGTTGTCACCCATACTCTATAAAAAAAGTGAAAATGACATCAATTTATTACAAATTTCCAAACTAATTCATAGCATGAAATCAAAACTAAATGAAATGACCAAATTTTTTCATGACACACATTATAACAACTTCGTAGATAAAATACAAGTGACATTGTTAGTATAAAGGGAGAAAGAAATAAATATATTTATTCAATAATAACACTTTACATAAGCAAACTAATTTATCTATATATATAGTAAAAAGTAAATCAGATATACACAATAAAAAAATTATAATTAGTACTGAAACAGTAGCCAACTCAAGTTTTAACTGCTATATGTTAAATTATAAATATTAAACAGGGCTATAAGAACTTCATTGTTCTTTATTATTTAGATTTCATTTTATTGATTTTTATCATGGCTTTGTTATAAAATTGAAATGACTAAAAAAGTTACAGTCGATCTGATAGTAAGTGGCTTCTGGAGTCCCTTGACACCTGCAACTTGAACTTGAAACAAAGAAGGTTACAGATGCGTTGTCACCCCCGTGAACTAAGGTAGAATGCTTCACTGTCTGTCATTATACTGCCTTTCGATAACATTTAAATCGGAACACAGCAGTGCATACACTGCTATTTGGCTGCAGAAATAGTTAAGAGTGACAAACTTCTAGAAAACCTACTAGACTACATTTTTCTATGATTAAAAGTTGTTGTGGAACTGCTGCACGTTATTGATGATTTTGATGAAATTTTTATATCTTTGAATACGACCCTGGATGGCTTAGATTCACATTTGAAACCGGTAGGTGGTGCTGTATACGATCTCGATTTTCGATGTCCTTATTTTTTTGCGTGGTAGAGCCATGCTGCAGACTTTACTATAGTAATAGCACAAATGGGTCAGCTCGACCGGAAAAGGACCACGCTCTCACAGAATACTATCGTAAAATAGCAGTTTAATGCTGCTGTATTTTGTATGGTGATTGTAAAATACCGGAGCCTCTTTTTGCTGCAAACGAGTTATTCTATCTTAGTCCTCAGGGGTTACAACACATCTGCATTTTGATTCTTAATTGAGCATAGATGTAGATGCGTATGAGTCACAGTATCCACATACCATCGGGTGGACTGTGTGCTCCTTTTGTCACCCTATTACTATAAAAAAATTAAGTTTATCACGTAGAGAAACCCCGAGCATAGCCCTCTTCTCTCGCTGAACGTCATTTAGCTTCCTCATACAGCCAGTAGTGAAGGACCACGTCTCAGATCTGTATGTCATCATTGACAAAACGTACTGGATGTACTATCTTGATTTCAGGTTATAAGGTATACCTACATATAAAATGATTATGAAATGGTATATTTACTGACGGCACGTTCTATTGTGCGTTATATTTTAAATGATTTTATAATATCACCTACACATTATGTAGAGAGACACTTTCTTATTTTAGTTTTTCTAGGTATTCTTGTACCTTAGAACGTTTCAAAAATACCAAAAAGTCTTGTCGTAACATAGGCTTGCGTGTCCAGCTCGCATGCACTACACAGCATTAGCTGATTGGTCGTGTGCCCTAACCTAACGTTTTAATACAATTAAACTGACCGCAACTCATTATTATCTGGACGCCATCTTCCCGCAATTTTTAGTGAACGACTGTTTTGCGTGTCAATCTCCTCTCGACGTGTGTAATCCATTGAAATGATGGATTTCATTAGTGTATTAATTGTTTGACAGAATTTATATTAGAAAAAAGTCGTTAAACTGTAACAGTAGATGATTAATAATATTTAATCAACATTATTTAAATTTATAACACTTATGTGTCATTAAATAATTTTAATTGTATTCATAAAATTTGTCTCCATAAAATAAAATAAAAATGCTTAAATTTTTCCTAAATAGTAAACTTAGTCATAAAGTATTAAATCTTACTAAGAAATATGAAAGTTCGTCGTTGGATCACACTTTAATTTCTTCAACTTTGAAATTCGACAGAGATTATGAAACGGATATGATTTATTTTATTTACTTTTCAATATTTTTCGCAGACACTTCAGTTGTCTATTCCTTCCTATCATGTGGAAATATCAAGCGAGAGAGACTGCAGACAAAATGGGTTACAAATATTGACTTACTAAATTTATAATACATACATACATACATTAATATAAAGTGATATAGTAATACCACGGTATATAATAATGCAAGGGCGTTGTATTTTGATCAGTGTGTGTATGTGTTATAGACCGAATATTTAATAGGGCATTACTCATAATGCCCGGGCAATATTAATAAAGCCCAATATGAGTAAGCAAAGTGATAAAAACTTTAAGGGCTTTATGAATAAAGTCCGCTACTTATTGGACAGAGTAATAAAAAGGTAGGTTAGGTTAGGTTAGGTTCTTTTTAATGTCATATATTTAACACTTAATACACAAAGGGAATAAAGTCTTTCATTAAAGGTATTTTTCTTTATAACGCAAAGGAAGGAATACCTTTTGCTGCTATTTTATAATATTGCAAAATAGTTTTCCATTCCTTAACATTTTCGCACTTATTAATTTCAGATTTGATACATTATTAACTTACTGTCTTAAAAGTGATTAACATGGTTAATTTAGGTTAGGTTATATCAAATTGCCTAACAGTTACTGAGAAATATTCATAACGACCAAGCCATATGATAAATAATGAAGTTTACATCATAAATGATGAAATTAAATATCCCGATTTGACTTGTCGTTTTTCATATTGCCAGGGTAATAAATAGTAGGTACCCTGATCAATCACTTGATCTATAACGTATGTGCCTAAAAGTAATTCTTCCGCTGCAGATATATTATTATTATATTTAGCTTACTATGTGTATGTGTGACTATGTGAGTATTGTAGCAAAACAGACGGCTACGAACCCGCTGCACCTACCCCGTACAAACGTACGCAATTCTGTAATTCTTAGTTAACAACGTTCGGCCCGAGTTAATTATGTTCTCGGCATAAATCTTTCGTAATTGGCCTCTTGTTACACAACACTAAGAGCTCGGGACGTGTTGAAATTATATATGTGAGGCACACGGTGAAGTTTCATGATGGCTTCGTGTGCTAAAATTGTTATTTATGTAATAAAAGCGAGCGTGATAATTGCAAGGCGCCACGTTAGACCGGGCCTCCATTGTACCCTTTGTTTAAGTAGCACCGTTCTACGCATTGCTAACTGATTATCATTGTACGCTTAAGACTATCATTTTGCTGTATGATCGTATACAGCTTTATAATTACAATAAAGTAAACTTATTCTAACACGTGAAAGTTCCGTATATATATATTTCACTTATAATATTAAAGTTGTTCTAATGATGTCATATGTTTACATGAATACTACACATTGAATAGAACTACTTTAAACTTTTAAAGTATTTTAATCTCGTTTGTTTTAATTTATTTTATATTCTTGATATTTCGATTGCATACTATAAGCACTCATTAAGTAATAATCACCATACGCCATAATAAACAGTTTTTGACAGCTGTTTGTGATTTAAACGAGATTAAACACCCTAAAATTAGTTTTATTCAATGTGTAGTATTCAACTAAACATATGACATCATTAGAAGAACTTTAAAATTAGGCCTTAACACCTTTTTGACATTGGTATGATCCTAGGTTGGAAACTCTAAACGTTACCTCCTGTTATCCTTCTATCTGAGTATTCTAGGGCTGATATCTCTTTATATGGATACTCATTATATTTATGTCAGAGGTTTTTTTCTCACAAGTCGTGAAATTTTTCTGAAGACCGTTAGGCGTTGTGTAATTATATAGCTACCAAGTAATTACTTGGAAATACTTGGGAATTATATACAATTAATATATTGTTTCATGGTTTCTTTCAGTGCTAAATTAATTAATTAAGACTTATTATATATAATTAATGGTTTCTTATATTTACGCGAACACTACATATTTAAATAAAACTAGCTTTTATGGATTTATCGCTTATTTTAATTTATTTTATATTCCCGACATTTAATATTATGACGATGTTTAATAAGTTAATATACACGATAAAATCCGTAAAAGCTAGTTTTATTTAAATATGGTAATTAAATTTATAAAGGGGGGTGAATTATTTTTAATATTAAAATGCGTATATGGTAATATGGTAATTAAATATATATAAGGGGGGGTAAATTATTTTTAATATTTAGTAGAGACAACGCATTTGAAATTTGATTGTTTATTACGATATCAATGGTTATTCCATCCTTATTTTTCCTTCACTTATTTTTCTTCTTCATTATCCCTTAAAAGTCCACGGCTCAATGAGGTTCTCTCCCGTTGTAACAAGTATTTGCCTAATTGTTACGCTTGGCAGGATGACTATTGCAATACCAAACGTCTCCCACGAATGACGCTGCTCTTCATCCCCGGTCTGGAATTTTACATCTGGTGTAAAATTCCAGACCATTGGTTTTAACGCCATCTATTGGAAGACTTTAGATTTTTCTGATATTTCCCAAAGCTATGTTGATTTGTTCCAAAGTTTTCTGAAAACAACCGCGGGGCGAAATAGAGCGATGAGTTCTCTTATACCGTCATTATACGGCATCCAAAAAGCATTAAAAATTTGGCTAGAAAGGTACTAATTAAAACTAAAGTTCAACTTTAGTTTTATGAGTGACTTTTCTTTATTATATATATTTTTTTTATATATTTCTATATTATTGTTTCTTTGGGATAAACAAACTACATAATTTACGTAGAGTGAAATATAATATTTCAAAATCATTAGTTATCTTACCTACAGAAACATAAATACACAGTCATTGTTTACAGCAACCCTTTCGTCTGCCAATCAAACTTAAACATTCGTGACGCGGCGATTCAGTCACAAAAGACGAACTCGACACCCGTTCGCACCCGCTTCAAAACCGTTGGAATTGTAAAAGTGTAGTGAAATAAAATAGTAACACGAGATAATGTTAATGATTGTTCTCAAACGCAAGGCAATTTCGTAGATCGGAGGGCGTGTGGATTAGGGGTCTAATCGGACGACGGCGATGAAAATCTGCTATATGGGCACGTGGCAGAAGCGCGTTCGACACGTGGACTGCCCGCGGACGGCAGGAGGGACGTAGCAAACTACTCACTTAGTAATGTGTGTAACGTGGAAGCAACTAAAACCGATGGATTAAAGAAATGGACATCACTTAGAATGAATTTTAAATTGATTTGATTATTTTAGTTAACTAAGTTATGATTATCTATAAGGAAAAATATGCAAACACTTTCACATATATACAGCATTATACTTTATATTAATACTACCCAAAGTATTGGGAAAAACTAAAATATTTCCCTTTTATTTGTTATTTACTCATTTTAGTTTACATTGTTCTATATTATTTCTAAAGGCAGAAAATGAATCCCAAAGTGACGAACACAAGAATTTCTAGAATTTATTTACACACAGCAGCTGAGTGCAAGGGATATCACATTCGTACTGACATACTTGACCAATATAGTATAAATAACTCAAAATTTATCCTGCTGCAACTCAAATACTAATTTGTATTTAGCATTCATTTAGTAATCTAACCCCAATGGTTAGATTACTAAGTGAATGTAACCTGAACTATAAGCCTAAGTGTAAAAACTGAAGGGGGGTATGCAGCACGGCGGGTACACGATTAACCTGATGCTGTATGCTATATATTTTCATCTAAATATGCAACTCTTAACCCATCTATTAAGTGAAAGTATAGAAATATTACGAAGTCAATAGCTAACTACACAATAATCCCTAATTACACAACTAGGGAGTTAATGAACAGTATTTGGTTGAGTAGTCACACTTTACTTACCTGTTTTGTAACTGAGTCAATAAGCCGAACGAAAATGTCTTGTTCTTGCCGTATACCTGAGAAAAGAATTATTATTTTATTATACAAATTACTTAAAAAAGATTAACTCACCAAATAATGTTAAAATATACATATCAACATCAATAGATATTCTATAAAATATGTTTAAAATATACATAATTTTAAATATTGCGTCGATATTCGATATTTGGTTTAGATTGTCGTGATAAGATTCAGATCAGATTTCTACGTGGTAGAGCCATGCTGCAGCTATATTAGCAGTATAGTCGTAGCATGAATGGGTCAGCTCGACCGGGGAAGGACCACGCTCTCACAGAATATCAGCGTAAAATAGCAGCGTAATGCTGCTGTGTTTCGTATGGTGAGTGTAAAGAACCAGAGACCCTTTTTACTGGACAAGAGGCATTCCATCTTAGTCCGCACGGGTGAAAACGCATCTGTATTTTGATTTGTAATAGAGGATAGATGTAGATGTCTATGGGCCGCAGCAATCACTTACCATCAGATGGACTGTGTGCTCGTTTGTCATACTTATCATATAAAAAAAGATCTTGACGAAATGGGAAGATATGGGTCAACATTTTCGAAAAATATAAATTGTGAGTTTTGGAGTCCTTAATGGGTTATGATTGTTCCCGTTTCTCTGACAATGTGTTCTACTATTCCAAAAGTGTAACATAAAGCACGTGTAGAGTTTTTTTTATTATATTAGAATGACAAACGAGCTAACAATCTACTTGCTGGTAAGCAGCCCACTGACACCCACAACTTCAGACAAGAAAGGCTACAGATGCGTATAATTCCTTTGGGAAATACTCGTAAGTTGAAATGCCAATGCCAGCCGGTAATTATAAGTTCTCTTATTTTTCAAAACGAATCACAGTAGTGGGTGTATATCGTGGATTAGCAGATGACAGAAATATTAGGGAGCAGTATAATAGTGATAGTCTGTGTTTTCGTGTACACTTTGACATAGATGATATCATCGTGATTGAAATCAGTGAAACCAAAAACCACATTTATTGAAATGACGGGTTCAACGTTTTTAACTTCACTTGTTTACAATACGCAAAAAGCAGTTATACACATTGGTCTCAAGAATGAAGCTTATATTTTACAACGCAAATACGCTTCGTCTGTTACGGCCTTAAGCAGTAACGTTTACACATAGTAGCAATTAAGATCGTAGCACGCTTACTACGAGCGTAGCCCGGCGTAGCTGTGTAGAGGCGGACTGCACAATTTGTTAACGTCCTGAAATTGCCTCCACACTCGCTCTCTCCTCTTTTTTGCCTTCCACGCGACAAGAATTAAAATAATAGACATGGTGCGGCGGGAAAATTAAAAACCGTCGCATTAACAGGCCAGGCCTAATTTCGTACGTAATTGGATGAAACTGTCGCTTTCATGTACGGTGAATATGAAAATTTTGGACACTTTATCAGTTCACATAGATATGTTTGAACTTTTGCGATTTCTCTGCAAATATTAACAAAAAAAGCTAATTATGGTAACTAAGTTATTCATTATTTGAAAGTTAAATACTTAAATTTACAATTAATATTACTTTAGAATTTGTTAATCAGGTAATCTAAGAGCCAATCTGTGTGTTGCAAATTTTCCATTACTCTGTACATAACGAGCAAGACAGCAAATTTTACAATGCCTCTATCGGATGTATTGTTTTCAACCTGCACTGAATTTGTTATCCACAAGCACCTTATTTCAATAAATACAGGGTTCAAAATTGGTAGCATAATTTGATCCGATAACCGATAGGTGAAAGACGAGCCTTGTTTTCAACCGTAGCTAAAGACAATAACTATGAAATCGCAAATAACGCAAGGTCAGAATTGTTCTGTGTGCCTATATTTTGTGATAAATCACACGTTTTTATCGCTAATACTATTACGCCCAGTATTATATTTACTGTATTATTTACTATAACTAATTAGTACATAACTTGTCAACTAAATTTATTCGGGCTTGATTGAAAATATGTCTTCTGTTCAAATGATAAGGATAGCACTTATGTTAATGAAATAGTAATGTTCTCCAGACCGAATTTCTGTCACGGCGGTCAGTCTGAACGGATACTGTCCAGCTGCGCAGGAGATTCTTGACGAAAAAACCAATGGGCGATTTTGGTCCGACCCGGGATTTGAATTTGAATTCGGGACTACATGATCGCTTGTAGTTGCGAGTTCAAATTCGCCGCGACTACCAGACCAATGAAGCAGTAAATATATATTTTACATTATTTTCAACTAAAAAGGAAATGGAAAATGGAATTTTTTAATCTTTTCTCGTTTTCGAAATTGAGTTCCTGGTAACATCACTTCATTATTTTTTAGTGTTTTGTTGTAAATTGCCTGGTACGTTGGTATAGCCATGTACGTTACGTGGCCATGCTGCAGCTATATTAGTAGTATAGTTGTAGCACGAATGGGTCGCTTCGACCGGGGAAGAACCACGCTCTCACAGAATACCAGCGTAAAATAGCAGCTTAATACTACTGTGTTTCGTATGGTGAGTGTAGAGAACCGGAGACCCATTTTACTGAAAAAGAGGCATTCCATCTTAGTCCTCACTGCTGGCAACGCATCTGCATTTTATTTCGCAAACAAAGATAGATGTAGATGTCTATGGGCCACAGAAACCACTTACCATCAGGTGGACTGTGTGCTCGTTTGTCACCTTTATTCTATAAAAAAAAATCTCCCTCAACTTGTTATTATATAAACAAGGGTGATTTTTTCATCGACTAAACTCATTAATCAGCAGTAAACATAATAAATTATTCCCTCGAATTTCTAAAGTCTGTTACTATCCTCAATGAACTAGTCTAACATTCTGTTTACTTAATGCTATAAGCGATGCATTGACAAGACAATAGAAGCAGGTCGGAATGACAATGCGCGCCCCGGCAGAGGTAATATTTGTTTAACTCCAGAGCAATCTATAGACCTACCTGTGCATCTTAAGTAATAACAAAGAGAGCTGAAGCTATATAACGTTGCTATATTATGAAATGTGAGTATGGGTGCATGTGTTTATACGTATATAAGAGGTAAGTGTTACCCACGACCACAGAGTCCAGGTGATGGCAAATTGATGCTATAACCCTCAAGTGTACTCGCTTAATTATCAAAGTACAGATGGCGTGTCCTACGCGAAATTTTGTCGACCAAATCGGCAATATATTGGAAAATGGCCAAATTAAAATTACCCTTAACCGACAGTATTTATGTGTAGGTATATGGATGCAAAGGAAGCAAGAGAGGTGTGTCAGTATCGTGCCAAATGGAAGTCCATAGTCTACCTCTACCTACCTCTCTGGGTGACAGGCGTGAGTGTTTATGTTATGTTTGTTTATGTTATGCAGATGCGTTGTAACCTTGGATGCCTTGATTACTAAAAGAATTCCCGCTTATCGTCATTTTTTTTTCTCTTATCTGTTTTTTTAAAACGTAACCCCCACACTAGGATTTTCTCCTGTGTCGTGGAGGCAGTTTACAAACATAAATTGCACGAGGACAAATATCCAGACCCGGAACAACTATTTGTAGGCCATATAAACATTTGTTTCGTGCGGGATTCGAACCCTCGGCCCCCAGCGGAACAACTTATTGTTAAACCACTGCGCCACGGAGCCGTCAATTTAACATACTAAACAGCAATATTATGCTGTTCTTTTACACTGATATTCTGTGTTAACGTGGTCCTTACCCAGCCTTACCCTGTCGAACTGACCCATTGTGCTAGCAGCCATAATACACCACAGAGAGGCTTCACCGCGTACATAATGAATATATATAATTAATTTATATTTATACTAGCGAGTCGTCCCGGCTTCGCACGGGTGATTTCTGGAGCTCGACAACAGCGCCACCTACCGGATCCACGTGTGAATCTAAACCATCTAGAGACCAATTTAAACACACAAAATATCATCAAAATCGGTCGAGACGTTATAAGTTTTAGCGACACTAAACGGACGACATTTGATTTTTAAATGTAGAGACAATTATGTCAAAAACTTACCGTTAGCATATAGAAGTTGAAGTCTGTATTGAATTCCGTTATTAGTCTTCTGTCCCTCGGCTTCCTATAGAAAAAAAATGTATGAAAATCTAATATAGAAAAAAGAATGTTCGTTCATCAAATTGCGGTAAAACTTTGTTAACTTATTGTTGGCACTTGGAGGAAGGTTATAGGTATAATACAATTAACTTTTTTTATAGGATGGTGTGACAAACGAGCATACAGTCCACCTGATGGTAAATAGTTGCTGTGACCCATAGTCATCTATATTTATCCCCGTTTGCGAATCAAAATGCAGATGCGTTGTCATCCGTGAGGACTAAGATGGAATGCCTCTTTTCCAGTAAAATGGGTCTCCAGTTCTCTACACTCACCATACGAAACACAGAAATGTTAAGCTGCTATTACGCTGGTTTTCTGTGAGAGCGTGGTCCTTCCCCGGTCGAGCCGACCCATTCGTGCTACAACTATACTACTAATATAGCTGCAGCATGGCTCTACCACGTATAAAAACAGTAGGTGACCCTCGTGTCGTATCGACAAATTTATTTGAAAGTTATATATCATCATCATTATCATTTCTAATGAAACTACTTAAGTTTTCTAAATTTAAGATGATATTTTCTCAATTATTTCGTTTGCAGCAGCAACGCGCCGGTACCAGCTAGTAATTTATAAAATACCATTGACTTGAAATCACTGTATAATACGAGTATATTAACACTTTCACTGTCCGATTTTCAGACACAATAGTAAGACAATAGCAATGAACTATATGTAGCGAATGGGTTACGTCATAAGTCTTACGTACAAGGAACGCAAAAAAATCACTCTGTATTCATATTACACACAAGCTCTTGAAACGGTATTAAAAATGGAAAAATAGTGACTTACCAATTACATAATACTACATATACATTTATTATATTTACGTAAAAATATATCATACTTCATAAAAAAAACATAGATAATATCTATCGTTTATTTATTCGTGAGTCACGTTCCGTAAAAACGCGTTCACCGTGTTTACACGCTGAATAATTAAGTATCTGCAAATAAATAACACGTGAAAACGCCTACTAACGAGTGGAAGCTTTCGTGACGTATGTTAACTCACGTCTTTACAGTGAGCATTATTTCATAACATTTCAAGTAAATTAAACTAGCTCTAAGGTTGATGGATTTTTGCTATCACCACATTTCTTTCCGTATGTGTCGTAAGAGGCATCTATGGGACCAGAAATTCATCGTGACTGTCGTCTCTTACGTTACCCACGGGACTATATGGGATAGTCGATATTCTTACACCGTCACTAAACGGTAAATTGTGATAGTTATATCACAATTTACAGATATTTAGTGTGTATATTTAGTTTCTATTAAAGAAATAAATAAATGCTACAAGTAAAATACCCAGCCCAGTGATAGGAGTGGTGTCATAGGTGCGAGATATCTGTCAAGATTATTTATTCAAGCTGTTTATATTCCTGAGTTTACAAAATCTTTTAATCCCCTATATCACCTGTTAAATTTTGTACTGAATAGACTTTAATTTATCTTATCAACTATAAAAGCAATTTAGTATATCTATTACTTAGTAACTGCAAAACAAAGGATTAACATATGTTTTAATTTTAAATTATGGAATGCCACCAACACGGCGACGATCAATTATGTAAACCTTTATTGTACACAATAGACATCATGTCTAACCGATCCTGATTGATGAGCGCTTCATTTGCGATAACATCGATGCTTAAGGATTTACTGATAAGCGGATCCTAATTACGTTATATAAAAAGAAACAATATTAGACATGCATTCCTTGTATTTAATGAAGCTAATTTTACAGATTTTATCGCATTTCTTTAATTATTTTGAAATCCAGACATTTTGACGGTTGTGCAGCATATATGATCATGGGATGAAAATAAGTTACTATTAAAAATCATATTTCATTAGTTTTATTTCGAAACTAGCTGTCCCTCGCGACCTCGCCCGCGTGGAATTTACTACAATTTAATGGTTTTATTTTTTTGCGCGGAACCCTAATTCTTTTTCTAAAATAAAAGTATCCTAAGTTACTCCTTATAATATCTGCTATCTATCTACCAGTGAAAGTCCCGTCAAAATCGGTCCAGCCGTTTCGGATATGAGCCGGAACAAACAGACAGACAGACAGCCAAAAATTTAAAAAATTGTTTTTAGTTATTAGTACCGTATATACTTTCATATGCATTTAATAAAACGCTGTTATTTTAACATTACAAACAGACACTTCAATTTTATTTATTTGTATAGATTTGTATAGATGAGTTAAAACACGAACGAAAAGAAATTTGCAAAAATTGTCTAAGCAGAAATATAATAAATCATTAAACATTCATTCTATTAGTTTCATTGAGGAATATTTTATGCAACATGTCATAATATTTTAAAATCGTTTTATGCTTAAATGACAAATAATATTTAATATGTATTGATTTATACAATACATTAACAATTTAATAAGCCGGAATAACAAAATGTGTTTTGATAAAAAAAATTATGATATGAATTCCTTACTACAACAGCATTATTCTAAATACTACTAAAAATAACTCTAGTCTGTGTCTGTCCAAAGCATATTTAAAGCTTTGAAACCTTCAAAATATACCCCAAATTCAAAAATTACATGCTAATGTTTAATAGTGTGTACTACTGATTTGTGTAGGTCTTCTAATGCGATCTTCAATCCGTCTGTCAAGATTGACTATTGGGGACAATCCTCTCTGCAATGGAAAAGGCCCATATCCAGCAGTGGACTTTTCCAGTGATAATGAAGAAGAAGGCGATACTTACTTGATCTTTCTCTATGAAACCGATGAAGGCGGTGCGCTCGATCTCGACGGGTTGGCCGGCGCGGTCGTAGAGCGCCACAACGAAGTGGAAGAAATTGCTCTTGCGCAGATTGCTGGGAGGTTGCTTCTCAAAATGTGCTCTTCCAACGCCCACGCTGCTGTATAGTTAGAAATTATAAATGTGACATCATTCTGTTCCAATTAAATCGTAGATAAAATTTCTCAGTAAATCATCTTTAAAACATTTACAAACAATTTTGATAATGTTTATTAAACTGAATGAAGGAGATTTTATTTCAAAACCTTAAATTATAAAAGATTTATGAACTAGTTGATACAATATTATAACAGATTAGAAATTGATATGGAATTTTATTGATATGGAGAAGTCGGTTTGATATCGATGTCGGCCGGGCCCAAAGAAATGGTCACCGTTTAGAAATAAAAGTTCACAAGTATGCACGCGCTGGGACATAATTAATAAATGAGAGGAGTTAATACGTAAGACATGAACATGTTTTATATGGTGGTTTTGTAATAGAACCCAACGCCCCATTTCGTTCCGTGGGTGTCGTAAATGGTCATTATAGTAAAATCCAAAGAGACCTTATCATGACTTGCGATAGACGGCGATGCTACTATTCCATTTAACGTTAAATAAACAAACTGACGGTGAGAAACTATCGCCAATCCATCTGCCACGCGTTACGACAATGACATCATATCCTTCCTTATGTCTAGCAGTAGACTTATACAGATTGATCTAAACGAACACTCATATATTACTTTATTAATTTATTTTTACACTTTTAAGCCGCTAGTATAGTAATTTAAACATAGGTTGGTTAAATAAGTTAAATAAGTTTAATATAAAATCAAATATTTAACTTAAAAATAGAGCTTTCTTAAATTTTAAAAATATAATATGTAAGTGACAAGTTGTAATTAAACTCTTAATACCATCAAATACATTCACAAGCCGCAAACACAATTTAACATTGAGTCAAAATTCCAAAAAATATTATTCATATGAACCCCTGCAGCATGGCCATAAATTTAAAATTCCTTTCACGGCTCCTTTACATTTATTCCTCTATTTGTCAATAGAAATAGACATTCTGCCACCAGGAATATTATGTAGTTTGTTGTAAGCTGTCCACATTGAGCACGAAAACAATGGAATAGATTATGTTACTTTAAAACTGATTTACGATGAATGCCTTAACAGCCGTTATTTTTAAGCAACCCTTTATGTGATGTCTACATTTTGTGAGAAATTATTTAGAAATAAGTTTTGCAAGTCACAGTTACACAGGTAAACATTTTTGAATACATAATATGAAGTATTGTAATTAATCGAATTTATACAATCATGTAATTCTGAATGCTTCATTATTTGTCAATATACAAGTTTAATTTTTTTATAGAACAACTGTATGAAAATGGTTATTGTAATATTAAGGAATAAGTACATGAATAAATATTGGTACTGAATGTGATATTGGTACTGGTAATGAAGTGATCAAGTTGGTTCTATTATAATTGATATAGATATTTTGACAAATTTTTTGTAAAATTTATATTTAAAAAAAATCATCTCGCTATTTCATTGCTGGTTCTTCGGTGGTAAATAAAAAACTGACTTTCTATAAATATTATCTAATATTTTACTGAGCCGTGGTAGCTCAGATGGTTAGCTCTAGCTGTAAGCTTCACAGTACTCGAGCAACCCGGGTTCGATCCACGCCGGCACCAATAAAAATTGTTAATTTCAATTTTAAGTGCTGATTTACCACGTGCTCGGCGGTGAAGGAAAACATCGTGAGGAAACCTGTATGTCTGAGAAATAAGAAAAAAATATTTCGAAGACATGTGAAATTCGCCAACACGCATTAAGGCAGCGCGGTGGCCAATTCCTTGCCCTAAAACCCTCTCAGAAATGAGAGGAGGCCTGTGCCCAGCAGTGGGACGTAAATAGGCTGCAACTATACTTTACTTTTATTCTACTGAGAATTAAATAATATTCAATTCTATTCTAGTATAATTATTGAATTTAATTAGATATTCTTATGCGGTTTTGGAACAGGAAAGATAACCGATTTGAGCGGTCTTAATCGATATTTGTTGAAGTTAAAATAAAATACAGTATAATGTATTAGCTTTTTTAAATTTTAATTGAATTGTCGATAGTAATGCTCGAAATTATATTACTACATTAAAACTTATAGTAATGAAATTATTGAACTAAAAGCGTTTATTATTTCGTAAACCAATAAATCTTAATAGTCGAAATATCGATTATACAAAATAGAGTGATGACACCCAAATAGTGCCACCCGCTTCGATATCGACACATGGCCAATTGGATTGAAACTCGTTCAAAAGAAACGGCTCTAATTTCTGAGCGATAGATGAGATTTTTGCACAGCGTAAATAAAATGCATCTTTTGTTTAGCCAATAAATTTGTCACCGGTTTTCTGCTCCCTTTAATAATTCTTAGTTTCTTACAAAAAATATAAATAGACACTCACAATGAAATAGCAAGTAAAAATTTGATACATAAAAACTTATTATTTGGATTCAATGACAATTTATTAAAATATCTATTTGACTAGGATTTTTTTAACTACATATCGATATAGGTTTAAATAAGAAGCGAACAACATACACAACATTACCCGCTAGGACCGTATTACGCTATGGTCGCCCATTCATCTCTCCCCGCTGCAGAATTTGCGTAAACAAATTGGTTTCGCGATTGCCATTTTATACTCTCGCGAGCGACGCTCCATTGTTTTATTTATCGCTACCAGTTTTGGCAGCGCGCTCGCGATTAGGTCGTAGCGCTTTTTTCGCTTACAGATCACGTTAGATTTGTCAACTCTTATGTGATTTATTTTTTCTTTATACTGGAAAGACCTTGGATTTAGTTCTCGATATGTTTTCCAACATTTTTATTTTTAATCAACTACAGGACATTCACACCTAAAGCTATTCATAACTTGTATAAAACTTAAAATGTTTTATAATTAACTAGCGCTCCGACATCCAATTTCAGGATCTCAACAACAGCGCCATCTACCGGATTCAGTTCTGAATCTAAACCATTATCGAATCAAATTAATCACACCCAAAATTTCATCAAAATCGGTTCAACCGTTTAGGGGGAACTCTGTCACGTACACACGGACAGAAAAATTATATAATATGCATATATTAAACATACAAATTTTTCTCTTGAATCATTCTGTCCTTTAATGAAAACTTCATTAAAATCTGTTGCGTAGTTTAAAAGACCTAAGAGTACAGACGGCGGGAAGCGACTTTGTTTTAAACTGTCTAGAGATTACAGAAGTGATACTGTGTGTAATACAGAAGTGCTAGTGGCAGTGGATAAGCGATTTAATCCCGCTCATTAATAAAGTTACCTACGTGATTTTTGCTATTCATATTTTTATTTTTAATATAAAATGTAACTAATAAGTTTTCTTTAACTTTAACATTTTAAAAAATGTGCTGACGTATTGGAATTTATAAGCATTTTCTCAGTTTTCTGTTAAAAAATTAAAAAAAAAACGTAAATAAACATAATAAATACGTGTCATTACTGATGTCGAGTGCACGTAATCCCACAAACATGGTACATCTAATAAGTCTAGGGCGCGGTGCGACGGTGATTTAAAGCCGACTTCATAAATGCGCCTGTCAACGCCGAAGGACGGTCATTTGCGGGCATTTGTCATTTCAAAACATTTGTACAATACGTTTTTTAATTAAGAAAGTTACTTATATAATAACCTATTACGATACATATTAAAACAACATTGATATATAATATACTACGTTTTCTAAGTGTTTACCATGTAATATTATCCTCTTTTAACATTTTCTTTTGTAAATATGGAGAATAATAACAATACGAAAAACACTTGTAACTAAATGTTTTCGTTTTGCTATCTACATTTGAAACGTGATGTTTTTATTTTTATGAAACTATCGTTATTCAACACAATTTACTTGACATTTATCTTTTTGTTTATTTCATGAGATTTATACGAAGAGTTATAAATGTTCCCTGGGTTATAGCCTTGTGAAATTTTAAGAGACGATAGCAGAAGACCTGATGGACTGACTTTGGCCCTTTCGAAGAGAGACAAAACCCAAGTGTTCGACGCTATGCGCCAAGACAATGACGGCCTATCATCTCAGGGATATAAAAGTTAAAGCCAGGGTTACATCAGAGGTGGCAGAACTGAGTGAATGGCGCAAATATAAGTCTCTGAGAGCTGACTACATTTTTTTAACGTTACAGCCTTTCACAAGTCCACTGCTGAAAATAGAAGAGAAATAGACCTTCACTATAGATTTCCTCATATTCTACTATACTATTACGTGGATAGTTGGATATTTGCCACAGTTTCTTGATAACTATGGTAGATAACGGCGAGCTGATTGGCTAACCACAGTTTTTTGTTCTTGTTATTAGGCGATGTTACTGCCCTGTCCATCTTTTCGTTTGTTTTTCTCTGTAGCTTCATTTGTTTTGAGTAACTACAAAGTTTATTTCACAAAACAACATATTTTCAATACTATATCTTTCAATAAAGACTTACGTGTCAATAGAATAAACATTTGACAAAGCAAACTGTGGTTAATAAAAACGCAACAGATGTTAGGAGGGCTTATAACAAACAATACGCCTGCTCTCTCTCTAGCTATGAACATAATTCAAATCTTTATTGCCTTCTATTAAAACATATTTTCCTTTAATCTTGAATTATTAGAAGGAGGTCTATTGCATAAACAAACACAACATTTTGAGGTATAATAAATATGGGTAAATTTCACAAGATGTTTGAAATAAATATAATTAATGATAATAAAACATATTTATCTTTGCCAGTCTGGTATGTATTTTGATGCATTTTTTATTTATTCTTTATTGTACCTTAGATAATGTAGAGGAACAATAGACAGACTTAATACTGAAAGCATTCTTTGACAGTAAACCTTAGTGTATACTGTTGGAATTTCCTTATATTAATTAAATTTAAATACTTCGTATAAGTTCATATAATATTAATCATCAGCATATTACAATTTTCAAACTGCGTAATTTAGTTTCAACGGCATTTTTATTTGTTAATGGTATATGGGCAATGCCGTCCGTGTACACCTCAAACGCAAAAGGATTTGTAGGCGTCTATTCTTTAAGGTCCCTAGACATATTGGTCTAAAATAAGACCTCCATAAAGTGGTCATGCCTGAGCGGTAAATAAATTACACGGTATAGGATTGCCAACCGTCCAGAAAATTCTATCAATTTCAAATTAGTTTTTAAGTAAATAAAAAAAGCAAAATAAGAGTCCCACAAGTATCCGCTCCTTCCTAAAATTTTTGTGTTGGTTGGTTGGCTGTTGGATGGGTTTATGATTGTTGGGTTTTCAAATATTTGGTTTTATTTCCATTTTATTATTTTTTCATACTACCGACTATACCACTAAAAGATTACACAATAAATCCATTAAATTATTTAACCAAAAGCGCAACAATCGAAGAAATCGAATTTTCTAGTTACACTTGTTCATTATACGAGTACAGTCAGAAGCGACGCAACCGGCCCCAACCGCGCTATGATTTATCACGCCCTTACCGCTTATGAATACACTTGTTACGGTTGGCTTCATTATCGCCTGCAAACTCGCCCCTGATTGGACACCATCCTATGCGGTGTAATGAACCTATTGTGCGGTATCGATAAGTTGGCTTTACGACGAAAGCTCCATTGCGAATGTGTTAAAAAGTGACATTGGATAACTTAGCGAGGAAAGTCATAAGCGTACAATTAATTTATTGGATTCAATAATTTTTTCTTGCCAAATGGTGTTTTACTTCAATATTCTATCTCAACTTGACCATTCACTAATTCATTCAATACTACTTCCGACCATTCACTGCTCAACTTAGGACTTCCCCATAATATATTGCCTCATAAACAAATATGGCAAATAATGCCATATTATTATTTATTTATTTTTAGTTGTTATTAGAAAGACGCTGCTATCTATCTCCTGGTTTATTTCCCTCTGTCACCTCTTACAACACTTACAGGACCACATGGGTTAGAGGATATTCTTACATCGCCACTACACAGTTAAATTATTATTATATTTATCTTATAGTTTTATATCACTTCTACGTAATAAACTCAAAAAGCAACAATAAATTATTTTGAACGTGTATATATTCCGCGTAGGATTTCACACTTTCGGATGCTTGTTGACATCAAACGCGTCTCCCCTATTTAGCGAAACTTTAATCTCATAGACTTATTTGGTTTGGATATTTACCATGGAGCACCCATTCGTTTCGGTTCGGTTTTGTGGGCCTTAATGCAATTTGCTCCCAGAAATCTGTTTAGTGCGCTGCTCTTTTCGACCAGTAATGGATTTTTTTATAGGATAAGGGTGACAAACGAGCACACAGGCTACCTGATGGTAAGAGGTTGCTGCAGCCCATAGAATCTACATCTATCCTCAATTACAAAACAAAATGCAGATGTGTTGTCACCCGTGAGGACTCAGATGGAATGCCTCATTTCCAGTAAAAAGGGTCACGGGTTCTCTACACTCACCATACGAAACACAGCAGCGTTAAGCTGCTATTTTACGCTGGTATTTTGTGAGAGCGTGGTCCTTCTCCAGTTGAGCCGACCCATTCACGCTACAACTATACTACTAATATTGCATTATCTACCACGTAAAACTGGTTTTAACAGAGCTGGACAAACAAAATATTTTATTTTTAAATAGTATTTCCATTATTAAATATTGAGTGTAGAGTATGCTTTGTAATTTTAAATACAAGTTCAAACCACGGCTTTTTGCTTCCTCCATGAGTCAGTGACACAGTGACTAAGCGTTTAATTGCGACACTTTGGATTCGATTCCCGCTCGGAACAAGTATTTTGTATGGGCTAAAAGTAATTACCCCGGGTTACCTGGGCCTTTGTTCAAGTGCAATTTAGCAAAACTCTTAGTGTATCGATATGGTTTTCAAAAAAAAAGAAGAAGAAAGTTTTATATTAGGTAGGTAAAATCATAATTAATCATCGGATATTGGACAGGACTATTAACCCTTTCGCTGTCCCGTGCACTACATATAGAGCACTGCTATTGTCTTACTATTGTGTCTGGAATCCGGACAGTGAAAGTGTTAATGTCAATAATTAATCCATTAAATCATTATTTTCTATCATTTAATTAAATCGTTCAGATATACAGACAAAATAACAATATTTTGTATTTTTTATTTCAAAAGTTATAAAAGATACCTATTAACTAAAATAGAAAATATTATTATATGAGAAAATAGTAATGACTATATTGGTAATTTATGCTAAAATAAAATCTTATATTTTAATAGAAATAGCCATATTGAATAAAACTACTTTTACGGATTCTATCGCGTTTGATTAACTTCTTTTTTTATTAATTCCCGACGTTAACAGCCATAACTTAAGTGGTAAATTTAAAATAAGAATGACTTTATTGAATATTAAAGTTTCTATTTCTATTTCATTTTATTAATTCCGGCAATAACAAATTTTTTGCATGATCAAATACAATACAAATTTAACTGATTACAGAAACTCTACGTTCAAATTTCTTCTTCAGCTACATCAACAGCTACTGTTGGTGAGTCAGTAGGTGGCCAAACACTTGCTTAAAATAGGTAAAAAAAATCTAATCCAGTGCACTTTCCATCCAAAATCTGGTAGAAAGTAGAAGGTCTTTACATACAGAGAGCGGTATGTACTCAATACTTATTAAATATTTAGTACCGCTACTGCTTCTATTTAAGTAAAATCAATTCCTACCTATTAACCAAATCGAATTAAATCGCTTACATGATACGTAGGAGATAACTAAATTAAGGAAACATTTTAATACGATTAACTTTTAACCAACATTCATTTAAATTTCTATAGTAATAAATAATTCAATTACTACTGTGTGGCAGCGGCGTTAGAAAATCCAGTCTCCCATTTCGTCTCGTGCTTGTCGTAAGATGCGAATATGAAAGAATATTATCAGAAAGATCTCGCAACTTCCTATAGATGTCTGTTTAAGCAGTAAGACAAAGAAACGATGCGGCGTCAAAAGTGCGTAGAGACTGGTACTGCCATCGGCTACCAAGTGTGGCTAACGTGGTAAATCCAGAGAACCAACAACGATACAGACTCAAATCCACCGGGAGCCTCTTACGGGTGAATTATGAAAAAGAAAACTAAGGTTTATAAACAAAAACATGGTTAAAAAGGAAATTTCTTTACCATTTCTTTACCAGTAATATAGTATATTTGTTGTGTGTGCGTGTGTGTGTGTGTGTGTGTGTGTGTGTGTGTGTGTGTGTTTATTTATTGTGTGGCAGAATACTGCTTTACCAGTAATGTATTCGGCTGTGGCAGAATACCATCGGTGAACTGAATTCACCACATAGCTGAGTCACAGACCAGTTTGTCTCATTGTTTTATGTATGTTTTACTTAAGTATGTTTCTAGATAAGCTTGTGACAATTTTTTGTACACTTTTAACTACCATGTGTGAATAGTGACAAATAAAAATAGTTATTATTATTATTAGATTTCATTAAAATTCAATTAAATTCAACAACTATACATTAGGGGAGTAATGTTTCAGTCAATTAAAGAAAGCTCTAACATATGTATAAAAAATAATCATTTTATTAATATTCACAAATGCAAAATGATGTTGTTTAAACTCACTTTGTGTTGTCAACTAGGGAGCCTGGTGTCATCCAGGCACGCGTGAGGGGTTCTTCCTTTAGCGAGGTGACAGGACCGCGGGGCTGCGCGTGCAGCCCGCCCGCCGCCTCCTGGTGGTGCAGCCCGAACATCAGCCCACCTGACACAAATTTAATTAGGAACAAGCTAATAACTGTGTAATGCGCGAGAGATTCGATTACCTAAGTTCGTCCCGCGTATGTAGTAAAAGTCAACTATTTCAGAAACCAAAAGGATATTAACTCGCATACCATCATCATCATCAGTACAGCCTTTCACAAGTCCACTGCTGAATGCCACAAAGCAGCTGTACTCATAGACTTCATCCATGTCTTACCAAGTCGACACGTATTATCTCGTATATGGTAAATATAAAATACCCTGACCGACGCGGGGACGGGAAGCCTCCAACGTCCAACGAAAGAGGCCAACGCCCACTGTGTTGGAAATGAAATTATAGTGTCCCCAAGTGTACGCGCATTTATGCTCTAGCCTTTCTTAATCAACATGCACCCGATGTAACCCTCGTGTGATAAAGTTAGGAGGTAGCCAGGATTCCGTGTCAAAGATACAGGTCCATCACGACACAATGAGACACGATTAGCAACAATTTACTTGTTAATATAACCTAGAATTCCGGGTGTAAAATAAGCGCAACTTCGGAATACTGTCAGAAAAGGCCAACGTTCTTGGTATAAAATAAAATATATTTAATATTTATTTTTCAATATTAGAATAATATAGTTTATAAAATTAAAAAATCAAAAATAAAAGGCCCATCGGTAATCAAAATATTAGGAAAAAATTGATGTGAAATTTAGGAATTCAGCAATACATAGAAACTCGAGCAGACTAGTCTACACAAACAAGTAGTACGGTATTATAATTTTGTTATTTTTTTAGACAGTTTTAGTTACACAAATGTACAGCGTCGGACTTAAAGTCTTAAGTGTTCTCTACCATACAACCTATAGGGAACGAAACTTATATCATTTGAAAGGTGATTTACCATACATGTGAAGAAAATATCGTGTGTATCTTGCCGTAAGGCAAATGAAGTAAAGTGAACATACACAAATATTTTTTGAACCAATTAAATAATCGAATTTCCACCAGACGGACATACTAACATTATACTTATTTTATTATACCTTTTGTGAAGTTATTGCTTCGGATATAATCATTAGTATAAATTTAATCACAAAGCACACACTTCTGCTTATCTACAAATATTTACATTTGATGTTACACTTATTAGTCAAAAAATACGTAGCTTTACTAGATGATAGATGTTCCGTTCTGCCTTGTTACATACTCTGGTAGGTTAGCTACATTTTTATTTAACCAAGCAGCTGTGCATCTAACATTGTTCAGATTTTAAGGATGAGGGAGCCAATACAGTTACAGTCTATAAGTCATTCCTATATCCTTAGGGGTGACGACGAATTTATAGGTTTTTTTCTGAAATTGATAGTAGATGTTCATGAGCTACAGTAGTCACCCTGATATTAATAAAAAAAATAGGATTTTGTGTCAAGCAAACAAAAATTAGCTTTTACCAATTCCAAACTCAAAAAGTTGTCTTATTTTAAATGTTGGTTCCGACTGTCTGGAGTTTGAACTTTTACTGTTGTTTGAACTAAATGTTTCAAGCGAGTAGGAGAGAAAAATTCCTGTATTTTTTTAGAATCGGTCAACAAAGAGAATACTCTATGTAGAGCCTCACATATCAATGTTAGTAGTTAATTTGTTTTCGTTTGGTTTCAGTGCCTTTTCGATAAAACAAAATATAGATGCAAACCATCTGCTGCATCCATCATAACGTTCTAGCTTATAGCACGCTCATTACATAAATATGCGACATTAAATTTATCCAGCGCAGTCGAAAGTTTCCAATAGAAGGTATTTGGAACACAATGATGTCATTGGTGAACAGAGAAACGTCATTACTTACGATGTTATATACAATACTGAGGTGGAAATATTATTTAAAGTAGACTACTAAATACCAAATATACTTGGAAATAAATTACTAACAATTTACTAAAGAATAGTTATATTATACCAAAAATATATATTACTTTACAAGAAACGCATCATTTGGTGTATTCTGAAAAGATTGTAAATATTGCCAATCCAGCATTAGAATCAAATAGCGGGTGCAGAAGGAGATATTAAAACTAAACTTAATTTTACACTCTCAAGCAAATACTAGCGACAATGAAGTGATATTTTTTGTTTTACTTCTTAATAAAAGTAATCTTAATAAAAAAATTAGCAAAACTTTTGAATGAATCAAATTAGAAATAATGTTTATTCACATTTTTAATTTTAATACAGCAATTCCCAATTATTGTAATATTTTGTTACGCCCGAGAATCCCAGTGATAACAATTGATTTTATATAATACATCACTTATATAAATTTGCAATAAAAGTGTTATTTTATTGCAAATTTACTGTACTTACTCATGTTTAATGCAACTTATGTTTAAAGAAAATCTGTAAAAATCATTTGAACTTTAATTTTTGGTCTCTCCATATTTTGCAAATTCCATTTTTGATTGAATTTATTAAAAGGAGAACTACAAAAATAAAACTTTTATTTGTCTACTTTAAAATTTTTACTTAAGTGTAATATGTATAATTATAATACCTATTATTTAATCATAGTCCTACCCGCATCTCTTTAAAAGCATTTTCAAAGATGGAAATATCTCACTAATGGCAGTAATTTTAATAAGCAGATACTAACTTTTTAACAAATTTTATTGTTTTTTATTTCAATCCCTTCGTACTGCCAGTATTCTAGAAGAATATTTCAATATGTTTTAACCCCATTCATCGCAGCCATTTCTTTGGATAAACTGTACATGACTTACCTGAAGACCTTGGCGCTCCCGTAGGGTACAGTTTTCGTCCCCATCCCACGGGGTCGAGTTCCAGCGGCGGCCACGGCGAGCCCGTGTACCCGCCCGCCGCCGCGTTCAACTCGTCCGACCGAATCGCGAATCACGAACGGCACCCCGAATCAGGCGCCCGAGAGCGCACGAACACCCCCGGAGAATTACGAAGAGCGAAAAAATTTGCGCGCTTTCTAATTTCTTTCAAATATTTTCGCGCACTTTTATATTGTGAAATTTGATTGTATGATATGATATTTTTCCGAAATATATGTTATTTAAATAAACAAACCGAACTACGATTAACGTTAAATAAATTATTCACAGAAAGAGATTGGACACTTAAAATATGTTATATAAAAGACAGTAAAATCAGTTTAAGCTTTTGAAATAATCGCTGGGTTTTCTTGTTAGTGTTGTAAAGAATAATGTATAACTATTCGATAGACGGCTCTGTCTTATCGTATGCGTACTGGGATAGCAGTCCCGGTTGTGCGGGCGATCCCGCTGTGAATTTGCGGCACACTAACAAGCGTCGCGGGAGCGCGCCGCCGAGTGCTAGAGCTTCGCGGCGCCCCCGTCCGTCCCCGCGGACTGTGGGAGGCGCCCTGGGGACACGCCCTCGCCTCACGAGCGGGACAACGCGACTGCCGCAGATGGCGCCACTTTTTCTCCATCTCTATAATTTTTCCAAAGATAAAAAGCTCACTTTATTGATATATTTTATTCATAACTGGCGAGATATATTTTGTTTCTATTTTTAAAGCCACAAGTTAACGTCTCTACACGATACAGAGGTCGCGGTTTATGACGACGAAGGGTCGGTGCGAGGTTTCCCTCAGAGACCGCATGCCGATCGCGCGGGTAAGGGATGGGACGAGAAATGAGACAAAATGCATCTCGCTGGACCAGCCAGCCTCTGCTCAGGGACGGCCCACAGCGCAAGAATTACTTATTAAACCGAGTTGGATTGACGATGATGAAATTTCAGTGGGAATTGACTGTAACTACTAGCAAATGAGGTTTTGGTAACTCGTAAATTATACATTATCGTATATTACACAGAGTAAGTTTTAGATATATAACCGCTTATAAATTTAATTATTATCCATAGATAAGCGAAGAAGATCTCATACGTGGTAGAGCCATGCTGCAGCTATATCTATTAGTAGTATAGTTGTAACATGAATGGGTCGGGTCGACCGGGGAAGGACCACGCTCTCAAAGGCTATCTGCGTAAAATAGCAGCTTTATACTGCTGTGTTTCGTATGGTTAGTGTAGAGAAACGGAGAACCTTTTTACTGGAAAAGAGGCATTCCATCTTCGTCCTCGCTGGTGACAACGCATCTGCATTGTGATTCGTAATTGAGGATAGATGTAGATGTCTGTTAGTTACAGCAACCACTTACCATCAGGTGGACTGTGTGCTCCGTTTGTCACCCTATCCTATAAAAAATAAGATTAAAGGCTAGGTTATTAGATGTTTGGCTCGTTTCCTGCCTAAAGGTCCATCTGGGTAGGTACAACCCTTTTACCCATTTCTGCCACCACACTACCTACCTAATTTGAATGTTGTGTTTCGGTCTGATGAATATAGACAACCAGTATAATTACAGTGAAGCATTCCATCATTCTACCAGTCCGTGGACTGCAGTAACCACAGGGGCGTAGCTACCGGCGTATCTATCAGCCGTATCAATGATACGGGGCCCCCGGGCTACAGAGGCCCCGAAGTAAGTAAACAAAAATTCTAATGACTTCTATGGGACAGGATGTTGGTTTGAACGGTTTGGCTAGCTTAGTTCCTAGGAGTATTAATTGTAAGTAATAACTTATAATCAATATATAATTATCTTAATTCGATGCGAGAGTTCTTGTTCCTTTTGTGAAAAATCTTTACCTTACATTGGGGCCCCCCGACAAAGAGGACCTACAGGGCCTAAGGCATGCTACTCCACTGATAACCACTTACGGTCAGGTGGACTGTAAATTTGTTTATCACTTCAATTTTATAAAAAGGCGTACACATCGGGTATTTACGATGTCCATGTCCCCATGAGGCTATTATTCAAAGAGAACTTAAATGTTGAAAAGATGCTTTATATGAAAATTGCAATTGTTTTACACAGCACGAAATAAGGACAATATTATCCGAAATCAGAATTCGAACTTAATATGTAAGATTAAATGAAGAGAGCTAAATCTAAGAAGAAAGCCAAACATAATATAAAGATAAACTTTTACACCTGTTACCTAGAGGGGTAGGCAGTGACACCTCCCTCCTTTCACAACCATGTAGGTTTTAACTACGTAGACATGCTCGTCGAGTAAAGTTATTCTTAATTTTGCCCATCTTAAATAAGTTAAAACAAACACAAAAGTAATTACATCAAAACAACCAATTATAACAAAAAACAATCCAACAACGCTGTGGTTTCATTACAGATCAAGAACCATGATCGACGTTAGGACTCACGACGTACATATATGACATTATTGGACTTTTTTATTAGGAAACTCAACAGCATTTTTTAACAAACATGCTTCGAAATATATAAAAAGACAGCCAATATCTAACAGACTTTCACAACACGCTGAATAACACCACATACGAAACAGAGAGATAACATTGTAACTTAATATAATTTGAATAATGCTCAACATTTTATTTCACTAGGTACTATAGGATTCTATATTTTATCTTTTGTATAGATTGGTGTTTATATTGGTAGCAATTTTATAAATAAAATTAAGTAGGTACATACTGCATAATAATGCATCAAAAGTCTTGATAATTTTTTTTTATATTGATATTTTAGCTAAACATATAATAGAGTAAAAATAATGTTACAGATTTTGTAGTTTTTAATTTAAATTTATTTTTAATGAGGAGACTTCGTTATTCAATACTGATGCCACCTGGCAGCGTCGGACTCAGTGGGGAGGCGTGCTAAGAGACTTATTGGTGACCTTGATTTGGTTGAAACCAATCTTCTCAGCCTCGAGCACAGGCGCAGAGCAGCCAGTCTCTCGGTATTCTATAGAGTGCATTTCGGTGTCTGTGCGCAGGAATTACACGCTTTAATTCCCCCATCTCTTTTCCACCATCGGACAACCAGGCGGTCGGCGGGTCTTCATCCCTTTGTTGTCGATATTCCACGCATTAGAACCAAAAGGTTTGCTTCGTCTTTTCTAATACGTACAGCAAAGGAGTGGAATAATTTGCCGGCGTCTATCTTCCCGTCCGAATACAATCTGGGCGCCTTCAAGGCAAGAGTGAATAGGCTTTTGTTACGCTAAGATAGTGCGATTTACCATCTAGACCTGCATCACCACTTACTACCAGGTGAGATTGTGGTCAAACACTGGCTTATAATAATTTAAAAAAAAACTGATGTCATAGTTAGTTGTAAAAATGATGGAAATCAAAAATAATTAAAGTTTAAAATCTATACAGTCCATAATATCAGTTTTATTCAGTGACTATTCAGGTAAATATAAGAAATACCTAGTCCTTACAGCAATATTAAAAGTTGAATTAAAGTCATCTTAATTATGTTGAATTTGTGGTGCTCTGGAAGGGACGATATCGATTACCTTATACTTTCACAGTGCAATTGCATATACTGTGACTTTGAACTCTATGCCTATTCCAAGTTAACTATTTTATATTTTCTGTCAGTGAATATCTATTTTATTCATTTGTTTAAAAAAGAAAAACGGTGTCAAAGAAAATAAAAAGGCACGAATAAGAATTAATAAAAAAATCTATTATATAGAGGTAGAGTCAGAGTAATTTAATTACATGGATGTTATAGTTTTTCATTTGTTTAGCTTATTTCCCTTATTTGCCTTTATAGTTGACTCTTAAATCGATTAAAATAAAACGAAAATGAAAGTTAGTTATAGAATTTTGAAAGAAGGAAGTATAAATATATATAAAACACACACATCTATCCCCTAATTAGAATTAAAATGCGGATGCATTTTCACCCCTGAGGACTAAGATAAAATATAATACTATGATATTAAGATGCTTTGAATATCAGTAAAAGGGTATCCAGTTTTCTTCGCATTCCATGCGAAACACAACAGCATAATGTAGCTAACACTGACAGTATAAGCAAGCGTGTTCCTTCCCCGATCGAGCCCTACCGCTCGTCCTGCAACTATAATATACTTAGATATAGTGTGGCTCTTCCACGTTAAAAATTCTTTGAATTTTGATGAAAAACCCATCATATTTTTACAAGTAGTTTCAGTTTTAAGTGAATACACTGACAGAGAAACAGACAAATATAAACGTAATTACGTAATGAAAAACAAATAATAAGGTCTGCAGCGTTGCTATACCACATGTAAGTGTAAAAAATAGAATTATTAACAAGGTATCTGAATGGTTATTTTAAAGTATGGATGGATTAAGTATAGAATAATTCCAGAGTGGGGTAGGTTGCAAGATATTATTGCTTGCTTAGAGTCCATATTTGGGAATTAATTACTTAAAAAATATAGCTATCGATCAGTACGTATAGCTCATTTTTCTAAAAATTTTCAAATTTATCAATAAACTGTATAAATGTGAACTCTTTAACTAATAAAAAAATGAAGATACAAGTGAATATCTTAATTAATAAATTAGCATTGTGAATTGAACATTTTAAAAGAGAAAAGTTATTTTCAACCATTTTTTTTCTTATGTAAGCATTGAACATTTCCTACAGTGAGGAAGAACGACACGAAAGAAGAAATAAATTGGTTTTAGGTACTCTGTTTAATTATTGGTTATGAGAAAGTATTACTATGTAAATCGATAAATAATAAAAAAGCTCAAATTATGTTATTAATTTTCATATTTTGATATAAAACATTATTTAAAATTTATTTTAAATCTATGAGGCTTTTTTACAAACATAACTGTTCATGGACAACTAATCAAACATAATATTTTACTAGGCCAATACTTGCTCTGTGCTGGAATCGAACCTGAGGCTCGTATCTCCGCATTTAAATGCTTAGTCACTGCTCTACTGAGCCGCCAAATATTAAAGGCTTATAGTTTTAATACAGCACTGTTGTCTCTTGATTAGGCCAAGTACCTACAGTTTTGACAAAATTAGTAGCTGGGCGATCGAATTTCACTCCGCGTTAGAAGAAAACAATTCTCAGGAATGACGCCTAAAGAAAAACATAAAAAATCCATCGAAATTGTGGCGGAATAGGGCAAAATCTAGTTTAATTACTATTACTCTATTATTAATTAAAAATAATCTTATTTTTTTTATTTCACTTAGTCTTATTTTTTGCCTATATACTCTTGACATATGACATATACCTAGCTGGCAATCCAAGCTAAGCAATATTGATAGCATTAATATTATTACTGTACATTAAGAGTACACTTTTGAACAACGGCTTTACAACATAATATAAATATTTCCAAAAAATAAATTGAGACCAAAGTCCCTTTTCTTATGTGATCCTCACTCTTTCTGGTGAGAAAGACATTTCGCATTGTTTATTTTAGATAATTAATTTTCGAATTAGTAACTATAAAATAATAACTATGTGGATTTTATGTATGGTAGAGCCATGCTGCAGCTATATTTCAGTTGTAGCACGATGGGTCGCCTTGACCGGGGAAGGAACACTCTCCCCGTGGGCATTAAGGTAAGGTATCCCGATACCAGCGTAAAATAGTAGCTTAGTGCTCCTAATTTTTGTATGCTGAGTGTAGAGAATCGGAGACGAAGCATTCCATCTTAGCCTTCAGGGGTGATAACGCATCTGCATTTTTATTAATAATTGAGGATACGTGTAGACTTCTATGAGTCGTTACTTGTTTGACACTCTTATTCTTATTAAATAAAAATTCAGCGTCAAAGTACGTAACCTTTTATGAATTTCGCAATATCTTCAATATCTTAAGTACCCAAGAATTGCTTTCGCCTAGAATTCACATTTTATGAGCAATATTTTTTTTTTTATTTTATGAGCAGAAGCACTGGTCGGTCTCTTCATAAAACTGAATTAAAAAACCATAACGAGAATTTAATTTAACGAGTAAGAATAAGGATGACAAACGGACACAGAATACAACTGATGGTAAGTAGCTGTTGTGGCCTACATCTACCTCGACATAAAAAGTTTCTCTTATTTTAAGTCGGCAACTTACTTCCTGAGGAATAACCGAAGAGCATTTATTCATTTGATTTTTCATTTAGAGCATTGATATCTGATTGTTAAGATACAGGTGGTACAGGTCAAACAGTGGTAGAGCCACGCGGCAGCTTTTGCTGTCGCACGGATGTGCCGGCTCGAACCGGGGTTGTACCATGACCTCACAGAATACCAGCGTGAAGTAGAGGTTTACCTCTGCGTTTCGCTTGGTGAGTGCAGGTGGCCGGAGGCCCTTTTTACTGGAAATGAGGCATTCTATCCTAGTCCTCACGGGTGACAACGCATCTACATTTTGATTTGTAATAGAAGATAGATGTAGATGTCTATGGGCCGCACCAACCACTTACCATCAGGTGGACTGTGTGCTCGTTTGTCACCCTTATCCTATAAAAAAAGGTATAATTCCTAGTTCAACAATCAGAGACTTCACATATTATTATTATTACTTATGTGTACAATGGATGTGAAAGAAGTGAGATAAGTGTGTCAGGATCGTGTCAAATAGTAGTTCGCTACTCCTACCCTATCCTATATATTATACTCGAACCTTATGCAAACGTGGTCCTTCCCCAGTTAATCTAAACGATTGGTGCTACAGCCTTTGCAGCTGCAGTGTGGTATTACTACGTATAAGATTTTTTAAATAACTCTTTGTTTCATATGAATATAATTAACAATGTGCCTCAGGGTTGCACTATGAAACTGTTTTTTAAGTCACTATAAACTCACTGTAAAAAGTAACCATCTGTTAACATTTCTCTATTTAGTATGGGACATATCTAATATTTATGAAGACGTGCTGTAAAGTTTGACGTAAAAATCTGACCGATGACGGGCAGCAGTGTCAAAGGTGTGAAACTTCACAGCCAAGACAACGCAAGAATCCTATGTCCATTAGTGGACTTCCACGGGCCAATAAAGACGTGGTAGAGCCATGCTGCAGCTATATTAGTAGTATAGTTGTAACACGAATGGGTCGGCTCCACCGGGGAAGGACCACGCTCTCAAAAAATACCAGCGTAAAATGGCGACTTGACACTGCTGTGTTTTGTATGGTGAGTGTAGAGAACCGGAGACCCATTTTACTGGAAAAGAGGCATTCCATCTTAGTTCTCACGGGTAACAACACATATGCATTTTGATTCTTTATTGAGGATCAATGTAGATGTCTATGGGTCACAGCAACCGCTTACCATCAGGTGGACTGTATGCTCGTTTGACACCCTATCCTATAAAAAAAATAAGAAAAGAAGAAAGATGTGTTGTAGAGTTTTCGCTATTCAGAAGAAGTGAGAAACAACGCAAATGTTCCTACAACTTTTAGATCGCATTTACAATTGGTCATCTCCATTTGTTATCGTTTAACTACTGGACGACCTAACAAATTGACTTCATATTCATGGAATATGTTTATTTTTTAAAGATGATTGTTCATAGCTATACTATAAGTAGCACCGTAATCAAGTTATTTATATTAATAAAAGAGTTTTATATTTATAAAAGAATAGGAGACAAACGAACTCATAGCCAGCATACACGTAGTCAGCAGTATGATGCTGTTATTTTACACTGTGCGATCACAGTTCATTTAAAGTTAAGTCGACTTTTGACGTGTTGCAGATATAAACGCTAGATCGTAGCTCTACATCATATAAAAACTTTCTTCTAGTCATCTATTACCTCATCCACGGTGGACTCCCTTACGTCACCATCCCCATGAGCTTCTCAACTTCATGGCCTCCAATAATTAGCAATATAACCAATTCCTTTATACAAAATAAAGAATACATTTGAGTTAGTGCCGTGTTGCAGACATTTATGGATATGTAGCATGTATGAGTCGGCTCGACTGCGAAAGAATCACGGTCCCATAGAATAACAGCGTGAAATAGTAGCTTAATACTGCTGTTTCGTATGACGAGTGTAGCGAACGGGGACCCTTTTTACTAGAAGCGAGGCATTCTATCTTAGTCCTCATGGGTGACAACGCATCTCCATTATGATTCTTCATGTGGACTGCGTTCTCGTTTGTCACGCTTATTCCATAAAAAATACATAGGTATTGGTGACAAGTGAATAGTATCAAAGTTGCTGTACACCTGGTGCTGTGATCACCATCAATCATCCGTGTACCAACCGTTACCGTTACAGCCTATTGAAGTCCCCTGCTGAACCTAGGCCTCTCCTATAAATTGACTCATAGGGGGCATATTTACCATAGTTGCCACGCTTGGCAAGCGGGTTGGCAACCGCAGTTTTTTTATTTTTAGTCGTTATTACGTAGACGCTGCTGCCTATCTCCTGATTTGTTTCTCTCTGTCGCCTCTTACGACACCCACGGGATGATATAGGGTAGTGGATATTCTTACACCGCCACTACACGATAACGTCAAGCAAGCAAGCAAAGTGATGCTGAACATGACGATAAAAGTAAATTCTCCCTAGAATGGAATAGGCTCAGACTGTTACCTATTGCGTTCGAATCCCATTTGTATAAAAGCACAGACTGTTAATTTTTTTTTGCATTTAAGATTAAATAATTAAATCTTGTCTAGTTATGAGATAACATTTTTACTATTTTCTTTTTCACGTGGATGTTAGATAAATTAATTTCCACACATATGTTGGATTTATTCTACGTAAGATTTCATTATATTATTATTGGTTTTTTTTTTACCTAGGATGCAATGCCTGATCCTATCTAAGTGGCACCGCATTTAAATCTCCGTATCGCAACCGTTTTATATACGTAGGTAATGAGAAGGCTATAGTTATTAACGCTCTGCATCATGAAGGCAGTTTACAAACATAAATTGCACGAGGACAAACATCCAGACCCGGAACAATTATTTGTAGGCCATACAAATACTTGTTCCGTGCGGGATTCGAAATCGCGGCCCCCAGCGCAACAACTCATTGCTAAGCCACTGCGCCACGGAGCCGTCATAAATTCTCATAAATCGCTAACACACAGCAATGTCTTATGGCAAATGCTCAGGGGTGACAAAACATCTACATTTTGATTCTTAACCGGGGATAGATGTAGATGTATATGGACCACAGTATCCGTTTACCATCAGATCCACCTGATGTGGTATGTAGACTGTGTTTTCTTTTGTCACTCTTATTCTATTAAAAAATTTATAAAGATGGTCTTCCAATAGACGTCCATATAACAATAAAGTAGCGTCAAAGGTGCGAGCCATCTGATATTGTGGTTGCCAATCCGCATGCAAAGCGTGACTATAGAGGCATATCCTTCCTACAACGAGAGAGACCTGGAGATCCAGAAAAGAACCTTTGCGGGCTTATTAAAAAAGCAACCCTACACAATTGACAACTATTGGTGGTAGTCGTATGTTAGTACCATGCAAGTTCGACGACATTTGAAACTGAAATTATATTCCAGTCCCCCCAACTAACAATAGGTTCGCGTAGCAAAATAAAAATAAAAGACTGTAAATAAAACTTAATAACCTGCATTTTACTTTTCACTCCGACATGCACTAACATTCAGATGAAAGACTGTTTGCTTGTTTAATAAAAGTAGGTACAAAAACAGCAACATCGACATAGAAAATAACTAATATTAAAGTTATTTCAACAACAACAAACAAGTCGACGAGGCCTCAGCGGACTCAGAGTGCTCTGGGAGGTCACAGAGGGACCGCCCTCCTCTCGCCACGCCCATACCGAGCCACGCCCAGCAACAGTGCCTAGAGACTTGATCCATGTGAAATATTGTTTTTTATCTCGCCGCAAGATGTATGATCAATAAATAAGATTAATAGAATATCGTGTTTTTTTTAAATATAGAAGGGTGAGCAAACGAGCATGGGGCTCACCTGATGGTGACTAAAAAAAGCTCAATAGTTGTGTTTTAACTATCATGGTGAAAATGCTGAAAATGTTCTCCTGGATGACTTCGGCCTCACCAAAAAGAAGTACTCTCGAAAGCAATCAACTGTGCAGAAGATATTAAAGCTCTACAAGTATCCTAGCTTACGCGTAGAGGCTAGTCACTCGTTCAAACCTACCTGTGCCCAAGGATTTTGGCTTCATTCTTTGGGCACAGGTAGATCGAAGTTTGAAGCCAAAATCCAGATTAGGGTATCGAGGTATCTAGCATGCGTTATTCAATAGGCCAGTAATACGCAAGAGAGCATTCTAGTAGAGAAAGTTCTAGTGTTAGTACAGAACGAGTAAATGCAAAGATGTTAATTTATCCGACGTTAACTTTATTTTTTATTATCCGATTAATTCATTTTATGTACTAAGCCATGGTAGCTCAGCGACTAAGCACTCGCTGTAAACTTCATAGTTTTTATTAGTTTTTCAAGCACTACCCGGTCACAACCCAGATCCAAACCCCTAGGGTTAACAGTTTTTGCCCTAAAACTCTCTCAAAAAAGGCCCTGGAATGCCCACAAATGGGATGTGTATAGGCTGTAACTATAACTAACTTTATGTATTCATTATTTTTTTCCTATAAAAAAAATTATCTATAACATCACATGAGCATTCATAAAAAGGAAAAAATTGCAAGACGTATTATTATTGTTTTGATTATTACAATACTAATATGTACAAAGTTTAATCAGAGCTAAGTCATGTGAATATATGTACATATATTATCCCTATCTTTTACGGCTCAAAGAATCAATAGGCAGGATTCGTTGATATTGATCTCTCAAAAATTTTATGAGCTGTTCGTATGCTACGTTTATTTTAAAATAGTTACATATGAATGTCTAATTCCATTCTATTATATTCTGATCGATCATAGTCAGTCTAAAACCGCTACAATGTTGGGCTCCAAAAGCAAGTGTCCAAAGTCAAGAATGAATGAGCTTCTCTTAGATCAGCATGTCTGTCAGTTTGGATCACAATCTTCCTTATCGAACTCCGAACTCCGACATATAGTCGGAGTTCCTGAATTACCTAAAACCAATAAAAATGGTAACACTTGAAGAATATGTTTCAATCGTTACCTTGAAGTCTATATACACATCCAGAAAACTCACGTCTTAACAAACAACTTTTTCAAAGTGAAGAATTTTGTGCATGTTGTCGTTTTACATAACACCTAAGCAATACTGACTATGTTAGAACGCTATGTAGAAAATATACCCATTTAAATAACTTACTTATCCATTGTAACTAAACTTTATTGCTTGAAATAAGAACTCACGACAATACACAAATAACGTATCTCAACCAACAGTCTTAAGTTTCGTATTCCAAACGTAGGTACTCTAAACGTCGTCGTTCGGTGCTGTAGTTAGAGGACAGACTAACTTTATCTACTTACAACTTAAAAATTTCAGCTCTCAAATGGAAAATAAAATGTTAAACAATCAACACAAATACCTTGACCCGACTAACAATTTCAACTACGATATCACCTACTGCTAGCTGGAAAATAGACTGCCTCGTTGGTCAAGTGGTAGTAAATGCGACTGCTGATTAAGCGGTCCCAGGTTCGATTCCCAGATCGGGTCAAAAACAGTTATTGGGATTTCCTGTCGAAAAATTCTCAGTGGCAGCCCGGAGTCAGGAAGTTGGTGGTGTTTCCTGTACGGAGGAAAGCACGTAAAGCCGTTGGTCCTGTGCCTAAACTCTCTCCGGTCATATCGGATTGCCGTCCAATCGGACTATAAGAGTAAGGAAATATATAGTTCAAGTGTGTCACACACTCGTGCACCATAGTCCTGCGAAACGGAGCCACCGTAGCCCTGCGAAACGGATACGGCGTGTCTTAACAGAGACCCTGCAGATAGCGATATCTGCAGGGTTACTGTTAAGACACGCAGCGGTGAACGAAATTTGGTATGGAGAACATTATAATTATAACTACTAGGAGAAAAACATTTACACCATCAATGATCTTTTCTTCTTCATTACAGCTGGACATGAAACTCCTTGACATCACATCGCTTGGCAAGCGATTGTATTTGCTTTTGGTGCTGCTCCTCATCTGGTATTTTACATCTGCACACAAAAGTTAATACGGCCTATTGGGGGTATTGAAATATTCTGGACTTTCTTATAGTAGCAAGAGTGACTAGACCAAGATTAAGAATAACCCTCAATAGACTCTTAAACACCGAATAAATCATAATATATCTCCACCTCTTCAAGATTTTAAGTTTTAAGATCAAAACCGCTTGCTTGAAGTCCATACGTCACGTCACGACATTTACCGTTACTTATAGACCGAGAATAAGAAGCTCTACATTGAAGGACCACAGGAATACCGATACAGTCACAGTTAATACCAAATTATTTCAAAAAAGATATTTAATAATTTGTACAACAGAGGAAGTGCAAAAAAATACAAAGGTAATGCAAATCGGTCAAGTATTTAAAGCTTACGTTACGCAATCGTCGTATAAGATTGGTCAAAACCAATAACCAACATTCGTAATAAAATTAAAAATATTCAGCTCATAATCCACACATATCGTTTCAAACATCCATGATATATTATGCGTATTATTATTTTTAATAAATTTATTTCTAGCGTACCTATTTTCTCATTTGCATTCAGTTCCTATTTCCTCGCGGATAACCTTAAACAGAACAATGGGATCTGGATCCAGGCATTACAATTAGGTTAGTATTGTGCCGGACGCAAGTAGCCCACCTAGACCGAAATCCACAGGGAAGTCATTTACATTTGAAAGTCGCTCCATTCATAATTGAGTGATTGTGTATTGAAATTTAACTTCTTATTAATATTCTTGATACAATAGAACAAGATTCTAATACTTTGAACATCAGATTTATTTAACCCATAAACAATCAAATCAAACCCGTAGCACACATTAAATAAAAAAATTTAAAAATAATTTAAATTTCATAATTACAAAATAGCAATTACACGAAACAAGTTTTAGTTTCTGAAGGTTTTATTATAAACTAGCTGTTCCCCGCGACTTCGCCCGCGTGTAATTTAGGGTTTTAATTTTTTTGCGAGGAACCCTAATTATTTTTCTAAAATAACAGTAGCCTAAGTTACTCCTTATGACATCTGCTATCTGCAAGTGAAAATTGGTCCAGCTGTTTCAGAGATTAGCCGGAACAAACAGACAGACAGACATACAAACATTTTAAAAAGTGTTTTTTTGTTATAAGTACCGTTTATACTTTCATATGGATTTAGTAGAACGCTGTAATTTTGACATTACAAACAGACACTTCAATTTTATTTATTTGTATAGAAAAGTCAATACTTTTTGGCAAAGCAATTAATTCTGAAGTACTTTACCTTACGTTTTTTTATAGGATCAGGGATGACAAGCGAACTCACACCTAATGAAAAGTGATTCATGTGGCCCATAGACATCTATATCTATCCTTATTTGCGAATCAAAATACAGATGCGTTGTCAGCCGTGAGGACTAAGATGGAATGCCTCTTTTCCAGTAAAAACGGTTTCCGGTTTTCTACACCATACGAAACACAGCAGCATTAAGCTGCTATTCTACGCTGGTATTCTGTGAGAGCGTGGTCCTTCCCCGGTCGAGCCGACCCATTCGTGCTACAACTATACTATTAATATAGCTGCAGCATGGCACTATCACGTAGAAATTAAAATTACGCTTATATTATTAGTGAACGTTCTCCATGTTTCACGTGTTCGACCACGTATTTGTTTCATAATAATATAAACTCATTTTAGAGCCGTGGTAGCTCAGATGGCTAGCGCTCGCTGTAAATTTCACAGTACATGAGTAACTTTGGTTCGATCCCCGCCGGCACCAATGAAATTTTTAATTGAAATAAGTGCTGATTGACCGCGTGCTCGACGGTGAAGGAACAACGTGAGGAAAAAAATATCTGAGAAATAAGAAAAAAAATTCGACGAGACGTGAAGTTCGCCAACACGCACTGGGGTAGCGGGCGGACATTTCCTTGCCCTAAAACCCTCTCAGAAATGAGAGGAGGCCTGTGCCCAGCAGTGGGACGTATATAGGCTGTAACTTTGAGTTTTTTAACTATTAAATCATTTTATGCAAAAAGGTTTACATACAAAGGATTCATTGTTAAAGATGTATAATAATGAATTGAATTTTAAGGCTTATTCTAATAATATGCTTAACTTTTCGTACCGTTAATAATGAGCCGTGTTAGATCCGAGGTTATGCGCTCGCTGGAAATTTACAGTACGCAAGCAACCTGGATTCGATCTCCGCCGGCACCAACAAAATTGTTAATTGAAATTTTAAGTGCTGATTTACTACGTGCTCGGCGGTGAAGGAAATCGTGAGGAAACCTGCATGTCTGAGAAATAAGAAAAAAATATTTCGAAGATATGTGAAGTTCGCCAACACGCATTGGGGCAGCGCGGCGGACATTTACTTGCTCCAAAACTCTGTCGTAATTGAGAGGAAGCCTGTTGCCCAACAGTGGGACGTAAATAAGTTGTAATTTTAACTCTATGGTTATTAATATTTATTCATTAAAATGGTAATAAAGACTTCATATCATTATATCACACTTCAACAACAGCATTTTAATTAATTCTACTGCTAAGCATAGTATTACATGGAATATTTACTAATGCTCCACACGCTTCAGCCAGACAGCCAGTTTCGTTTGTTGCCACTGCAGGCAAAATAAAAAATTATTAATTTAAGAAAACACTCGATGACCTGCAAAAATTATGTAAAAACATGTTTTATCTCACTGCATTATTTAGTGAACCAAATCGGATCGTCTCATACACCATTAAAGCACCGATATACAGTAACTTATCCTATTCACGCAGTTAGACACGCACTCCTAGGTTTCCCTTCCTACTTCATTTTAATTCGAAACCTTAAGTCAGCTTTAAATTACACTTTTTGCTGCCCTTATAACACCCTCGACGACTGTCCCGGATTAAGGGCTACCAACGGGTACTTTTTCCGGCAGTGTCAAGAAACATCGTAGTACCTTTAGATGCCCCCCAGGGGGTACTTTCAGACCCTTAACGTTTACGACTACACGATTGCTTTTCTATGAAGGGACTAAGAAACGTTCGCGACAAAAACAGACATATGGTTCAACGGAAGTCGATAAGGAATTGATTAGGTTCTAGTGAGTGTGAATATCTATGTCCTGTGGCCCCTTAAGTGGTTTGCTGCTTCAAGTGGGCATTCACTTTGACACTCTCGTTTCATTGGCTTCCGATTTTTTATAATAGCGGTCGTTTGTCACCTTGTTAATAAGGTAAGAATAAAAAAATATGGGAACGGTTTTATTTTAATTTTAAGAGGGTTTTTTTCGAACCAGTGGTAAAGTAAAAATGACTCTCAATAAGAATTACACATGTAATGTATATTAAATAAAAATTATTCTATTCTATTTTTAAAAAAAATGTTATATATAGAAACATATTTTTTGAATTGTTTTACAAACTGAAGTGACAAACGAACTAAAAGTCTACCTGATGGTAAGTGGGTACTGCAGGCCATGGATACCTGCAGTCAACTTTAAATAAGTAGTAGAACCATGCTGCAGCTATATTATAGTTGTAGCATGAATGGGTCGGCTCGACCGGGGAAGGACCACGCTCTCACAGAATACAAGTGTAAAATAGTAGCTTAACGCTGCTGTGTTTCGTCTGGTGAGTGTAGAGAACCGGAGACCCTTTTTACTGGAAAAGAGGCATTCCATCTTAGTCCTCACGGATGACAACGCATCTGCCTTTTGATTCCCAAACGTGGATAGATGTAGATGTCTATGGGCCACAGCAACCACTTACTATCAGGTGGACTGTGTGCTCGTTTGTCACCCTAATTTTATAAAAAAAAGGTGTCGTACCACTTAGTACTACTACCACTACCTATATTTCAAATAATATGGCCTTTTATAATTCGCAATGAGGATATCCGCAGTAGAACCAGAGTAACCGACATAGCCCAACTGATCAGTAAACTGAAGTGGCAATGGGCTGGCCATATAGCTCGAAGAAGCAAAAACCAATGGAAAAGAAAGGTTCTCGACTGGTAGCCTCATTTAAGACGAAGTGTACGGCGGCCCCCACCAGATAGAGTGGCGACCTGGTAAGACAAGCAGGAGTCGATGGTGGTGGTTTGTGGTTTTCTTTTGAGGAGGCCTAAGATCAGCAGTAGACTTGTGAAGGGCTGTAATGACAACAATGACGATGACGATTGCTTTTAATTATTTCCATAAGCAAAAGTTTTTTTGTATGACAGGTTATTTGTTTAATAATACTCATTTTTAAACCAGATTAAAGTAGGCAGTACAGCCCTTGGACAAGCAACTTATCTCAAACAAATAAAGCTACAGAGTACAGATGCGTTAGCACCACCGAGGGCCAAGGTGGTATGCCTCACAGTGTGTCTATTATATTGACTGTCATAACCTCCACTCCAGAATACAGATATGGGTGTAAACCTACCCAGACATACGCCTAAGCAATAAAGTAAAACAAAACACCACCTAATACAAAAATCATATTTTATAAGCAAATTTATGTATAAGAAATTTTACATGGTAGAGCCATGCTATAGCTATATTAATAGTATTGTTGTAGCACGAATTGGTCGACTCGACTGGGGGAGAACCACGCTCTCACAGAATACCAGCGTAAAATAGCAGCTTAATGCTACTGTGTTTCGTATGGTGAGTGTAGAGAACCAAAGAACCTTTTAACTGGAAACTAGGCATTTCATCTTAGTCCTCAAGGCTGAAAACGCTTCTGCATTTTATTTCGCAAACTAAGATAGGTGTAGATGTCTATGGGCAATAGCAACCACTTACCATCAGGTGGACTGTGTGCTCGTTTGTCACCCTTATTCTATTTAAAAAAAATCTGGAAATATTTAATTAAAGTAAATTCTAAAGTAAGCTTACGAGTAGGGGAACGGGGGGCTAGTTGTAACATTTTTTTGATTCTTGGCTATGGAAGCTTATTTGTTGAGTATTTATAAAATACAGCAGTACTTTTCGAAGGACCTACTATTCAACTATCGATTTTAAATAAAATTTTGATCAAACCTGTGATGAATTTTTATAAAAATGGCTTAGAAAAAAAAGTGACGAGCGTTACAACTTACCCCGTGATTGGGGCTAGTTGTAACAGGCTTGGGGTAAATTGTAACAGTAGCAATTGAAAACCAGTTTTCTATTTTTCAAAGATTTATTTAGCATATGCAGCTTTAGAATCTTAAACACGCTATAACAGACTTAGACTTTTAAGTTTTATACTTAATCTGATAGAAATCTTGATAGAAATGTTGCGTGGCTCAGAGATGTAGTTTCAAGCGTCTTCAGATACAGTCTTAGGTTTCTTACCATACAATTTTTGAACCAATCAGGTCCAGCTGATTCGTTTTTATGCCACGACGGAGGTACATTTTTTGCTTCAATCATAACACCACACTGGTATGTCAATTTTCTGACTTCCAAAGCAAGCAATCCAAAGTAGATGTTGGAGCAAGTAAGCAAGTACTCAGATATTTAGGCTTCTTCTTTCTCTTTAAAACCTAATCTGGGTTTGACATAGCTGACTGATAGTGACACAAATTAAAATGTTTTGCAGCTTTTCGTACACTGCTTTTATTTTTCAAGACTTCTACAGAAGCCACTTCGTACAATCTGGGCTTTGGGAAGCACGTTCAGTTTCTTTTATATTGTCTCATTCTGAAATAGATAAAATCAATTAAGTTTAAGAAAAATGTATTAAAAACATGATAAGAAGAAATTAAAGTATGCCCCACGTAATTTCACAGAAATAATATATCAATAAGGGGCAATTAGTAACTTGTTACAACTTGCCCCATGAAAATGTTACCCCACTGCAATCTTTTTGGAAATAACTGCTATAAAAAATATATCCCTTATTTGGTGTAAAATTACATTTAACATAATCGAAATGAACAAATGCTAAATGTATTTGAATAAATCAACAACTGCTAAACAATTTGAAATCAAGAATAATCAATTTTGCATAAACAAAAAAAATTCCATTACCTGGTCTTATCGGAGCGCCTTCATAACACTGTCTTCTGCGCCATACAGCGGGATACTGATCGCGCTCATATGATGGAATGGGTGTTAAATAGTAGGTTAGGTTGAAAATCAAATGAATATTCTTCTATTATCTAGGTAAAAAATGCTTGTTACTACTTGCCCCTGTTACAACTAGCACACCGCTCCCCTACGTACGTCGCGCTGCTGGGCACGTCACATCCCTGAATTTCTAAGAGGATTTGCGCACATCACATTTCGTTTTTGTGTAAATTTTTCTATGATGATTTTGAGTTGAGATTTTGATGAAGAAACATTTTATTCTTATTAAATCCTTTAATCGCCGCCTAGTAGTGGCATAAGAGAATACATTATATAATCTCCACCTAAAAATAATCCAATGGGTATTGTAAGAGGCGACGGAGAGAAACTAAAACAGATGATCACCATCAGCATTTTCCTAATAACAACAAAACATAATGAAAAACGGTGACTGCTAACCCACCTGGTTTGATTTGCAAAGGCAAATATCCCCTCTTTGAGACAATTTATGGTGGAGGCCTAACTTCAGCAGTACACTTTGAGGTTGTATTGGAGATGATAATAATGAAATCCTTCAATTATCAATTATTTATATTATTATAGTAGTTCCTCCGGCACCGCACAGTTGATTTCTGGATCTTGAAAACAACGCCACCTACAGAGTTGAATTGTAAATCTAAACCATTTTCTAATCAACTTAATCACACAAACAAAATTTCATCAACATCGGTCCAGCCATTTAAGAGGAGTTCAGCCACATACACATGGACAAAAGAGTTATATATCTAATATGTAATATGGATGTATTATACATAGAAACGTTTCTCTTAAATTATTCTGCCTATTAATGAAAACCGTAATAAAATCCGTAGCGAAGTTTAAAAGATCTAAGCATAGGTGGCGTGAAGCAACTTTGTTTTCTGCCGACTTCCAAAAAGGAGACGGTACTCAATTCGACTGTATATTTTTTTTTATGTGTGTTACCTCATAACTTTGTACTGGGCGAACCGATTTCGATGATTCTTTTTTTATATGAAAGCTGATAGTTCTCGTGTGGTCCCATATGAATTTGATCAAGGTCAGACCAATGGTTATTGAGGTATTCTTAAATAACCTATATTGAAGTGGCTTATATTGAAGTCGGCTGTACAAAATTTTTAATTTTAAATTATTATACTATGTAGAAATTCAAAATGCATTGGTACGAGTACACATTGCCTTTATTCAAATGCCAAAAGACGAATTATGTATACATTATGCTTTATATTGTATTATTATAATTCAGTTTGCGATTATTCGGTTGTCCCAACCACAAAATTTACCACATGCGGTGTCGACAAATCGGCAAACAATTTGACTCCAAAGATTGAATGGTAATAATAAATACGTCTTTACGGACCTCTTTGAAGTAACAAACAACGCAAACAGAAATCAAAACAATAAGGAATGCATTGTTAACAAACTGTAAGATCAGCACTACCGATACTTTTAACAAAGTGACGGTTGCAACTCTTTTGTAAAAACAAAGAATCCTTTTTCTTACATATTGACGTCCGTTTTCGCTGCAGGACAGAGAAAGTCATAGAAAATGTGCGCTATTTTCTTTTACAAGATCGCTGGTGCTGTGGTTTAACAATAAGATGCAGCGCTGAAAACCATAGGTTCGAATCTCGCACGGAACAAGTATTTGTATCACCTACAAATAATTGTTCTGGGTCTGGATTTTTTTCCTTGTGAAATGTGCCTATGTATGTTAACAGTCCCCATTATACAGGAGAAAATCCTAGTGTTTTAAAAAAAAGGAAAAGAAATCAAAATGACTTAAACTACCCAGTAATATGCTCAAGCCATCCTGCGTGTGAACCGTCAAATTTATCACCATATCATTTTGAAACTCTTACGCAAAGAGAAATATGTGTATAATCACACGTTATATGAGGCAGGACTTCCACACTAATGAAATATAATGAAAAGCAAATGAAATAGGTACCAAGTTGTCATGAATTTTACAAACAATGCTGACAATCTTTGTGAATAATAATGCTGTAATTATTTAACTTCGAATAATTTTATCCATTTAGTATTTATTGATATTTTAGGTATAAAAAGTTATGTAGTACTTAGTCTCCTTATTGGATAATTTTTGCGAAGTAAATAAAGCATTATAAAATTTCATGTTATACGTGGGAATTGAGTAAAAAGCCGATCAGAATTTTTAGCCTTATTCCGGATCATGATTATTATTAATATTCTTAAATCATATCATAAAATAATTTTTTATACACAGCATTATATTATAAACTTACAATAATTTGATACAAAAATTATGTATAAAAGACAAAAAATAAACATTGCACAATTACATTATTAATTAATTATGTATATCAGTTTATAATCTTATAACTGACGACTCCGTAGCCAATTATAAACGACGACAGCGGAATCGGTCCCCCACGTAACAAGTGTTTCTTTGCCGTACCGGGTATACCGGGTCTAAATGATTGTCCTCACATTTATTTTTCTATGGAAGTTGCGCCAGCCTGCTTATATGGGAAAGCAGCGTGACTATACATAAAACAAATCAGAATACGCGCTTTACTAACACATTAAAAAACGAAAATACAACAAATAATCCTTTTCTGTGTTACAGTCGGTCTAAAATCTCACCTAACGGGGAAGGCCAGGAAAAGTGAAATGAAATCAAGTGTGTGTGTGTATAAAGTGAAACTTTATATAAAGAAATGACAAATATTTTTTAATGAATACAAGTTCTAGGTAGTTGAGCCACGCTGCAGATATATTATTATAGTTGTAGCACAATGGGTTGGCTCGACCCAGGAAGCGTGGTTCTTCCAGAATACCAGTGTGAAATAGTATTCCATCTTTGTCCTCAGGCTGCATTTTGATTCATAATCGAGGATAGATAGATGTACTCGTAAATGTCTATCAAGTGGTAGGTTGTCACACATATTTACTTTACTTTACTTTACTTATCTTCACGCACAATCCCTGACGGGGTAGCCAGAGAGAACAGATCGCCAAGTGTCACGATCCTTACATACCTCTTTCGCTTCTTTCAGATTCATTATCTTCTTCATACATGCACGTCTAGGTATCCGAGTACTCTTGACCCTCCCCTCTTCGAGCAGTTTGCTCACATGGTCTTCGAAAGTTAGTCTCGGTCTACCTCGACACCTTTTAATATTAACTTTCGCGCTATATATTTTCTTCACCATTCGGTCTTCACTCATTCGCTCAACGTGCCCAAACCATCGAAGCACGCCCTTATCAATTTTTGAGATAAGGTCATCTTTCAAACCTGCCATATTGCGAATCTCTTCGTTTCGCTTTCGGTCGGCCATGGTAACGCCGCACATTTTACGAAGAGATCGCATCTCCACTGCATTCAACTTGCTTTTATGCTTCTTCTGGCACACCCAGGTTTCGCTGCCATATAACAAAGTCGGTACCAACACTGCGTTATGTATTGCAAGGCGTGCACTCTTCACTACGCCTTGCCTTTTGACTAACGCAGTCAGGGCACCATTGACTTTGTTCCCGGCAGCGACACGCCTGTCCACATCTAAATCACATCTTCCATCCCGGCTAAAAGCACTCCCCAAGTATACAATTTCATTTACCTGTTCTAGACATTCCTGATTTACCCATATTTCACACTTCGTTCTCTCTTCGTCCCTTTCAAATACCAGAACCTTAGTTTTATTAGCATTCAAACGGAGACCTTTAATTTCACATTCCTCTTTCATACACGTGACTAATGCCTGCAGTTCTGCCTCTGATGGTGCAATAAGCACTGCATCATCAGCATACAGCAGACAATTTACTTTTATGTCACCCAATTTCACACCCAAACAGCTATCTTTCAGCTTCTGTAAACAGCTGTCGAGATACAGTATGAACAGCCAGGAAGACATGACACAACCCTGTTTCACGCCCGTTTGGACGCTAAACATGGGTGACAGGTCATGCCCTACCCGCACACAGGCTTTACAGTTACAGTAAAGTGACTGCACAGCCCTTAGCAATCGACCATCCACACCGTACCCCGGCAACAGTTCCCACATTTTCTTCCTTACAACCTTATCAAATGCTTTCTCAAGATCCACAAAAGCACAGAAAATCTGCTGGTTAGCAGCCAGAAGCTTTTCCGTGATCATGCGTAGAGAAAACATTTGATCCGTGCATCCTCTTCCAGGTCTAAATCCGCATTGTGCCTCCCATAGAAATCTTTCCGATTTCTCTTGCATCCTACGTGTCAAAACCTTCGAGTAAACTTTACTTGCTAAACTGGTCAAGCTGATCGCCCGATAGCACCCGCAGTCAAAATGTGAACCTTTACCTTTATATAAAGGCACAATGACTGCGGATCGCCAATCATCCGGGACATCCCCCGTCCGCCAGCACAAATTGCACAGCAGATAAAAGCTGTCCCAGACGCGAGGCCCACCATACTTGACCATTTCAGCAGTAACTCTGTCTAGTCCCGCAGCCTTACCACATTTCAAACTTCGAATTGCACGTTCAATCTCTTTCATACTGATGACCTCAGTGTCATCGAGGTCCAGGTCTGGCGTACCAGTCACGGCGTCATCCCCGGATCCCTCACTAAGATCATCACACGCATACATTTCTCTATAAAATTCGCTCCATCGCTGCATGACGTCCGATTTTTCTGTGAGGACGTCATTAGTTCTCGAAAGCACTTTGTTCATTCTTAAGGCCGTCGCACCACTTCGGGTCCTTCCAACCTTTTTCCAGAAGAGTTTGGAGTTCTCCTTAAAGTTGTGCGACAACCTTTCGTCCGCTTCCATTCTACACCTTTCACGCATTTCCTCAATCAATGCTTTCGTGTGAACTTTCTGCAGCTTATATCTTTCTTTCATCTTCTCTCTCATATCCTTATCATTACTAGAGGCCAAGTAGTCTAACCATGCTTTCTTCTTTTTCTCTACAGCTTCTTTCACTTCATCATTCCACCATGCATCTCTTCTTTTACTACTGCCTCTTTTTATTGTTCCACACACTTCTTCCGCTGCACTTACCATTCCATCCCTAAGGTTCTGCCATGTTCTTTCCACACATTCATTTCTGCCATCGATGGTGTCAAGCTTTTCGGCTACCCTCGCATGATATTTGTCCCTAGTATCCGCTTCCTGAAGCTTCCAGCTTCGGATGCGACAGACCGACTGTGGTTCTGTTACCGCCGTCCGGTAGCACCAACCCGCGAACAGACCCCTAAATCTAGTAATCACTAGATAGTGATCTGTTCCCAGGTCAGCACCCCTGAACACTCGCGTATCCATCACCTGTTTTCGCAGTCGGTCATCCACCAGAAACAAATCGATCATACTTCTCTCATTCTTGCTTTCTCTAGTATACATATGGATTTTCTTGTGATTAAACATAGTGTTTGTCACAAGAAGACCCTTTTCCTTGCATACCGCCAGTATAAGCTTGCCAGCATCATTAACCATTTTATCGCCAAACTTTCCTAGCACCGACTCGTACCCTGGTCGAGCGGTACCAACCCATCCATTCAAATCACCACACACAACAATTCTTTCGTTTCCCCTAGCCAAATCTAGAACTTCTCTTACATTCTCCCAAAACTCCTCCAGCTCAGCCCTGGACGACGAAGCTACCGGCGCATAAACAGCCAAAAGGAATAACTTCGTCAGTCCTAATTTAAAGCGAACCCAGAGAAGTCTTGAGTTCACAACCTTATATTCAGTCATAACATCGACCAACCGAGACGACAGCAGCACCCTCACTCCCTGGCGGGCGCTCTCGCTCTCCGGGACTCCGGACCATAGAGCTAACGCCCCGCCAGGGAGCTCTTCAGTACCACTGCCCTTCCGTTTGGTCTCTGACATACACACAACATCTAATTCTCTTTCTTTCATTATTTCAATCAACTCATTCATCTTATCTTTCATGCCTCCTCTAACATTCCACGTGCCAACTCTGCACTCTGTCCTCCACCTTCCGCCGTGTCGGGCTGTGCGTGACGGGTGGCGGTCCCCATCGCCGCTTTGCGCGCTGCATTCCACACCAACGGGGACTAGCTGGTGTGCGTCGCCTTGGGGGGACGCCCTAACCCTCGTTGGCATGGGTGCGCAGCTGAGTAGAATTGCAGCCCTGAAAAGGGCTGGCAGGGGTCGCGACGAGCACGCTTCTACAATGACCCCCATATTTAACCCACATATTTAAAAAAAAATTAAATCATCTAGTTACTCCGCCGGTATACTCTGCCGGCCTTTTTAAAAGAATGAAGCTTTTAATGAAAGGCAAAACCCACTTTACGAAAATCCCCGCTTCTATCTTAGAACTGACCTTAGAAAAGTAAAAAAAAGTAAAGTTGCAGCCTATTTACGTCCCACTGCTGGGCACAGGCCTCCTCTCATTTCTGAGAGGGTTTTAGGGCAAGAAAATGTCCGCCGCGCTGCCCCAATGCGTGTTGAGGAACTTCACATGTCTTCGAAATATTTTTTTTCTTATTTCTCAGACATGCAGGTTTCCTCACGATGTTTTTCTTCACCGCCGAGCACGTAGTAAATCAGCACTTAACATAGCAATTAACAATTTCATTGGTGCCGGCGGGAATCGAACCCAGGTTGCTCGAGAACTGTGAAGCTTACAGCGAACGCTAACCATCTGCTACCACGGCTCACTGACCTTAGAAACTATATGTACCTAAATATTTTTTTTTAGTTTTTGCGGCCGTCAGCACTGCAACTTAATGAGCACTACGCCACAGAGCCGTCAAATAATTATATTAAGATTTATTAATTTTACAAAGTAGCTTCATGAATAAATAGCATTAAAATTTTATGAATTCCTAAAATAAAAGTGATTCCAAAGCGAAAAACCTTCCATTAGAATAGAATAGAATAGAATAGAATAATTTTTATTCAATATACATTACATGTGTAATTGTTATTGAAAGTCATTTTTTACTTTACCACTGGTTCGAAAAAAAACCCTCTGTCCTGGGAAGAACCAGCAAGAAACCCAGCGGGACAATTTTTTTAAAATAAATTTTACAATATAAATGATTACGAACTATTTACAAAATTTATTTTAGAAACTGCTTGGAAGCGACCACCTCATTCCCAGGGGTTATTATCAACCATGTATTCATTTATACTATAATAACCCTTTTTATACAGTTTCAGCTTAATAAAACATTTAAACTTGGTAATAGAGAGAACCTGTACACTTTCCGGGACCTTGTTGTAATAGCATATACATTGCCCCAAGAATGAATTACTGACTCTGTGGAGTCGAGAAACTGGCATCACTAGCTTGTGTTTGTTCCTAGTGTTTACAGAATGTATATCACTTTTTTTACTAAAACTATCTTTGTTTTTGTGAACATACATTAAATTTTCGTAAATATACTGAGAGGCCAAAGTTAATATATTAATTTCTTTAAATTTATCTCTAAGAGACTCTCTCGGTTTTAGATTGTAAATAGCTCTAATGGCCCTCTTCTGTAAAACAAAAATAGTTTCTGAATCAGCCGCATTTCCCCATAGCAAGATCCCATAAGACATTATGCTATGGAAATAACTAAAATAAACTAATCTAGCTGTCTCGACACTAGTGAGACCTCTAATCTTTTTTACAGCATAGGCTGCAGAACTTAGTCTGCTTGCTAATTTGGATATATGGGGGCCCCACTGAAGCTTTGCGTCAAGAGTGATGCCAAGAAAAACAGTAGATACAACAGGGCTCAATTCCTCCCCATTTAAAAACACATTGGTATTCAGATTTTTAACATTCGTTGTTGTAAATTTAACACAATTAGTTTTATTTCCGTTCAAATGCAGATTATTAACGTTAAACCAATGCACTAATTTTGATATAGCATTATTCACTTCGTCACATTTAAATGATTGACGTTTAAGTTTAAAAATCAAGGAAGTATCATCAGCAAATAATACTATATCATGACTATCCCCTACAAGGTGAGGTAAGTCATTAATATACACCAGAAACAGGAATGGGCCGAGAATCGAGCCCTGAGGAACACCCATTAGTACAGGTGACCCGGAAGAACTTTTACCATTGATAATAACCTTCTGCTTTCTATTACTTAAATATGAAATAATAAGTTTAAGCGCTGTGTTCTTGACACCATAGTACTGTAGCTTCCTGATTAATGTCTCATGGTGAACACAGTCGAAGGCCTTGGAAAGGTCACAAAATATACCCAAAGCATCCTCTGAATTCTCCCATGCACAAAAAATATGTTTAATAAGCTCAACTCCAGCGTCAGTTGTCGAGCGACCCCTTGTAAAACCGAATTGATTTTTATGTAGCAATTTATTAATATTAAAAAAACTTAACATCTGATCTAAAATAATTTTTTCAAAAATTTTACTTAATGTTGGTAGTACAGAAATTGGTCTAAAATTGGCGGGGTCTATTGTACTACCAGATTTAAATATAGGTATGACTTTACTATGTTTCATTAAATCAGGAAACACACCAGATTCGACGCTTATATTAAATATAGTGGCTAGATAAGGTGCTAATATATCTATTATAGATAAAATAACTTTAACGGAAATCCCCCATAAATCTGCCGTTTTCTTAACATCAATAGCTTTAAAATATTTAACGATATCTTTTGGCAGTACTCTATGGAATTTAAAAGTATTAGAACAAGCCTTTACATTTTGTTTGAGCAATGATTCGGCGACAGTAGGAGAAGAATTTAATGATTTTGTTGTCAAAAAAGGAACATCAGTAAAATGTTTCTCAAAAGCCATAGCAACTTCTTGATCAGATCGCGTTAAATTATTGTTAATATTCAATTGAAAATCCGAGTTGCGCGGTTTGACCTTGCCCGTTTCACTATTTATTATTCTCCAGGTCATTTTAATTTTGTCGGATGCAGTTTTAATTTTGTTGCTTAAATGTAAAGCCTTAGCAGTGGAGCACACTTTTTTAAATATTTTAGAATATGTTTTTACATAATCTCTAAATATAACACTACTATTATATGATCTTTCATCATAAAGCTCGTATAACCTTCGCCTACTTTTATAAATTCCTACTGTCGCCCATTCATTAAATGATTTGCGACTGTTAAAAGAGAAAGTTTTAGAAGTAAATATTCTACTAAATTCACAACTTATAATTTTAAATAATGTAGCATACATATAATTAGCACTATTTTTAAACGAAAGTGATGGAAGTCTTTTTATTACATTACTTCTAAACCTCTCCAAGCGATGTTCATTTATTGGAACAAACACAACTTTCTTATTTTTCTGTGTTTTGTGTATGTAAGGTAGTGATACCAACTGTCCACAGTGATCTGAACTTAAATTTTGAATAATTGATTTATGCAAGGGCTTAACATCTGTAAAAATGTTATCTATACAGGTCGCACTCGGCCCAGCAATACGTGTTGGTTCTAAGAATAAATTTACAAGATTATATGATTTAAACAATGAGCTAAACTTAATACTAATGGAAGAAGTTTCAAGGAGATTGATATTAAAGTCTCCACATATTACAACAGACTTGTTCTGTTTGCTAAGTTTGAGTAAAACTTCTTCCACAATCCTTTCAAAATGGTCATAAGTAGCACATGGGGGTCTGTAAACACCTACAACAATGAGGTGCTCGAGCTCGACACAAGCCATTTCTACAGTTCGTTCAACAGAGAGGCTCACAATATCCTTACGTTCTTTATATAATAATGATTTATCTGCTAATATTAAGGAGCCACCACGTAAACTTTTTTCTCTATTGAAAGAACTGACCACCTGGTGATTTCTGAAATTAAACATGAAATTATAATCTTTTAGCCAATGTTCAGTAATACAAAGGATGTGTATATTGTTACTATTTAAAAACAATTCAACTTCCAATTCTTTGCCCAACATGCCTTGTATATTTTGATGCACCAGGTGTAAACAATTTTTATTACTTATTTGTGGGCTGTATTCAAAATTAATTAAACTCTTATTATTGCTAGAGATTGCCTCTATTGTCTCATTCACTAATTTAAATTAGTTGGAACTGATTCCAAATTAAATGTCAAATGATTATGCTCAATAAAAGCAGTCTTGGTAGCCAAAAACTTGGCTGAGTTAAAAAGTAAATAATAAGATAGCACATTTGCTATCAGTCTTAAATTATATTTGGATAGGTAATACCTATCTTTTGTCCAAAACTTTTTTATTAAATTATTTATGTCAATAACATGAAATTTATGATTATTATCATTACAATTATATGTCAAATTTAAATTATTATTAAATATTAAATTATGCATTTAAAATTTTAATTCATTATTATAGCAGTCCAGGAAAAACGTAACATTTGAGTGAAGAATTCTCATTAGTATAACGTAGCGAGTGTAACGTTGTTCTGACGTTTTTCGCAAGATCCAGCTCCAAGCAATGGTATTCCGACGTGCAGCAGTGTGTGTATAATAGAACACGAGATAACTCGTCATAATGCGTTTAGCAGTTACCCTTCTGCTTACCATCATAGATTATAAAAAAGTGTAACAGATAGGCCATTTTATATCACAACAAATGTATTGCAACAAAGCTTGGTAGTAGACTATTGTAAAAACCTCCCTATTTTAAAAATAAAGTGAAAAACTAAATTACAGTCCACCTGATAATAAGTAACTACTAACAGACCATGGTCACTTGCGATCAACTTCAAACAAAGAAGAATGCCAGAGATGCGGTGTCTTCTAAGGACTTTGATGGAGTACCTTACAGCTTGATAGTATAGATACGAGTATCTCTAATATATATTTGTCACCTGTATTTTAGGTTTAGTATATAGCGTTATCTTATAAGATTATTTATATACGTTTTGGAGGAGTTTTTTTTAATAAGTTTTTTTTTAATAATTTTAGTAAATCTTTATTTTAATAAATCTTCTTTTACACTATAGGAATATGAGTGATGACTGTTCTTTATTAAAATATTTTAACGAAACATTAGCTATTGAGATTGATTTTTCACTGTATTATTAATAATTACATGTTATAAATACTATTTATTAAAAAACTTTGTAATCCTTATAGATAATAGTTATTCGCCAAACTATCAATAATAATCATCATAATTATCATCATTACAGCCCTTCACAAGTCCACTGCTGAACATAGGCCTCCCCCAAGGAATGCCACAAAGCACGGTCCCGAGCCACCTGCATCCATCGACTTCCTGCATGTCTTACCAGGTCGTCACTCCATCTTGTGGGGGGACGCCCTACACTTCGCCTACCGGTACGAGGCTGCCACTCGAGAACCTTTCTTCCCCATCGGTTGTCGGTTCTTCGAGCTATATGGCCGGCCCACTGCCACTTCAGCTTACTAATCCGTTGGGCTATGTCGGTTACTCTGGTTCTACTGCGGATATCCTCATTCCTAAGTTTATCACGCAGAGAAACTCCGAGCATAGCCCTCTCCATAGCTCGCTGAGCGACCTTGAGCTTCCTCATACGGCCAGCAGTGAAGGACCACGTCTCAGTTCCGTAAGTCATCACTGGCAACACGCACTGGTTGTACAATTTTGTTTTAAGGTTTTGAGGTATTTCTGACGAGAAGATGTGTCGTAGCTTCCCGAACGCTGCCCAGCCGAGTTGAATCCGTCGATTGACCTCTCGGTCGAAGTTGAACTTACCTAGTCGGACTATTTGTCCCAGGTAGACATACTCGTCAACAACTTCGAGGTTAGTGCTCCCAACAACTACCGGCATAGGTGTGACATGGACATTAAACATAATCTTTGTTTTGTCCATGTTCATCTTAAGACCTATCCGTTGGGAGACACTATTGAGGTCATTGAGCATAGTGCTTAGTTCCTCCAGCGATTCTGCCATGAGGACTATATCGTCGGCAAATCGAAGGTGAGTGATGTACTCGCCATTGATGTTAATCCCGTATCCTTTCCAGTCCAGAAGCTTGAAAACGTCTTCCAATGCAGCGGTGAAGAGTTTCGGGGATATAACGTCACCCTGTCTTACACCTCTCTGCAATTGGATAGGTTTCGTACTCTGGTTCTGTACTCGGATAGCCATCGTAGCTCTACTGTACAAACACTTCAGCACTTCGATATACCGACAGTCAACTTGGCACCGCTGAAGGGACTGCAGCACCGCCCAAATTTCGACAGAATCAAAGGCTTTCTCATAGTCCACATACGCCAGACATAGTGGCAAATTGTACTCTTCGGACTTCTGTACAATTTGCCGTAGGGTATGTATGTGGTCTATGGTGCTAAAGCCCTTTCGGAAACCGGCTTGTTCGGGAGGCTGGAAGTCGTCAAGTCTGCGCGCGATACGATTCGTAATGACTCTCGAAAACAGCACGTAGACGCGGCTCAGAAGGGAAATCGGTCTGTAGTTCTTCAAGAGAGCGTTGTCACCTTTCTTGAAGAACAAGACCACCGCACTTCTGCTCCACGCCTCCGGTGTAATGCCACCATGGAGGACGGAATTAAAGAGCTTCTGAAGGACTTCAAGTACCGGTCTTCCACCCGCTTTCAGAAGCTCCGCTGTAATTCCATCCTCGCCTGGGGCCTTGCCGTTTTTAAGGTGCTGGAGAGCCATTCTAATCTCGCTCAGACTGACGTCCGGGATATCTTCGGAATAGTGTCGAATAAGACTCGCTCTTGGATCGTTACTCACACTTGCGTGTGGCTCCAACGATGACGTGTACAGCTGCCCATAGAACCTCTCAATCTCACTCAAAATCTCATGTGCCCCGGAAACGATGCTACCACATTCGGTCTTCAGCTTTGACAGTTGGCACTTTCTGGCAGACAGATCTCTGGCAAAGACTTTGGAGCCTTGGTTCCGCTTGATCGCTTCCTCAATACGAGCTGTATTGAAGTTGCGTAAGTCTCGCCGCATGCATTTAGAGATCTGTCTGTTCAGTTGCCTGTATGCTGTCAAATCTGTTGAAGAATGTAGCCTCATCTCCCGTCTAACAGCCATGAGATTAAGAGTGTGATCGGAGAGTTTTTGTGTTCTTCTGCGGCGGGTCTTGCAGAACTTAGCTCCGACCGCATGGACAGTTTCCACGAGCTTGTCATTCATATCGTCCAATTCATTGCAGTCTTCTAGGCACTGAAAACGGTTTTGTAACTCGAGCTGAAAGGTTTCGGGACTTTGGATTAGAGCACGAGGGGGACGGAGCGTTGACTTCATCAGACGAGACCTCTCCAACTTAACATTTAGGTTCAGTGTGCCTCTAACCATTCGGTGATCGCTGCCGGTTTTCACCCTCGTGATCACTGAGACATCACTGAACAGTTGTCGTCTGGTCGTCATAATGAAGTCAATCTCATTCAAATCAATAATAATGCTTTTAATAAATTGATTATTTATTATATTTTCTATTAATATTTTGCTCAAAGTATCGAATCTGTGAACTTTTATCTGTGCATTGATATTTTGGGAGCTTTTATATTATTCAATATTTCCAAATTGGCCTCGCACCGTTATAATGGAGCTGAAAAAATGCGGAAACCCAAGCAAATGGATTTGAGGGTTTATTATTTATTTAAAGTCTCAAAACTCATCTTTAGAACGTTGCTCTTGGTTAGTACTTAGCAATTTATAAGACTAACGTGCTATGACAGGGAACATTTTTTATTTTTGTTTCTGATATTCTTTTCGAAATATTTTAGTTTCATGATAAATTTGAGACTCTAGTTAGTATATTGGATCATGTTAGTGTTAGGTATAAAGCAGAATATTATACAAACGTCTAATTTCTTTTTATGTATAAATTGTTACGCTTATAAGTGCCGCTGGGATTCTTGCCGGATCTTTCCATCAGGACAGAAGTTTTTTCGGAACCAACGCTAAAAGTCAAAAAGTGACTTTGAATAAAAACTATTTATTGTTACCTATATTGAATAAAGATTAATTTATTCTAGTCTATTCTATTCTGTCAAACTGAAATCGAGTTAATGCTAATGCTCTTTACCACAATTTAATACAGCAATATCATTTGAGATATTTCGAAGAAAAATGTAGTAAAGTGACAATAGATTGATACATATAATCGTGTATGAACACGTTAAGTTCCAGTTTTTTTTTTATTTTTTTAAACGTAACCTCCTCACTATAATTTTTTCCTATATCGTGGGGGTAGTTTACAAACATAAATTGCAAAAGGACAAACATCCAGACCCGGAACAATTATTTGTATGGCCTATACAAATACTTGTACCGTGCAGGATTCGAACCTGCGGCCCTCAGTGCGACAACTCAATTGCTAAGCCACAGCGCCACGGAGCCGTCAAATCGATTGAGCGGTATGAGAGCCAGCATAATCAGAGGCTACGAGATATCCAACCTTAATATTAAGGGTCGACAAAGCCAAATGTCCAATTTTTGTCTGTAGTTAGTGACAGGTGTAAATGCACTGCAGAAGTCATAAATAGAACTTATGTATCTTTAATTACACTGTTAGCTCGTTTGTCGCTATGACGCCATTCAAATTCTATGTTAAAATTAATTTTAAGTTAAATTCCGTCAGAGATATTTTTCAACACCAAATTTTAGAGAGTAGATAAATTATACATTTATGTATCTTTCTTCGTCAATTTCATATCACTATATCGGTGATCATGGATCTTTCCTATAGTAAAGATACGCACAGTATAACATTAGGTGTGTTTCATTTATTTATGAAAAAATATTAAATTGTTGTTTTCATTTTAATTATAATATTCACCCGCTCCCGCTTCCCTTGTAACAATGAAATAGCAAAAAGTAGTCACAACCTGTGTACATCCCATTGATAGGCACAGGCCTCCTATTTTTTTTTCCTGGAATTTATTGGGCAGGGGAAATCCCGCTGCACTGCCGCAATGCATATACAGGGTTATTTTGCAATAATCGCCCAAATTTGTTTTGGTGACGAAAACATAAATAAAAAAAATCTCAAACAATCTGTTCTTTTCGGCCGACTTCCAAAAAGGAGACGGTACTCAATTCGACTGTATGTTTTTTTTATGTGTTGTTTATGTTAGCTCATAACTTTTTACTGGGTTAACCGATTTCGATGATTCTTTTTTTATTTGAAAGCTGGTACTTCTCGTCAGGTCAGACCAATAGTTTTTGAGTTATTCTTAATAACTTATATGGAAGTCGGCTGTACAAAATTTTTAATTTTAAATTATTATCTTTTAAATTCTAAATGCGCGGTAATGCCATATTTTAACTAATTTTACTACTATTATTTATTCTGTGATTTTACTGCGCACGCACACATTCGATCGGTTGACAAAAACGTTGTTGCCCATAAACCACATGCAATTAGGGATAATTTTAAATTAAAGTTGAAGCCTTATTTACTCGTATTTAAAAAAACTGCAATAACGGTATATAAGTTAAAATTTGGCTACCTTTTTTGAAAAAAAGCCCTGAATATGCAGACTACAGAGGTTTCCTCATAATGCTTTCCTTCACCACTATGCACAAAATAAATCATCATTTAAAATTATAATCCAATTGAAAACCTGTTTTCGAAATTAAAAATAAATATTTCGAAGACGTTCAATCGGAAAACATGCAATGGATTAAGAAAGAGTGATAAGGTAAAGTATGATAACTTAACTTTATACCCTCTCTCTTACAAATATTATCTGTGTACCTTCATTAATTTGTTTATTTTAAAGACACTCTTCACTTAAGCGATAACAATGGCAATAATTTCACGTCACAAAAACACCATTTCCATATATCACAACACGGCCCCTAAAAACGCAGAAATAACAAACCTTGAGCCGACAAGTGGCTCTAAATTCGCCATATGACCAACGTGTCAGAACGACCATTTATCATAGGAGATGTGACAACTGAATTTATTTTTATAAAAAACAAACAATAGTGCTGTTAGGGATGGGCTTGTGCCCCTGAATAACAGTTTTGCTTGTCCCGTAGTCTTTTTGGTATAGACTAAGAATATCCAGAGACGACATGTTTGAACATATTATACAAACAGCCGCGCTTGTTATATTAAAACACTCAAGTTCCATTTTGTTTTTAAATGTTTTAAAAAGCACACTACTACTGCAATACTAGTGAGAAATAGCAGCATAATGCTGATGTGATCTGATTGGTAAGTGACTAAAAACCCTTTTTAACGGTAACGACAGATTCCACCTTTGTCCTCATGAGTAACACGATATTTTTATTTTTATCCGACATAATATATCTATTATGTGTCTATATGCCAGAACATCAGCATACCATCGGGTGGATTGTGTGCTCGTTTGACATTACTTCTATAAAAATATAAATAACACTTAACGGCTCTATGACTACACTACTCTTTAAAATTCGTTGAAAATCCGAGGGTTAGCCAGTGTATCTGTGCTCTTTAGGGTGCAATACAATGGAGAGATAGCAATTTGATATTCAGGCCACATTTTTAATAAGCGCCGTCGCCTGCGCCCGCTGCATGCCGTAATGGCTTGGATGGGCCCACACTTAAATAGCTTTTTGTTAAGCCATTAGCAAATCGCCCCTTGGATTGGTCAGTTAAGCTTGTTGCTGACCTGATGTAAACAGTTCCTTGAAATGATCATTTAAGATTCATAAAATTTTTAAAATTTAACAAAGAAATTTTAATTTTATTATTAAAGTTCTTTTATAAATATTTAATTACGAAGTCTATTTTAACATTATTATATTTATCTTTATACAATACGACTATCATCTTCGGAGAAGGCATTTCACTTTATTACATCACGTTAAGTGATTCTCAATACACAAAGTCTTCTCTCTCTTTCGCTTTATATTAGACTTAATAGAAAATTACAAATAAGATTAATTTTCTGATGAAAAAAGCTAGTAATCGGGGAAAAGTAAAGGTTTTCTTGCTCTCCTGTAATTTTTTGAAAAATGGAGGTTCGCCCCTTTGCGGCCTCAACTACGAATTTCTGTCCATTAGTCACGCAAAAATTCAAAAATGGATCGACTGATTTTGTTGAATTTGTTTATGTGTGTGTTTGGTGTGTGAATTCAGTAGGTACTATATCTCCTAAATAGTATATTTATTTGTGTTACTATGTAATTAGTAAGGGTCAAATAAATCTAAAAAATATGAGAAAACCATTGTCTTCTTTTATAGATTAAACCTCATTTATTTAAAAAAATTACAATACAATTCAATTTACAGCCTATATACGTCCCACTACTGGACACAGACCTCTTACTCCTGAGAGGGTTTCCGGGCAAGGAATTATCACCTGCGCTGCCCCAATGCGTGTTGGCTAACTTCACATGGCTGCGAATTTTTTTCTCAGACTTGCAGGTTTCCTCACGATGTTTTCCTTCACCGCTGAGCACGTAGTAAATCAGCGCTTAACATTTCAATTAAAAAATTAATTGGTACCGGTGGGAATCAAACAAAAAAATCAAATCAAAAAAAAAAATCAAATCCGGGTTGCTTGCGTACTGTGAAAATTCTCTCTCGCGTACAAAGACCCCTGAGCTACCACGGCTTTTATATTAAATCTAATTTTTTTTATTTTTGAGCTCTAGATATGAAAACAGATACGTAACTTTTTATTTATTAAATAAATATAATTATAAAAGTAGCCCACACTTTTTAAATAATTCAAACAGTTGCCACTTATTTTTTTAAATACTTTGTATTTCATTAATCATTATTTTTAATATAATATTAATTAATATATAACGTGTACCTACTAGCGGTATAAGAATATCCACTACCTCATATCATCCCGTGGGCGTCGTAAGAGGCGATAGAGGGAAACAATTCAGGAGATAGGCAGCAGCGTCTTTCTAATAACGACTAAAATTAAAAAAACTGCGCTTGAAAAAGAGCGTGGCGACTATGGGAAACATGCCCCTATGAGGCAATCTATGAAGGAGGCCTATGTTCAGCAGTGGACATTTATAGGCTGTACCTGTAGGTAATCATTATTTTCAATTAGCAAATAACAGAAGATAATAATATGTTTTTAACAGCTTCTATGTTTTTGGAACGCTCGATAAATTATTCTTATATTTTTTTAGTTAAATCTACTTGTAACTAAAAAATGCATTTCGTTATTATGTTCACAATATATGCATAATATGTTGAGATATGAAAGCAAGTGGAAATGGAAATGTCTACGGTAGCAAACCATCAATGTCAAAGAACACAAAAAACCACTCGAGAACCGAATGAACAGATGGGTCACAATACTTCGTTAGTACGCAAGCACACGGGCACTCAATAAAACATACCCGTCTCTATATTGCACATGTTAGACATCAACTATCATTATTACAATAGAAAAAAACATTAGCTTGATTCAAATAGTGAATAATCGATTTTAATAAAGTCGCTTTAAAACCATGCTGCTCCATTTTGAAAATCACTTTTAATTACTTTTATTAAATTTTCTTGCAAACAGGATTTTTTAATTTTATACACATCTGAATGTATTTAGAAATGATATGGTGGTATATTATAATCACGACTAAAAATTTTAAGTTGATTTAACAAACTAGAGGCTTATGTTTAGTAATAGACTTGGAATGGACTTACTAAAATTATAATACTTGAACTCTCCTAGTATCTTCTTCTACGTGAGGCACACTGAAAGTTTTGTGTAACTCATAAACAAAACAATTTTTAAGTAAACTAATATATTAACTGCGTTTCAAAGTTTTTTTTTTTAACTTTTTAATTCCCGACGTTTCGGGTAAGAGTAGTTAGTGTGTACCAGTTCAGGCTCACTGAGTCAGAACTGGTACAACTCACCATTCTCAGCCCTCATCGACTGACGGTGGTGGATTTTTATTATAATATTTTAAAAGCACAGAATAAATGATAACTGCACTAGGTACTAAAAGTAAGAAAGATGTATATATTTAAGGATATTTATACTTAAATACGTCTTAGACTTTATAGAGTGACCTGAATGATGATATGATGATCATATTAGCATTATGAGTCGTAAACTTTGGGATAACTTTTTTTTAAACTGAAGTTTGACATAAAATGATTGAAAAATTGGAAGTATTTCCAATTTTTCAATAATTTTAATACGGTTATTAGTGAAAACTTTTGTGTATTTAAACTACTTTAAAAAATTTACGTTATAATCATGTTATGCGTAATTTTTTTGTAATGCGCATAAATTATATTCTGTGAGAGCGATGTCTTTCCCCGGTCGAGCCAACCTATTTATGCTACAACCATAATACAGCTGCAGCTTGACTCTACCACATAAAATTAATTTAATCACTCCAACTAAGCTTATTACGTTTATCCAGAACGTGGTTCACGACTGTAGCCGATTGGCGGATATCCAATTCAGGATTGTTTAGAAACTAACCCAAATTGTAGATACGAGAAACAATAATTTTATGTTTTCACAGAAACGTATCCAGGCTAACACTCAAGTAACAATAGCTTAATGCAACTATGCATCAAAGTTCAGCAACAAAGCTGAGACAATACAACTTGGAACCAACTTAGCAAACTAACAGGAACAGACTTGTACCACTTAATTAGTACTTGGATTGATGCACTACTAATTAGTTGAACTTGGTAAACCTCATTAGTAGCGCCTTGTAGAGGGTTGTCTCGTTTAAACATAAATGCGTAATGGACTAACGTAAATCTTATGCAATCTTATTACAAAACGTGGTTATTGATAGCCTTGGGCTTCAATAATAATCTTTCTTCTCTTGCGTCATCGCGAAGTTTGACATTTGGTGTCAAATTCCATACTTATCCCTTTTTCATACTTTAGGTACTTTATACATGGTAGAGCCACGGTGCAGCTATATTATGGTTACAGCACGAATGGGTCTCCTCGACCGGGGTAGGACCACGCTCTCGCGTAAAATAGCAGTTTAATGCTGCTGTTTCGTATGGTGAGACTAGAGAACTGGAGTCCCTTTTTCTGGAAATGAGGCAGTTCTTTTTATTCCTCAGGAGTGACAACGCATCTGCATTTTTATTCTTAATCGAGGATAAATGTAGATGTCTATGGGCCACATTATCCACTTACCATCAGGTGACTGTGTGCTCGTTTGTCACCCTTATTTCATAAAAAGGTCGCGTTATTTTATCGAATTCCGCCTGTGGCACCGCTCTCGTGCGGTCGTCTCAGGTAGTCCGCGCAGCCGTCCCCGTACGGTAGTGCTCTCTCGCTCTCGCGCCTCCACTGTCCTGCTCGCGCTGTACAGCGTCGACGCCTTGGTGAGTCATTTCTGCTATCAGTTCTTGCCCCCCTGTCTTCGGGCGGGGAGGTTTGACTGACCTCCGCTTGTTACCTGTTATATTTTTTGTTATTTTTTGTTAACTATTTCTATTTTTGTTTTCGTTATTTATTTGTATAACGTGTACGTGTATACTGTTTCTAGGGAGTTACTTGCTCTTTTCAGAGCAAGGCCCTGCTCTTTTAAGAGTAAGGGCATTACTCCTGGGATAAAGAACGTCCCGTTCTTCTGAGAACGGTGATCCCGCCCTTACTGTATAGGTTCAGAACGTCTCTGTTCTTTTCAGAACAGCAACCCCCCAGCTCCATTCGTTTTCAAAGCATCATGTCTAAACAAGACCTTATAGGGTCTATCGTGTCAGGCCTTAATAGGCTAGATAATTCGGCTCTCGCCGCAATAGTGGCAACTATTGCGTCATATGCCCCTCAGGCAACTCAACCGCCGCCCGTTATAGCGGCCTACCTAGAGTCCAAGAACTCTTTCGCCCCTCTAGAAATGGAGTACGCATGCTCCGAGTCTGAGTCCACTGCGTCGGCTCCCCGGAAGAGGCCCGCCACCTATTCTGGCACCGATTCATCGGAGTCCTGTGACTCCGACGGAACCGGTGAGTCGTCCTTCACGACTGTCTCGTCAAAACGCGGCGGTAAACGCACCGCAAAAAACCGCACATCTCCCGTCTCAGCGGCCCCTGCCGCTCCTTCAACCTCTGCAGCCCCCGTTGCTGCCTCAAACCCCGCAGCTCCCGCTGCCGTCCCTGCCCCCGCAGCCCTCGCTGCTGCTACGGCTCCCCTAATGTCAATGGACATCGCCCCACCATCCAAGCCAGCTTCCCGCTGTGCCCCAGTCCTTGCAAAGAAGCAAGTCCCGCCCCCTGTCTTCCTAAGAGACAAGGCAAGATTTACCAAGTTATCAAAATCCTTATACGACGCAGGCATTAAATATGACCATGCGATTAACCTCGGGGAGACTATTAAAATCATTCCCAACTCTATCGATGCCTTCCGTAGTATCACCAAGATATTCACAGCCGAACAAGTCTCCTACCATACATACGCTCTTCCGGAAGAGCGTAAAGTCAGGGCCGTCATCCGCGGCATTCCATTCGAATTTTTCAACGAGGAAATCCTTGAGGACCTTAAGTCCCAAGGTTTCCCTGTAGAAGCCGTGCACAAAATGCACAATAGAACGGGCCAGAGGTTCAATCTTGCCCTAGTCATTCTAACCAACGTGCCGGAGGCAAAAGCCATCTTTCGGCAGGTACGCACAGTGTGTGGCCTGTCGAGAGTGAGGGTTGAGCCCCCACATAGGCGCGGATTCCCGGCGCAGTGCCACCGCTGCCAGCTATATGGTCATGCGGCGGCCAACTGCTCCGCCCCACCCAGGTGCGTTAAGTGCCTTGAACCCCACAACACTAAAGAGTGTCCTCGGCCCAAAGACGCCGAATCTCCACCCGCATGTGTCCTGTGTAAACAAACAGGCCACCCGGCAAACTACAGAGGCTGCCCCTGCGCACCTCATCCTCGCCCCAGTAGGCAAGCTCCACCGCCGGTCAATGACCGCTCATTCTCGGCTCTTTACCAACGGCCCCGTCAGGGCCTTTCTCAGCCCATCCCGGGTTTCTCTCGACCCTCTCAGGGTCCCCTTAGGCCCCCTCAGGGCATTATTCGGTCCCCTCCGGGCTTCTCTAAGCCTATGCAGCCTCCAGTCTTTCCCTGGAGCTCCAAAAAGGCAGACCCACCGCGGACAACAACCTCCGCCCCACAAAAATCACAGCCCTCAATGGCTGATGACCTAAAAACGGTGTATTCCGCTATTAGGAACATCGACGTTGGGGAAATCGCTGTGTTAGCACGCAAATTGCGCGCTGCAAGGTCCCCTCAGGACCGTCTCCTCGCTCTTGCAGAGCATCATAATCTTTTGTGCTCGTTGTAAGTTAAGTTAACTTAATTAACTTAACTTACAATGACAGAGCAGGTTGCTCTACCAAAGTCTCACGGTCGTATCAAACCTAAGGGTTTATCGCTTGTATCCTTTAATATTCGCGGTTTGCGAAATAACCTCCCAGAACTTAAGCTCTTTCTTCAAAATCGTGAAGCCGATTTCCTCCTCCTACAGGAAACTAATCTCAAAACTAAGGACACTAAAGGCCTTTCTATTAAAAACTTTTCTCTTCTTCGTAATGACAGGCACGACCGCCGAGGTGGCGGTACGGCCATTTATTACAAGAAGTCACTCCACTGCTCTCCCATTTCTACTCCGCAGCTTACCAATATGGAAGCCACGGTATGCAGGCTAGCTATGACTGGACATCAGTCCATCCTCATAGCCTCCTGTTACATCCCTTCAGGAACCCATCCCCTCAATAAAGATTTTGAGTCTATTTTATCTTTAGGCAATTCAGTAATTATGTTTGGAGATTTTAACTCCAAGCATACTGAATGGACATGCCGTACTACCTCCCCTAGTGGCAAGATACTGCTCGATATCACCCAGTCTCTTGACCTCACCGTTCACAGTCCCCTCGGTGCTACTCACTATCCCGATGTCACCGACCACGCTCCCGACGTGCTAGATTTTGCACTACTCAAAAGTGTTTCCCTCAACCTCAGGGCAATCGAGACACTAGACGATCTAGGATCCGACCACCGACCGGTCTCCCTCATTCTCGGCCATCAGCCACCCCCCTCAACACCCTCGACTAAAACCTTCACAAATTGGAAGGGCTTCAAGGAGTCCCTAGCGAATGCTCTGGACTCACAGGACTCTCCCATCTCCCTATCGTCGGACTTAGATAGTCCCGAAAAAATCGACACCGCGGTCGATTCACTCTCCACCCTTATTAAAACCTCCCTTAAGGAGAATGAAAGGGTAGTCCCGGTTGCTAATAATAGTGGGCTTCCCCTACATATTAGCAACCTATTAAAAGCCAAGAAAGCTGCTTTCCGGAGAGCAGCAAAATACCCCACGCCCGAATATAGGCACACGGCTAATCGTCTTCAACGAGAACTCACACAAACACAGCGTACTATCGGATGGCAAGAGCCCTCCGCATAGACGCTATCACCCACACTCCCCCTCTCTCCCGTCCCGACGGTACGGTAGCCTTCGAGGACGAGGAAAAGGCTGAGTGCTTTGCAGACAGCATTGCCGCTCAATGCTCTCCTAGCTCTCAACCCGTTGACCCTTCACACGTCCAGACAGTGGAAGATGAGGTCCGCCGCCGGAACTCACCCCCTACAGCCTCCGAACCTATCTCTGTGTCCAATGATGAGATTTCATCCCTCATCAAAGGACTTAAGCCCAAAAAGGCTCCGGGCGCGGATGGCATCTCCAACCAAGCCCTAAAACACTTTCCTGAGCAGGTGTTAACCTTTTTATCTATTATTTTCAACGCCTGCTTCAACCTTAGTTACTTTCCCACTACGTGGAAAGAGGCAACTGTGATTGGTATTCCCAAGCCAGGCAAGCCTCTCAACCTCCCCTCCAGTCATCGCCCCATTAGCCTCCTCAAGTCCATGGGCAAGCTCTTTGAAAGAGTCATCCAAAATCGCATGAGGCGCCATCTGTTTCCCACAGACGGTGACCCTCTTATCATTCCCCATCAATTCGGTTTCCGAGCGAAACACTCCTGCCCCCAACAAGTTCACCGTATTGTGGAATATATCCTCAGCGGTTTTTATCCCCGTCGTCATAAGACTATCGCGGTCTTTTTCGACATCGCCAAAGCCTTTGATAGAGTCTGGCATACAGGTCTTATCTACAAACTATACAAAATAGGTCTCCCCGATCGTCTAGTACGTCTCGTGGCCTCTTATCTAAATCATCGTACCTTTCGTTTTAGACACGAAGGCACGCTATCTTCACAGCGCCCCATCAAAGCTGGTGTCCCTCAGGGCTCAGTACTTGCTCCTCTGCTGTACATCCTGTTCACCAACGATATTCCCATTCCGTCGAAAGGTGTTCAGCTCTCCCTCTTCGCAGACGACACTGCTCTCTACTGTAAAGGTATCTCGCTACCTTTCATACGGAACAAGGTCCAAAAGTCAGTTGATGACCTAGGAGCTTGGTTCAAAAAATGGCGCATCGATGTGAACCCGGAGAAGAGCTCCGCCGTTCACTTCGATTATAAATGACGCCGTATCAAAAACACTCCACCAATACGTATGCTAGGGACCCCTGTCCCCTGGCATACGTCTGCCAAATATTTAGGTGTCACTCTAGACACAGGGCTAACTTTCAGGCCCCACGTCAAAAGAGTAACCCGTCACGCACGTTTTTACCTGAATAGGCTCAACAGTATGTTGGGCCGACACAGTAAAATGTCCCTCAGAAACAAGCGTACCCTTTATAAGGTCTGTATACGACCAGTCATGTCCTACGCGGGCCCCATTTTTGCCCACGCTAACCCTAAAATTATTAATCAACTCCAAGTAGTTCAAAACCTTTTCTGTCGTCGAGCTGCGAACGCACCTTGGTACGTCCGTAATGCCGACCTTCATCGGGACCTAGAGCTCCCTACAATTCAACAATTTCTTAAAAAACTCTCTGAGAACTTCTTCAAAGCCTCAGAGTCGCACTCCAATCATCTTATTCGTGAGGCAGCTACTTATGCAGCCCCACTCCCCTCTCGCTATCGAGTCCGCAGGCCGAGAAACTCTCTCTCGGACCAGCCTAATAAACTGTCAAACGACCTGAACTGCCTCATGGCGGCTCAGGCCAACTCTAATAAAATTATTCATAATTAATTTGCCTTCGTAGGCACTCCCTCAGCGGCTCGTAGCCGCCTGCGCCCTCTTTTCCCAAAAGAGGGTCGCTTCCAATACGGCATAAGAAGCTTTAAACAGCTAGTTGCCACTCCCCAAAGGCGGTTTTTAGCGGGTATCACTTAGGTCCCCCGGTAGGCAGTGAGTCCCGCATAACCAGGACAGACCGGCTGTCGTGGTATGCGTAATGCATTTTCCGCCTCCCTCTGTGGTAGCCCATTTCCAATTGCTTCGGGCGCAAAAAAAAAAAAGTTATTTTATCGTGATATTTTTAATAAAACAGAAACTTCTTATAAACAACTTTTAAGTAATATATGGGGGTCATTGTAGAAGCGTGCTCGTCGCGACCCCTGCCAGCCCTTTTCAGGGCTGCAATTCTACTCAGCTGCGCACCCATGCCAACGAGGGTTAGGGCGTCCCCCCAAGGCGACGCACACCAGCTAGTCCCCGTTGGTGTGGAATGCAGCGCGCAAAGCGGCGATGGGGACCGCCACCCGTCACGCACAGCCCGACACGGCGGAAGGTGGAGGACAGAGTGCAGAGTTGGCACGTGGAATGTTAGAGGAGGCATGAAAGATAAGATGAATGAGTTGATTGAAATAATGAAAGAAAGAGAATTAGATGTCGTGTGTATGTCGGAGACCAAACGGAAGGGCAGTGGTACTGAAGAGCTCCCTGGCGGGGCGTTAGCTCTATGGTCCGGAGTCCCGGAGAGCGAGAGCGCCCGCCAGGGAGTGGGGGTGCTGCTGTCGTCTCGGTTGGTCGATGTTATGACTGAATATAAGGTTGTGAACTCAAGATTTCTCTGGGTTCGCTTTAAATTGGGACTGACGAAGTTATTCCTTTTGGCTGTTTATGCGCCGGTAGCTTCGTCGTCCAGGGCTGAGCTGGAGGAGTTTTGGGAGAATGTAAGAGAAGTTCTAGATTTGGCTAGGGGAAACGAAAGAATTGTTGTGTGTGGTGATTTGAATGGATGGGTTGGTACCGCTCGACCAGGGTACGAGTCGGTGCTTGGAAAGTTTGGCGATAAAAGGGTTAATGATGCTGGCAAGCTTATACTGGCGGTATGCAAGGAAAAGGGTCTTCTTGTGACAAACACTATGTTTAATCACAAGAAAACCCATATGTATACTAGAGAAAGAAAGAATGAGAGAAGTATGATCGATTTGTTTCTGGTGGATGACCGACTGCGAAAACAGGTGATGGATACGCGAGTGTTCAGGGGTGCTGACATGGGAACGGATCACTATCTAGTGATTACTAGATTTAGGGGTCTGTTCGCGGGTTGGCGCTACGGGACGGCGGTAACAGAACCACAGTCGGTCTGTCGCATCCGAAGCTGGAAGCTTCAGGAAGCGGATACTAGGGACAAATATCATGCGAGGGTAGGCGAAAAGCTTGACACCATCGATGGCAGAAATGAATGTGTGGAAAGAACATGGCAGAACCTTAGGGATGGAATGGTAAGTGCAGCGGAAGAAGTGTGTGGAACAATAAAAAGAGGCAGTAGTAAAAGAAGAGATGCATGGTGGAATGATGAAGTGAAAGAAGCTGTAAACAAGAAGAAGAAAGCATGGTTAGACTACTTGGCCTCTAGTAATGATAAGGATATGAGAGAGAAGATGAAAGAAAGATATAAGCTGCAGAAAGTTCACACGAAAGCATTGATTGAGGAAATGCGTGAAAGGTGTAGAATGGAAGCGGACGAAAAGTTGTCGCACAACTTTAAGGAGAACTCCAAACTCTTCTGGAAAGAGGTTGGAAGGACCCGAAGTGGTGCGACGGCCTTAAGAATGAACAAAGTGCTTTCGAGAACTAATGACGTCCTCACAGAAAAATCGGACGTCATGCAGCGATGGAACGAATTTTATAGAGAAATGTATGCGTGTGATGATCTTAGTGAGGGATCCGGGGATGACGCCGTGACTGGTACGCCAGACCTGGACCTCGATGACACTGAGGTCATCAGTATGAAAGAGATTGAACGTGCGATTCGAAGTTTGAAATGTGGTAAGGCTGCGGGACTAGACAGAGTTACTGCTGAAATGTTCAAGTATGGTGGGCCTCGCGTCTGGGACAGCTTTTATCTGCTGTGCAATTTGTGCTGGCGGACGGGGGATGTCCCGGATGATTGGCGATCCGCAGTCATTGTGCCTTTATATAAAGGTAAAGGTTCACATTTTGACTGTGGGTGCTATCGGGCGATCAGCTTGACCAGTTTAGCAAGTAAAGTTTACTCGAAGGTTTTGACACGTAGGATGCAAGAGAAATCGGAAAGATTTCTATGGGAGGCACAATGCGGATTTAGACCTGGAAGAGGATTCACGGATCAAATGTTTTCTCTACGCATGATCATGGAAAAGCTTCTGGCTGCTAACCAGAAGATTTTCTGTGCTTTTGTGGATCTTGAGAAAGCATTTGATAAGGTTGTAAGGAAGAAAATGTGGGAACTGTTGCCGGGGTACGGTGTGGATGGTCGATTGCTAAGGGCTGTGCAGTCACTTTACTGTAACTGTAAAGCCTGTGTGCGGGTAGGGCATGACCTGTCACCCATGTTTAGCGTCCAAACGGGCGTGAAACAGGGTTGTGTCATGTCTTCCTGGCTGTTCATACTGTATCTCGACAGCTGTTTACAGAAGCTGAAAGATAGCTGTTTGGGTGTGAAATTGGGTGACATAAAAGTAAATTGTCTGCTGTATGCTGATGATGCAGTGCTTATTGCACCATCAGAGGCAGAACTGCAGGCATTAGTCACGTGTATGAAAGAGGAATGTGAAATTAAAGGTCTCCGTTTGAATGCTAATAAAACTAAGGTTCTGGTATTTGAAAGGGACGAAGAGAGAACGAAGTGTGAAATATGGGTAAATCAGGAATGTCTAGAACAGGTAAATGAAATTGTATACTTGGGGAGTGCTTTTAGCCGGGATGGAAGATGTGATTTAGATGTGGACAGGCGTGTCGCTGCCGGGAACAAAGTCAATGGTGCCCTGACTGCGTTAGTCAAAAGGCAAGGCGTAGTGAAGAGTGCACGCCTTGCAATACATAACGCAGTGTTGGTACCGACTTTGTTATATGGCAGCGAAACCTGGGTGTGCCAGAAGAAGCATAAAAGCAAGTTGAATGCAGTGGAGATGCGATCTCTTCGTAAAATGTGCGGCGTTACCATGGCCCACCGAAAGCGAAACGAAGAGATTCGCAATATGGCAGGTTTGAAAGATGACCTTATCACAAAAATTGATAAGGGCGTGCTTCGATGGTTTGGGCACGTTGAGCGAATGAGTGAAGACCGAATGGCGAAGAAAATATATAGCGCGAAAGTTAATATTAAAAGGTGTCGAGGTAGACCGAGACTAACTTTCGAAGACCATGTGAGCAAACTGCTCGAAGAGGGGAGGGTCAAGAGTACTCGGATACCTAGACGTGCATGTATGAAGAGGATAATGAATCTGAAAGAAGCGAAAGAGGTATGTAAGGATCGTGACACTTGGCGATCTGTTCTCTCTGGCTACCCCGTCAGGGATTGTGCGTGAAGATAAATAAATAAAAATAAATAAGTAATAAGACGAATAGAGTCTGTCACATAAGGACAGAGCCATACGTTGCGTTGCGTTGGCGACGCCCGTACCGAAATCGTGCTACTTAGCGTCGCAATCTAACTCAACTTTGCTACGTTACCGCAACGTCGGTGCTAAAAACCACTAGATTTGGCAAAAGAGGCCTTTTACTCAAGGAAGGGTTGTTGCTTGAGCATTGCGTTATATCAAGTATCAACATACGGTGAACCATGCCATGTGTAGTGCTTATAGTAGTGACACCGTAACAATACCGTTCAGATTCATTGCGGCCACTCTAACGCACCACTATCTCTAGAATCCTTTTTTTTATTTATTTTTTTAGATTTATTAAAATACGTAGGTAATGTTAGATTAATTTGAGTACTTACTAATCAATCAGTTGCTTAATATTCAAACGGGTAAAGAATGCAAGCAAATATACATATTATACAAAATTTTGTAAGTGCCAAAAAGTTCTAGCAATCGACTGACGGCCATAGATTCATACGAATATGCCAATTTTAAATTATTAAATTATATCATGTATGCTGCACACCACCTGTCTGTTTCCTTCTGTCAATCGACAACCGATGGAGAAGAAAAGTTCTCGAGTAACAGCCTCGTACCGTTAAAGGAAGGAGGGCGGCCCACTAGATGGAGTGATGACCTGGGAAAAGATGCAGGAAGTTGATGGATGTAGTTGCTTTGTGCCATTCCTAGATTTTATGTATTTATGTACAGATGTGGACTTATGGTGGGCTGTAATGATGATGATAATGATCACTTCATTTTATTGTAAATGAAAAACGATGTGATTAAATAAAACGCATATAATTGCTTCTTTTTGGTGTCCTTAAGAATTGAGAGAGCATTTGCCTTCTAATTTTGTGAAACTTGAGCAAAATGGCACCGCTGCAAATTGTACTATTTCAATATCGCCGTCTCATGCTACGCAACTGCACCACAAAATAAATAATAGTATTATGGATAATATAAAATATGCATACTAGTAACTAATTAAGTACTGGCATATTTATTCTGTGGTACTACGTAACTGCACAGAGTACGCGCTGCCGCCCAGAGCCACAGAAGGACAAAATGCCGCCCTCTTTTTCCAAATATCTTAAAATACAAAATCGGTAAAATTATTTTATAGTGTAAGATGTATTTAAAAATAAATAAAACATTTTTTAAGTATTTTTTGTACTGTACAGTGTCAAGTCTGAATTTCGATGCTACAATGTTCATCATATTTTAATCAAGTCTTATTTTACAAATTTTTTGAGATTTTGACAACGACTTTTCTTTCTCAAAATGCTACCCCTTCCCCTTCTCACTACAGTATCGGTTTCATAAATTGACCATAGTTTAATACAACAAAATAAATATTATTAATTTAAATAAAACTAATTTTACGGATTTTATCGCGTATATTAACTTATTTTATATTCCTGACGTTTCGAGCACTTTACAGCACCCATGGTCACGGGGGGGACTGAGGTGTATGACGTCCCAATGTCATAGTTAACCACGGCTACCTCCAGATTAAAAATTATTAATTTTTGTTCCGATCCACGCAGTATGAACTTACAGTATCATGAAGTCTTGCAGTTGTATGCTTGGGTTGGGATTTAATTTTATTAATTATGGGATCCCAAGCAGATGGTAGCACCCAGCCATCTTCTCTATTGAAATTAGGATGTTTCTTGATTTCAATAGCCTCGCGAATCATCCTTGGAAGGAATCGGTGTTCTTTAGCGAGGATTTGTGGTCTATCAAATCTAATGTAGTGACGGGGGCGATCCTGTACGTGTTCACAGACTGCAGACTTCCCGGAGCGTCTATTCTTCACATCAGCTATGTGTTCTTTAACACGGGTTTTTATAGATCTTTTAGTTTGTCCTATATAAGAGAGACCACATTCACAATCAAGCTTGTACACTCCTGCATCTTGCAAAGGAATATTACACTTGACTGATGGTAAAAACTGACTAATCTTCTTCGGCGGCTTGAAATATGTTTTAATGGAAGCCCGCTTCAAGATGTAGCCAATCTTGGCAGTGACACCTCTGACATATGGCAGTACAGCAGGCACTCGCTCGACTGTGGCCGGCTTCACTCGTTCACTGTGACGTAGGCGCGGGACCCGAAGCTTATTGTCGTGCAAAACTTGCTTGACGTGTTGGAGCTCGGCGGCCAGGTGTTTACTGTCACAGATCCCTCGTGCTCTCTGAAACAAAGATTTACCCACGGTAGCTAACTGTGAAGGATGGTGGTGAGAATCACCGTTTAAATATCTATCTGTATGGGTCTATTTTCTATACACAGTGTGGCTCAAGGTGTTATCAGGATTCCGAATTACTAACACATCTAGAAAAGCTAAAGAATTGTTTGCCTCTAACTCTTTTTTTTTTAATCTGGAGGTAGCCGTGGTTAACTATGACATTGGGACGTCATACACCTCAGTCCCCCCCGTGACCATGGGTGCTGTAAAGTGCTCGAAACGTCGGGAATATAAAATAAGTTAATATACGCGATAAAATCCGTAAAATTAGTTTTATTTAAATGTGTAGTGTTCGCGTAAATATAAGAAATCATTATGTGAACCAGTACGGACTGGTAATTGCAAATAAAATTCGCCGATTAGAAGATCTCATGACTAAGCGCGCAAGATATCTAACAGCATTGAACTTTTTGAAGAGATGTCGCGATAATAATATCATTCCTACGTGTGTCAAAATATCCACCAAAAAAGGACATTCGAGGAAGCGCTAAGATCTTAAATCAGGCAAGTAAAAAGTTGTTACGAACGGTAATCCAACAAAAACGCTCCGATCTACATACCATAAACAAATCCATAGACACATCATTCAGTGAGTTAAAGGCAGTTTTAACGACATTTGATTATAATGTTTGCATCGAAACGTTAAATAAACGAGAAATTAATAAATATAACGATTGCAAAAACAAACATATAGTAAAATATCAAAAATTAACGACCAAATTAAATGTCAAACATCTGAGTCAACGTGAGAACGAAACGCAACCATTGACTACGAACGCGGATCATAGATTAAGCGCGGTCTATAATCTGTCAAAACAAACTCTGGATGATGCAACAATTAGAGTATTATCGAAAGGCCTTAATTTTGCTTTAACACCTAAAAAATTACCGTACGAAGAAATTATTTGCAGCGTCGAGGACTGTTTATATAAAAACAATATGCGAAAGGAAGATTTGGAAGCGATACGTCAAGACATTTTGTCTATGTTACGTCGAAGCTCAACACCAAAACCGAATCTACCTAAAGACGAATTTAAAGCGTTGAATAACCTACGCAATAAACGAGAACTCACGATTCTCCGCGCAGATAAAGGAAACGCCACGGTAGTCATGGATACGTCGGATTATAATTCTAAAATACAAGAACTTTTGTCGGATGCAAGTACTTATAAAAAGGTTAAAAATGACCCAACAAATAACACACTCAAAACAACTAGTGATCTCATAAAGAAACACTCCGAAAGATTAAATCTAGACGTAAAATCGATAATACCTACGTGTGCCAAACCACCGAAATTGTATGGGTTACCAAAAATACACAAGCCCAATGCTCCACTACGTCCTATAGTGAGCCAAATCGATTCACCAACTTACAAATTGGCTCAACACTTAGCGAATATACTCTCACCGCTCAGGGGACATACAAGAGCACACACAAAGGATTCCTACCATTTTGTCAGCGAGATTAAAGACCTACATCTGGCAGACAATGAAACTATGGTCAGTTTTGATGTGCAGTCTCTGTTCACATGCTTACCTGTTGAAGACTGCATCTCGATTGTTACTAGAAGGCTAGAGCAAAACAACATGCCCGTAGAATATGCAGTATTACTTAGACACTGCCTTACATCTGGCTACCTATTGTGGAAGGAGGAGTTCTACAAGCAAGTAGATGGAGTGGCGATGGGCTCACCTGTATCTCCCATTGTTGCCGATATATTCATGGAGGACTTTGAGGAGAAAGCCCTGCGTACTTCTCCCGTAAACCCAAGATTCTACAAGCGGTACGTAGACGACACTTTCACAATTCTCCCTTTAGATAAAGTAACTGCATTTCTAGACCATCTTAACTCCTTAAATTCTAAAATTCAGTTCACAATGGAGTTAGAGGCAAACAATTCTTTAGCTTTTCTAGATGTGTTAGTAATTCGGAATCCTGATAACACCTTGAGCCACACTGTGTATAGAAAAAAGACCCATACAGATAGATATTTAAACGGTGATTCTCACCACCATCCTTCACAGTTAGCTACCGTGGGTAAATCTTTGTTTCAGAGAGCACGAGGGATCTGTGACAGTAAACACCTGGCCGCCGAGCTCCAACACGTCAAGCAAGTTTTGCACGACAATAAGCTTCGGGTCCCGCGCCTACGTCACAGTGAACGAGTGAAGCCGGCCACAGTCGAGCGAGTGCCTGCTGTACTGCCATATGTCAGAGGTGTCACTGACAAGATTGGCTACATCTTGAAGCGGGCTTCCATTAAAACATATTTCAAGCCGCCGAAGAAGATTAGTCAGTTTTTACCATCAGTCAAGTGTAATATTCCTTTGCAAGATGCAGGAGTGTACAAACTTGATTGTGAATGTGGTCTCTCTTATATAGGACAAACTAAAAGATCTATAAAAACCCGTGTTAAAGAACACATAGCTGATGTGAAGAATAGACGCTCCGGGAAGTCTGCAGTCTGTGAACACGTACAGGATCGCCCCCGTCACTACATTAGATTTGATAGACCACAAATCCTCGCTAAAGAACACCGATTCCTTCCAAGGATGATTCGCGAGGCTATTGAAATCAAGAAACATCCTAATTTCAATAGAGAAGATGGCTGGGTGCTACCATCTGCTTGGGATCCCATAATTAATAAAATTAAATCCCAACCCAAGCATACAACTGCAAGACTTCATGATACTGTAAGTTCATACTGCGTGGATCGGAACAAAAATTAATAATTTTTAATCTGGAGGTAGCCGTGGTTAACTATGACATTGGGACGTCATACACCTCAGTCCCCCCCGTGACCATGGGTGCTGTAAAGTGCTCGAAACGTCGGGAATATAAAATAAGTTAATATACACGATAAAATCCGTAAAATTAGTTTTATTTAAATGTGTAGTGTTCGCGTAAATATAAGAAATCATTAAATATTATTAAAATAAAAAAGTGCAAAGAGTAATATTGTTACTTTTTATAACATAAGAACGGCTAACCTGAGGACTAACTTAAAGTGCTGAGTCTAATAAGTCCATCGTCATCATCATCATCATTACAGCTCTTCACAAGTCCAACGCTGAACATAGGGCTTCCCGTGCCACAAAGCATGGTCCTGAGCCACCTGCATCCATCGCTTCCTGCATGTCTTACCAGGTCATCACTCTGTGGTGGCGCTGTCGACGCGCCACAAGCGAAACACGTTGAAGTCTAAATCGCACTAACAAAATTCCGAAGTTAAAGCAGCATATATAGAATAGCTCCGAACTACCAATCGGAGCCTTGGCCGCTCCCCGGGCAGAACACCTTGCCCGGCGGGAGATCTCCCCTTTTCCTTCCACCCCCCACAGTGGTGACCTCGACGTGATATGAGCACGCAACCAACATCCTTCGGAACCTACATATTCAAAACTTCATCATCCTCAAGTACCCCATTCATTCGCACCCGAGCTGATATTGTCTGCAGTTTTCACATTCTGCAAGCCATCTAGCTTTACAAAGGTTCATCGCAGCACTGGAATAATAATGCTTCCTGTTCCTTCAAGCTACTATCTGCGCTACAGAGTTCGGCACGGCTCTGAGCCTTACTGCTCGCCTCTGCTTCACGGCACTCTCGCAGATTACTTGCCTTCTTCTCGACTCACCGCAGACTACAAGGCAATTCCCTGGCACTTGCAAATTCGTCGACATCTAGACTGCACTATCGAACTCCGATCTGAGCAGAGGGGTGATGTGGTGGCGCTGTCGTCGCGCCACAAGCGAAACACGTCGAAGTTTAAATCGCACTAACAAAGTTCCGAAGTTAAAGCAGCATATATAGAATAGCTCCGAACTACCAATCGGAGCCTTGGCCGCTTCCCAAGCAGAACACCTTGCCCGGCGGGAGATCTCCCCTTTTCCTTCCACCCGCCACAACTCCATCTAGTGAGAGGTCGCCCTACATTTCACCTGCCACTCGAGAACCTTTCTTCCCCATCGGTAGTCGGTTCTTCGCTCTATATGGCCGGCCTACTGCCACTTCAGCTTACAAATCCGTTGAGCTATGTCGGTTACTCTGGTTCTACTGCGGATATCCTCATTTCTAAGATTATCACGCTGACAAACCCCGAACATAGCCAAGCTTTAGGTCTAGGGAGAGCCATAGCTCGCTGAGCGACCTTGAGCTTTCTCGTATGGCAAGCTGTGACAAATCATCACTAGCAACAGGCACTGGTTATACAATCTCGTTTTCAAGTTTTGAGGTAGGTATAGCTGACGAGAAGATCTGTCGTAATCTCCCGAACACTGTCCAGCCGAGTTGAATCCATGCCGCTCGAAGTTGGACTTACCTAGTCAGCTATTTGTCTCAGGTCAACATACTGATCAACAACTTCCAGCGGTGTGCTCTCAACAACTACTGGCATAGATGTGAATATGGAGGTTACACATAATCTGTGTTTTGTACATGTTCATCTTAAGTCCTATCCGTTGGGAACCACTATTGAAGTCATTGAGCATAGTGCTTAGGTCCTCCAGCGATTCTGCCATAAGGACTATATCGTCGGCAAAGCGAAGGTGAGTAATGTACTCGCCATTGACGTTAATACCGTATACTTTCCAGGCCAGTAGCTTGAAAACGTCTTCAAATGCAGCGGTGAAGACTTTCGGGGATATAACGTCACCCTGTCTTACACCTCTCTGCAATTGGATAGGTTTCGTACTCAGGTTCTGTTCGGATAGCCATCGTAGCTCTACTGTACAAACACTTCAGCACTTCGCTATACCGACAGTTAACTTGGCACCGCTGAAGTGTCTGTAGCACCGCCCAATTTTCGACGCAATGAAAGGCTTTTTCGTAGTCCACACACGCAAGGCAAAGTGGTAGATTGTACTCTTCAGTCTTATGTATGATTTGCCAAAGGGTATGTGTATGTGGTCTATGGTATTAGAGCCTATTCAGAATCCGGCTAGTTCGGGAGGCTGGAAGCCGTCGAGTCTACGTGAGAGATGATTCGTAATGACTCTTTTATTGATCAAAAGTGTTCATACATATTTTTTTTTATTTGTACCATTAAACCAAAAATGGTTTGTATTGGTACTCACATTCGCAACTAACGCACTGCTTAAAATTAAATAATTAGTTAATTTCTTAACAGTAATCAATAATATAAATATAAACAAAAATCAAAAATATACATTTAAATATACCTCCTTTATTGTGTAAGTGGTAAGCACCCATTTGCAATTTTTACTTGGGACGTTCCGGAATTGAGCGTCACTGACACTGACCTTGAGCGCTCATTGCTTTTGTTGTGGAACCTGTTCTGCTAGACTAGACAGTGCATACTACTAATTATATACAGGTTGTTTCACTATTATGTAACTAAATAATAACTATAATTCTGATTAATTTTATAAGACCAAGTTATTTATATTATCGTAATAGTATTATTTGAGTTTTTCTTTATAGTTATTTGTGTTTAATTCTTTTTGGATGTTTTGCGTGATGTTATTTAAAAGAGTTGGAATTAAAAATTCTATTGATCGCCTACCATAGTAGTTTGAGATCCTAGGCACATTTAATTTTTGTTTGGTAATATTTCTTGTAATTACTTTATGGGATATGGGCACTTGGATTCTTTTATTAATGAATTGTTCAGTTAAGAGGGTCATGTGAAATTTCATCTGTATGGGTAATGTATTGCAGTATTTGAAAATGTCTAATAAGTTATCTTTATATTGTTGTTTTATTTTTTGAGGTACAATAAGTTTAAGTAACCTTAGTTGTAGTTTATATATTTTTTCGGTATATGACTTAAAGGTTCGTCCATAACTTGAAATTCCGTATGATATAATTGACTCAGCTAAGGCTTTATACATATTGAATAGGATATTATATGGTACTTTAGGTTTTAAAATATAGAATTTAGCCAATATAGCTCGTAATTTGTCACAGAGAGAATCTATGTGAAATATCCAGCTAAATCTATTTATTATCTACAATTAATCCTAAGTAAGTGTGATGCGTTACTTGTTCGATTGCCTCACATTTACAAGCCCTAGATGAAATTGATTTATGCAGACATCTGTGACTGTGAGCAACAACCTTAAAATCCGTGTTGTGTTTTATATAGTTTGAGTGAACGTGAATGATTTTGGTTTTATTTGCATTCAAGACAAGTCCCGCATCATGTGCCCATTTGGATATTTGTGTAAAATCTTGTTGTAGCCATTGCGCTGCTTCTTTTAGATCCTTGCTGGTAGCCAAAATACACGTGTCATCCGCGTATTGATAAACTGAACAATGGTTGACGACATGTTCCATATCGTTAACATATGCTAAATAGTGCAAGGGTCCAAGCACCGAACCTTGAGCTGTTCCTTCAGTAACATCGATAGCATCTCTAACTTCATCACAGATTTTAACTTTATATTTACGATTATAGAGGTAGTCTTTGCACCACTTTAAAATTGGGCCACGTACACCGGTGTTCTCTAGTTTTGTCAAGAGCGTATCGTGTCGAAGCGTATCAAAAGCTTTGCTGAAATCTATGAATAGCAGGATAACGTGGTTTCTGTCATCTAGAAATTTGTTTACATCATTTGTAAATTTTGATAGCAGCTTAGAGGTAGATTTGTTAGGTTGGAAACCATATTGTGAGTTTGATAAGATGTCATTTTTAATGTTAAAGTCTTGTATCTGATTACAGACGTATTTTTCTACTATCTTGTCAATTACTGGTAGGATAGTAATTGGTCTGTAATTGGCATAATCACTGTGACTGCCTTTTTTATAAATTGGTCTCACAATACCTATTTTTAATTCATCTGGGTACTTTGCTTGATGTATACTACTATTTATTAATTTGACAATAACTCCTATCATCTTATCACAGATAGATTGTATGTCGACACAACGGATGTTATCCATACCAGGAGCTTTATTGGTTTTAAGGTTTTTCACAATCTTCATCACACTTTTGGTTGAGGCTCTTTTGAAATACATAGATTTATTTTCGGGGAACGTATAAAAAGAAATATAAATAAGAACATATAAATAGATCGGTCTGTAGTTCTTCAAGAGAGCTTTGTCACTTTTCTTGAAGAACAAGATCACCGCACTTCAGCTCCACACCTTTGGAGTAATCTCACCACGGACGACGGAATTAAAGATCTTCTGTAGGACTTCGAGTACTGGTTTTCCACTCGCTTTACTGCCATCTGGGATATCATCGGAATCGTGTTTGATAAGACTTGCTCTAGGATTGTTACCATTGTAACTTCGTTCGATCGTTACGTTACACACAAGTGTGAGTAACGATCTAAATAAAAATAAGGAATGAAAGAAAGTCCATAATTAGAATTGTTATCATAATTATTCCACAAGGTAGTATGAAATAATAGTTCACAAAAGCACATGACTGAAAATATCTCTTTTATATTGAAAATCAACATTTATTTATACCCAAAATTACTCTTATGAGAACACAGACAAATGGAGTTATGATATAAGAATTTTAAAAGACTATTCCATTTTTCTTATTATATTAAAATTATAAATTAAAAATTACGCAAATTAAAAAAAAAGGTTTAAAACGTAACGTTAACAAAATGTGAACAGGTCACAGACACAGAATATTAAAAATAGGTATTTAGGCAGGTGCCGACCGCGAAGGTGAAAATGTTAATATCCGGGCAGCGGCATCTAGCTGAGGTCGCGCTAATTAAATAGGGATCTCAAGACAATACGCAGGAGCTAAGACTTTTAGAACTGTTTATTCACACAAGGTGAAATTTTAATTACCTAATTGTTGCCTTATTTTTATACATATTGCTATCCTTGTGAACGATTACACGATTTTACCTTTAATTTTTTTTTATAGAATAAGGGTGACAAACGAGCACACAGTCCACCTGATGGTAAGTGGTTGCTGCGTCCCATATACATCTACATCTATCCTCTATTACAAATCAAAATGTAGATGCGTTGTCACCTGTGAGGACTAAGATGGAATGCCTCATTTCCAGTAAAAAGGTCCTCCGGCTACCTGCACTCACCAAGCGAAACGCAGAGGTAAACCCTTACTTCACGCTGGTTTTCTGTGAGGTCGTGGTACCACCCCGGTTCGAGCCGGCCCATCCGTGCGACAGCAAAAGCTGCCGCGTGGCTCTACCACTGTTAAAATTTGATGAAATTAAATAAAATATCTTTAGCTGTGACGTAAGAATTTTAAATTTTGTCTTTTATAAATTAATGAAATTATAACATTCATTTTAATTAAAACTACAATATTGTCCCGAAATGAGGTTCTAATGATCAGATAAAAACAGCGAAAGAGACTCCTAATATTCATTCGTAAGTCTATGTCAGTTAACTTTTAAGCTGAACGCACATTTACCTGCGCCGTACGCACCGTACGCACCGAATTCGTTAAATTCGTTGTATGAAATCATATGAAACCTCGCACATTACACCCGCACCGTACGCCACATGAGTAAAGAAACCGACCAGAGGGGAAGCTACATACAAACGTCTCGTTACGGGTACACCCACACATAGCGCAGCGAAGTGTGCGTGAGCTCTCACCGACAGGTTCACCGACGCTCCGTCGGGGTACAAATCGGTTTGCGCCGGCTCAGTCAGAGTGTGAATGAAAGGGCTGTTGGTCACGCGCATTGAAATAAATAGACGAATAATATTTCGTGATTTTATAGATCAATAAATCAATTTTTTTTTTTACAATTAGAGTTAAGTTTAGATATTGTGTACTATAAAATAAGATATTATAGATTTATAAGTATATATTTATATTAGATAATTAGTGTTTGTATAAGCTAAATACCTAAGTTATACAGTATGTATGAAAAATTCGAAAGAAAATAATATAATAGCCAGACAGTGGTGCAGTTAGTGTTAGTGGTATTAGTGCTGGTGATGGTAATGGTGGACGGTGGTGCTGATTGTGCGGTGTTGGTAGCGGTGGAAGGTGGTGCTGTACGTGTTGGTAATGGTGTCAGTGATTGTGGTGGTGCTGGTAGTATCATTGGTGGTGGTGGTGGGTAGTGGACCACCACTGGCACTACCACCACGACCAGCATCCCTTACTACCGCCACCATCATCCTGGTAGTAACATTGGTGGTGGTGGTGTATCAACACCGCCACTGCCCACTACCATCATCACAGTCATTACTAATACCATCTGATTTTTTATACTCATGAATACGTTGTCTTACGAAAATGATATTGATAGAAATATAGATATTTTTTCCTTAAAATTTTCACATGCATCAGGTGATAACCCTATCAAAATAGGTATAAATTTTCAACGTTGTTAGAAAGCTTCCCCTCTGGTCTTCTTTACTCTGTGCCGTACGCGCCGAATTTTATAAAATGCGGTAGGTATACGATATTGAAGGACGAATGCTGAAGACGTCATATAACGCGGCGCGTGTTGTCTAATGTTGTAAATGTAATACTCAGTGTAGTCTAATGTTGCCAACTTAGTAGATTTTCCACTATAACTGGTGGTTTCGACTTACGAGGTAATTTTTGTATTTTTATAACTTTTAATTAATTCATAATTGATTATACATAATTTGAATTTTTCTTTGCATCGATTATCAATGTGAATACTTAGAGATAAATTATTTAAATACTGAACTTAAAAAAAACGGTTAAATTTAATTCAAAATTATAGCTCATTAATTAATTATCAATAAAGATATTTACCTCAAACATACAACAAGTCTTTTCTCTAGTTCAATTGGCCTTCTAAACCTTGAGTTTTCCATAGAAAGATATGGTTTTAGTACATGTAGCAATTCTTGAAGTTTCTTGTATGTTAAATGCAAATATCTAAAAAAATCGTTCATCATCATCTAATAAGTCTTTAAATAAAGTATATTCTCCCTTCATATACTCCATACAATTGCCTTTTTAAATTAATATTATGTATCCAGAATCTTGTTTTTCTCCGAATTCTTTTTCTTCTTCCTCTGCCAATAAGCAGGTTATTACCATATTTCTTTCCATAGTGATTTCGAGCGATCAATTTCACTGAATCGTTTCACACCAGTAGTTGGAAAAACTACAAAAGTTGTTGGTAATAGAAAATATTTGCGTACGGTGCAGACGATGCATACGGGCAAATGTACGAGGCCATCAGTAAAACGGCGCGTACGGCGCGAACGATGCGCACGCACGTGCGGACAAATGTGCGTTCAGCTTAATGCATAAATGCATAACAGTGTAACAATAATAATTTGAATTACTTGTATATTATAAATAGTGAGTCAATACACGAGCGTACAGTTGTAGCACTATGTGTCTCCTGCTCAGTATAGCCTTCGGTTATTCAAAACTATTACTATATATTATAATAACCTTTTTAATAATTACTTAACTTAATAATTGATAATCATATGCTATACGCAAGTGTGAAAGTGTGAACAACTGAATAACAAAGTAATGATCAAAAGTATAAAATGAATGTAATTTTTCATGTTTCTGAGTATTTTACAGTACTTTTTATAGTTGATTACAATTCTTTAAAATTAAATCAAATCAAATCAACTTTATTGTGATCGACAGCTTATAAGGTATTTTACAAGGAAGAAATTCAGTGCCGCTGCGATCCACCATTTGGTGTACGAGTACAATATAAAATATTATATCATTTCCACCTGAAAATTACAAAACAGACGGCCTTTAGTGAAGAAATGTAAAAGTTTCAGTACGAAGGTAAAATAAATATAAATAATAAGATTAAAAAATCGTCATATTTTAATAAATTAATTGATCTGATTTAAATTTAAGAAATTCTTGAATAGAATGCATTGTCAGTTAAAATTTTAATAGCTTACTTTTAAAACCATGGGTCGCAGTTGCAGGTCCTCAGGTAAATTGTTGTAGAGTAGAGCTTTGGTACCATGATAAAATAACTCAACCTAAACAGGGCTGTTCTATAATTGGGTACATAACACACTTCATACGTACGAAAATAGAAATACAAGTTTCGTGAAAACATATAAAATTTAGTTTCCTTTTAAAAATATTGACACACACGCAGTCGCTCTCAATATAATATACTTGATTGCTGCGGAACGAATTGTACTCTTATGACCGGGTGTTCCAGTCCCCCGTTAACCACAACTTAGACTAGAGTAGACTTTAGGCACTGACGTTTTAATGCTCATAGCACTATGCACCCTAACATATGACAGCGATTAATTCTATAATTGCTAAGTGGTTTAATTTCGACTCCCCAGTACTATAATTGCTATTAATCACTTGGGCTTGGCGACTGCTAGATTTTCCTCTTTGCTTTGTCCCCAACCCATAATTATAAATCAAAATGGGACTATCCTAATTAAAAAAAAATAGAAAATTATGAAATGAATATTATCTGTAACTGATTCTACTTTTATACTTAAATCTGAATCGGTCTTCTATACCATCGATATAGAGCGCACTTTTACCGACTGTATAAAAATATCACATAGTGTGGAATGCACGATCCACGACAGACATCCATCTCTAAACTAGCGGAAGTTATAATTTATGAACGAAGTTCCGGACCAAGCCTTCACGACCGCGCCGTCGGGACCGTATAGTGAGTCGGTAATGAAACTCTTGATATATAATGCACGCAGCCGTCTGAGATCGACTTATAACTAATTCCAAGATTACTTAAACGTGGAAATTAGTACCCTTAAGTAGAACTATACATTCCTATAATGTTACTAGGAAATAGAAATTGAAAATTAATAGAAACAAATATTACAACTAATAAATAATGCTAACGATTTGATAAGCTAAATAAGAAATTTCTTTTTAGAAGAATGAATTTCGTCCATTTAAAGTTACATACATGTAAAAATATATTTATGCATGAGCATGAGTTGTGCTTGGGGTAGCCATCTATCCGGCTTTAGCCTGACATGTTTGGCTTTTTCGGGTTGTGTCCGGCCAAATTTTTATGTGTCCGGCCTATCCGGCTTTTGTTAGGCTTTTTGTGTAAAGCGTTGCACGCATCGCTTGCAGAATAAATAAATAAGGTATACACTTCAAACTGTGCTGTGATTGATTAATAAACAATTAATGTATGTAATGGAGTATTTTAGTTTTTTTCTCGGGGGGTTGAAGTTGGTGAGTATTTTGGCTTGCATGGCATCAGAAAGGTATGTTTGGCTAAAAATTACTGTCTGGCTTTTAGGGCTAAAAGTCTGGCTTTTTGGTGCGCCGAGTCCGGCTTTTTCATTTTAGGAGATGGCAACCCTAGTTGTGCTGGAAAAAAATTAAAAAATATTTTTTGCAATACGTGATATTTTATTTAGCGCCATCTGTACGTCCGGTTTAACAATTAACTTTACTTGCGTACACACAATATGAAATGACATGAAAATTATCATTTATAGTCTTTCGTTAAAAGTGCAATAGATGGCGTAATTTTACAAATGGTGAGAGGACACCTCGGTGAAAAATGGATAAGAAATCATACCTAAGTAAAACCTATTAACCCTTCCATTGGCAGACAAAAAAAAACTTAAAAATATGAATTCCTTGAATAGAACTGGAATTAAGATGGATAAATGAGTACTAAAAAATTTTTAAAAAATCTGTATTGATTACTTTTAAAAAAAACACTGCCAACTCCGTGAAAACATAACTAATCATTTTGATGTATCTTGCAGCATACTTCGCCAATATACGGGAGTGACAAGTAAGTTAAAATAAAACTGTACCTAAATTAAGAAAAAATCGTATTCTATTTAAGGAATAATAAAAATATTATCATTTTTTGGTATGAAAATCAAGTTGGCAATTTCGCGAGTTCTTGCCAGTAATAAAACACAACCGTACCTAACACTCGATACAAATAACTTCAACTTTCAACGTCAACTTTGAGTAAAGACGGCATCGACCCTGACTAGTCATATCAATGAAATGGCCTACATTGTCATATTATCTCACATCCTGGATTGGATTGGTTTTCTACTGAAATCTCAGATCTACCTGTTTTTTGCAAACCTTCATAAATAGCAAACCAGAATTTTTTCAATGGCTGTATAAAAGTCAAGCATTGTTGATACAAATATCTATCAAGCGAGCGAAGATTCCAATTGTTACATTGGAATCTTCGCCGGGTTTTTCAAAGGTCTTGTATAAAGAGTAAAGCATATCCGTAAGGTCCACCCCTCCCATGTGCTTATTATATTCCTTCAATATCTGGGGGCAGTCTACATCTTATTTCCTACGCCATTCTTAACATTATCTTTTAATTTTTTGAACTGGTTAGGCAGCGACGTAGACTTATAAGGGTTTGTTATCACCGACAACAGATATACACTTTTTGTAGCAATTTTTCACCATAACTGCCCCGATGCATTTTTTTAAATTTTCCGAAGGTAAAATTATCTCTGCGCTTCTAAATCTATTGCGCCGTAATGTTCCGCAGTCCATATACCCCGTAACTTTCTCTCAATATAAATAGTTCGGGGCTAGGAAAAAACTAGTCACAGTAATAGCTAGTTTATTCTGGATAGCTAGGATAAATTTCACTAATTATAGTTGTTTGACAAATGCTTTGGTTTTGATCACTGTCGCTCTCCTCCTCAGTATATGCTATGCATCATTCTAGATAGCAATCAATAGAGGGAGGTGGCGAAGAAGAATAATATGAGGCATTCTTTATGAGTTCTTCGGCATCAGACTTTCTGTAACACTCGGAAGGAGCTTATTTTAGGAGGCACAAGTGCAATAACTCTATCACTATGTGTTACTAGCTCTTGCTGATGGCAAAGAAAAACAAATCACCTAAGCAAATCACATGCATGCCACACAAACAAAAATATAAATTAACAAAAGAACATAGCCTCAAATTAGCAATGTATAACGTGACATACAAGCAAATTTAGCGAAAAATTTCTATGAAATTGGCAGTGTATATGATGAAATACAAAAAGTTTGATGCTGAATAAAAATAAGCTATATTGTTAATTTAGTGAAAATTAGCATACCTCACTATTTATTGACATTTGAAGCACAAAATAACACTGTAACACACATAAAACGCAGTTAACATAAAAAGAAAACAAAGGATTCTTACCTTGCCGAGTATCACTTGTTTCTTCATCACCGACATTTTTTATTTTATAATACCAAAAATTTTGCCAGGTCAATTAATTATTTTTCTACCAAATTTTAAATAATGTTGTTACCGAGATAATTGCAAAAAACTCTAAATAAAGTTGTTTATATGAACATAGATTTTATTGAATATTGTGTATATTGTGACGTACCTACAGTGTCAATTCAAGGGTTAAAGCTTACACAGTTACCTAGTCAGGTTATAAATTCTGTCCATGTTTAATATAAAATAATTGAAACAAGTTTATTCATTATGTAACCATTTATATACCAAAATGAACTTAACAAAACATAGATTCTTATGACACTAAAGTTTATTCAAAATGACCTCCGTGATTTTGAATACAGGCCTTCAATCTGCGCGGCCAGTCGTCTATCGCAGCACGAACGAGGTCCATGTCAATATCGGCGGCTGCCTTAATCAAGGATGTCTTGAGTGACTCCAAATTGGGATGAGGCTTTGAGCACGCCTTTTCCTCCAAGTGTTGCTATATCTTGTAATCTAACGGATTCAAATCTGGACTGAAGGAGGGCCGTCTTCGTGCCGGATGAAGTCAATTTCACGCGCCGCCAGCCAGTCTTGTGTGCTCTTCGCTCTATGAGCTGGCGCCGAATCTTGTTGGAATACCCAGTGCCTGTTATTGAACATGGTATGAGAAACAGGTTCCACAAGGTTCGTCAGGACTGTATTTTGATACACAACTGCATTCGTTTTTACACCTTTTTCACAAAAATGTACCTCTGTTAAGCCCCAATAAGAAACTCCCAACCATACCATGAGCGAGGATGGAAAATGACCTCGTTGGACACGCGGAATACGGTTGCTCGCTTCTTCACTACTGTGTGCGTACACCTTATCATTTTGTTTGTTGTAGCTCTCTTCTACGGTAAAAATTTTTTCATCCGAAAAAAGAATTTCCCGATATTTTTTTCCCGCGTACCGCTTCAACAAAGCGCGGCATCTCTTCAGTCTCAGGTCCATTAGACGAGCATTCAAACGATGTCCTGTTTTTCTTCGATATGCCCGAAGCCCTAAGTCTTCATTTAACACCCTTTTCACCGTGGTTCTGCTTAACCCCATCTGAAGGGCCAACAGTTTCTGCTTACGTTTGGGATTTCTTTGAATTCGCGCCTTCACAGCTTTTATCACTGCTGGAGTCCTAACAGACCGAGGGCGACCACTTCTTGACCTGTCATCTACACTAGAGTCTTCATTGTATCGTTTGATGGTACGATAAACGAATCTTTTGGTTATATTCAATTTTTAAAGTATGTCAAAAATTTGAATTGGCGCGTAACCGCAACGCTGCAACGCAATAACTGCAACACAGTCTTCTTTCATGAACAATTCGAAATTCGAATTCAATAAACTTTTTTGTGGCCAGCATTCTAAAAGAAAAGTTTTTACTGTGTGACAATACTTATGACCTGACTGTGTATAATTATTTCATCATCATCATTATCATCATTCCTTCACAAGTCCACTGCTGAACATAGGATGACAGCAAAATTAATAGTAGCTATCGTCATTTTTCAACTTATATATCAATGAACAAAATACTTATGTAATACTATATTATACTTACTTACTTACTTATCGTCACGCACAATCCCTGACGGGGTAGCCAGAGAGAACAGATCGCCAAGTGTCAAGATCCTTACATACCTCTTTCGCTTCTTTCAGATTCATCATCTTCTTCATACATGCACGTCTAGGTATCCGAGTACTCTTGACCCTCCCCTCTTCGAGCAATTTGCTCACATGGTCTTCGAAAGTTAGTCTCGGTCTACCTCGACACCTTTTAATATTAACTTTCGCGCTATATATTTATATTATAATATTGTAATATCTAATAACATAAATATATCATAATGAGGGCTTATAATTTTATGCTCACAAGATGTCGCTAGTTGACACTGATGTAAAGGTTTTTGTTACAGAATATCATTTAATTGAGAAGTTAATTTTTATAAAAGTCAATCAGTTTCTAGAGTACTATAAAAGAAATGCGTCTGTGGTTTGCTCTTTAATTCTTTGCACGTTATTAACATTTTTTCAATTTTTTCTACTTTTATGAATATCTGTGGTTTGGTTTATTTATGTTTAATCTTATTAATATAAAATATAGCTAATAGTACAGAAAGAAACAAACCTGTATATTTTCCAAACTTCCAAACAAATTAACTTCCTTGCTATGAAACCTGTCAAATATTATATCTCACTTTTAAGTGGCGCCACCCTGGTGGCAAAAATATTATTGGATGCCTTCATTAGCTGGATAACGTTGCTCTGTCTTTCCGGTAGGTGGCGGTCTGCACTTTTTTAAAATGTAACTATAAAATCTATTAATAAGTCGACCACAGCAACACCTATCGGTACTTTATGATTTTGTGTTTTAATTGTTTTCGTAATATATTGTGATTATGTTTCATTTTGGTTTATAAATATAGTTTGTTATTAATTTGACTACAGCGCTACCTATCCGATTCCAGCATAGCTAAGGATAAACATCGCGACAAAGCAAATAAACATAATATGCCGTCTTATTACACAAAACTAGTTAATAATTAGTCTCAAGTTTACCTAAACTAGAGACTTAATATATACTAGCAATCCGCCCCGGCTTCGCACAGCTGATTTCTGTATCTCGACAACAACGCTGCCTACCGGGTTCAATTGTGAAGCTAAATCATCCTCTAATCAACATAATAACACATAAAATATCATCAAAATCGGTCCAATCGTTTAGAAGGAGTTCAGTCACACACGGACAGAACAACTAGGTATATAATATATTTGCAAGTATTATACATAAACCATCCTCTTGAATCATTCTGTTTATTGTTTTTTTTTTTATAGGATAAAGATGACAAGCGAGTCCACAGTCAGTCCACCTGATAGTACGTAGTTGCTGTGGCGCATAGACATCTACATCAATCCTCAATATATAATCAAAATGCGTTGTCACACGTGAGGACTAAGATGGAATGCCTCTTTTCCAGTAAAAAGGGTCTCCGGTTCTCTACACTCACCATACGAGACACAGCAGTTTTCAACAGTGGTAGAGCCACGCGACAGCTTTTGCTGTCGCACGGATGGGCCGGCTCGAACCGGGGTGGTGGAACCACGACCTCACAGAAAACCAGCGTGAAGTAGAGATTTACCTCTGCGTTTCGCTTGGTGAGTGCAGGTGGCCGGAGGCCCTTTTTACTGGAAAGGAGGCATTCCATCTTTGTCCTCATGGGTGACAACGCATCTACATTTTTATTTGTAATAGAGGATAGATGTAGATGTCTATGGGCCGCAGCAACCACTTACCATCAGGTGGACTGTGTGCTCGCTTGTCACCCCTTTCCTATAAAAAAAAAACAGCAGTGTTAAGTTGCTATTTTACGCTGGTATTCTGATTTTTCAATAGTCTCATCAAAAGAACAATTTTTCTGGTAAAACGGTTGTTATGGTAACCGTTTTAATGGTAACGGTTGCTATGGTAACTAACTTTTTTATTTAATGCTACTACTATACATACTGTATAGTTAATTGTAATTTTTAATAATCGATGCGCAATAAAATATTATCGTGCACCCAGCGAAGAGAGCGGGTATCAGCTAGTGTTTATAATATGGAATATGGGAAAGTCTGTGACACTACGCCTAAACTTATTTCGTAACAAAAACACTTCATAATCCGAGACAATCATTAAACCTCGTTTTGTAAAATAACCGATTGTGAGAATATGGCATAATATATATCAGTTAAGTTGTTTAGAAGTTACACGATCACTAACAGATGCACCAATAATTAGAAATGTTTATTTTGTTGAATCTGCTAATTTTAAAAATTATCCTACTAAAACAGACTACCTATCTATCTATCAAAATCTATCAAAATATCTATCAAAACACCTTGTTTTGAGTGTTTTATACCTTACTAGCTGTTCCCCGCGACTTCGTCCGCGTCGAAATTATTAAGATTGGATTTCTTGGGTTTTAATTTTTTTTACGCGGTACCCTATTTTTTCCAAAATAAAAGTAAAGCCTAAGTCCTTATAACATGAGCTATCTGCCAGTGAAAGTCCCGTCGAAATCGGTCCAGCCATTTTGAAGATTACCCGGGTTAAACAGACATAAAATGTGAAAAATTGTTTTTTTGATATAAGTATCGTATATACTTTCATATGCATTTAATAAAACGCTGTTATTTTGATATTACAAACAGACACTTTAATTTTATTTATTTGTATAGATGTATAAATAATATAATATACAACGCATCTGATGTGGCCTTATTTCGGATATCAGACCTAATTAACTTTTGTTGCCCTTTACCACTCTAATAATTGGAGATCCTTTTTACTGAAAACGGTTCCAGGCATTCCATATTAGTCCTCGGGGGTGAAATTGATTCTACATTTTGATTCCAAATCGAGGACATAATGTAAGTAGATATCCATGAGCCGTAGCATACACTGCTCTATAGAGTATAATATTATCTATGGCATACGTTTACTATCAGGTGGATTGTGTGCTGGTTTATCACCCTTATCCTATAAAAAAAAAGTTGCCCCGCTTGGCAAGCGGGTTAACAACTGCGGATTTTTTACGTGGTAGAGCCATGTTGCAGCTATATTAATAGTATAGTTGTAGCACGAATGGGTTGGCTCGACCGGGGAAGGACCACGCTCTCACAGAATACCAGCGTAAAATAGCAGCTTAATGCTGCTGTGTTTCGTATGGTGAGTGTAGAGAATTGGAGACCTATTTTACTGGAAAACAGGTATTCTATCTTAGTCCTGACGGCTGACAACTCATCTGCATTTTAATTCGCAAACGAATTAAATGTAGGTGTCTATTATAGGGCACAGCAACCACTTACCACCAGGTGGACTTTGTGCTCGTTTGTCACTCTAATTCTATAAAAAAAACCGCAGTTTTTTTTTTATTTTTAGTCGTTATTAGGAAGACGCTGCTGCCCATCTCCTGATTTGTTTCCATCTGTCGCCTCTTACGACACCCACGGTATGATATGGGGTAGTGGTTATTCTTACATCGTAAGTGGTTGCTGCGGCCCATAGACATCTACATCCATCCTCTTTTACAAATCAGAATGCAGATGCGTTGTCACCCGTGAGGACTAAGATAGAATGCGTCATTTCCAGTAAAAAGGGTCTCCGGTTCTCTTCACTCACCATACGAAACACAGCAGCGTTAAGCTGCTATTTTAAGCTGGTATTCTGTGAGAGCGTGGTCCTTCCCCGGTCGAGCCGATCCATTCGTGCTACACTACAACTATACTACTAATATAGCTGCAGCATGGCTCTACCACATAAAAATTACGTGGTAGAGCCATGCATGCAACTATTGCAAATATCCCCCCTATGAGGAGGAATATGTTCAACAGTAGACTTTAATAGGCTGTAACGGTAACGGTGATGGTATAATAAATAAAAACTATTGAATATAATTAGAAAAAAAAGTGATTTTTATCGCAAGTTATGAAAATATCAGCAACAAACAACAAATAAAAATAACTATATAGTTTGGGTGCACACTGTACGCTCTTCTTACGAACGGTACGTAGTTACCATCCGTGTATGGTAAAAGCCGCATGTAAATACCGGGGTACTTCCCGCACTCGTTGCCCCCAGTTACGATGCCTACTTGAACGCCGAAACACACAAGGGGTCCTCCAGAATCGCCCTAGAGAAAATTAATAAATGATACACGAGAAAAGAGAAAAACAAGAAAACTAATAGTCGAGTATATGTAATAATAATAATAATAAAAAATGTTTCAATAAACTGTACAATTAATTCAAACATATGTATTTCAATGACGACATTCCACGACTTTTTCTGCCACCAGAGCGGCGCCACTTAAAAATGAGGTATGTATATTTGACAGCTTTCATAGCGGCGAGTTAATTTGTTTGAAAACTGTAAATATCAATGTTTTGTTCTGTATTATATGATATATTTTATTTTAATTAGATTAAAAATAAATAAAACAAAAGATATTCAATAAAAGTAGAAAAATTAAAAAAAAAAACTTAAAATGTACAAAAAATTAAAGAAGAAACCACTGAGGCGTTGTTTTGTGTATTGATATCAATGATATTATAAAGGAAAGATACGCTACGTTCATACTAAGCGGCGTTTAGATATCGTTGCGTTGTTATAACAAATGTAGTTACATATACGTGTATAGTAATTTTCAACTACGACCGCGATAGATAATACGGAACGTAAAATACAGAAAGAGATAACTGTCTGTAGTGTATTGCGCTTGAAGTGTACGAGTGAATTATAGAGTATACGGATTTACCACAGAAGAGACATTGAATACAAAAATAGGCATATTACACTGGTAATGATATATTAAATAAAACTATAAACAACATTGTTATATATTTATTCACAAACAAATTCTCAGTCACATCAGTGTCCTGAAAAAGAAGAAATTGTCTTAATTGTTACGGTAAATTATACAAGAATGATAGTAGTAATTAATTAACCAAAATTGACTGCACAGGTTGTCTAGTGATTTAAGTGCCACTAGTAACGGGTTCGATTCTTACACGGGACAAAAATGTTTGTGATCCCTAAATAAAAAAAAACTTAAATTGCCCTTTTACACACAATAGTTTTAAAATTGAAATTGTGAAATTACAGAAGTTACATTTGTTAAAATAATGAAGTATGGTGATTTTTATAATAATAAATTTTACCGAGGCTATCACAGGTACTACAGTTTTTTTTAGACGCAGGTATGCTTTCGAAGTAGTATATTTATCTTCCTGATTAAATTATGCAGAACAAATTGTACTACTTTTTGTAGGCATCTATTCATGTTCACTTCTTTCCGCCTGAACTATGCTGACCCATTTATGTTTTGTAAAATCATCACTCGGAAATCTGGAAAATAATAAAACATAATGAGAAAAATTATTTTCTATCTAGGTACATTACATATATTTTAATTTTACTAATAAAATATCTAATAGCGCGCTATTACTAATCTCATTCTATATCATCTTAATTATAAAACGTAGAAAGCCAGAACTTATTATGATCATTATAATATTATGTTAGAAAGGCACTCACTAACTAACAAAAAAACTCGCGATCAAGCGGCTAACAAAGGCTATGTTTTGTGCCTACGATTTCGCTTATGTTTGTTAATCTATGACGCATTCTATTTGTCCTTATCGCGCTATATTTACCATCATATTCTCTATCCTTTTCGAACCACCATATTAACAATTCAACATTTATTTGTAAATGAGAAATAAAATCGTGACAAAATATAAATATATAATATTATTTTATTATACTTACGTATGATATGAAATTCCATTACTCTTATTTATCTTCGAACCATAGTTTTTACACTTTCTTAAGACAACTCGGCATTTTGGATATATTATTGTCAATATCGTCACGCCACGGACACGCTTTGTTTCGCTCTCTGCTATTGACCGACTAAATAAAATTATAACAATTGTCTTAATTTGTCTGCAACAATTTGCGCGCACTAGTGCGATATCTACCTCTTTTTTATATATAATATCATTGATTGATATAATACACTAGAAACTGATAAACTTTTATTTAAAACTAACTTCTTAATTAAATGACATTGTGTTACAAAAAACACCACTCAGTGTCAACTAGCGATATCTGGTGAGCGGGAGATTATTAGCCCTCATTACAGTAATATAATATACAAGTACTGTGTAGTGGTGGTGTAAGTATATCCACTACTACATATCATCCCGTGGGTTTTGTAAGAGGCAACGAGGGAACAAATCAGGAGATGGGCAGCAGCGTCTTCCTTATCTATACCATCTAAACCATTCAAACAAAAAAAAATCACCAAATTCGGTCCAGCCGTTTAAGAGGATTTCACTGACAAACACGTGCACAGAATTATATATAATACAAAGATTAAATAAAATTAGTTAACATTCCTTACATTACAACTGTCTTTTCCTTCAGCGCCGACACACCAAAACATGGAATTGTAGAATGACAAACCATAAATATATGCACATTCAAAACTGGATAAAATTGGAAGGCACACCATTCTCAGTTCTTCAGAGGGCTTATCCTGAAAATTAAGCAAGTTTTATTCTCTTACTCATTTACACTTACCCGCTATACTATATACAAGTATGTATGTACATAATATAATTGCACTTGCCTTACTAGACATTAATCTAAATCTGTACTAATCTAGACCAGGAAATTTAACGTAAGTACACATAAAGAAAGGAGGTATACACCAAAGCATTACAATATCACGGCATTCTTTTTAGTTTTCTATTGACTAATGTTAGCTTCATCGTCATCATCAGCATAACATCTATTATAGATTGCCTCCTTGAGGGGGGGGGGGGGGGGGGATATTTGCGATAGTTGCCACGCCGGCAGGTAGTTATTTAACAACTGCAGTTGTTTAATTGTTTTGTTTCAGTTTCTCTCTGTCGCCTATTACGACTCGGAACGAAATGGGATGGGAGGATTGATTGCTTTATGCCACCACGACGCAGCACTATTTAAAAAAAGTCAAAGATATTTAAATTACAATATATTGAATATAATAAATTAAAATACTTCACCGCTCGCTTCATGTGTTCAAAATACAGTAAATTATGCAATAAAATTGATATATACGTAGATATTTTTTATAATTTGGACTGACTGGACTAGAGAACCAGGACTCGGACAAGCAGGACCGAACTATTATCCGTGCCGAGCTCCATTCTGATAGAATTGCTAAAATCACAGGTGATGTTTAGCAATTGCATGAGACGGGAGCGATTGGAAGCGAATAACTTGAAATGATCCTAAATACTGATTGAATGACAAAGGATCTTGCACCATAGCCTTTATCGAACGATCGACGACTACCGCCTCTACATCAATTTTGAGCGCACGATATCACCTGATTTAAGTGCAGGTGCGAGGGGTTCTCGCTTTCAAAATGGATGGTTTAATAATGTAGGTAGATACATGGTCGGGCGGTTTTTGCTCAAGTCTATGGTACCCTGGTCTTAAGGAACCAAATGAGTGATCCCAGTAGTAAAAATATTCGTTAGCGACTTCAGGTCAAGAGCCTCTTCAAACTGTCGGGCGAGCACATCGTGACACACCCGGAATCACTTCAGCCAATAGTGATCCTTCAACAACGTTATCTGACATTATGACAATGCCGTTCATGAGTGTAATGCTCGCACACTGACTGGCCACAACTTCAGTCCAAGGACCCTCATTCGTCACAATAATTTAATACTTGGAAGAGCCACGATGCAGCTATATTTATATGTGGCAGAGCCACGCAGCTGTATTATGATTGTAGCACGAATGGGTCCACTCCAGTGGGGAAGGGCTATCAAAGAATACAGCTTTGTTTTGTATGTTATGTGTTGAGAACCGGAGACCTTTTTTAATGAAAACGAGGCATTTCATTTTAGCCCTCAAAGGTGACAAAAGCATCTGAATGAATCAAGGATCTACTTGCGATCAGGTGGAATGTGTGCTGGTTTGTCACATTTATCAGTAAATTTAACAGTGGTAGAGCCAGGCGGCAGCTTTTGCTGTCGCATGGATGGGCCGGCTCGAACCGGGGTGGTACCACGACCTCACAGAATACCAGCGTGAAGTAGAGGTTTACCTCTGCGTTTCGCTTGGTGAGTGCAGGTGGCCGGAGGCCCTTTTTACTGGAAATGAGGCATTCCATCCTAGTCCTCACGGGTGAAAACGCATATGCATTTTGATCTGTAACAGAGGATAGATGTAGATGTCTATGGGCCGCAGCAACCACTTACCATCAGGTGGACTGTGTGCTCGTTTTTCACCCTTATCCTATAAACAAAAAAAAATCTATACAAATAAATAAAATTGAAGTGTTTGTTTGTAACGTCGAAATAACAGCTTTTTACTATATGCATAAAAAGTATATGTACGGTACTTATAACAAAAACACGATTTTAAAAATGTTTGTCTGTCAGTCTTTCTGTCTGTCTGTTTGTTCCGGCTAATCTCCGAAACAGCTGGACCAATTTTGACACTTTCACTGGCAGATAGCTGATGTTATAAGAAGTAACTTAGGCTACTTTTATTTTAGAAAAAGGATTAGGGTTCTAAGCAAAAAATTAAAACTCATGAAATCCAATCGTAATAAATTACGCGCGGGCGAAGTCGCGGGGAACAGCTAGTTCTATATAAAAATGCCTCGTGTGCAATAAAAAGTGTTCGCTACACTCGCCACACAAAACACAGCAGCATTAAGCTGCTATTTAACGCTGGGAGAATCTGTAAGATTGTGGTTCTTCCCTGGTTGAGCCAACCCATTCGTGCTACAAACCATAATATTATAGCTGCAGCATGACTGTACCATGTAACAATAAAATTACTGAAATGTAAAATATAATAGTTAAAATTTATTTACATTTTCCTTGAGCCCATATCCTGACACGAGACACTTCGAGGTTTCAGCAATATCCAACTTTAAGTCGGGAGTGTGCAAGCGAACGGGTCTTACTGAAATTGATGGAACAAAATCGTTCTCCACCTGTAACATGAAAACGCTAAATGAGCTCAGATATATTTAAATATTCTTATTCATTAGGTAGATAATAACCTTATAGTGAATGACATGAACCGCGTCTTAAAAGTCGCGAGTCCGTAACGTTAGTCGAATCCACTATTCGACTACTTTCGTGAACTGAAATGTTTAAAAAAACATGCGTGAGCGTCGTGGAACACTCGGTTGGAACGAAGTTCTTATTATATTATTGATTACAATTTCAAATAAATAAATTAATAGCATCTATTATAATTAGGCCGGCCACATACATACGGAATTGCGAACGGGTCGGCCACACACATACGGAATCCCGTTATGCTCGCAAAATTTCGAACGGAAAACTAACGTACATGTGTGATGGGTTATAGATTTTATATGAACTTGCTGCGTTCGGAATCTCGAATCGGAATATTGAAACGGAATCCCGAAACGGAATTCCGTATGTATGACGCGGGCCTTAAGCGTCATATAAAATAATATTTCTTTCATGGCAAGATAAGAACAGTGGTAGAGCCACGCGGCAGCTTTTGCTGTCGCACGGATGGGCCGGCTCGAACCGGGGTGGTACCACGACCTCACAGAAAACCAGCGTGAAGTAGAGATTTACCTCTGCGTTTCGCTTGGTGAGTGCAGGTGGCCGGAGGCCCTTTTTAGTGGAAATGAGGCATTCCATCTTAGTCCTCACGGGTGACAACGCATCTACATTTTGATTTGTAATAGAGGATAGATGTAGATGTCCATGTGCCGCAGTAACCACTTACCATCAGGTGGACTGTGTGCTCGTTTGTCACCTTTTTCCTATAAAAAAAAAATAAAAGTGCGAGGGAGGTGGATATTATTCCATCCCATTCACGCTATAGAAAGGGAGTCGTGACTCGTGACGGAAAATTCTTACACTTTTTGTCGCCTAGCACCCACCCGTCACCGTGCGTTAAGGAACTTCATTCCAAAAAGTGTGTATAAACATATATGTAAAAACTTAGTGTATAGGGATTTTGTTTTAATTTATATTTCAAACTTTTTAGTTTTATGCATTAAACGTGGTGTACAGTTAAGTTATTGTCAACGTTACAGCCTATAAATAATCCACTACTAAACATTAGGCTTACCCAAAGATTTCTATATTATAAGCATTAGTATATTAGCCATAATTGCTACATTTGGCAGGCAGTTAAATACTAGTAATTACAGTTAAGTATTACTTACTAAACAAATAAGGATTATGGTAAAAGAAGGGTAACAAGATATTAATTTTACAATATAAAAGCAATAGATCGATATGTAATTTAAACTATTTATAAGTTTTATTGTGCCAAGTTTATGCCTATTCAATTAATCAGATTATAGATTTAACATTCCGTATACGTTGATTAGTTCTTTCAAAGAATTAGATCGTGTTGCCGATCCAACGTTCCAACAGCTTTTTGGTACATATCTAGTACTGATAGCTAACTAAAGTTGACTATTTGCAAACATATATCAGATTAGGATCCACAAGGGATAGATCCGAGTGATGCTTTGTAGATTGTGGACGATTAAAGTCCAACAAAGAATTAACTGTTCTTACATTAAACTTTGTTTCAGTTTGTATCAAAATAGTAGAATAAAAATGTTAAATTCTATGCATATTTACCGTGCAGTGGCGGTGTAAGAATATCTACTACTCCATATCGTAAGAGGCGACAAAGGAAAACAAATCAGAGATATGGGCAGCATCGTCTTTGTGATACCAAGTCAAAATTATAAAAAAAAACTACGATTGTCAACCTGCCTGCCGAGCGTGCTAACTATAGTAATCCTCTCTATGAAGCAATCTATGGGGGAGGCCTATGTTCAGCAGTGGACTTTTATAGGTAATAAAGATAGGTAATGGTAATATGCATATTTGGAATTGGCTTTTTACAAGTTTGGTATAATATCAAAATATGTTTTTATTTCCCTCCCTTTTTTGATTCGCAGGCGCCATATAATCAAATTTTATACGCTTTGTCACTCCGACTACTTTTTTTTTATAGGATACGGTGACAAACGAGCACACAGTCCGTCTGATGGTAAGTGATTGCTGTGGCCCATAAACATCTACATTTGTCCTCGTTTGCGAATCAAAATGCAGATGCGTTGTCACCCGTGAGGACTAAGATGGAATGCCTCTTTTCCAGTAAAAAGGGCCTCCGGTTCTCTACATTCACCATACGAAACAGCAGGATTAAGCTGCTATTTTACACTGGTATTCTGTGAGAGCGTGGTCCTTCCCCGGTCGAGCCGACCCATTCGTGCTACAACTATACTACTAATATAGCTGCAGCATGGCTCTACCACGTATATAATACTAAGACGAATAGACAATGTTAAAATCTGTAAAACCGTTTAGGCTACACGCTACAGAAGACGGCTGGTTCAGAAAAAGGGTACGCTTCTTCTGAACCAGTCGTGTAATATGTAATAAAAAATCAAGGGACAAATAAACTTATTAAATAAGTAAAGTTAATCACCTCAATTAAACCTAGGTCATGTCCTACGAAATTCGTGTCATAATGTTCGTCGATATAAAAATGCTTAACACGGCGCCAATGCTCGAAAATCATCGTGATAAATGATGCTCGTGATGCCTTAGTGCCAGCGACGACTCTCATTTCGAACGTAGGCAAATTAGTTCTGTGAACGCGATAAAATAAGTAAGGATTTGGTTCAATACTTATAGAGTTCTCTTACAGTAGGTCTAACTGGAAGACAAGCGACCGTGAAACCTGGAAACTTTGCCATTTTTGGAAGGACTTAAAAGTTTAAGACCAATTTTCCAACAAAAAATGTACTGTCAGACGGGGTGTCAATGTTCAATGTGACATTATATTCTTCATAGATTTGGTATTTATTAGTGATTTAAACAAATACTAACATTAAATAAACAAAATACACAAAAATAGAAAATGGCAAAGTTAACCTCACTATGTGGCAACTTTGCCATCAGGGTTTATAATGAAAATAATAGGATTTGACTTCAAGATTGAAGGTAAGTTTACCTCATAATATAATACACAACACCCAGAGTTGATTTGCTTCTTTAATTGTGTTGCAAATAGCAAAGTTTACGCTTGTGGCAAAGTAGCCCTCTCATTTTTCAATTTTTCATACATACTTCAAAATATGTGTCAGGGTTGTCAAAAATCCTTGATTACATACTTAACTTAATTTTTTTATTTAAATCTTGTCACAATAATTTCTTAAGAAAAAATCTAAAAAAATGAAACCAAAATACTCTCGTCTAAAATTAAAAATAAAATTGGTGCAATAATGATGTCAGGTCAAAATAATTGTAATCAATCTAAATATTGTTTTCCCACAATAGCAAAACATTAATAATCATTAAAAATGACAATGAATGTTTTAATTGTCATTTTAAATCATTATTAATGTATGTTTTATTGCTATTATATATTAGTTTAAATTATTAAAAATTATAATTAATGTTTTGCTTAATATCAAAAATTTGAAATTATGAAAAATACTGACTAGTAATAATATTATTAATCCTGGAAAACGTGGTAAAATAATACGGATTTCTCTATTCTTTTCCTTTACTTTTAATAAAGATGAATTGATTGACGACTCATTTGGTAAAATCGGTCTAATGGACTGCTACGGTGAAACATCGATACAAACATACATACATACATATACAAAGAATGTCAAGAGCAGAACACTTTGTTTAAACAGTTGTAATCGGTTAAAAATATAGGTTGAAAGTGACAACCCTTGGTTGTAACAAAACATGCCAAAGTAACGGTCACATCGCGGCATCACTAGTATGATAACTTTGCCAAATTAGTTTTATAGATAAACGAAATATATGTAATATATCGTTAACACCCACATGTTGTTAACGATATATTACATTTGATAACTATTATTATTACGTTACTACAAAGATACCTACATTCAGTATTTCAAACAAAAAAGACTAAAGTTCTGGAGCACTGAAAAAGAGGTTATTTCGCCGGCACAATTCCACGTTAAAATAAAATACAAAAATTAACTCTTTGTCATATCGAAAGCAATTCTATCAATTAATTATTGTATATTCATCCAAAACATGGCTCATCTCAAAAAACGTTACGTTTTCCGCGTTAATCGTTTCTTGTACCTGTACACCCCTGATGGCAAAGTTAACATCCATCGGTAAAGTTACCAGACCTGACTGTACTGAATTAGAAATACTAGTCAATTCTAGTAATTAGTAAGAAAATTTTCATTGGAGCTGGTCTAGACTGGAATGCTCGCGCGTACTGTGAATTTATTGCGAGCACTTACCCCTGAGCTAATACGGCTGAGTTAACCACTTCCTCGCTGATAATGAAAATATCACGAGGAAACCTGATTGTCTGACGAAAATAATAATATATTTGACGAAATTTAAAAACCTTTTTACCATTCCTTGAGCTTGTAACTGAATACATTCATTTTTAAAAATATTTTTTTAATTATTATTAGTTATGCTTTATACATGGCATTGACATTTATAAGTTGTTTAGATTTTTATGTAGTTTTAGATATTATGTTTTTTCAAATTTTTATTTATTTATTTAAAATTTATTGAACATTACATATTAAGTACAGGAACAAAAGGCGGACTTAATGCTAAAAGCATTCTCTGCTAGTCAACCTTAGGGCAGTGATAGAACTACGAAGGCGGTTACAAAGAAATATACATACACACATACTTATACATATTATACATACATACATACGTACATACATATATATATACATTAATATACACAAATATATAAATTTATATATTATAAGAAAATATAATACAAGATACATAAAGATACGTAATATACTGATGAACCCACGAAGCAAATACAAAGAGGAGATGGTATAAGCAACTGTGCACTGTGATTCTAACTAGGTCCTGATGTCATCACAGTGGGCGTGGCTTTACTTAGTATACTGTCAGCGTTTGTCCTGTGCGCTTATGTGTCGAAATTCGCAAATCGGTGTATTTTCGTAGTACTAAGAAGAAGAGGATGAAGTGTATTTTCATCGTGTAAAAACGACTCAGACAGACGCTCTGATACTATGGATGGCATCACATTTCATTTGTAAGTAATTTTATACATCATTTATTAAAAAGGTTCCAGAAAAATCGGCGTCGGCTTTCAAATGTAATTAAATATATTCGACACTAGATGGTGACACTGACACTGTGTCATGGGAACTAAAAATATTAAATTACGTAGAGCTCAGAATTGGTAAAATAATCATACGAAAGTATTGAAATTTGTTTTGCATTCAGTCGTAAAGAATTTTTAATTGCCAAAATATTATTTTTATAGTTTTATAATCATTTTGTGAACAGGCCACCATCTATCGTCAAGGTAGCTAAACTACATTGCAACATCGATATGGAACGATGCGACTAGTTTTACTATTTATCGGTACATGGAAAATAGTAAAGTGGGCGGGGTATAACATCCCCTCACCCCGAAAATTGTCACGCGTTGTTAAATAGTGAAATTTAATTACAACACCTCCCTCCTCTTTGTATTTGGTCCTTGTGATAAAACTAATATACAGAGATTACAACTATAATGATGACGGAAATTACTTTACAACTGGTAAAGTAATTTTAAAAAATGATATCGAACATTCTTCTTAAATGTTTGTTTGCAGGTAGGTTTTCTTAATTTTTCAGGCGGGTTATTCCATAGGCGCGCGGCTTGAACAGCAAACGTCGAAGATATGAAGCTCGATCAGTGAAAGGGTATAAAGAGAGAAAGAGTCTCCGATGAACGAAGCTGTCTGCCTTGAGTGTCCTGCAGAAACTGAAACTTATGTTTCAGATAATTTGGATAGTGGTTATCAAATAAAATAGAAAAAACTGTGTTAAGTATCCTAATGCGTCTTCGCTGACGAATTGGAAGTCATCTAAGCTGAGTGGGGAATGAGAATACATGACCAAACTTGCGAAGATGAAAAATAAAAAGTGTACAGTTATTGACGAGACGATCCAGCTTATCAAGTAAAACTTCATTGAGATCAGGAAAACATACATCAGCATAGTCAATAATAGGCAAAATAAGAGATTGCGCCAGAGTTATCTTTACCTTGACTGGAAGTAAGTTCCTGAGACGGTTCAAAGCAGTGAGCTTAGCAAAAACAGAACAGAATTTGGGTGGACTAATTTAAGGTTATGTCAAAGTAGACACCCAGATTTTGAACGCTGTCAGAATACGGTATGATAGAATTATCAAACGTGACAGGTGGAACGCAATGGACTTCACGCTTACACAATTGTTGAGCACTAGCAATCATTATAGCTTGGCATTTATTGGGGTTCACACAAATACCAAACTTACGAGACCAACTGTGATGATTCGTTAAATCCATATTGAATCTGGCAATAGCGTTACATAAAGAGTTGACGTCTGCTTGAACATATATTTGCAGGTCATCAGCGTAAAGATGGTAAGAGCAACTAAGTTGAGAAGAGAGAAAGTTAGTAAAAATGGAGAACAGAAGTGGAGATAATATTCCACCTTGTGGCACGCCACTGGAGAGTTCACATCGGTCAGATATGTCACGACTATTAATGACAGCTTGCTGACTGCCACAAAGATAGGGAGAAAACCAGTCTACAGCAGTAGACGAAAATTTGAGATTTTGTAGCATGGTAAGGAGGATATTATGGTCAACCATGTTGAACGCATTTGTAAAATCAATCAATACAAGTACTGTGACCTTTCTATTCTCCATCCCCTTCCAAATATCCTCTGTGACTTTGAGAAGTGCAGTGGTCGTGCTGTGTCCAGGCCGAAAGCCCGAATGAAACTGAGATAGCAAGTTATTTCTACAAATAAAGACAGTTGGTGAACTATAGATTCAAAAAGTTTTGATAGAAAGGGTAAGATAGAAATCGGTCTATAGTTATTGAGTTGAATTTTGGGAAAAGGGATAATATAAGCTTTACGCCAAGAAAGACAACATAGAAAAATTGATTATGTGAGTTATGACTGAGAGAAAGTTTTCGAGAACAGAAAAGATCATAAGGCGGCATACATTATCACAGCCCCCTGCTTTGGATTTATTAGATATAAAAGTTTTACGAATTTCGTCGTCAGAGACAAGTGAGAATGAAAACGGTTCATGTTGAGATGTGGCCAAAGAAGTAATTTCTGAAATTATAGTGGACTTAATGAAATGAAAATGAAAATTGAAAAAATGAAATTATAGTAGAGGACAGAGTGCAGAGTTGGCACGTGGAACGTTAGAGGAGGCATGAAAGATAAGACGAATGAGTTGATTGAAATAATGAAAGAAAGAGAATTAGATGTCGTGTGTATGTCGGAGACCAAACGGAAGGGCAGTGGTACTGAAGAGCTCCCTGCCGGGGCGTTAGCTCTATGGTCCGGAGTCCCGGAGAGCGAGAGCGCCCGCCAGGGAGTGGGGGTGCTGCTGTCGTCTCGGTTGGTCGGAAACGAAAGAATTGTTGTGTGTGGTGATTTGAATGGATGGGTTGGTACCGCTCGACCAGGGTACGAGTCGGTGTCGGTGGAGTTTGGCGATAAAAGGGTTAATGATGCTGGCAAGCTTATACTGGCGGTATGTAAGGAAAAGGGTCTTCTTGTGACAAACACTATGTTTAATCACAAGAAAATCCATATGTATACTAGAGAAAGAAAGAATGAGAGAAGTATGATCGATTTGTTTCTGGTGGATGACCGACTGCGAAAACAGGTGATGGATACGCGAGTGTTCAGGGGTGCTGACCTGGGAACGGATCACTATCTAGTGGTTACTAGATTTAGGGGTCTGTTTGTGGGTTGGCGCTACCGGACGGCAGTGACAGAACCACAGTCGGTCTGTCGCATCCGAAGCTGGAAGCTTCAGGAAGCGGATACTAGGGACAAATATCATGCGAGGGTAGCCGAAAAGCTTGACACCATCGATGGCAGAAATGAATGTGTGGAAAAAAGATGGCAGAACCTTAGGGATGGAATGGTAAGTGCAGCGGAAGAAGTGTGTGGAACAATAAAAAGAGGCAGTAGTAAAAGAAGAGATGCATGGTGGAATGATGAAGTGAAAGAAGCTGTAGAGAAGAAGAAGAAAGCATGGTTAGACTACTTGGCCTCTAGTAATGATAAGTATATGAGAGAGAAGATGAAAGACAGATATAAGCTGCAGAAAGTTCACACGAAAGCATTGATTGAGGAAATGCGTGAAAGGTGTAGAATGGAAGCGGACGAAAGGTTGTCGCACAACTTTAAGGAGAACTCCAAACTCTTCTGGAAAGAGGTTGGAAGGACCCGAAGTGGTGCGACGGCCTTAAGAATGAACAAAGTGCTTTCGGGAACAAATGACGTCCTCACAGAAAAATCGGACGTCATGCAGCGATGGAGCGAATTTTATAGAGAAATGTATGCGTGTGATGATCTTAATGAGGGATCCGGGGATGACGCCGTGACTGGTACGCCAGACCCGGACCTCGATGACACTGAGGTCATCAGTATGAAAGAGATTGAACGTGCGATTCGAAGTTTGAAATGTGGTAAGGCTGCGGGACTAGACAGAGTTACTGCTTAAATGGTCAAGTATGGTGGGCCTCGCGTCTGGGACAGCTGTGCAATTTGTGCTGGCGGACAGGGGATGTCGCGGATGATTGGTGATCCGCAGTCATTGTGCCTTTAAAGGTAAAGGTTCACATTTTGACTGCGGGTGCTATCGGGCGAGTTGACCAGTTTAGCAAGTAAAGTTTACTCGAAGGTTTTGACACGTAGGATGCAAGAGAAATCGGAAAGATTTCTATGGGAGGCACAATGCGGATTTAGACCTGGAAAAGGATGCACGGATCAAATGTTTTCTCTACGCATGATCACCGAAAAGCTTCTGGCTGCTAACCAGAGGATTTCTGTGCTTTTGTGGATCTTGAGAAAGCATTTGATAACGTTGTAAGGAAAAAAATGTGGGAACTGTTGCCGGGGTACGGTGTGGATGGTCGATTGCTAAGGGCTGTGCAGTCACTTTAATGTGACTGTAAAGCCTGTGTGCGGGTAGGGCATGACCTGTCACCCATGTTTAGCATCCAAACGGACGTAAAACAGGGTTGTGTCATGTCTTCCTGGCTGTTCATACTGTATCTCGACAGCTGTTTACAGAAGCTGAAAGATAGCTGTTTGGGTGTGAAATTGGGTGACATTAAAGTAAATTGTCTGCTGTATGCTGATGATGCAGTGCTTATTGCACCATCAGAGGCAGAACTGCAGGCATTAGTCACGTGTATGAAAGAGGAATGTGAAATTAAAGGTCTCCACTTGAATGCTAATAAAACTAAGGTTCTGGTATTTGAAAGGGACGAAGAGAGAACGAAGTGTGAAATATGAGTAAATCAGGAATGTCTAGAACAGGTAAATGAAATTATATACTTGGGGAGTGCTTTTAGCCGGGATGGAAGATGTGATTTAGATGTGGACAGGCGTGTCGCTGCCGGGAACAAAGTCAATGGTGCCCTGACTGCGTTAGTCAAAAGGCAAGGCGTAGTGAAGAGTGCACGCCTTGCAATACATAACGCAGTGTTGGTACAGACTTTGTTATATGGCAGCGAAACCTGGGTATGCCAGAAGAAGCATAAAAGCAAGTTGAATGCAGTGGAGATGTGATCTCTTCGTAAAATGTGCGGCGTTACCATGGCCGACCGAAAGCGAAACGAAGAGATTCGCAATATGGCAGGTTTGAAAGATGACCTTATCACAAAAATTGATAGGGGCGTGCTTCGATGGTTTGGGCACGTTGAGCGAATGAGTGAAGACCGAATGGTGAAGAAAATATATAGCGCGAAAGTTAATATTAAAAGGTGTCGAGGTAGACCGAGACTAACTTTCGAAGACCATGTGAGCAAACTGCTCGAAGAGGGGAGGGTCAAGAGTACTCGGATACCTAGACGTGCATGTATGAAGAAGATAATGAATCTGAGAGAAGCGAAAGAGGTATGTAAGGATCGTGACACTTGGCGATCTGTTCTCTCTGGCTACCCCGTCAGGGATTGTGCGTGAAGATAAATAAATAAGTTAAGTTAATGATAGGATATAATGAACCAGCTGAAAAATTAGAAATTTTAACGTCCACTGAAGATAAAGAACTGAAGAAAAATCTATAGCCGACGCATCATTTACTAAATTAACAGGGTCCATTCTGGCAAAATTTCGTATCAAGATTGTGTTTGGTTTAGATTTAAGTGGTTTTAGTTTATATGCAAAGTAAAGTAAATCATGGCGCGAAAATCTGGAAAAAGACAACTGACCATAGTTAACTACTAGTTGGGAAGAGGATTATGATTAAATCAAGCCACGTCTTAGGTTAGTGGTGAGTCGGAGAGCAAGGAAGAATGGATAGGTTAACTGAGGACAGGATATTAAGGAGCTTAGTCCTTTGAGTAGAAGTTTTGAGAAGGTCAGTATTAAAGTCGCCCATGATAATGTGGTGTAGGTAGTTCGCATTGAGAGATTCCATGACGGTTTTTAAGCTAAAGAAATATTCTACACAAGGGGGACAGGAAACGATACCTAAAACGAGCTTGGAACGTTTCACCTGAATTTCCAAAAATAAATATTCGGCAGAGGCAGAATATTGTGAAGGTGACGAGGAAATGACCGAAAAAAAAGGTTAGAACGAAGATAAAAGGCGATGCAACCTCCACCCCTGCCAATTTTGTCATTTCTGACTAAGACAAACCCAGCTAAGCTGTAGGATTAATTTGAAAGTGAAGACTTAAGCCATCTTTCCGAAATACGAATGGCCTGCACAGTTGAATAAGAAGAGGTGAAAGTCTCTAAAAGATCAGAATAATGTGAGGGAATGTTCTATGCATTAACATGGCAGACGTTGAACGAAGATTTAAAGTTAATAAAAGAGTTATCTAGCAAATTACGCAGAGTTTCAGATTCATCAAAAGAATCTAAACATGCAGAAGAATCGCAAGCAGAAAGATTGAATCATCATGAGACAACATACCATAATATAAATTATAACAGCATAAAATATGTACCTACTGATATATACTATATTACGATATAAAATAAAAAATATATTAAAATAAATATTTTTATTTTATATCGTATATACATATATTAAAATAAAATAAAATTAAAATATATATAAATACAAAATACAAACGAATGAATGCAAGAAAAATAATGATACGAACACAAAAAAAATTGTCAATCCATCCGGCTAACCTAGCAGACCTAACCTAACACATATTATCAAGCCCAATAAAATGTACATGTAATATATAAAAATCATTTTTGTTTGTTCGTATTTTATGCGCTGCCATATCGTTCATCAGATTGCGCTAAAACTTTGTCAACTTATTTCTTCCACTTAAGTTTATGGGTATGCTCACCTCCGCAGCTTTGGCAACCAGCCTCAGCCACTACGGCTCGCACAGGTGCCCGCGATTTGCTACGGCGGGCTGTGCCTGCTCTGTCTCCGCGCCTACGGTTTTACAAACACTCTAAGAATAGGGCAGACAAGACTACGTGGAGTCGGGGCGTGCCAATTCAATTTTAGTAAAGATTCGATCAGATATCTTATCTATAAAGTCAGGCTTCCTTTGCTCCCGCCACAACCTTCTAACCTATTACAACTGAGAGTATTTCTGGGTGTTCAATTATTTCTGGGCAGTTTTAAGCAATTCAGAAATAAAATACAGTATATTATAATCATTTCTTTATTGTTTGTAAATATAATTTATTATCTTTATTAATTCCTCAAAAGGATCTCTTTTCTGCCGACTTCCAAAAAGGAGACGGTACTCAATTCGACTGTATGTTCTTTTTATGTGTGTTACCTCATAACTTTGTACTGGGTGAACCGATCTCGATGATTCTCTTTTTATATGAAAGCTGATAGTTCTCGTGTCCCATATGAAGGTTATTGACTTATTCTTAAATAACTTATATTGAAGTCGCATATATTGAAGTCGGCTGTACAAAATTTTTAATTTTAAATTATATTCTTTATAATCTTTTTTCTCCATAAATATTAATATTAAGTCGGTAAAAATTTGTTTATTATTATAGTCGTCTTTAGCGAAATATCTTTTGACGGTACGCCACTGAGACACAATTTTTTGGGAGTGGGTGCCGTCTGCTGCCACAAAAGGATTTTCAGGGTCACTATGATTTACCTTTTTGTGTATATACCCATAATTTTCTAACCCATCATAAGCCCGGCCAAAATTAGTATGGATGATGGTGCCTTCAGCCAACTGTTTTTGAATTAAAGACATTAAAACTTCAGAAGATCGCACATTTTGGGGGCAAATTTCTAGTCTTAAATCTTCACTGTCACTTTCGATCATGCCCAGCACCCAACGACCTTCAATGTGCCGGACTAAAACAAGATTAAGTATTAGTTTAAAATTTTATTGATAAAAATTTGCCTATATCATCTCCAGGTCGTTAATTATATGCATGTATTTAACCATAACTCACCTTTATTATATTTCCTTTGGCAGCTACTTGTTGCTGGGATCATATCTTTTTCCTCAGCAAAAGCAATAGCTTGCTCCCGTGTACCAAGTTTTCGGTACACAGTGATCAAAGTCCACATTGCTTTCATCTCCTCGACATATAAATGGCGTTTCACTGGCGGTTCACTACTGTCAAAATCTTGTGAGATAGATGAGGTTCTTCCTAATCAGACATTTTCAATATAACACGCATAGCGTCCGGTGTAGAAAAGCAGGTAAATAGTGTAAGCAAGCAATCTAAATCAAAATGCGCGCACAGGCCAATCAAGTAAGCAGAAAATCAGTGTCCGGGGTAGAAAAGTACATATGTCGTCGTGTAGACAAGCAATCGGTATCCAAAAAAGAGAAAACATTCATCGATAAAAGTTACAACCACGAAGCAAAGTATAGACAGTAGAATTATGTCACCGCTAGTCTTACGTCTTTGTCGCACTTACACAAAATTCTGTATGTTATCCAACTTTCACAATAATATTAATGTTGCATATGTAGAAAGGGTAACTGAGTATAGTACAGAGACGAATTTTGTAGTTAGGAATAATAATTAATTCGTTTACACGAACTCATTATCCAACGAGTCGAGGATAAACTAGTAACGGAATACGACAAGCGCACCGTTCCACGTCAGAGCCAAAACTGTCTTAACGGCGGCCGCCCCGTCCATTTTATACAAGCAAAACGAACGCCACCGCAGGTGCAATGCCGCAGGTGTGCGGTACACGTGTCGCTTACAAGAATTCTGTCTAGCTAGACCGACGCCGCCGCACCTGCAACGGTGCAGGTGCCGTCACATACGTTTTTCCATGTTTTACGCATTTAGGTTATAATAGTTTTTATTTATTTTTTCGATAACGGTGCATTACCTTTTAATGTGAGTGGTATTATTATAATCGGGGATCAAATCTCTACCAAACAAAACACCTTACTCTCTCAAATTTCTGCCAAACTATTCTAAATCCAAACCTAATTGTAATTAAGATAAACTTAGGAGCACAATGTCGACTTTTACTACACCTACCGCCAAAAAAAATTTTCTACATTCGTCATTTTTAATAAAAGAAATTGATTAAAAATTTCGCACGGTATATAAGCTGAAGTACAAACATACATATTACACATATGTTCTTTCACTATATCGTGTACAATTTCGCAATATAGTGCGCCGGAAGTATCTTTTCTTTCCGAGTTCTGTATTTCTAACCAATTAAAGCCAGTTTAAAAAATTAAATAGGTACTTACTTGGTGTTATAAATGCAATGTGCAGCCGTAAGGACGATCTTAAATGTAACTAGTGAACCACCACAAAATGAAGACCAATACATGCCAGCATAATGTTTTTTCCTCAAGACGACCTGAATGAATAACAAACACACCATGGTCGTCAACAAATGTAAAAGTTTTCCACTATAAAGAGGTTTTAATATAACTAAGGGATTATACTATATAATTATATTAAAATACCAAATAAAGAAGTTTACAGAGTTGTTGCCACCTCTAAGTCCTAAGATAGAATGCCTTATAGACTTAGAATATATTTAGACTAAAACACGTCATAAATACATTTTTTCGGAGAACAATGAGACACGAACATACAGTCTATATCTATACATATAATAAATTTATAGAAAAGTAGTATGTGTAGTTCTAATATATTCTTGAAAATACAAGTCCAAATAAGAGTTCTGAAGCCAAATTAGTGGTTTTTAGAATTTTTGTCTGTCTGTCTGTCTGCGTATTATGGATTAACGCAAAAACTACTGAACCAATTTACATGAAATTTTGTATGTAGATAGTAACCCGGGGCAACTTATAGGCTACTTTTTATCCGATTACGGAACTTCAAAAAAGAATGTTAAATATGTCATTTAGATGTTAATTTTCTATTATATCTTAATTATAGGCTGGATAACTGGTGATTTTCCAATAAATACCATATTTATAAATGAAGTTTAAAATATAATTATAATATTGGTAAAATAATTTAAATCGGGGTAGATTTAGTTATCAAAACAACGCCATCTATCATCAAATGGAAAAAGTAATAAATTTTGTCTTCAGTTACTAATAAATTAAATAATATAAATAACATTTATATATTTAAATAATTATATTTTTAAAATTATTTAAAAATGCTAATGTTTAGTTTTTTAGTATTTTTGATATTTTATTTTAAAAGTGTAATAATTTCAATAGATAATTACGTCTATCAAAAATATTAGAATTGATAAGATTATTATTTCAATTACTAATCTGTATGTAAAATTTGTAACAGTGGTAGAGCCACGGGGCTGCTTTTGCTGTCGCACGGATGGGCCGGCTCGAACCGGGGTGGTACCACGACCTCACAGAATACCAGCGTGAAGTAGAGGTTTACCTCTGCGTTTCGCTTGGTGAGTGCAGGTGGCCGGAGGCCCTTTTTACTGGAAATGAGGTATTCCATCTTAGTCCTCACGGGTGACAACGCATCTGCATCTTGAGTCTATATTGAGGATAGATGTAGATGTCTATGGGTCACAGTAACCACTTACCATCAGGTGGACTGTGTGCTAATTTGTCACCCTATCCTATAAAAAAAAATTAATATATCGTTTTCACCACTAGCGGCGCTGATAGCTTATTTTTTAACAGTAACAGAACTTTTAACAGATCTGACATAGCGCCTTCGACTTACTTAATAATAAACTAAAATGGCTAGTCACTGATAAAATTAAATAATAGAATGCTGAATATACGATGTAAATAATTGAAAATTCATTCATGGCATCGTTGGATGTGTAATTACTAGGTAGATGTGGTCAACAATCATGCAAAAGCTTAGTTTCAGTTTCTATGAATTGTATTTAAATAAATACGAGGGCCGTGTAGCTCGCCGTGAGATTTCTTAATGGTACGGGAGTAAAACGTGTACGATTCCCTCGAGAATGCAACTGTTATAGAAAATTTTACGTGCTGATTTAACACGTTAAAGTGGTGAAGAATAACTTTGTGGGAAAACCTAGATGTCTGAGTAATTAAAATAGTCGTGGAGATGTGAAAACCGTTAATATGAATTGAAGCATTACAGCATACTCTATTTTTCTGTCCACAAAACACTAAAGTTAATGTGGAGCTCTGTGCACAGTAGTGAGACGTACACTGCAGACCTAAAGCTTAAACTTTTGACTTTAATGAAGGTAGTCTTAAGATTACCTTCATTAAAGTAGGAAAATTAACTTAAACTCCAAAAAAATATTGAATGTTTAATTAAACTGTTAAATCATCCAATAAAACACTTTTTGACAATCAATATATTTGAAAAGCGTAAAGAAATATTAACAGTCCATGCTAAAAAAGGCTATAGTTAGCTAAACTGATTTTTCATCACAAATCCTCCTTTGCATTCTAAGACTTTTTAACAAGTCTCGGCATACGGGCAATCAATTTGTTGATAGTGTCTTATGATATATTGCTCCAACTTTTGCACTATGTATTCCACATTTCTTCTCGCGAGTATGGACCACAATTACGGACGTTCCTATCAAGCTCTTCCCACTAAAGTTCAATGGGATTGAGATACCTGAGGAGACCAAACCATGTTTTTAACACCCCTTCTGCCTCTTTCTCTTACCAATATCCTCTGCATAATTTTGAGCTATGCTTAGGATCATTGTCCTGTTGGAAAATGAATCCATCTCCAATTAATCGCAATCTCGAAGGAACTGCATTTGTTCTAATTTTTTTTTGTGCCCTTCCTTTTTCATAATTCCATCAACTTTGATCAAATCGCCAGTTCCTTGGATAGAAAAGCAACCCCAGACCATAATTCAGCCACCACCATGCATGGATTGTTGGGACTACACAGTCTAGCATCATCTTTTCTTGGTCACTTCGTCGAACGTAAGTTCTTCGTTTTGAATCGAATAGCTCAAATTTGGATTCATCGATCCAAAGAACTTTTTTAAAATCTTCTTCAGTCCAATTTCGATGGGCAAAGGCCCATTGTATCCGTTTTTTCTTGTTTTGTGGCCTTAGCATAGGTTTTCGAACGACGACACGACCATACAATTTCGCATATCTCAGTCGCCGTTTTACTGTAGTCAATGATAAAGTTTTAACTCAGGTTTTGTTTACTTCAACGTGGACTTCCGGTGTTGTTAAGCGTCTATTTCGCTTGCTGGTAACAATGAAATGATCTTCACTTGACGTGGTAGCTCTTGGCCTTCCCGAGCGTGGACGATCTTGAAAATTGCCTGTCTCCCTATACCGAGTTATTGTGCCATGAACACAAGTCTTCGATAACTTTAATTGTAAAGCAATCTCACGTTCGGATTTGCCTTCATTATGTAAAACAACCATGGCAGAATGCACTTCACTGCTAATTTCGCGTGATTTTCCCATTTTAAAACGTTTTCACTGTAGAAACCACAAGTTTAGACTAATTGAGATTGTTTGTGAACAAAACCATGTAAACTCAGATAATAATAAGTCGGAAATACGTGTTTTGAGAAGCTAAATAATCCTTATTATTGACCAATGGGAAACAAAAGCAAAAAATTAATTATTAGCCCATAATAAAAATATTATTACGACTCTACCACCTGGATCTAACGCAGCGTTAACCGGTGTTTGAAAACAATACATGTTTATTGTCCAATAACTTTTTTTTTTTTTTTTTTTTTGCGGATGGAAAATCATCAAATGACGCCTTTCGCTCTGGGTGGAGCGGAAGGGAGTGTCAGACTTTTACTGACTAAAAACCATCCGTGTTCCTTCAGTGCCCTTACGTTCCGGAGCCGCGGTATCTCTTTCGAACAGCCCGCAGCCCCGGCAGGCGTCGGCCCTTGCGGGCCCCTTCACGATGCTGACAGCTCTTTGAGGCGCGCGTGGAACAAAACGCGCCGTCGACACGGTCTGTCGTCGTTAGACGGACGGACAGCGAGCTACCCATTGCTCGCCATCCACAGGCCCGCGCCTACGGTGGCCGGGGGCCACGACGTAGCCCCCGACGCCCGGGGCGTCTCCCGCGGCGGCCGGGAAGGAAAGCTGCTGCTCTCTCCTTCTCCCGCTCCGCCACCTCCTTCGCTAGCATCACTGCTTCGCAGAAGGTGGTGACGGCATCCCATTCCGTCTCGCTCCGGACCATGGCTTCGACCAGGGCCGGACGCGAGAGGTCGCCGCCGCCTATCGCCGCTACGAGGACACGGTGGTGCTCCGCCCAAGCAGGGCACACCTCCACGGTGTGCTCCACCGTGTCCTCCGGTCGCTCCTCGCAGTGGGAGCACCCGGGCGTTTCCTCCCGCCCGATTCGGTGCAGGAACCTCCCGAACACACCGTGTCCGGTGAGGACCTGCGTCAGGCGGAAGGTGAGGACGCCGTGGCGTCTCTCAAGCCACTCCTCAAAGAGGGGTCTTATCGCCGCTATAGTGGCGTGCCCAGCACGGGGTTGCGACAGTCGCTCTCTCCATGTCGCCATGAGATCATGCCGGAAGTCTGTCCGCTGCGCGACAACTTGCCGCGGCAGCGGAGTTTCCCCCCGGCATAGTGCCTCCGCGCGCCATTCGTGCAGGCGCGCGAGGACTATCGCCTCCAGATCCCATGGCGGCAATCCGGCAAGGAGGCTCGCCGCCTCGCGGGAGATCGTGCGGTAGCCGCGAACCATCTTTACGGCAACCACCCTTTGGGGCGCGTTTAGGTGGTGGACGGCAAGCCGCGCCAAACCACGCGCCCACACCGGGGCCCCGTAAAGGGCCATGGACCTCACGATCCCCGCGTAGAGCCTCCGGCAGGAGGCGTTTGGCCCCCCCAGGTTCGGCAGGAGCCGCCTGAAGGCAGCCCCGGTCCGTTCCAGTTTGGGAGCCAAACGTCGGAAGTGCTCAACGAAGTTCCATCGGCCGTCGAGGACGAGTCCTAGGTACTTCAACGTCGACTCGACGCCGATGGATACCCCTCCTACCATCACTGAGGATCCCGGTGGTGGCCTGTTCCGAGGACCATGGAAGTGCATGGCCTCGGACTTGTGCAGAGCCACCTCGAGACCCAGTTGCCGGATCCTCTCAACGACTATCGCAACCCCGCGTGTCATAGTTTCCGCCGCCGCCTCGTACGACCCCCCTTGTGCCAGTACCAGCGTGTCGTCAGCGTAGCAAACTACGCTGACGCCGGTAGGGAGGTCGGCGCGCAGCACCCAGTCGTAACCGATGTTCCACAGGGGCGGCCCCAGAACCGAACCCTGTGGGACACCGCACGACATCTCTCGCCGGTTCCACTCACCGTTTCGACCGGGGTAGATGACGGCCCTGTCCGTCAGATAGTCCCCGACTATACGACGGAGATAGGTCGGCACCCGGTGATACCGGAGTGCCTCCCTAATGCAGCTCCAGGGCATGGAGTTGAAGGCGTTGGCGATGTCGAGAGACACCGCCAAGACAACCCCCCCCCCCCCCCTGGCCACTGCATCCCCCGTCGTGAGGGCTCTCACGCGCATGATGGCGTCCACCGTAGAGCGCCTCTTGCAGAAACCAAACTGGTGTTCCGCAAGATACGGCCCCGTCCCCGCAAGGTGCTCGGCGAGGCGGTTTGCAATTACTCTTTCAAAGAGCTTGCCCACCTCGTCGAGCAGCACCACGGGCCGGTATGCGGACGGAGAGTCCGCAGGGCGCCCCGGCTTCCGAATGAGGACCAGCTTCCCCGTCTTCCAACGAAGCGGGAATTGGCCTCTCTCCAAGCATGCGCTTAGGAGCCCCTCCAGTCGGGGCCCGAGAGCCTCCGAGGCCAGGACCCAGGCTTTGCCAGGCAAGCCATCGGGTCCTGGGGCGGTATTCCTGGCCTTGAGCCTACGTACCGCCACTCTCAGGTCTACCCCGGTCCCTTCCGGGATGTCGTCGTCGTCGTCCTGGTGGTCCGCTTCCGGCACCGCAGGTGGCGGAGCCATAGGCGGGGGCGGATGTTCCCCGCGCTCAGGGAACAGAGCGCTCACCACATCCTCCACGAGCTGAGGCCGGAGACTCTGCGTCAGCGGGGGGGCCCAGGTGCGGAGTTTATCCCGCACCATCTTGTAAGGGCGCCCCCACGGATCTCTATCGAGAGTCTCCAGCATCTCCTCACGGGCCCGATCCCGGGCCCGCAGGACAGCCTCCCGGAGGGCGGCCTTCGCCGCTCTGTATCCCTCGTACAGCTCCGCCTCAATGGCTGCCGCATTCGGTGGACGAATGCGGAGCCTGCGATGCCTGGCGTACAGGTGCCGCGCGGCGACACACGCCTCGCGCAGAGACGTCAGCTCACGCGACCACCAATACACCTGACGCCGGGCGCATCCTGGCCGGACGCGGGGCATTGCCACGTCACATATCTCGGACATGGCCTCCTGGAACCACCCTGCCTCATCATTGACGTCGGCAGGCCTGTCCGGTGATGACACCCAGGCCTGCACGATCGAGGCTTCCAGGAGGAGCTCCCGGTCCAGCTGCTTCAGCGCCCAACGCGGACCACTCGGGGCCTGTAAGACTGGCGCGCTCGAGGGCTGGGTGGAGACGTCGAACCGGATGTACCGGTGGTCGGAGTAGGTCTCCACCCCCTCCATGACACGCCAGTCAATGGCACGCGGCGACAGAGCGGGGCTAGCGAACGAAATGTCCACCACCGAATCGCCCCGCATCCGCACACGTTGTCCAATAACTTGAAAGTAAATAAAAGAATGACTTCTTTAGATATTCGATATTAACAATAGAATATATAGGTGTACATTTCTTTTATTTATCTTATGGGATTTCGTTACAATTTATAGATAATTATGTTGTTTGAGTGTGGTCTTAAACTTGTGGCCGGCAGTGTACGACTATATTAGCTGCTACTTTATTTTTTACCTTTAATGAGACTTATAAATCAGTTTATAATTTAAAATAGCTTTCATATTTTCATATTTTGTAACAGTCCTGGTGTTATAGCTCATATGAGTAAATGAACAGGATCTTGCGGAAAAATATTTTTATTAAAGAAAGCAGATATTACTTAAACAAAGGTTCATTTTATTTTTCTTGTTAAAGGCGGTAATCAAACTGATTAAAACTTAAATTTCATGGTACGTAAGCATTATTATATTTATTATATTTTAGTATTATTATTATATTTTTGCATATATTTTAATTGCAATTTGAAGTGTCGATTTACCACGTTCTCACCGGTAAAGGAAAACCTGCATATCTAAGAAGTTTCCCAGTGAGGTCATCCGCATTGGAATCAGAGCAGCGAACATTTTTTTGGCCAAAAACTCTGCGACTTATACCCAGTAGTAACACGTATGTAAAGTGCTACTTTTTTACTTTTCATGTGGCAATATATGCAGTTTTTATTTCATTCGTATTTTCGGGTATGTTACTTTTTTGTTTTCACTCTACCGTAAATATTAAGGGTTTCAAAGATGAGTAGAACTCATTATCGTCAGCCTATCAAAAGTCCACTGAAATGAACATGAGTCTCCCCCATAAATTGTCATCTAGCTGTTATATTTGCTATTGTTGCCACGCTTGGTAGGCAGGTTGGCCACCGCAGCTATTATTAGTTTGATCTTTTTTTAAGGGAGTGGGGGCAAACGACCATGCGGCTTACCTGATGGTGACTACCGCCACCCATGAACAACTGCAACGCCAGGGGAACCGCAGATGTGTAGCCGGCCTTTTAAAAAGAAGTAGGCTCTTTTCTTGAAGGTCCCTAAGTCGTATCGGTCCGGGATAATCGCTGGTGGTAATAGTTTCCACAAGGAAGTTGTGCGAGGAAGAAAAAATTTCTAAATCGCACAGTGATGGACCGCCAATCATCCAGATGATATGGATGGTATCGCGAGTTTTGTTGCGATGTGCGATGGTGAAATTGAGCGGCTTGAATACGCAAATAAATGCAACATCTCTTCGCAGGGCCAGTAAATCAAGCCGATTGGAAAGGATGCGGTCGTCGACGATTCGAGCTGCTCTGTACTGGATGCGGTCAAGTGGAAGAAGCTGGCACTGGGGAGCCCCAGCCCAGAGATGGAAACAGTATTCTATGTGAGGCTGAACCTGCGCCTTGTAAAGTTGCAGGCGGTGTGCCGGCATGAAATACTGTCCCGCTCTGCTGAAGACGCCAAACTTTTTAGAGGCTAATGTGGCCTTCTCTTCCAAGTGACCACGAAACTGCATGTCTCTCGATATGTTGACGCCAGGGATTCCGATACTAGCTGAGGCAATAAGGAGTGTCTTGAACATGAAGAGATACGACAAAGGGGTTCTTTTTAGCGGTAAACGCGCAAACTTGTGCCTTCTGAGGATTGAACTGAACTATATTTAGTCGTTCCCAATCCGAGACTTTGTTCAGCAAAGACTAGACTTCAGACACAAGTTTGTTCCGGTACTGAATGTTACCGGTTTGCAATATATCATTGATATGCAGAAGAAACAGCGTTGGTGATAGCACACAGCCTTGTGAAACACTAGCGTTAATAGGCTTGTAATCGGAGCGTGCACAATTTATTACAACCAATGATTGAGATGATAATCCAATTATACAATTTCTCGGGAAGCCGTAGGAAGGAAGCTTCGAAAGAAGCGCTTTGTGCCAGACCCGATCGAAGGCCTTCGCTATGTTCAAGCAAACGGCCAATGCCTCCCCCTTGGACTAGATCGCCTGCGCCCATCTATGTGTTAGGTAAACAAGAAGATCACCAACTGAGCGAACTCGACGGAAACCGTACCAGCGGTCAATAATCAGGTGGTGCTCCTCAAGGTACCGCATAAGCTAGCAGTTTATAATGAACTCCATTATTTTCGAGAATAAGGAGGTAATGGCGATAGGTCTGTAGTTGGACGGATTAGAGCGATTTAGGGATCGGGTGTACGAGCAGTATTACATGAATTCGGGACAATGCCTAGGGAATAGGAGTACCGGAAAAGACGCGTTAGAACTGGTGCTAACAATCGAGCGCCCGTCCTCCGCACAATTGGCGGGATTCCGTCAGGCCCACTCGACTTGTGTATGTCCGGAGAGAAGAGTGCCTTACGTACTGAGCACTTTGTGAATCGCACATCAGGCATGGAGCACTCACATTGCGGGATGGTCGGTGGTGTGTTCCCTTCGTCATCGTAAGTCGAGTTGGATGCATAAAAGGAACCTAAAATACCGGCTTTCTCTTTGCGGCGTGCGCCAGTGAGTCATCCTCCCTGTGCAGAGATGGTAGTGATGGCTTACAGAAATTCCCTTGAACAGCCTTGCCGAGAGACTAGAATGCACGGGTTCCCGAAGGAAGGCGAAATAATTTCTCGCCGATTTTGCCAATACGCTCATACTTTGCCTTGGCAATTACTCTTTTGAAGGAGCTGGAGGCGAACTTAGACTTCTTTTTAAGCATGCTGGTGTTTACATCCCGAGCCGCCGAAGCCTCAGCCCAGGCCCGATAATACTCCTGCTTACTGCGAAATGCAGTCTTACAGGAGCGACCAAACCAAGTCCGAGATCTGCCTCCGATAGGTACCATAGACGATGGAATAAATAATGCCATTCTCTGAAGTACCACATCAGTGACAGAGTCAGCAACAGCGCTGATTTCATCTGGCAAAAAGCAAAGCCGCCCTCATAGGTAGGATTTGCATCTTTCCTTGCGGAAAGACCACATTCTGTCCTAATCCGCCGACTTATAATGCTAAATACGGCGGCAGCCTGCAGAACGCAACCGCGAGGGGAGCGTGAGTAGCACCACACTCCGGAACAGAAAATGGTCCGAGGGGCCGAGAGGAGTATCGACAGAAACCTGATATTCGTCCCGATGAGAGGTCAGCAGAAGGTCCATCAGGGAAGGTGAAGATATGATCCTCCACATCTGGTATCCGCGTAGGCAAAAAAATCAGTTGTGTCAGACCAAGGCAAAGTCATAACTTTGCCTTGGCATATGGTCTGACACAACCCATTTTTACAACAGATCTCTCCGGTTAAACATGAACCGAGCCATTCGGTGTGGTGGGCGTTACTATCGACAAGTATCACGATCTCTACCGATAAGATCTGTTGTAGCAAGAAATATAAATTAATAGCCATTTGGACGTAGTCGATTAGTCTATTGCAAGGATTTGTTGTCTATCAGATCCGATATAATGGTTGGGACGATACTAAACATGTTGACATACTTTAGACTTCCCGGAACGTCGGCGCATCGCAACAGCAATATGTTCTTTTACGCGGGTTTTTATGGAACTTTCATCCAAAGATGCGTATAAAAAAAACCCATATATAAAAGTTAAAATTAAACTTGATAAAATCCGTAACATTAGTTTTATTCCATCATTATAGATGTGCATTTATGAAATTCTAAAGTCTAACGAAGAAGTAAAAATATCTACATCTATTGTTAGGAGCCAATCAATATTAAACCGTAAATTGATAGAAGACTATGAAAGTTCTGTGCGAGCGTAGTCCTTCCCCGGTCGAGCCGATCTATTTTTGCTGCAGACATGATACGCTACAGCCGGCAGCGTGGCTCTACCACGTATAAATTTGAATATGTAAATGATACAATATTTAAGTAACAAAAAATAATAGCCAGATTTAATATTATAAATGTATCAGAACTCTTCGCACCATATTTTCAATCTTATATGATTCATGTACACCCGAATACCATATTTTTATTATAGAATAAGGTGCTGCGGCCTATAGACATATACATTTCTCCTCGATTAGACATAAAAATGCAGATGCGTTGTTACCCCTGAAGACTAAGATGGAATGCCTCTTTTCTAGTAAAACGGGTCTCCGGTTCTCTACACTTACCATACGAAATACAACAACAATAAGCTGCTATTTTACACTGGTATTCTATGAGGGCGTGGTTTTTATGCCATGGTGATAACCTGGTAAGACATCTAGGAAGTCGGTGGATACAGGTGGCTCGGGACCGTGCTCAACAGTGGACTTGTGAAGGGCTTTAATGATGATGAAGAAACCTTTCGGGCTAGCAGTGCCTGAATTCCAATATAGAGACAGTGTTTTTATAAAGATCTGTATTTAAGCAAAAGGCGGCCCATGTACGCAAAGTTATATTATTATTACACTATTTCTTTAAAAAAGATATACATTTAATGAGTACTAGGTAGTAGAAGTGTAAGAAGGAGATACGCACACTGCTGTGTCCAGAACAATAAAGGTTATAGGAACCAGTATAATGTAAAGCATTCCATCCTTGTCCTTAGACGTGACAAACCTTGCTTGTTTGAAGTTGGCTGCAAGTGTTTATGAGCTGCTGTAGCCACTTTACCATCAAAAGTGGGGTGTAAGTTCGTTTGTCCCTTTACTAATAAAGGGTATAACAGAACATATAGCCACACTAAGTAGAACAAGGGCCAAACGAGCATGCGGTGCATTTGATGGTTAGGTGACTATCGATAGCGCTGCCTATGAACCCCTATAGCACCAGAGAAATATCACGTGCATTACCAGCTATTTAGAAAAGAGTAGGCTCTTTTAAAAAGTATTAAATTCTACAATATAGTAATACATGGTAGGATATTTCTAGAAATACAAACTGTGGTAACCATCGAGAGGATACGGATGTAATTTATAATTATGTAGCAATATTTCTAAAAGATTTATATCTGCACTTAGTATATTTCGAAGCTAAGAGGAATTGTAAAATTCCCACTTAACATATTAACGGACGAATTTGCGATCAGGCTTTAATTGCCTCGTGTCTCTGTATTCCATTTTCGGAATGCTTATGAATGAGCTGGTTCTTCTAGTTAACATGGGACAATGGCGAATTAAAACGCTCAACAGCCAAACTGTGATTGAGTAATCGATTGCCCAGGACGCACCGGATATATCATATTATGATATTCACTATATAATATCAGTTCAGTTCATTACTCAGGAAGGCTCCTTTATGACATCTCGGCTGGTTATACTAAAAATAAAAACTATTGTCTTGTATAATTGGGAAATTTATCCTGACGTCTGTCGAAGGTCTTAAAAGAAAAGAAGAAAAGAAAAAGATCGAAGAGCCGAATTTTATGACTTACGAAATTCAATTAACTAAATATATATATATATATATATAGGCTGTCCCAGTAATGGTGGATAATCTGGTACGTACGTGTTCGGGCAAGGGAGAGGTGGCCTCGGTTTCCTAAAAAAAAATTCTATCCCGAACGGTTCGCGGTCTACTCCATGTTTTATAAAATTCCGAAAATTCATACTTCTGCTCACATTTATGGTCATTACGTCCGTAGTTTAATACCTAGATCGGATTTTTTTTATTTTAATGTGTTGCTTAATAATGATGTTTCTAAATTACCCTTAAAAGTTTTCAACTACTATGGGTAGTATTTTACAAGACGGCACTAAACATAAGTTTAAATTTTTTACTTTATTTAACTGCTAAGTTTGAGCACCTGTGGTGAAAAAAAAAACGTATAGGATCTGTGTGGCCAACCATTTAAAAAGTTTGCCTATATCATAAGGATTCTAAAACATTAGCATACCGTGTACTTAATGTCATTACTTACTGAGCTATAGCCGTTAATGTGTAAAAGTAAGCATTTCATTACAAAATTACAAAATTATTGGCCGATAGTTTTTTTTAAACATTGCATGTCTTTATTAGGTAAGTACATTTGTCGCCCTTAAAAATTTTACTTTATTACCTGCTCGCCTTGTTTGGACGAATTTTAAGAGATAAAGCAGAGATAAAGCAGGTAGTAAAGGACATGTCTATTTGAAGAACGACGAGTATGATCGATTTGTAGATGCAATGCGTTGCTTTCATTTCAGCGTGTCTGGGTGATGCGTAACTCATTTTGAAGCTCCCATTTGACTCGTATCTCGTCTACTTGCAAGCTACTCACTTGTCTGTGGAAAACTCTTAACTTTAAACTACTTTCTTTGTAAAGATAGCAGTTCTGCTGCCTGGCCTTGACCTGCAGGCGAGGTCATCATCATAGATGACGTTGATGGTAGTGTGACTTTCGGCGGTAGTTTAGGTGCAACCGTAATTTTAACTGACTCTTGTGGTACAATCTTAGGCAGAATTTGGTGATGGAGATTCAGAAATGAAAATGAAATAAATAAATAAATAATAAGTTTATTTCGGTAATTTTGTTAACAACAATACTGTGACTTCCCAGTGAATAATCAGAGGATACTCGTGTTGGGAATGACCCGCTACTTTCCATAAGGATTACAAACAAGCAAGATTACAAAAAGTTTAACCTCTAGAAAACTTGTAATTAGTATGTGTATATTAAGGAGTCTGTGAGTGTGTGTGTGTAGGAGTGTTGTTGTATGTATGATGTAGATGTGTGTCCTCATCTCCCCCAGGAGAAGAGGTTTATCACTTAAAAATATCGAAATATTAAATACATAAAAAATTATATCTCATCATAATTAAATACCAACTGTGAAAACATTAATTTCTTATTTAAGATTCATACATTCTATGTTACCTGGTAGGGAACCAATGAATTTTCAGCCTTTTCGCCTCCTACAATTCTAAGGGCACAATAATCATTGATGGGCTCGTATTTTTGATTTTCTTTAATGACATCCTGAAGGAAAAAACATTTTACATTATAATTAACATTCAAGTCATGAGATAATAAGACGTGAAAATTATAATAGGCAACAATTTAATAACCGTGACAGTATCTATTACATTTTGTTAGTACTAAATTCAGTTACATTTGATTAGGGTAAACAGGAAGACTAATATATTGTAAGAGATCTAGATTCGAAACCTACCCAAAATATGTTTGCTGTACTAGAAGTTCCATCTAATATTATATTTGAGGCGTAATTCAGCTACCACTGTGCTTCGTAGATTACTTACAAGCCTGCCTTCATTAGCATTGCTCAGGATCCCCTTTTAATAATTTACTGCGGATGCGATTTCTTTTACTATTCATTGTGATATTTATGTCATTATACCGCCTATATTTGAGGTTCGGAGATAATTTAACCCCTAATAACTGAAGGCCGTCAGTGTATTCCAAGGATACATTTCAGAAAGTAGGAGCCTTTTAGCGATGAAAATTTTAGCCTTTCTGTTTTGGAGGCGTTGAATCTCACAAGACTACCTGCAGTGAGAGATTCGTCGGGAACCCGTTTCCACCTTGTCGTGACGGGGGAGGGAGGGGGATTTTGGTAGCCGTGATTTGGTAACCGGTTTGGCGGTGAACAAAGAGGAACCCCCATGGCTGGCCTGAGGTGAACGGCCAGCCCGAGGTGGCCATTCCGAGTAGGCTTATCGAGTCCACTTCGGATGTGTTGGTGGGTTGCGGCTATATGGGTAACCTCTCCCCTTACCGTTGCAGCCGAGGTGGAGTCACGGAGGAAGAACAGTGTTGGTATGACAATGCGCCACTCGCACTATCTTCCGCGACTCTGATGGGGCCGCACCGTAGATGCGGTGGTGATAGGGCTGCGGAGGAAGAGGAGTGTCGGTATTGCGAGGCGCCGCTCTCCCTACCCTCCGCAGCCGAATCTTGATTGGCGGTGGCAGAGCCATAGACTTATTTCGCCGCTGGTGTCGGAAGGCTAGTGCTTCTGAGTGCTTGTTTTTCCTAGCTCTGTCAATATGCAATGAAGGTGTAAAACCATGGAGCGAGTCCGACATAACCCGTCCTTGTTGATCCTTGCACATCGCGTCCAGATCTCATAGTTATGGCCTCTAATAGGTGGCTTAAGTATCTAATACTTTTTATAGATGTAAAATAGACTGTAAGTATCGTAAACGGTGCTAAAAATCTCGTACTGCAATCGCCAATCGGCCTAGCAAGTGTATCGATATAGTAAATCTGTCCTTATACAGGAGTGGCCATGTCCAGCAGTGGGCCGTTGATGCTCTGTTGAGAAGGAAAAGAAGGATAACTTTTGAAGTACTGAGCTACCGCGGCTCATAAATATCTGTAGTGATCATGATATTGGTAGTTTCAATGTTAAATACATTTGTCATATACCTACATTAAGTTCATACTTTAAAAATGCAATTACATATTGGAATTTTTAGAGAAAATGGTAACCAATGGGAATTGTAAGGTTTTCAGAATAATTAATATCTATTTATGATGGAATTTGTACCTATAAGCCATGGCCTAGCCCTACATGACAAGATGTACGACATTCTCGGAGATGATGTTGTATTACTGGTAATACAACATCATCTCCGAAGACTGGTCTTCCTGATCTTAAAGCAACTGCTCCACCTCATCATTACTAAGTTTTCCCCAAGGGTGGATGGCGCAATTTTGCTAATGTTAAAAAGTCATTGATTGCCATCTAAGTCAAAGTAGCATAGACCTTCTATGAAGTCATTTGCTGTATCACCACCGATACCAATTTCAAAGACTGCATTATTACCTAACATTATTTTAAAGGCTTGTAGGATTAGATGCTAAAAATCAGCAATTAATTAAAAAAAATAGTACTTACAATAAAATTAAGCGTACTACTATTAGTAGAAGGGATTTCAACAAAGGGCACACCATGATTCAAAGTTCTCTTATGAAATAAGCATAGAATAATAAGCAGTGCAGCGAATTTACAATGAATATTGTTCATTAAAACATTTCATTCGTCAGAAAAAATATAATCCATAATGTTATCTATACATATAATAAATTTGTGGGAAAGTCTTTAATAAAACTGTATTGTGTTATTTTTAATAAGACATAGTTTTTATCACGGACGTTTTAAATATATATTAATTTCTTCAATGACATAAGCAAAAAGAATATAATCCATAGATTACTGTATATAATATAATCACTACGTTAGGAACCTAGTATGACACTAAGTATGACAAAAAGATCGTCGTCCATAATGTTCTCTCAGTATTTATAATAATATAATCTTTCAGTAATTATTAAATATAATCTCGTATTATATAAGTTAGTGTGTACAACAAGGTGTACACTGTACAATTATCGTAAATACAGAACACTATTACAATCTACCACCAAGCTCTACCACCTTTCTACCGAGAGATCGTGGTGACTTCCATTATACTTACTCTTTGGTAATGATTTTTGTTCCCATTGATAACTTTTTCTAATGTTCTATCATATCCATAGAGTAACATGGGCCATTACCGGACTGGAGGAAATAAGCCATACGCGTTCCCTTCTATCAAACTACGTGGACACTAGTTTTAAATAAATGACAAACGGTTAAGGATACAAAAATCTGAAAAACCGTTAACCCTGCAGGCCATCCCTGGAACTTCCCGCTTATTTTCGAGCGCAACGCTCGAAAATCTGTTTAATTTTTATTTTTTGCAGACTTTCCGGAGCGTCAATGCTTCACATCAGTTAAATGTTCTTTTACGCGGGCATTTACAGATATTTTTGTTTGCAGGAGTGTACAAGCTTGATTGTTCAGACAGTTTGTTACTATACTTTCGCTTTTTGCGTCATTAGTGGCGATTACAGTAAAAAGGTAGAGAGGTGAACAAATGACCATCAGTGAACTATTAATAAGTCGATGAGGACAAGAGTGTACATGGTGCACCTTTTAGCAGAAGAATATCACACGACCAACTGATGGCTAAAAATCTACCCTAAAACACTAGACCTACGCTCATTTTACAGTCCGGTGATGACGAGCAGTATAACCAGTGCGTAGTATCGTGCGTAGTATATTGATGGTATCAGTAAATGTAAATTTGGAGGGCAAATCTTACAACTGTTGGCCAGCTGATACATTTGTTACCTTTAAAACAAACTTTACCACCATACTAGAAACTGTTATATGTGCTAGAGACATGCAGCAGCTATATTAGTAGTATAGTTGTAGCACGAAATAGTCGGCTCGACCAGGGACGGACCACGCTCTCACAGAATACTAGCTGTGTTTCGTATGGTGAGTGTAGAGAACTGGAGACCCTTTTTACTGGAAAAGAGACATTCCATCATAGTCCTCACGGGTGACAACGCATCTACATTTTGATTCTTTATTGACGATATATGTAGATATGTATGGATCACAGCAACCACTTACCATCAGGTGGACCGTGTGCTCATTTTTCACCCTATCCTATAAAAAAAATCTCCTGTATTGTGGTTCGATTTGAGCACATAAATTGGACAAGGTGGACGAAGACCCAGACTCGGAACAATTATTTGTAGTCTTAAACCCACGTGTACATTATTATGTACGACTACAAAAAAACATATTTGTTATATGTAATATAATAACCTCTGGAAATGAGGTGATCGCTACCATGCTATTTCTAATTTGTTTTGTGTTGTTAATTATTGTGAAACTTTAATAAACTTTTTAAACTGTACATTTTTTTTTAAAAAAAGTCCCGTTGGGTGTCTTGTTGGTTTTCACACTACAGAGACATTTTCCGAACCAGAGGTAATTTAAACATAAAGAGTGACTTTCAATAATTATTATTTATAATCCGAATAGAATAAAAAAAAATTTCTATTTCACATGCTCCATACAGGGTTTCAACACACAGCACACAGCGCCGCAATTAAGCTCTTAGCCACTGCGCCACCGAGCCGGCCAGAGATGATTGTCCAGTTGTGAGCAATAAAATGCTAACTAAATGATTAACGTGTGACGCGATGTGAGTAGGATTTTTTTTTATAGAAGAGGGGGCAAACGAGCATGCGGCTCACCTGATGGTAAGTGACTACCGCCGCCAATGAACAACCGCATCACCAGGGGAATTGCAGATGCATTGCCGGCCTTTTAGAAAGGTGTAAGCTCTTTTCTTGAAGGTTCCTAAGTCGTATCGGTCCGGAAAAATCGCTGGTGGTAATCGATTCCACAAGGAAGTTGTGCGAGGTTCTCCCTTCTTCTTCTAAATCGCACAGTGGTGTACCGCCAATCATCCAGATGGTATGGATTGTATCGCGAGTTTTGTCGCGATGTGCAATGAAATTGATGAAATTGAGCGGCTGGAATTAGTCCGAACAATTCCTCAGAGCACTCCCCATGATAGATGCGATAAAATACGCAAAGAGATGCAACATCTACGCAGTGTCAGTGTATCGAGCCGATCAGAAAGAACTCGGTCATCGACGCCGCCCGCTCTGCGCTGGATGCGGTCAAGTGGAAGGAGCTGACACTGGGGAGCCCCAGCCCAGAGATTGGAACAGTATTCTATGTGAGGCCGAACCTGCGCCTTGTAAAGTTGCAGGCGTTGTGCCGGCATGAAATATTGCTAATTTGGCCTTCTCTTCCAAGTGACCACGAAACTGCACGTCACTGTATATGTCGACTCCGAGGATTCCAATACTGGCTGAGGCAAGAAGGAGAGTGCCTTGAAACTGAGGAGATACGACAAAGGGGTTCTTTTTAGCGGTAAATGCGCAAACTTGTGTCTTCTGGGGATTGAACTGGACTAGATTTAGTCGCCCCCAATCTGAGACTTTGTTCAGCAAAGACTCGACTTCAGACACAAGTTTGTCCCAGTACTCGGCGACGTTTTTCCGAGAAATATTGGCATGGCTAGTATATAAGGCATCACCATTGCTGTCGTCTGCATAGCAATGAATGTTACCAGTTTGCAACATATTATTGATATGCAAGAGAAACAGCGTTGGTGATAGCACGCAGCCTTGTGGAACACCAGCGTTGATAGGCTTGAAATCAGAGCATGCATCGTCTACTGCGACCTTGATTCTCCGATCAGCAAGGAAACTGGTGATCCATTTGCACAATTTCTCGGGAAGCCCATAGGAAGGAAGCTTTGAAAGAAGTGCTTTGTGCCAGACCCGATCGAAGGCCTTCGCTATGTCCAAACTAACGGGCAATGCCTCCCCCATGGACTCTACTGCCTCCGCCCATCTATGTGTCAGGTAGACCAAAAGATCACCAGCTGATCGACCCCGACAAAAACCGTACTGGCGGTCGCTAATCAGCTGGTGATCCTCAAGGTACCTCATGAGCTGGCAGTTTATAATGGATTCTATTATTTTGGAGAACAAGGAGGTTATAGCGATAGGCCTGTAGTTGGACGGATCTGAGCGGTCGCCTTTTTCAGGGATCGGGTGGACCAAAGCTGTCTTCCATGAATTCGGGAATACGCCTTGGGAGTAGGAGTACCGGAAAAGACGCGTTAAAACCGGTGCCAACTCCGGAGCACACGTCTTCAGCACAATGGGAGGGACTCCATCGGGCCCACTCGACTTGCTGACATCCAACTGACGTCCCGTTGCTGTATAAACCGCACATCTGGCATGGAGCACTCACACCGCGGGATGGTCGGTGGTGTGTTCCCCCCGTCATCTAGAGTCTAGTTGGACGCAAAGAGAGAGCTTAAAAGATCGCCTTTCTCCTTTACGGCATGGGCCAGTGAGTCGTCCTCTCTGTGCAGAGATGGAAGAGTTGGCTGACAGAATTTCCCTTGGACAGCCTTGGCGAGAGACCAGAGTGCACGGGTTCCCGAAGGAAGGCGAGCTAGCTTCTTGCCAATTCTGCCGATGTGCTCAGACCTTGCCTTGGCAATGACGCTTTTGAAGGACCTGGAGGCGCAATTATACTTCTTTTTAAGAGCCCTAAAGGATGGAAACAAATATCAATCGTTAACGTTTTTTACTTTTAATTTAGCTGATTAAGTGCTATACTATCTTAGTATTTTGTTCTAGGCATCTATACTACACAGTATAAACCGCCTAAATAAAGAAACCCATAGAAGTATAAAACAGTGTTACAAATCTACCTTATATTATTTAAAACTAGTTGTTCCCCGCGACTTCGCTCGCGTGTTAGAGTTTTTATGTTTTTGCGCGGAACCCTAATTCTTTTTCTAAAATTAAAGTAGCATAAGTTACTCCTTGTGAAATCAGCTATCTGCTAGTGAAAGTTCCGTCAAAATCGGTTCAGCCGTTTCGAAAATTACCCGGAACAAACAGACAAACAGACAGACAGGCAGACAAAAATTTTAAAAATTGTATTTTAGTTATAGGTACCGTATCTACTTTCATATGCATTTAGTAAAAAACTGTAATTTTGACATTACAAACAGACACTTCAATTTTATTTATTTGTATAGAGTATATAGATAACTTTTCATTCGTCGAAATTTCTAAACTTTTAGGGAATTTAGAGATTTCGATTACACTTTTATTTCAAAGCAAAAGTTAAGTACTTTAAAATGTAAATGAAATATAATTAATCCCTATACAAACAAAATACCTTTGATTTAATATGATAAGTAGATAAGTTGATAATTCTGTTCTATTGTAATCCGTTGAGTAAATCCACTGAAAGGGGTTATTTTCTTTCACTACGCTATAGTAATCCATTGATCGATTTGTGTCCACTGTTAGTATATACATCGAGAGTGGATTATGGTGGATATAATCCAAACGCAATATATACGGCTTCTCGGCTGGGGCTATTCAACCTCACACAAAACGGATAGAGCTGATCCTAAGCAACCTCGTTACTACTTTCATCATCAAACTTACTATGTAAAGCATAGGCTTATAGATGATATAGATCATATAGACTTGACATAGCAGCAGTATAGACTAATAACGTAACAATTCAGCTTAAAAATAACGGTTTCTGTAGCGATTTAGGTATCTAAATAAAAAATTGCTGTTTTAATTTCCAATCACGTTTATTTTAAGCAAAGCATCGTTGCACCTTTGCTTACAGATGATTTGTCGTCTACAATGCTGTTATGTACTTTGGATAAATCATGAGTATTACACTTTATCCAAGTTGTGTACGGTAATCATTTACATATATAATACTTCGTATATGATTATGATTATAATATTTAAAAAAAAACATGTGTGTCTACAAGTGCTAGAAGTAAAACCTTCAAAAAAGGCTACGAAGCACCGCACAAAAAAGAGACCGAGATAATAGGAAACACTATATTCTGTATTCTATCTCATTCTCTCGCAGGCTAAATCCTAAAGATGTATATGTTTGTCTCTTTTTAGTGTGGCTTTTTCGTTTTTTTATAGAATAAGGGTGACAAACGAGAACACAGTCCGCCTGATTGTAAGTGGATGCTGTGGCCCACAGACATCTACATTTATCCTCCATTAAGAAAGGCAGATGCGTTGTCACCCCTGAGGATTGAGGAGAATGCCTCGTTTCCAGTAAACAGTGTTAAGCTGCTATTTTACGCTGCTATTCTGTGAGAGCGTGGTCCCGGTCGAGCCGACCCCTTCGTGCTAGAACTATACTACTAATATAGCTGCAGCAAGGCTCTACCACGTATAAATCTGTCTGTCTGTCCGGGCTAATCTTCGGAATGGCTGAAGCGATTGTGATGACACTTAGATGAACAGATAGAGATCAGTGCCAGGAGAGACCTAAGCTATATTTTATTTAAAATAACTTTGGCGATTTTTTTGAAATCGTAAAACTTTTAAAATAAATGATCTTTGATGATAAACCTAAATGACGCCACATTAATAGATCTAATCAAGGCGAAGCCGGGGTGTGTCACTAGTTTTATAAAATAATATAGGAATACTTGTCCTCAAAACTTTAAAAAAAGGTGTAAATTTAGTGCGTGTTGCCAGTTACGTCTATGGATCTAAGGCGTGGTCCTACAATGCTAGCCGTATAAAATGCGAGCTATATAAAAGGCTATGCTCGGAGTTTCTCAAGTGGCAGCCTCGTACTGGTAAGCAAAGCGTAGGGCCGCCCCCCATTTAAGACATGCTCCTGTATGTTCGTCGCTTCTACACGTCTTACAAATTCATGGATACAGATGACTGGTCCAGAACTATGTTTTGTAGTATTACTTGGGGAAAGCCCATGTTCGGCAACGTATTTGTGAAGGACTGTAATGACGATGATGGTGTGAACCAAAGAGAATATAAAACACTCTTTTGTTTCTAGTTTGGGAACAACCATTTCAATAAAGCACAAATAAAGAATAAAAAATGACAAGGGCAAAATGATTTATTATCGCCTTTACTCAACGTCATTCAAGCGTCAGTACTGACTGTCAGTTAATCTTCTTCTGTTACTTTTCAATGTTTTCATGTTTACAAATCTCTTAAGATGTATTATTATACTTACTATTTTCGATAAATGTTTATCAAAAACTAATAAATCTTCCAAAATTGAGATAGATATCGTGCCTCGTGTTGTACGAGGGTTCCCAGCAAAGCTTGGAGATGTTCCATACCAGGTACGAGCGATCTTGCGCAATACATGCAAATAGTACAATGAGGGCTAATAATCTTCCACTCACCAGATGTCGCTAGTAGTGACTGAGGTAAAGTTTTTTGTTACACAGTGTCAGTTAAATGAGAAGTTAGTTTTAAATAATAGTTTATCATTATCTAGAGTATTATATTAATACACAACACAATGCTTCAGTGGTTTGATTTTTAATTTTTGCACTTATAACTCTTTTTAAAAAAAATCGGCTTTTAGTTATATTTATAGTTTGGTTTATTCATTTGTAATGTAATTAGTATAAAATATAACTAATAATACAGAAAGAAACCTTAAAGATTATATTTTCCTAAGAAATTATCGTCCCCGCTATGAAATCTGTCAAATATTTTACCTCACTGTAAAGTGGCGCCGCCCTGGTGGCAGAAAAAGTTGTGGATGCCCTCATTAAGAAATGGCTTATAATCTTCTTACTGTGGAGTTGGGTACAGACCTCCTTACATTTCTGAAAAGTTTGTTGGTAGACTTCACATCGTGGTAATATATTTCGATAGAAGATAACCAAGTGTGCTTTACTGTCGAAAACCAATATAACGATATATAAGTTACAGTCAAAATTCACAACCTGCCAAAACCACTTTTGACTGTAAAAAATCAGAAAAAAGTAGTTTTGACAAAGGACGTTGGTAAAAATATTGAATAATAGTGATTTAGACCAAATCACATCAGCTAAAACTGGTTACGCCCAAGAATGTTAGTCAAATAATAGTGATTTAGACCAAATCACATCAGCTAAAACTGGTTCCGCCCAAGAATGTTAGTCAAATAATAGTGATTTAGACCAAATCATATCAGCTAAAACTGGTTTCGCCCAAGAATGTTAGTCAAAACTACTTATAATTATACTTCTTGAATTTCTGAAATTAAAAAGTTAAATTTATTCAATATTATATTTTATATCATTGTAATGCACGCTTTAGCTTGGCTTTAGGGTGACCCAAGGGCCACCCCAGCCACACCGTAACCTACTGTCACTGATATTGCGTGTTTTGGCCGATAGTCTGAACTTTGAATGAGGCAAAGTTACTTTTGACTAAGAACGTTGGTCAAAACCACTTTTGACTACAAAAATCAGTCAAAACTGTTTTTGACTAACGGCATCGATCAAAACCATTTTTGCCTGATTTTTGCAGCCAAAAATGGTTCTGAACGGTTGTGAGTTGTGACTGCGATATATACACACATTAATCGTATCCAATATTCATGTACCAAGTGTTTGCTTATGATCAATTAATCAATTTATACAAGTAAGTATAACAAACAAGCGAGGTCTACCTGTATACAGGGTTATTTTTCGAAGAGTAGCCAAATTTTAAACTTCATTTTATATGTACAAATAACGATATTCCGTTATTGCAGTTTTTGAAAACAGGTATAAATAAGGCTTCTACTTTTATTTGAAACTATCCCAAGTTGAATGTAATTTATAGGCAACAACGTTTTTGCCTACCGATCGACCCTTACGAATGTCTGCGTGCGCAGTAAAATTAGTTAGTCAAAAATATTGCATTACCATTTTGAATTCAAAAGATAAAAAGGACAGAATATTTGAGTTTCGTTTGTAATTAATTTTTCTTTACCATTTGCCTGTATTACTTATTCTGAACCTTCTATGCAAATTTGGACGGTTATTGCAAAATAACCTTGTATAAGTCCTCAATTAACTTTCTTGTTACTTGTCACCCCTGACAACTGAAATGGAATACCTCGTTATCGATGAGTAGGCTATCTGTTTCACTTCACTTACCATACGAAACATAGTATTATACTGCGATTTTACGCGTTATCATAGAGTCCGTCTGGTCCACCCTCTTTTCTATTTCTACCGTCAGTATGATTACAGACTATGGAGCACTCCATCTTAGTTATAAGAGGTGACAAAGCACTGTAGCCTTCTTTGTTTGGACTTGGATCAGGAGTCCATAGACTGAAGTAGCTACTTATCATTTGTCAATGTGGGTCCACGACTTTTTTTGCCACCAGGGCGGCGCCACTTTACAATGAGGTAAAATATTTGGCAGAGTTCATAGCGGAGATGATAATTTCTTAGGAAAATGTAAACTGGGCATAATGTTTCTTTCCGTATTATTAGTTATATTTTATATTGATTAGAAATTACTAAACCAAACTATAAATATTACCTACTAAAAGTAGAAAAATAAAAAAAAAACAGTTATAATGTGCGATAAATTAATAATCAAACCACTGATGCATTGTGTTGTGTATTAATATTATACTCTAGATTATGATAAACTATTATTTTCAAACGAATTTCTCAATTAACTGACATTGTGTAACAAAAAACTTTACCTCAGTCATAACTAGCGACATCTGGTGAGTGGAAGATTATTAGCTCTCATTTGTTTGTAACTTAGGTTTAATAAATAAAAATATCTCATTATAAGAAAATAATCATAATTGTTTCGGGTCTTTTAGGTGGCATTTAAGGCATTGGTATCGCGTACTACTCAGTCATATTTAACCTTTTGTGGTGGTACAATCGTAGGACCCACAAAGATTCTCTCGGCCGCCCATTGTTTCGTGAAAGACAAAAGTGCATGCGCAAAAATCTTCTTTAAACCTGGGTGCGTATTGTTTTTACAAATAGGATTTTATCGTTATTATAATTTACATTTACCTAAGAAGTTAGATTTAGAAAGCAGAAAATTTCCGAACAAACTCGATATAATTATTTTGCACTATAAAAAATATATAAATGAGCAAATGCGATTAAAAGTACCTATACCTATTAGGTAAAGTCAAATCGAATACTAATACAGGCGAGTTATGAGCTGGCGGTTAGGGTTTTCTACTAAGCTAACACTACTGGTAATCACTTAACAGATAAATATCATCATCATCATCAACATTACAGCCCTTCACAAGTTCACTGCTAAACATAGGCCTCCCCCAATGAATGCCACAAAAACAGATAAATATATTATTACTATATACTAGTCTCTACCTACCCCTCTGGGTAACTGGATAGATAATATTAAAAAACATAAACTCTCAGTTGATGTTTCTTAATACTATTATAACCTCGTGTCCCGAGGGTGTCATAAGAGACAACAGAGAGAAACTGAACCAAGAGTTGGGCAGCAGCATCTTCCTGATAACATCTGAATAAAAATAACTGCGTTTGCCAACCCACTTGCCAAGCGTGGACACTACGGCAAATATCCCTCATATAAGGCAATATAGGCTGTGAAAGAAGGAAGTGTTTCACAAATGTAACTGAAACTAAACGGATAGAGGCAATTTTTTCAACAACGTATATTCTACGTTTCTATAAACTTGTTTTCTGTATTTATTAAGTGTTCCGCCGTAAATTCGCAGTACGCAAGCCCGCATTCGATTCCCACTGGCACTACAAAATACCCCAATAACCAAAAATACTATTTGACTTTAAAATTAAGCGTTTTTAAAAAGAAAAAATCATATATTTTTGGCGCAAAGTAGCCTAAATTCGGCTTTTTGCCGACTCAAACTAAGCTGGAGTCGACAACTCTGCTCCTCGAAATCAGTCTATCAGCTATCATTGCTATACTTATATATGATTAATATACTATATCGCATGCCTTAAGCGCGAAGCGCGCAGGTATGTTCTGCTAGGGCCTAAAAATTTAAATTCCAACGTTTTGTCGCATGAAATCGTATCTAGCAATCATATTGTACATAAAAATGATATAAAAAGCACATTTTCAGAAAGATAAATAATTGTTGAACTTATTAATATATTTTTTTAAATCGATTAATTACAATTTTTACATAAAAAGGGGTTTTAGTGGCTTATGGGGTTTGTTAATTCTAGACCCTAGTTCTTAATTTAGCATAGTGCACGATAAGCGCTTGCAAAAAGAAAAAATTGTTACTTCTGCTTCTTTAAGTTTTGCATGTGTTTTTCCTACAGGCGGGTTCAAAAAAAAGAGTTGCGAAACAAGTTCGCAGTAGCTGCTACGCTGTACAACAAAGGCTATAAACCGGAGAGTGACGATACTCCTGAAGGACAGTGGAGAAAGCTAAAAGAAGTATATTATCCGGCCAAGTACAAGTTTCCTAAAAAGGATATTGCTATTGTGGTATGATATTTTTTACAAAAATATTGGAGTTAAAAAACGTGCTAACAGACCGTATAGTGTTACCCCATAGCTTACCATGAATGTCGTAAGTAGCAACAGAGGGTAACACACCAGGAGATGGACAGCAGCGTCAGCGAATAACAACTAAAGAATAAAAAATAAACTGCGTTTGCAGTCCCTCTGCCAATTGTGGCATTTATGACAACTATTTCCCCTATGAAGTAATCTATTTTAGGTGGCCAGTGTTCAGCAGTGGACTTTTGATAGGCTGTAATGGTAAATGTGCTAACAGTTCACCTGATGAAACGAAATGAAATATTTATTTCATCGACGTAAGAAAACAAAATTTTGTTTGTCAATTGTCTTTTTTATCTGTGGTAGATTTCTTTGAATTGAACGTTTTTAAATGAGGTCCTTGTGAAACTGCTTAAGAAACGGCGCACGTATTCTCTTTTTTTTTTAATATTACAAAGCATAATAGACATATAATGTAAAACGACAAAATACATTTTGGTTGCTGAAGCTATGATGTACTCAAAATAATATAAGTTTTAAAAAACTTGAACAACACGCACTGATCATGAGCTATAATTAAATTAATAATTAAATTGTATTGTCATTGGTAGGTACTTGTTACGATTGCAAATTTTCAAAAGATTACGTTACATAGATAGATAGATAGTCAAATAGATACACGCGAAGCTAATAAAAGTGTGTTAAAAATGATATACTACCATCAATCGAAGGCCTGCAAGTTTCTGGCCTGACCCACAAAGAAATCATGGTAAATGACTGATTTTGTAAAGTTGACACCACCTTTTTTTATGGAAGAGGGGGCAAACGAGCATGCGGCTCACCTGATGGTAAGTGACTACCGCCGCCCATGAACAACTGCAACACCAGGGAGGGAATTGCAGATGCGTTGCCGGCCTTTTAAAAAGGAGTACGCTCTTTTCTTGAAGGTCCCTAAGTCGTATCGGTCCGGAAAAATCGCTGATGGTAATCGATTCCACAAGGAAGTCGTGCGAGGAAGAAAACAGTGGTAGAGCCACGCGGCAGCTTTTGCTGTCGCACGGATGGGCCGGCTCGAACCGGGGTGGTACCACGACCTCACAGAATACCAGCGTGAAGTAGAGGTTTACCTCTGCGTTTCGCTTGGTGAGTGCAGGTGACTTAGTCCTCACGGGTGACAACGCATCTGCATCTTGATTTGTAATAGATGATAGATGTAGATGTCTATGGGCCGCAGCAACCACTTACCATCAGGTGGACTGTGTGCTCGTTTGTCACCCTAATCCTATAAAAAAAAAATCGCACAGTGGTGGACCGCCAATCATCCAGATGGTGTGGATGGTATCGCGAGTTCTGCCGCGATGTGCGTTCGTGAAATTTGGCGGCTGGGATTAATCTGAACAATTCCTCAGAGCACTCCCCATGATAGATGCGAAAGAAAATGCAAAGGGATGCAACATCTCTTCGCAGTGCCAATGAATCGATCTGATCGGAAAGGGCTCGGTCGCCGACGATTCGAGCCGCTCTGCGCTGGATGCGGTCATACTGATGCTTTTAATAAAAATAACTTATTCGCCGCGATTGTTACATGCTTCATGTAATATATCGCGAAATTTTACATTATATTTTTGTTACTAGTTTACCAAGGCTCCGTTCATTTATAACAAATACGTGAACGAAATACCGTACGCAAGCCGCTACGCTGATTACCAAGGAAAATGTCTGGTCTCTGGATATGGCCGAATAACTAACGTCGGAAAGGTACATACATCATTATTTATTTATTATTAATGAAAGTGATTAATGAGCTGGTAATCCACCAGACATATCAGATAAAAATTAAAAATGCTAACAAATTTCTCTCGGGATATTTATCATCACAAAAAAACTCTTAAGTATAACCACAGAACAACTAATATACTTAGATGTTCTGTGAGTATAACTGATTTTTTTTTAAATATTTTAATGAATGTAATTTTTTGGACGCATTTTGGTAGAATATTAATTTTTAAAAATTTAAAGAACTAAAATTTTTAGAACTTGCGATTATTTTTTAATTTAATACATTTACCTTATGTATATTGTCAAGCGCCAATAAAATATGTAATTAAGGATTTTAAGATCCTAAGTGCAGCAAGTATTTTATATGGTGCTCTTTCCTTCTTTTTAGTACAAAATGGATAAAAATAATTTTTAAAAATAAGACTAAGATTGACTTGGCCATCGCATGAAAACACAATGTATCTCTCAAGTAATACATATTACATTAAATTAGATTGTTTAGTGCGATTGCCAAGTCTATTTATTTAGAACATAAAAGATTTTTAATATTGATATGGTAAGATGTTGTTAGTTTAGCTAATTATGTAATAACTTAAGACAGAAGGACCCTTAAGTAGGTACTGAATAAATTAACCGACTTGGTATTACATGGATCTTACAACTTTTTACGGTAGAAGAACTGAGTTGCGAGACTTGGCTTTTTTTACAAGTTATGTTTTTTACCTTTTTTACCTATCTACACATATTATTCCATTATACATAGATTATACATTATATAGGTACACTGATTCATTCACTGCAAATGTAACTTTGTAATCCTATATATTTATATGGGATTACAAAGTTATTTATGCAGTTGGTGTATCTCGAACGCTGGATCGAAATTGCAAACTATTTTAATTTTTCCTTGATTTATATACAAAAAAAAAATTGTATTCCAAATTTAAAGTTTCTATGTCTGCTAGAATTTCCTTAGTTTTGATGATCGGTCAGTCAGTGAGTGACAAAATTAAGAAACTTTGACTAGTTATAACTCTTAAACTGCTGGTTCTTTAATGAAATTTGAAATTACCGTTTAAATACCGAGTTTATACAATGCCTATTTCTAGTTTTATCTACAACAAAGTTATAGGGTTACGAAAATGGCCTGAACTCTTTCGAGAAAAGGATGGTACGGCCGTGCCGCTTTTGTGCTCGATTTGGCGGGGGCACTGCCGTGCCCCCAGATTATAAAATTATTGTAGTTGGGAATTATTATCCATAAATGTAACTACCACATAAGTTTGAGAAAGCTATTATAAAAGAAATAGTAACAGAAGCGTTATTGAAACTAAAGCAAAGTGCATAGCAAGCTGCGTTTCATACAAAAAATCTCGTGTCCTAATTCAGAGTATTAAAAATGCAAGATTTTTAATATATATATATATATATATATATATATATATATATATATATATATATATATATATATAAATATTATATAAATATATCATCAAAGGGTACCTAATTACATAATTTTTGTAAATATAATATAATGCTGAAATGCTGAAAATTATGAATATACTGAATATTACATCGAATTGTGTATGAACCTCAACTTTATTTCTTAGCTTTCCCATACAATGAATTAACAAAATACCTAAATAGATCACCTTTGAGATGCTATAATGACCGAATGAAACACAAAAGTATACTTCGGAATTAGATTTTATATGCCTAAAAAGCGGGAATGGCCTTATCATAAAAAACAACCCTAAAAATTAAAAAAGAAATTAAGTATATGAAATCGCTATTACGCGGTATACATCGTAATAAACCTAGCAAGCTAACAGCATAGCAATGTTTCGAACCAATCAGCTTTGTAGCGGTTTCTAACGGTTGCCGTTGAGCAATCAGTTTCAAAATTGGAGGTTCAGATGCCTGGGTGATCAGTAATCGATTGCTGAAAACAGAATTTGAAAATTCGAAACCGTTCTCGAGATAATCGTGGGACAGACGGACAGACGGACAGACGGACGGACATCGTGAAATCAATAAACCTAGCAAGCTAACAGCATAGCAAAGTGGCGAAGCAATCAGCTTTGTAGCGGTTTCTAACGGTTGCCGTTGAGCAATCAGTTTAAAAATAGGAGGTTCAGATGCCTGGGTGATCAGTAATCGATTGCTGAAAACAGAATTTGAAAATTCGAAACCGTTCTCGAGATAATCGTGGGACAGACGGACAGACGGACGGACATCGTGAAATCAATAAACCTAGCAAGCTAACAGCATAGCAAAGTGGCGAAGCAATCAGCTTTGTAGCGGTTTCTAACGGTTGCCGTTGAGCAATCAGTTTCAAAATAGGAGGTTCAGATGCCTGGGTGATCAGTAATTTAAAAAAAAATTTTTGAAATTTAATTGAAAATTTAAAAACGATTGCTGAAAACAGAAATTGAAAATTCGAAACCGTTCTCGAGATAATCGTGGGACAGACGGACAGACGGACAGACGGACAGACGGACGGACAGACGGACAGACGGACAGACGTCGTGAAATCAATAAGTATCTTCGCAAGCTTCGCCACTTAATAAGTGTCTTCACAAGCTTCGCCACTTAATAAGGAACCGGCTGAAATATTTGGCACCTAATGCTGCGGTATTTTCAATTCGAACCTTGATTTATTTTAAAAAAACATACAAAAGTTAAGTGTTTTCGATTAAAAATATAATCCTTGAAATAATTACTACTTAAAAAAAACATGGTTCTCAAGTCCACAAGGTCCAAAATGTATGAAGTATGGGTTCGGAACAGCTGCTAACGCAAAACTAGCCAATTATTTTAAAACGTTTACACATTTCACCAACCCTTTGATGATATGACTACGCTATGATAAATTATCAATTGAATAAGAGATCTTTCAGTAAAAAAGAGGCTTGTAAATCGCTCGTAAACGCAGTTTTTCTAAATAATTCGGAAAATGGTGCCAATTTTGGAACACCTCGGAATAAGGTGCCTTTACCTAGTTAAATTCTATCTTTAATTTAAGATTTTAAGATAATGGATTTTGCTCCTTTAACAATACTATTTTAATTCAAAATAGTTTAAAATATTTAATTTATTTTTCAGCGAGGATCGGACAAGCTACTTTTAGCACATTTAGAAATTGTTCCTTATCGTTATTGCAATAAACATCACAAGAAAAATATGCATGCTTTTGTTTGTACATCCAGCATGGTCACAGACGTCGGGAAGGTAAGTTGTGTAATTTGTATGTTTTTTTATAAAACTGAAGTGACTAACTAACTGACTACAGCAATATTACAATAAAAAACTGCGGTGCCAAATCGCTCGCCAAGCCTGGCAAATATGGCAAATATCCCCCCCATGATGAAAGTTACCAAGAGAAGGCCCCCAGTGCCCGTCAGCCCCGCTATTCCTGTCTACGATGGCGACCATGGTAACGGCGGAGCAGGGAGTGCTAAGAATCTCCGGCGGAGGTTCGGTTGCTACCTAAAATGACTCGACCTGGCAACATACAACGCACGCACCCTGAGGACTGATGACAAGATCCTAGAGCTGGAAGGAGAAATAGACATGTTACGCTGGCATATTTGTATATAAAATAATATATCTGTATATAAAACAGATCACACTAAATAAACACAAACATATACCTTACCATGCAAGCAAAAAAGGAAAAAGAAGAAAAAATAACGTCTCTCTCTCTAACTCTAACTCAAACTAAAACTATGTTTGCTAGTACACAATACAATAGTCGTTCAGCCCAAATTTATGATAAAATCAATAAGGAATTGGATATTTCGTATGTAAAAAGGACACACACACACACGCGCGGAAGAATGCACAAATATCATAATTAGAGGAAAAAAGCTGTAAATATTCCTTTTAGTCTGTAAGTTATTCTTTGTAATATATATTTAATAAGTATATAATATATAGATATAGATAAGGAAGAGCGGAGTCACCTGCTACAGGCGTTATATGCTTAAAAGGAGACTCCGGCCACTAATGATTGTGAACCAAATATTTTTACTGAAATAAATTTTATTATTAAAAAATTTATTATATTAAAGGATTATCCGAGGTCCGAAGAGAAGGACACGGTAATCCTCGAATCCGCAACTTATTAGATTGAATTGAATTAGCAACTTGTTCTATCACCGGGAGGACGACCATCTATTCCAAGGTGTCGCATTTATCGTCCACAAGTCTCTCGTTAACAATGTTGTAAAGATTGGGTGTGTCGACGAGGGTTGCGTACCTTATACTCAGAATCACCAAACGGTATTCGCTGAAGGTCATACAGGTTTACGCACCAACCTCGGCACATCCCGATGAAGAGGTGGAGGAAATGTATGAGGATATCTCTAAAGCCATGCATTCCTCCAAAACCCACTATACGGTGTTAATGGGAGACTAATGTTAATGCAAAACTTAACACAAGAGAGAACGGTGAGTTGAAGGTAGGGAAATTTGGAAAAGAGCAACGGAACCCAAGGGAACAGCAGCTGGCAAACTTCATGGAGAAAGAGGGACTCTTTATGATGAACTCTTTCTTCCAGAAGCGGCCGCAGAGGAAGTAGACCTGGTCAAGCCCCGACGATGGGCCAAAAAATGAGGTTGACTTCACTATGACGACCAAACCACAACTGGTCAGTGATGTCTGAGTGATTGAAAGGGTGAAAACTGGTAGCGATGACCGAATGGTTAGAGGCACACTGAACCTAAACGTTAATTTGGAGAAGTATCGTCTAATGAAATCAACGCTCCGTCCCCCTCGTGCTTTAATCCAAAATCCCGAAAGCTATCAGTTCGAGTTACAAAACCGTTTTCAGTGCCTAAAAGACTGCAATGAAGTGGACGATTTGAATGATAAGCTCGTGGAAGCTAAGTCCTGCATAACCCACCACACAAGAACACAAAAACTCTCCAATCACACTCTTATACTCACGTTAGACGGGAAATGAATCTGTAGTCTTTAACAGATTTGACAGCGTACAAGCAACTGAAGAGACAGATCTCCAAATTCATGCGGCGGAGCTTACGCAACTTCAATACAGCTTGTATTAAAGAAGCGATCGAGCGGAACCAGGGCTCCAAAGCCTTTGTTAGAGATCTGTCTGCCAAAAAGAGCCAACTGTCAAAGCTGAAGACCGAGTGTGGCAGCATCGTTTCCGGGACACCTGAGATTTTGAGTGAGATTGAGAGGTTCTATGGGCAGCTGTTCACGTCATCGTTGGAGCCACACGCAAGTGTGAGTAACGATCCAAGAGCGAGTCTCATCCGACACTATTCCGAAGATATCCCGGACGTCAGTCTGAGCGAGATTAGAATGGCTCTCCAGCACCTTAAAAACGGCAACGCCCCAGGTGAGAATGGAATTACAGCGGAGCCGGTGGAAAACCGGTACTTGTAGTCCTTCAGAAGCTCTTTAATTCCGTCCTCCATGGCGGCACTACTTCGGAAGCGTGGATTAGAAGTGCGGTGGTCTTGTTCTTCAAGAAAGGCGATAACGCTCTCTTGAAGAACTACAGACCGATTTCCCTTCTGAGCCGCGTCTACGTGCTGTTTTCGAGAGTCATTACGAATCGTCCCGCGCGCAGACTTGACGACTTCCAGCCTCCCGAACAAGCCGATTTCCGAAGAGGCTTTAGTACCATAGACCACATACACACCCTTCGGCAAATTGTACAGAAGACAGAAGAGTACAATCTGCCACTTTGCCTTGCGTATGTGGACTATGAGAAAGCATTTGATTCCGTCGAAATTTGGGTGGTGCTGCAGTCCCTTCAGCGGTGCCAAGTTGACTGTCGGTATATCGAAGTGCTGAAGTGTTTGTACAGTAGAGCTACGATGGCTATCCGACAGAATCAGAGTACGAAACCTATCCAACTGCAGAGAGGTGTAAGACAGGGTGATGTTATATCCCCGAAACCCTTCACCGCTGCATTGGAAGACATTTTCAAGCTACTGGACTGGAAAGGATACGGTATTAACATCAATGGCGAGTACATCACTCACCTTCGATTTGCCGACGATATATTCCTTAGGGCAGAATCGCTGAAGGACCTAAGCACTATGCTCAATGACCTCAATAGTATCTCCCAACGGATACGTCTTAAGATGAACATGGACAAACAAATATCATGTTTAATGTCCACGTCACACCTTTGCCGGTAGTTGTTGGGAGCAATATGCTCGAAGTTGTTGATGAGTATGCTTACCTGGGACAAATAGTCCGACTAGGTAAGTACAACTTTAACCGAGAGGTCAATCGACGGATTCAACTCGGCTGGGCAGCATTCGGGAAATTACGACACATCTTCTCGTTAGGTATACCTCAAAACTTGAAAACAACACTGTACAACCAGTTCGTGTTGCCAGTGATGACCTAAGTAACTGAGACATGGTCCTTCACTGCTGGTCGAATGAGGAAGCTCAAGGTCGCTCAGCGAGCTATGGAGAGAGCTATGCTCGGAGTTTCTCTGCGTGATAAACATAGAAATGAGGATATCCGCAGTAGAACCAGAGTGACCGACATAGCCCAACGGATATGTAAGCTGAAGTGGCAGTGGGCCGGCCATATAGCTCGAAGAACCGACAACCGATGGGGAAGAAAGGTTCTCGAGTGGCAGCCTCGTACCGGCAAGTGAAGTGTTGGGCGTACCCTACTAGATGGAGTGACGACCTGTTAAGCAGGTGGCTCAGGACCGTGCTTTGTGGCATTCCTTGAGAGAGGCCTATGTTCAGCGGTGGACTTGTGAAGGGCTGTGATGATGATGATGATTGTGATGTGACAACAGTCATTTCGTAGCGCACATACTGAATATGTTAAGACTTTTAAAGTTACTATTTTGTCAGCGTTCACTTGATTCAAGGGGATTGTAAAATGTTGTGTTATTCGCCCAATTATTTTTAAGCACAATGTTTGTTTATATTATCAATACTACAAAAGTAATTTATTAGGTAAATTTAATCTTTACTTTAATAATTTTTAATATTTTAGGGTGACTCCGGAGGTCCGCTAGTTTGCATGAAAACAGGTGATCCCAACGAGCAAAGCAAGGGTATTTTAGTCGGTGTTGTGAGCGGACATCAATCAGGTGTTGGATCCTTCTTTACTAGAGTGTCAAACTATTACAAGTATATAGAAAGAAACAAATCATGTACCAACGATAAAAGCTACTTTATATATCTTTATCTTGCAATTCTAATACAACACCGATTTTTATTATTTTCATTTAGTTTTATTGTCGACAGCTTACCGTTATAGGTTTTTAAATTTAAAAAAACACTAAGCGTAGAACATCACTTTATTAGAAACCAATATTAAACCAAAACACAAATGAAACATGAATTTCTCTAAGCTTAAGCCAGCACCACTATCGGTGATCCACTTGTGATATAATCCAACTCGGTTATGCAGACTAGGCAGACCAACATTGATGAGCGATGTTACACCAACAACGATGCCGTCTCCTTTTTCTTGAGGATCCCCGGTGCCGTGGCAAATCAGGCCACCTCCTTCTATTTCCTGTCAATGTAAGGACGAGAGAAATGAAACGCTTGACTGTTGACATAAAACTATTCGTACTAACGTTATTGTTAAAGTTTTTTATACAATAAGATTATACCAAGGAGGTTATATAGGGAGTGAGCGCTTAGAACATTGTAACCGTTCCTCATTTTTCTTAGAAAGAGAGGCACCGAGTTTAGTATTTTTTCCCCTTCTAACATTGATAAGTGTTTACACAAGATGAAAACATTACCAACGTTTAAACAGTTATTGACGTAAAGTAATATTTTAGACGTATGCTAGAACGATAATCTTACATTTTCTATCGCTAATCATAGTTGGTATATCCCATATTGTATTTTAATTAAGCTTATTATTCCGTAACACGAGAAAAAAACCACTAAAACACTTTAATGTATGAAATTTATGACTCTTTGACCAAATGTCAAACAATTAAATTCTAATGTAATTTTAAATGGAGAGAAACTGAGTCTTATAGATACCACCATTTTTCTTGGAATCACATTAGATGCCAAGCTTCAATGGAGCCCCCATATATCAAAATTAGCTAGCAGACTTAGCTCTGCAGCATATGCTGTGAAAAAGTTTAGAAGTCTTACCAGTGTTGAAACAGCTAGACTAGTTTACTTTAGCTATTTTCATAGCATAATATCGTATGGTATTTTGCTATTGGGACACGCAGCTGACACTGAAATTATATTTGTTTTACAGAAGAGATCCATAAGAGCAATTTATGATTTAAAGCCTAAAAAGTCACTGCGACAATAATTTAAAGAAATTAATATATTAACTTTGGCCTCTCAATATATTTATGAAAATGTAATGTGTGTGTCTAGTTTGCGAATCAAAATGCAAATGCGTTGTCACCCATGAGGACTAAGATGGAATGACTCTTTTCCAGTAAAAAGGGTCTCCGGTTCTCTACACTCACCATACAAAATACATCAGTGTTGAGCTGCTATTTTACGCTGGTATTCTGTGAGTGCGTGGTCCTTCCTCGGTCAAGCCGACCCATTTGTGCTACAACTATACTACTTATATATCTGCAGCATGGCTCTACCACGTAGAAAACGCCTTGTGCTAATCATTCGCTAAATCGATGTGGAGTGCACTCACTTAGGGAACTTTTTTCGGAACACTAGAGAGAGTTTAGAGATTCTTTTTATCATCCACACGTCAATGGGACTCTCAGAGACAGAATGAATTGCTCATCATGAGGTTGTTAAACCACTGCAGAATCATTTAAAAAAAACTAGTATAATCACCCGGAGATATAATATATCTTATTATCTGGGATCATATATTATATGATCCCAGCACCAACAGATAAAACGTCGATACAAAAGAAACAGTATCTACACTCTTACCAGCTTTGTGTGACTTCAGTTTTTATGCTATCTTTCCTTTTGGTGTAAAATCCTAATAGAAGTTAGTCAGACACAAAAGCAAATACTAAATAATATAATAATAATCTAGATTATCACTGGAAAAGTATGAGATAAAAATCAAAGCCCAAAAATTTTTCTTCAAAGCCAACGTATTCAACTACTGGAAAAAGCTATTCCCTACGTAAGAAAAAATGTGAGAATGTGGAAATTTCGATTGTAGGAAGAAGAGAAATGAGGAGATTTCGAAAACGTTTACCAGGAAAAATGACCCAACATGCTGGACTAACATTGCCAGAGGAGCTGCAGAGAGAAATGTTAGAATGTCTTAACATTTTTTACGAGGAACTAGACTATCGTTACTGAGCAATGGATGATATTCTCGTAACATCTAGTGTTGTTCAGCCTTACACTCTGCTAATGTCACCAGATGAAGATCTTCAAATAATAGTTCAAAATCTGACAAAAATCTGCGATGATTTTTCTGCAGGATATATAATTTTGGAGACTTCACGACTTGAAAGCTGCCAGCATTTCTTCCCAAGAAGCGGTTCAATGTAACTCATTGGAGCTTTTCTCGTAAAATTGGCCTATTCTCAATCTGTTTCGAATCTAACGCTGTGTCTAAAATTTTTTTTACTATTAAGTTTCATCTGAAGGAAGCTTATCAAAACTCAAGTTAATAAAATCTAACTTAAGGTCCACAATGAGCCAAGCGGGACTAACCAATCTTTCCATTTTATAAATCGAAAATGACAAAGTTGAAAATGACAAAGTAAACTTTGTCATTTTCGATTCATCATATTAGAATATTTTAGCAAAATAAAGTCCCGTTAGCATGTATAGCATTTTTTGTTTTATTTTGGGGGTTGCTTGATAACAAACCGCCCTGGGTGTCAACCCACGCTACGCCGCCACTAATTACCGTAAGGTTTGATACTGTAGCGAAGCAATAATGTAATCAAAACATTAAACGGAGTTTAACTATAACACTATTCAGCACTTTCCATATTGAAAAAAATACGCAGTTCATTTTCCGTGATGCTGTATAGACTAATATGTTCTCAAAATATCGTATCATTGACACTATTAGAAAGAAATGCAACGCCTAACTGGATGCCTTTCATTCATTTCAAGGTCACTGATTTAGGAACGTTTCTCTAGTATGAAGTGCGCACTCCCTATATTTTACAATCTCCTTGGATTATACCAAAACATAATTAAGCCTAGGTAGATAGTACATCATCCTTCTCAAAGAATAATTATAACTTTTAACAAAAAGTAAAAACCGACTTCAAATTGCTAAAAAATTAATTATTTATTTACTACCCTTAGGGTTGGAATTTTTTTTCCAAATTTATATGGACATCTACATCTATCCTCTATTACAAATCAAAATACAGATGCGTTTTCACCCGTGAGGACTAGGATGGAATGCCTCATTTCCAGTAAAAAGGGCCTCCGGCCACCTGCACTCACAAAGCGAAACGCAGAGGTAAGCCTCTACTTCACGCTGGTATTCTGTGAGGTCGTGGTACCACCCCGGTGTAAGACAGGGTGACATGTTATCCCCGAAACTCTTCACCGCTGCATTGGAAGACGTTTTCAAGCTTCTGGGCTGGAAAGGATACGGTATCAACATCAATGGCGAGTACATCACTCACCTTCGATTTGCCGACGATATAGTCCTTATGGCAGAATCGCTGGAGGACCTAAGCACTATGCTCAATTACCTCAATAGTGTCTCCCAACGGATAGGTCTTAAGATGAACATGGACAAAACAAAGATTACGTTTAATGTCCATGTCACACCTATGACGGTAGTTGTTGGGAGCACTAAGCTCGAAGTTGTTGACGAGTATGTTTATCTGGGACAAATAGTCCGACTAGGTAAGTCCAACTTCGACCGAGAGGTCAATCGACGGATTCAACTCGGCTGGGCAGCGTTCGGAAAGCTACGACACATCTTCTCGTCAGACATACCTCAAAACCTTAAAACGAAATTGTACAACCAGTGCGTGTTGTGTTGCCAGTGATGACTTACGGAACTGAGACGTGATCCTTCACAGCTGGCCGAATGAGGAAGCTCAAGGTCGCTCAGCGAGCTATGGAGAGGGCTATGCTCGGAGTTTCTCTGCGTGATAAATTTAGAAATGAGGATATCCGCAGTAGAACTAGAGTAACCGACATAGCCCAACGGATTAGTAAGCTGAAGTGGCAGTAGGCCGGCCATATAGCTCGAAGAACCGACAACCGATGGGGAGGAAAGGTTCTCGATTGGCAGTCTCGTACCGGTAGGTGAAATGTAGGGAGACACCCCACGAGATGGAGTGGCGACCTGGTAAGGCATGCAGGAAGTCGATAGATGCAGGTGGCTCAGGACCGTGCTTTGTGGCATTCCTTGGGGGAGGCCTGTTCAGCAGTGGACTTATGAAGGGCTGTAATGATGATGATGATGATTTACTGAATACGTACTGTCTATCTATAATTAAAGTGCAATACTAACTTTGTACATTTTTCGGCTTGGATCGTATTGTGTACAGTAATATTGTGTACAGCTTTGTAGCAACATGCATTGGCAAGTCCACCGTGTTATCAAAGATATTTCTTCAGTAAATAAATTCTTGTTAGTTGACCAATCCTGTAATCAGTTATTTTATTTTGCTATTTAAGGTTCATTAGTCTTTTTTTAAATAGTAATTCACGAAAACAAATTTACTTGAATGTGCCTCAAGTTTATGGCAAAAATCAAATATATATTAAGATTTTAAACAATTTAATATACTGTAAATGTGTAAACATAAATTGTTTACACAAAACACACATTAATCCAGAATTTTTATAGACATATTGCCTAAAAAAGGGCTAACTTTCTACGAGCCGATAAGAAAAAAAACATTGATTAGATAATCTGCAGAATCACTAAAATATATGCTTGTAGAGATGAAATAACAACTTGTCCTACAAATTTCAACCTCAGTTGCATTTTCGAAAAGATCTATTTCTATTGTCCAGCAGTGGATTAAGTCTGATAAAGACAAACAATTTCGATTTTCGAAAACAAAATTCTTTTATATGTGACTTCCGAAGGATGTGCGGAAGATGGTGAGGATGGGTTTTACATGTAATTGTGCACCCCAGTTGCATTTTTGAAAAGACCTATTTCTATTGTCCAGCTGTGGATTAAAGTCTCATGAAGGAAAACAATTTCGATTTTCGAAAACGAAATTCTTTTATATGCGACTTCCGAAGGATGTGCGGTAGTTGGTGAGGATGGGTTTTACATGTAATCGTGCACCCGAGTTGCATTTTGAAAATACCTATTTCTATTGTCCATCAGTGGATTAAAGTCTGATAAAGAAAAACAATTGCGATTTTCGAAAACGAAATTCTTTTGCAAGAGCAACCATCCCGTTGACGGCAAGCGTTATAAATCCAGTTTAGCGATGGCCAGAGAAGTGTCCATGTACAGCTGTGAACTTTAACGGGCTGATGATAATTGTAATATAAAGTATATCATCATATATCACTTTCTTTAAACTAATTATTTTTTTAATATTGTGAAAAGAAATTAGACCGACTTAAATTATCATGGCATTCAACAGAAATTTACCACTCGATACTCATCGGTAGCTAAAAAGAAGTTAAATATGTAGGTTAACTAATCTCGAATATATAATTATGTTGCCTCTTATTACAAAAACTAATTTATTTAGTCTACGGTTTAAACTAGGGTTATAATTCGATAGTAAATTATAGTTTGAAAAACTAAAGATAAAATGGTTTTATTTTATCCTAGTGATCCTCAGAGAGCCGTGGTAGCTCAGTGGGTTAGCGCTAGCGGAAAATTTCAAAGCACGCAAGCGACCCGGGTTCGATCACCGCCAGCACCAATGAAATTGTTAATTGCGATTTTAAATGTTGATTTACCAAAAACATCGTGAGGGAACCTGTATGTCAGCAGAAGGTCTAACAGGGAAGGTGTATGATCTTCCACATCTGGAATCCGCGTAGGCGAAGTAACCAGTTGTGTCAGACCATATTTTGTAAGGGGGTAAGGGACTGAATCTCCTTAATACAGGCTATTTTATAGTCTAGCAAGAAGAACAGAACGTCACCCTCACTAGTATTTTTACCTAATTTTTATTATTTCTTGTAAGACATTTTTTTTCTGTATGTACTACATGTTTAAAGTTTTTAATAAAGTTATTATTATTATATGCCAAGGCAAAGTCATAAACAGATCTCCCCGCATGATCGGTCAAACGTGAACCGAGCCATTCAGCGTGGTGCGCGTTAAAATCGCCAAGTATTACGATCTCTACCTCTCTACTCCATTTGGACGTGGTCGATGAGTCGGTCTGTGTCGGAATTACCGCTATGGGACATACAGGCACCCGTAGACGTGGGGATGGTCGTCGCTGTCTGTACGCAGCCAAAGGATGGACAGGTCCGTACCTTCAAGACTGCCGAGGCGTCGAGAACAGATATCGTCTCTGACGTATACAAACTCCAGCCCGGGAAAAAAGTGTTCTAATTTTTACCCCGGGTAGGACAGGTACGAAGTATCAGCCGGGGAGAACACCTGCGTCTCGGTAAAAAAGAGCAAGGCCGGCTTCCCCGTCTCTAGGATGGTTGGACGTACATAGGCTGTTACGTTACGTTACGTTTGTGATCCTGATCCGAATACTAGGGTAAAGTTAGTAAATTATTGTATTGTCCTCGGTTCTTGTTATAAGAAAATTTTCAAGCCAATTGGCCAATATACATGTTGGTAAAAATTACATTAAAAATTCCGTTACATAGATAGATAGATACACGCGAAAGTAATAAAAGCGTGTTAAAAAAGTCCCGCGGTAAATACGAGAATTAAAAAATTTTAAGTGTGAAATTTGACAGTAATTATGTCAAATTTCGTGAAGACTGTGGCGCACTGTCGAACGTCCATACCTCTAAATGTTTCACTGCTGGAACAATGCAAGCTCCTTCTAATTCTTGGTTCACAGATGCATAAGGTATTTTGTTTACAAATTCATTAAAATTCCACGATTGATTGATCTCCTGTAAAGAGACGCAAAAAAGTTATTTTTAGTTATAAATAGAAGCTAAACTAATTTAAATCGCTTTCATACACATATATTTAGTAAGAATTCTATTGAAGAAATGAGTTCTATTATTTAAAAAAAATATTTTTTTATATTTCTCTTATTTTTCGTAAATTTATCGATTTTAAAAAAAACTAACACATAATACTATCACCTGTCTGTCTCTCCTTTACATATGGTTTTTTCTGATGCTCTTTCACGTACATAATTGTAATTTGGCAAAATCACAAATTCATATTAGGATAAACATTCACTAAGATATGTATGAAGTATATTATAAGATACTTCTTTAAAAATTTTGGTTAGAAAAAAAATATGAACATTTAGAAATAGTTGTAAAATAAATCAAAATCATTACATACAAGACTACAAAATAATAGTAAAATGGCGACATAACATAATACACTAGCCTATATCATCCCGTAGGTGCCCTAAGACGCCACAGAAATTAAAACGGAAGATGAGCTTCATGACAACAACTTCTATACGTTGTAGAGCCATGCTGCAACTATATTAGTAGGTATTGTAGCACGAATGGGTCGGCTCGACCGGGGCAGGACCACGCTCCCACAGAATACCAGCGTAACATAGCAGATTGACGTTGTTTCGTATGGTGAGTGTAGAGAACCGGAGACACCTTTAATTGGAAACGAGGCATTCCATATTATTCCTCACGGGTGAGAACGCATCTGCATTTTGATTCAGAGTTAATGATAGATGTCGATGTCTATGGACCACAGCAACTACCTACCATCAGGTGTACTGCGTGGTCGTTTATCACCCTTATCTTATAAAAAAGAAAAACTCAAAATGATAAAAAACTGCGGTTAACGACCCGGAGCTATTCCGTATATCCACCTCAAAACATCCATCATCAATTCATATATATTATTTTTCTTCCGATTTGTTCTACCGGCTGTGTACAGTCATTTAGGGAAACATGGTAAAAACTGGCCTTTGGACAGTTTTGCCATCGTTAAAGTCAGCTGCTTGCTGCGATTGCGATGCTTTTTATAGGAATACAATGGGCTGCTAGATTGTCTTGTGGTGCAACTACACTGCAAATAGTACTAATTGTCCTAATAATATATTTTTTTTATAGAAGAGGGGGCAAACGAGCATGCGGCTTACCTGATGGTAAGTGATTACCGCCGCCTATGAATAACTGCAATACCAGGGGAATTGCAAATGCGTTGCCGGCTTCTTTGCCGTTTTAGAAAGGTGTTAGCTCTTTTCTTGAAGGTCCCTAAGTCGTATCGGCCCGGAAAAATCGCCGGTGGTAAACAATTCCACAGAGAAGTTGTACGAGGAAGAAAACTCCTAGCAAAACGCACAGTGGTGGACCGCCAAGCATCCAAATGGTGAGGATGGTATCGTGAATTTTGACGCGATGTGGGTTCGTGAAATTTGGCGCCTGGAATTAATCCAAACAATTTCTCAGAGCAATCTCCTTGGTAAAATCGATAGAAAATGCAAAGGGATGCAACATCCCTACGCAGTGCCACTGTATCGAGCCGATTAGAAAGAACTCGGTCGCCAACGATTCGAACCGCTCTGCGCTGGATGCGGTCAAGTGGAAGGAGCTGGCACTGGGATGCCCCGGCCCAGAGATGAGAACAGTATTCCATGTGGGGCCGAACTCGCGCTTTGTAAAGTTACAAGCGATGTGCCGGCATGAAATACTATCTCGCTCTGCTGAGCACGCCAAGCTTTTTAGAGGCCGATTTGTTCTTCCCTTCCAAGTGACCACGATACTGGACACTATTCAATATGTCGATGTCAAGGATTCCGATGCTAGCTGAGGCAGCAAGGGGAGTGCCTTGAAACTGAGAAGATACGACAAAGGGGCTCTTTTTTAGCGGTTAACGTACAAACTTGTGTCTTCTGGGGATTGAACTGGACTAGATTTAGTCGCCCCCAATCTGAGACTTTGTTCAGCAAAGACTCGACTTCAGACACAAGTTTGTCCCGGTACTCGGCGACGTTTTCCCGAGAAATATTGGCATGGCCGGTATATAAGGCATCACCAGTGCTGTCGTCTGCATAGCAATGAATGTTACCAGTTTGCAAAATATTATTGATATGCAGGAGAAACAGCGTTGGTGATAGCACGCAGCCTTATGGAACACCAGCGTTGATAGGCTTGAAATCAGAGCATGCACCGTCTACTGCGACCTTGATGCTCCGATCAGCAAGGAAACTGGTGATCCATTTGCACAATTTCTCGGGAAGCCCATAGGAAGGAAGCTTTGAAAGAAGTGCTTTGTGACAGACCCAATCGAAGGCCTTCGCTATGTCCAAACTAACGGGCAATGCTTCCCCCATGGACTCTATTGCCTCCGCCCATCTATGAGTCAGGTAGACCAGAAGATCACCAGCTGATTGACTCCGACGAAAACCGTACTGGTGGTCACTAATCAGTTGGTGATCCTGAAGGTACCTCATGAGTTGGCAATTTATAATGGATTCCATTATTCTGGAGAACAAGGAAGTGATGGCGATAGGCCTGTAACTGGACGGGTCTGAGCGGTCGCCGGATCGGGTGTACCAAAGCTGTCTTCCATGAGTTCGGGACTACGCCTTGGGAGTAGGAGTACCGGAAAAGACGCGTTAAAACCGGTGCCAACTCCGGAGCACACGTCTTCAAGACAATGGGACTCCATCAGACCCACTCGACTTGCTGAGGTCCAGAGAGAAGAGTGCTTTGCGAATCGAGCGCTGTGTAAACCGCACATCCGGCATGGAGCACTCACATCGCGGGATGGTCGGCGGTGTGTTCCCCCCGTCATCGAGAGTCGAGTTGGACGCAAATAGAGAGCTTAATAAATCGGCTTTCTCTTTTGTGGCATGGGCCAGTGAGTCATCCTCTCTGTGCAGAGATGGAAGAGATGGCTGGCAGAAGTTCCCTTGGCCAGCCTTGACGAGAGACCAGAATGCGCGGGTTCCCGAAGGAAGGCGAACTAGCTTTTCGCCAATTCTGCCGATGTGCTCAGACCTTGCCTTGGCAATGACGCTTTTGAAGGACCTGGAGGCGGAATTATACTTCTTTTTAAGAGGTATAGTTCCTACTTCACGCTGGTATTCTGTGAGGTCGTGGTACCAACCCGGTTCGAGTCAACCCATCCATGCGCCAGCAAAAGCTGCCGTTAAAAAATTTCATACTTTACCACTACTGCAAGATTATAAGCTGGAAAATGAAAGAACTTCTGCGTATAAATGTGTTGTATTGTTCGCCATTGTTGTATTTCATCTGCAATTAGTTGTTGGACATGTGTAGTTAATATTCCTGCTATAACCCTCACATCCTTTAAATTTCGCTTATATCTGCAAAAAAACGCATTTCCAGAAAGTGCTAAAAAAATTTCATCAAAAAAATTTGTTATTAAGTTCTGCTAAAGTGTCCCTTACTTGCATATAAAATTTAATAACAATAAACATCATCGTCACCATCATCATCCTACATGGGGAAATGCTTACGTATATCCGTCTCGCGTGGGTGGGTTATGTCGGACTTGCACCGACTAAAACGTCATGGTGTTCCAACTTCGTCGGATATTGACAAGGCCACGGGAACGCTTTCGCAAATATCGGCTTCCCTATCAGCGTCGGCCACCCCATGGCGCCCCCTACTCGTGAGAGGAGATCTCCTCTCCTTTCTCCTTTTAAGTTAAGATGCATCAGAACATATGGCGCGCCGCGGATGACCGCGGGCTCCAATTCCACCTGCGCAACGGACTCCCCGTACAAACGTAACGGACTTTTATTTAAAATCATGTTTATTTTACCTATAATGTCATTTACAATAGTGGTTATTCAAAAAACATACTCGCCAGCCAGCACCAATACAAACCGTTATGAAATTTAATGGTGCTTTATTGTAAATACTCTCTATTTTATGTTTCCTTAAATTAAAGAAAAACCTAATTCAAAGAAAATGTGTACGATTTTTATGTGATATTAAAGAGTAAGTTATGAAAATTTATTAGTCAACTATGCGATAACCATTTCTGCGGCTATACCCGAAACACAGACATCCTAAGTGAAGCTAAAGCTCTAAAGATGAAAAAGCGAATGTAAAAATTAACTCGTCCTTCATAAAGACTATTGGAAAGATAGATTTAAAAAAAAATTAATAGGCTCTTCCAGTGCGTGTTGACTGATTTCACATTTTTGAGAAATGGATGATGTTCTTTGTTCGCCAAAAACACGTGGCATGTCAGCATGATATGAAATAAACAATTTCAGTATTAACTACACCGAGAACCGACGGCAGCGATATTATTTCTTACCCTAACAAAATATATTTCAACAAACCTTTTCCTATTTGTGAAAAAGCAGTGAGCAGAGGTTAAAACCCTATCTTCAGTAATAATACTCCCGGCACAGATCGCTCTGAAATCATTGTGTTCATTGTCGTGTAGATGATAAATGAAGACCTGTAAGTTGGTATAATGCACGTCTAGAATTTTTTTATAGGATAGGGTGACAAACGAGCACACAGTCCACCTGATTGTAAGTGGTTGCTGTGGTCCATAGACATCTATATCTATCCTCGTTTGCGAATCAAAATGCAGATGCGTTGTCACCCGTGAGGACTAAGATGGAATGCCTCTTTTCCTGTAAAAAGGGTCTCCAGTTCTCTAAACTCACCATACGAAACACATCAGTATTAAGCTGCAATTTTACGCTGATTATCTGTGAGAGCGTGGTCCTTCCCCGGTCGAGCCGAACCATTCGAACAATTATTACGTACAACTTATTCATTATTGTTCATTACAGCTTATCAAAAGTGGCCAGCTAAATATCAAGCTACCCTATAGCTTGCCTCTTCTTATATTTGCTATATTTGCCACGCTTGACTTTGGATTGAGTTGTTTTCAGGAAAATGCTGCTATCAATTTCCTGTTTAATTTGCCGCTGTCGCCTCTTACGACACCCACGAAATTATTCTGGGTTGGTTGATTCGCTTACGTCGCCAGTACATAGTGGAATTACGCATGTCTTTATTGGTTAAGAATCAGATTTAATATTTGAAGCTGTATGTTACTATAATATTTAATAGCGTCATTACAGAGGTGGCGTTTCCGAGATAGATACGGATATTTATTTATTTAAACTTTGTGGCCCAAAGAGTAGAAAGGCAGACTTAACACCTTAAGGCGTTCTCTACCAGTCAACCTATAAGTTAGCAGAGATCACTACTTTGAAGATGCAATACGAGTATGATTCGAAAGATAAATAATTAACGATCAACAAAATAACTATATGAAATTCAACAAAGAATATACACTACTTTTACAATTATGAATATATATACTAGCTGACCAGGCAGAGATTGTTCTGCCCTTTTCGACGACCCTTTATATAAAAAATCCTTAAATTCGTAATAAAAAAAATATTGAGTGTCACTTATCATGATAAAAACTATCCTATCTCTCAATTTGGACCAAACTGCTGCACAGAGTGTGCAAATTTCATTGAAATCAGTTCAGTAGTTTAGGAGTTCATCGCGGACAAACAACGTGACACGTAATTTTTATTTATAAAGATATATATGTATATACATAATACATCTGGATACTTTTAAATACCATTACTAATTGCCGTTATACAAAGGACCTTGTACTAAATAATTAATAATAAGGTGTCGCGGCAAGCTTTTTACCTACTCGAATCACTAAAAAACTATTAATGATCGGTTTTTATTATTTTTAAAATGCATAAATCTTCCTGAAAGTATGCAAATCACAGCAGTGTAATCTGCATGCACATTCATTGAGAGATTTTCATGATTGATGTGATCACGCTAAAGGACAAACGCTCGTCAGGGGTTCTCTTTCGTAATGTGTATAGATAGGTACATTTTTAATAGTTAACAATATTAAAGTGTCTTCAAATCTTAGAGTTTTAGACGGGTGCACATAACTATCTAAATACGTAACTTATGTATATTAATAACTACAAAGAAGCTAAATTCATAGAACCCAAAAATATCCAGATCAGTGTACAAATAGCACAAAAAGAAGTGCCTGTACATAAGTCTGGATATTGGGTGGCATCCTGCCAAATGTGTTAATTTCAATAAATCCTTCTTGATTAATAGGCAATATTAATAAGCAATAATTATAATACGAACTTACGTGATGTTTTAAATCACCGAGTTTCATTTCTTTTCCAGGGTTATTCACATTTCTGGTAATATTCTGAAAAATATTCTTTATTAGTACCTCTATTTTTTTGTAGAAATTTTTTATTTATCCTTCCGTACATTATATTCATATTTTAAAAGGACTTATGCGTACACGGTGCAAGGGAGAATAATCACAAATCCCACTTGTGCACCGTGTTCTCTGCCAGTTAACACACAAGGGTCAGATGATCGAGCGATGACAAAAAACCGTATGAGTAAGTAGCATAGCCAATGCTAGGGTGTCGGCTCAGCAATGATCAAACTAATATTGACGACATTTGACGTACTCATGGAAAATACTTTTTCTTATATTGGATCCTTAAGACATCAGTTTTCCTTAGGCTTCACTGTTCTTTTTTTTTATAGGATAAGGGAGCACACAGTCCACCTGATGGTAAGTGGCTGCTGCGGCCCATAGACATCTACATCTATCCTCCATTACAATTCAAGATGTAGATGCGTTGTCACCCGTGAGGACTAAAATGGAATGCCTCATTTCCAGTAAAAAGGGCCTCCGGCCACCTGCACTCACCAAGCGAAACGCAGAGGTGAACCTCTACTTCACGCTGGTTTTCTGTGAGGTCGTGGTACCACCCCGGTTCAAGCCGGCCCATCCGCGCGACAGCAAAAGCTGCCGCGTGGCTCTACCACTGTTGTAAAAACGCGTTGTAAAAACGCGTGGCTCTACCACTTTTGTTCTTAGTAAAACAATAAAATTTAATTTAAAATATATTATAAATTTTGAAGACATGTCGTCTTTTCACTGCCAAACTCTTAAATTGCAATTTGCAATTTCAGTGGTACTCGCTGGGGTGTATCTCAGTTTGCACTCTAACTACATGTTATTAGATATAAGATCAAACGCAAAGGCATTTTCCACAATGTCAATTTTATGCGATGTTATGAATGACGTATTTACAATCCGATTCTTAGCATGTGTATAACTATGGGCTTAACATATAGCTAACATATAAAATGTTAATTTTCTAAATATTAATTTAACAGTGACCTTTGCTTTATGAATTTTGCATTGGTTAAAATACAAACCGAAAATCTTGACTAAGTAGGCTCTGTTATTATTATCACAGTGTTCATTGCAAACATCGAACCTTTTTTTAGAGCGTACATAGAAATTTTTAAAACTGCCTTTCGTATTTCTTGACTATTTTCAGATTGGGTTTTCAAACAATATTTTCAATCAAACTTAAATTTTACTTCTAAATTTACAGTAAGTACACATACTTCATTTTAAAAGGACTTGGTCATATCAAAACAGACCAATCTTAAACTCCCCTGACTCGTTTATGTACTTCGTGTAGTCTTTTATATACGAACATCTATACAAAAATAATAAATTGACTCTTATACCTTCAGAACGGTATGATTGAAACCTAAACTGACTTCCAAAACAAAAAGTAACGGAATGCCAATTAAAAATAACTTGGAAACGGACACTTTTATTCCCCTTTTCACTTCGAAAGGGACAAATTGACGACACAGGCATCAGTATATTACACTCACAACACTCAAAAATTACATATTATTCTGTAAGTTTTTTATAATTATTTGATTGAATACATATTTTCAGCAAATGGTGCCTTATGTCAACTTCAGTTTGACAATGTTTATATAAAGAGTCTGTGTAGAGAGTAATCTTTTACAAGACTATAAATTGTCCTTTTTCTTTTCATGGTGTCGATGAAAAAAAAATCTGAAAACTCAACTGTCTGGAGTACGTTGAATGCATAAGTTGAATGTATCGAACATTATGTGCGTCTTGGCTGGATACAAGCTTAAACAAAATCAAGCCCTAAGGCAGCTAATGAGATAATTTTTTTTTATGGGATCGGGTGACAAACGAGCACATAGTCCACCTGATGATAAGTGGTTTCTGTGGCCCATAGACATCTACATTAATCCTGGTTTGCGAATCAAAATGCAGATGCGTTGTCACCCGTGAGGACTAAGATGGAATGCCTCTTTTCCAGTAAAAAGGGTTTCCGGTTCTCTACACTCACCATACGAAACACAGCAGTGTTAAGCTGCTATTTGACGCTGGTATTCTGTGAGAACGTGGTCCTTCCCCGGTCGAGCCGGCCCATTCGTGCTACAACTATACTATTAATATAGCTGCAGCATGGCTCTACCACGTACAAAATATTACTGTATATTATTATTTTGGGGTATCTATAAAGTTTTCTCATCTGGTTAGGCAATATAAATATATAATTGTAAATAAACATGGTAAACGTACATAAATATCAATAAAATAAAATAAATACATAAAAAATACATAAATATATAAAAACCCAACCAGATGGAAGCCCTCGGCAGATGAGACCAAACGGCCGAGGGTTAGGGAGAAAGGGAAAGAAATCACGTAATAAAATGCATATCACATAATGCGCGTAATAAAATTATTATTATTATTATGATACTGAGCTATTTGCATTCGTCTAATTCCTGCATGTTTTACCAGGTCCTCAATCCACCTATTACTTTGCAGCATTCGCTAGATGAGGTCTATGTTCAGCAGTGACCTTGTGAAAGGCTATAATGATGATGATGATGATATGGATAGAGGTATACGGGCTTTTTCTACGTAATAAAATTCGTGACCAAGATATCTACAACAGAACAAAAGTAACGAATGTTTTATGTGAACGGTCTTGGTTTGACGTTGAAAAGATTTTGATATCTTTAACCACAGAATAAATAATAGTACTTTACCAACAATAGTTTTAAATTGATTATCTATTTAAAAGGCAGCACAAGCTGTTGAAAGGAAGTTAATATTTATCCATCGACATTCTATGTTCTGTTAGCCTATGCGGCTCTTACAGCTTCATCTGACACAGCTATTTAAAAAAAGGGAAAAGCAATGATGAGGACGTAGATGATGTTGGTTTATGATTTGATGTTGTTACCAATCATCAAGTCCCTTCTATTATGTTTTTTTGAGCTATCTAACCGCTGTACGAGTGGAGGTGTGAGAACCACCGCCTCTGACCGCTTAACTCGTGTCGGTCGATGTTTTGGGCGGTGAGAACAGCCTAGTTACGCGGGTGTACGGTGTGTACGCGGTGTGTGCTGGAACGCGTCATGCCCGCCTACTCGTGCGACCCGTCCCATTCGTTTACCTACTTGTGCTTGTCCCAATTGGTGTGGGTGTAGTGTTAGTGTTTGATGTGAAAAAGTTTTGGACTTTAGTAGTTCGCATATGTAGGTCCTATACGTGTGTGTAAAAGCTACACTTGCGTAAGATATGATAGGTCTAACGCAGGTTTTGTACAGGTGGAGTTTGTGTCTTAGCGACAACTTACTCTTCCTGTTAACAAGGGGGTAAAGACGACCAATGAACGTCTTGGCTTTGTTGCAAACTACACTTATGTGTTTCGCGAAACTCATGCGGAGGTCGAATGTGACTCCCAGATATTTGGGAGATAATATCTAGCTTATCTTTTGGCCCTCGAATATTTTTAGCGTTGAATTCCGTTGAAAGAATATTGCTACACTTTTTTCGTGATTCATTTCGATTCTCCATAGGCCTCCATTGGATCTCCATAGTACCATTTGCCTAAGCGATTGGTAGGTTTTTGGAGTTTCAAGGTGAGACTATTTCTATTATAATCTGATACAAAGAGTGTCGTATCGTCGGCAAAAAGGGCTGAACTGGGTCTTTAGGGATATCACTCGTGAAGATTGTGAAGAGAAGTGGAGACAGGACTGCGTCTTGTGGGATCCCAGTCTTTAGAAAACGTTTCGTGGAACAGGTTCCCTCTACTCAATAGCGAAAGGAGTGATTTGTAAGGAAATATCGGATGATGTTACGAGCCTATTGGGCACGTTAAGTTTATGTAGCTTGTAGAGCAAGCCGTCGTGCCAGACCTTACCTTCTATTCCTAAAATAAATAAAGTAAATGATTGCCACGGCACACATAGACAGAGTCATCGTTCCTGTTTCTATTTACTATTTGAATTATTGTAGCTATGAAAAATCTGCTTAGCAATAAGGATACCGAAAATATTTACATAATGCAACTCCAAAACTGCGATCTAACGTAATTTGGATATATTTACTCATAGTTTATGAAAATGAATGCAGTACATAAATAAATTGATTATAATTTTATAATAATATCGATTAAAATACTTAGGATATGTGAAATCAAATCGAGTGCATGAAGTTTAGGGTTACAATTTGTGATGAAGGTTCATTCGTTTAGGTAATTCCCTACACGAACAATTGAGTATCCATACTTAAGGCCGTGTTATGTTTATGTTCTGGACATGGGAGAAATTTTTGTGATTTCAGTTTAAGCCGTTCGATTATTTTTGGTCAGGGGTTAAAAAGTTGAAAATTCTTTCTACTGTGATATATACTTTTTCGGACGTCGTTCATGGAGTTCGAGGGGTTCCTTAAGCCTTAGCCTACGGTAGCTACACCACTGAGTCCATCTTCATCAGTCTTAAAATGATGCGTGTGGTGATAACACATTTTGATTCTTAATTGAAGATAGATGGTGTCTACAAGCGGCAACATTTACTTATCATCAGGTGGAATGTGTGCTCGTTTGTCACCCTATTCTATAAAAAATATTCTTCGTCCCAGTGACAGTAATTCAAAATGTTACACGTTAATGAGACACGTTATAAATTAACAATCAAAATTAGTTAAATTACTATACACAGCTTTCACAGGTTTGGTTTGAACTCGGGTTATTCGCGTAAGTAAAATCAACTACAATTCTTATTAGGACATATATACGATTATTGTGTTGTGAGGCTGTTCGATCCCCACCGGCACTAATGAAATTAGTAATTGCAATTTTAAATGCTGATTTACCACGTGCTGGGCGGTGAAGTAAAATATCTTGAGGAAACCCACATGTCTGAGAAATACGAATAAATATATTTGGAAGAAATGAGAAGTTTGCCAACGCGCATTGGAGCAGCACGACAGACATTTCCTTGCCCTAAAACCGTCCCAGAAAAAAGAGGCCTGTGCCCAGCAGTGGGATGCTTATATGCTATAACTTTGCTTTACTTCTGTCATGCAGTTGGACAGAAGATAAAAAAGCAATAATTACAAAATATATTGTATAGTAATTTGTACTAATAATATATTTTATACTATTATTAATTTTGGGTAGGTCTAGCGCGACTCGACCCGTTTCACCTGGGTCTTCCGTGTAATAATAATGTTCAGTTATTTATATTGAAGGAAATTAAAAGTCAATTATTTACAAACTTTTCGTTTGTTAAAATCGGTTATATCTGTCTTAATGAAATTCAAATAATTCCCTCAGCTCAATATAAGGCTGTTATTTACAGATAATAAGGTGATAATAAGATATAACAGACAAACAATTCAATTTTATTACCACGTTTTTATTAATAATTAATTTCATACGTGGTAGAGCCATGCTACAACTATTCTACTATATTAGTAGTATAGTTGTAGCACGAATGGGTCGGCTTGACCGGGGAATGACCACGCTCTCACAGAATATCAGCGTAAAATAGCAGCATAATGCTGCTGTGTATCGTATGGTGAGTGTAGAGAACCGGAGACCCTTTTTACTGGAAAAGAGGCATTCCATCTTAGTCCTCACGGGTGACAACGCATCTGCATTTTGATTCGCAAACGAGGATAGATGTAGATGTCTATGGGCCACAGCAACCACTTACCATCAAGTGGACTGTGTGCTCGTTTGTCACCCTATCCTATAAAAAAAGCAGCCAGCATTCTTGCCATGATACCGCGGGGACTGTATGATAATTAAGTTATTAGTTATAGTTTTTTTTTTTAATTATAGTTTTATTATTTTGTATATTATTTTGTAAGTATAAAAAATAAGATATTATACATTATTCTTTTTTAAATAAAAAAAATCACTTGTTTATAATACGTATGTAAATTCACTAAAAACTATGTACACTTTAATAACATCGTTGTTACATTGTACGTGTTTTTGCATGCATTACAATATATTATTGCTTATATAATACGGCTTCATAAGCATTTAGCGTACATTTTATTTGACGTATATTCTTGAGCCTTTTTTTTCTTACTCAGCGTTTCTAGACCTAAGTTTGACTTAACCATTTTGCTTCCTCCTTCTATTTTACTTGAGAAATGTTATTTACAATATGTACCGCAAGCATTTTATTTTCTCTGTAAGTGAGAAACGCGTACAGATTGAATCTAATGACAATTAAATGCATTCAAGTCACATTCAAGAATGCATATTATCATTCTCTTATGAAGAATCCATTATCAGACCTTATCTTCTTACTAACTAATAAGGTTTTTCACCTAATGAGCGCTGTCTTTAAATTGATTATTTGACGTCGGGCATTAAACACGATGGTTATTCTGCTGAAGACTTTATGAATGCAACTGTTAAAAGCTTCCCTAAGCAAGAGAGTCGCATTTGTGTGATGCCTTTAAATCTTAGTTTCGACGTTGAGCGGAATGTTTTTGGAGAAATGGTAAAAAGGAAAGAGTTTACCAAAGTAACATCCAATAATAAATGGGCCACTGGAGGGTACAGGCTCCCTCTAATTTCTAACAGGGTTTCCGGAGAAGTCCCACTGCTGCAATACATAGGCTGCACTAAAAGTATCGGGAATGGAATATTTCCACTGTTCCTGTCATATTAAAATCTTTTTAATTGAAAACTCCTTGGTTTTAAAAATCGAATACCATTTATTTATTTAAAAAAAGATTCTCGGTCTTGTCGAACTTGTTTAGTCGTTGAAAAAATGGAATTGACTCGAGAAAATTCAAGAGCGATGATTTATTATGACTTTCGAAGTGGTTTAACACAAAAACAGTATGTTGACCGGATGATTTCTGCATTTGGTGATGAAGCCCCATCCAAAACCACAATTTATCGCTGGTTTGCTGAATTTCAACGTGGACGTGTCAAGCTCAGTGAACCGTCAAGGTCGTCCAAAAACTGCCGTCACCCAAGAAAACGTTGATGCTGTGCGTAAGCTGATTGAGGAAGATCGACATGTGACATACCGCGAAATTCAGGCAACTTTAGACATTGGTATGAGTCAAATACAAATAATCTTGCATGAACAATTAGGTGTAAAAAAGTTGTTTTCCCGATGGATACCGCATTCGCTCTGTGAAGAGCAAAAAACGGCTCGCGTTACTTGGTGCGTCTGAACTCTCGAAAGATTCCACGCAGGATCCTCAAATGCTGTATACAACATCGTATCAGGTGACGAATCCTGGATATATACGTACGAACCCGAAACAAAAAACGAGTCACGAGTTTGGGTGTTCGAAAATGAGTAAAAGCCAACAAAAATTGTTCGTTCACAGAGTGTTGCAAAAAATTGGTGGCCACGTTTGTCTCCAAAACCGGCCATGTTACGACTATTCCTCTTAAGGGACAAAGAACGGTTAATGCAGAATGGTATGCTAGCATTTGTTTGCCACAGGTCGTTTCTGAACTCCGTAAAGAGAACTGCAACCGCCGCATCATCCTCCATCACGACAATGCGATTTCTCACACCGCACACAGAACAAAAGTTTTTAGAGCAAGAAAACATAGAATTATTAGACCATCCGCCGTACAGCCCCGACCTAAGCCCTAATGATTTCTATACTTTCCCTAAAATAAAGAATAAATTGCGTGGACAGATATTTTCATCACCTGAAGAAGCTGTGGACAAAACGGCCATTTTGGAGACCCCAACTTCCGAATGGAATGGTTGGTTCAATGATTGGTTCCATCGTATGGAAAAATGTGTCAAATTTCGCGGAGAATACTTCGAAAAGCAATAAATACATTTTTAAATAGTAATGTTTTGTCACTTCCTTGATTCCCGAAATTTTCAGTCAGTCAGTACATGTCCTCAAAATATTTTCAATTTCACAAACATGCAGGTTTCCTCACGACGTTTTGATTCATCCGAAAAACATGATACGAATCAATCTGTTTAGAATAATATATTTCGAGAAAATGTAATAAATACTTATTTTCTTTTTATAGGATAGGGGTCACAAACGAGCACACAGTCCACCTGATGGTATAAGTAGTTACTGCGGCCCATAGACATCTACATCTATCCTCTATTACAGATAAAATGCAGATGCGTTGTCACCCGTGAGGACTAAGATGGAATGCCTCATTTCCAATAAAAAGGGTCTCCAGTTCTCTACACTCACCATACGAAACACAGCAGCGTTAAGCTGTTATTTTACGCTGGTATTCTGTGATAGTGTGGTCCTTCCCCGGTCGAACTGACCCATTCGTGCTACAACTATACTACTAATATAGACAGCATGGCTCTACCACGTAAAGAGCTTGAATATACACATACATGTGTATATATAAATAAAATTAAAGTGTATGTCTCTAATATCAAAATTACTGCATTTTATCGTACTCAGGGAGTTATTTGCGTGTCATTACAAATGAATAAATATAAATAATATATTTAAAGAAATTCTGTCTGTCTGTCTCTACGGGATAATCTTCGCAACGATTATGATGAAACTTTACGAGCTGATAGAGAGCAATATCAGGAGTAGGCTAAAATTATACGAAAATCTTGTAGATTTTTATTGTAAAATGGAAAATTTGTTATATAAAATGATCATTGACCACATTAATAGGCCACACAGAGACAAATCCGGGGAGTGTCGCTAGTATTATAACAAACCGTGCGGTCATTTTTGTTATTGTCATCATAGTTATTATCTCTTATTATAACATGTACCTTTTCAATGTTTTATTTAATTTCCCTTATGCAATTTCACATTCCAAACATGCTACAATTACTATTGTCCTCCTATCGCCTATTTTAGCTTAATGATTTTCTTTTTCTAATTTATATAACAGACATGCAAATGAATCATAACTTATACTACAAAAAAAAACTAATCATCATCTTCCTTCCGAAAAGATCGGAGTCATCTGCTGGACATGGGCGTGATTATTGATACGTGGTAGAGCCATGTTGCAGCTGTAATGTGGTTGTAGCACAAGTGCGTCCGCTCGACCGGGAAGGACGACGCTCTTATAGAATACCAGCGTTAAATAATTTAATATTAAAAATTTTGTACAACCGACTTCAATATAAATTATTACGAATAACTCAAAAACTATTAGTCAGACCTTGATCAAATTTATATAGGACCACATGTGAAGCATCAGCTGTCAAATAAAAAAAGAACCATCGAAATAGGTTCACCCAGTAAAAAGTTATGAGGTAACACAAATGAAATAAAAACATACAGTCGAATTGAGTACCGGCTCCTTTTAGAAGTCGGTAGAAAAGCAGATTAATGCCGCTTTTCGTATGGTGAGTATAGAGAACCGGATACCCATTTTACTGAAAACGACGCATTCCATTTTCTATCTATTTTTTAGATGTCTATGAGCCACAAGATCCACTTACCATCAGGCGGACAGTGTGCTCTTTTGTCTCTCTTATTCTATAATAATAATGGGCCACTTCGTACCGTACGAGTAGAAAAAAAGTTAAAAAAAAGAGACGCCTCGCACCTTTGAGGCTGCCGCCCGTCGGCGTTTATAGCCTGCTATATACGCCGGAAGCCGTCAGATTTTCCTGTTATTTTCCATAGTCTCCTCTAACGACACTGGCGGGACCAATAGTGGGGTTGTAGATTTTCTTCCGCCATCACCACAGGGCCAATTGTCACTAAACTAAAATCGGCTAAATTCTATCTGCTTAAATCTATCTTCTATCGATATAGGTAGAAGATATATATAAGAGATTTCCACCTATGTACGGACTCATCAGTATATTTCTGGAACCATAAGGGCAACTATAAGGTATAACACATCATTTTATTTTAATGAGCAGATATGGGTAAAGTAAATTTTAAATTTACTTTGCCCATACAAACACACGATCCACCTGACAATAAGAGAAGGTTGTGGCCCATTTATACTTACATCTTTTATCGATTAAGAATCAAAATGTAAACGCGATGTCATCCCTGAGGACAAGCAGTTCATCTTAGTCGCCAGGGGTGAAAATGCATCTACAATTTGATGCTTAATCGGTGTTAAAGATAGGTGTCCATGGGCCATAACCACTTACTATCAAGTGATATGTGTACTTCTTTCTTACTTAAATAAAAAAGAAATTAAATGCTTGGGTACCAGGAAAAAGGACTCTGTTCAGTCACTCTAGGAAATTCACCCTAGGAGTGTTTAGCAGCATTATGTTGCTATTTTACGCTGGTAGTCTGTGAGAGTTGCACCGTGATTCTATCCCGTAAAAATCTATTCGGTGCGTTTGACCGTACGAATTTTCTACTGGAGCTTTCATTTTTAGCCGGTTGCGCTAATTTAACTTACAAATCCCCCGACATTAACTTATGTTAATCACTGTTGACAAACACTGTATGAAATATAAGTCACCTAGGTATGAGTAGGTAACTTAGTATCAATAATTTATTTCGTTACTTAATTATAAATCCTGATTAACGTGATTGTTTAGTCTTAGCGCAGACGCCTTCAGTGCAAGCACGCAACAAGCTGCCCCTCCCAAGCTCGGGGTAACCATTTCTTTTGAAGGAACATGGACTTCATTTCATTAAGGAAATAATAACATTTGGAGCAAACCTTTAAAATTTATATATCAGATCAAACAAATAATACGGATATATTTCTAATTAACATCTAAAAACCACGGAGGTTTGACTTGATGTTAAATAATTAAGCTTAAGTCAGCATATTATGTACAAAACACAGTCTAAGTAAGTAGTTAGGAATGTGAGTAGGTATATTAAGAATATAAAGACTAAGAAGATAAGTTAACAAGTTAGTTAAAGTCAGTAGTAGCAAGGTGAAAGTACGAACTAGGCAGGTAGGTACGTTATTGTTAAGTAAGTCTATATAGTAGGTAATATTATTATATGCAGTAGGGCGTCCCTTCCCGGCAAAGTCGGGAAGGGACGCCCTAGACGAAGATTTATCGACCAAATCGGCGATACATTGAAAATGGGCCAGATTAGGAGTACCCTTAACCGACGAGCGTGTGTGCGTAAATATATGGATGTAAAGGAGGCGAGAGAAGTGTGTCAGGATCGCGCCAAATGGAAGTCCGTAGTCTCTGCCTACCCCTCTGGGTGACAGGCGTGAGTGTTTGTATTGTATTATTGTATATTATTATATAGGTGTATTATAGGTAATTAAGATAGGAAAAAACTTTTAGGTTTAGTTTTAATGTTTTGTTGTGATATTTTTTCGCGTACATCGAAAGGTAAGTTATTTATTAAATGCGATACCTGATAAGCGGTATTTAAAAATATTTACTGCAATATTTTTTAATAATAATACTGGTATCGCTATTAACATTTCTATTACTCTTGGTAACCACTCTAAGTATGCTTAAAATGCTTGTGGAACACCACATTAGTCGAATGACGTATTCGATCCCACGACTCGCACCCTACCATTAGGCTACTGTCGCTTCAATTACATATATTAATATTAAAAGTGGAATAACCAATACAAAGTATAAAATACAAGGTAGTATTAAATTTTTATAACGCTCGTTGTGATTAAAAATTTAGTGACCCTCAGGAAACGGAGCTCTCCTAAGTACGTAGAATTCGTGACCATCAATCATATTAGATGAAGCGATTGCAGCATGAGACGATTCACTCCTATAACGTCTCCATTCCGACTTAGGTATTTAAGGTATAGTAAAACCGTGATGACTTAAAAAAACGTTTCCTTCGGATATGTAAAGTTTTCGGTTGTTCCAACTTTAGGGCCGATCCATTGTCTCATTGCTTACTGATCCGTTTGGCTAAGTCGGTTATGCATCGTTACGGACTCTATTACGTTGAGGAACTCCAAGCGTATCCCTCTCCATAGCTAGCTGTAAGGGCCCTCGACACCACCAGTTTTTCTTATACGTTGGTATAATTTTAAATTATCATAAGCAGTATTTTTTATCCAAATATATTAATTTTCAACGGTTAAATTTTAATCTATATTTCATTACCCACTTTTATGTGAATTATTAACTTTTGCTACTTTTATATTTTTTTATAGGAGAGGGGGCAAACGAGAATGCGGCTCACCTGATGGATGGTAAGTGACCAACTGCATAATGAAGAACTACAACACCAGGGGTATTGCAGATGCGTTGCCGGCCTTTTAAAAAGGAGTAGGCTCTTTTCTTGTAGTAAGTACAAACCATTAACTATTGACAAGTGTACACATATCCTCCCTATGAGGTAATCTATGAGGGAGGACTACATTGTATAGTATGTGACTCTAATGGGCTGCAACAATAACGATAAGTGTACACGCAAATACAAGGGAACTCATTCGTCTAACCTACCTGTGCCCGATGTAATGCATACGTGATTAGATTGTAGAAAGGCTACATCCAATACATATTAGACACACGGAGACAATTATAATTCAACTAGACCCCGAGGATTAACAACTTGTGTTCTTGCACAAAATGCTATGAACCACGTTGTAGTTAACTGTGTAATATGAAACAATTACTCATACATATATAATAACATACTAAAATATGGAAGAGGAATGCACACGCGATTAACAGTCCATTAAAAACCAAAACAAGTCTGGTTACGATAATACGTGAGAAACGGGACTGTCCGGTCAGATGACGCACACCTGGCGATCCTCAGTCCCCGGCACATTACAACTCGCCTACGGACAGTGGAGGCACATCGTCCGCAGCCAGCCAGAATGCAGCACGTTTTCACGCTCTTCGTTTTAGCTTGTGAGTACATACTTTCATACATTGTTTAGTTACAAGTTACAGCGTAAACATTAACCGGTGCGTTTAGGTGCGCTGGTGGAGCGTACGATGCGACCTATATATTTCGTAAACGTATTGTTGATTTATCTTAGCATTAAACAATTCTGGCGAAAGTTTCTCATGGTCATGGCTTTAAACTATTTTAATGTAGAAAATATCAATAGTTTTTTTTTAGTATATTACATAAAGCATAAACATATTTTTCTTGTAAACATTAGATAAATGTAAAAAAAAATAATTTATATCCACAGTATTTTTTACAAATTAAAAGTTATTTTGACAAAAGTTGTTCATTTATACTTAGTACCTAACTATGCCACAGAAGTAAAATCTTCATATTGGGACTTTACTGTACGTTTTTCCTGACCACTACAACTCGAGACTTTTTAGGACAAGAAAAAAAAAGCATTTTCTAATCTAATGCCCTTACAAGTGAAACAAACTTTTTGTTAATTGATTTTACAATATTAACATAACATACTTATACACGTTAAATTGTATTAACATACACGTTTTTCGATTATATTCACAGTAAAAGTTAAAAGTTTTCATGTTTTTAGTATCGAATTTAATAGTTATTTTTTATTTATTTTTATAAAAGTGCTCAATAAACGTTATTTTACTAATTTATTAATTAGCAAGGGCGAAATAATGAAAATTTATAGGTACGTCAGGATTCAACAGCAGTTGCGTAATAAAGTTAATGAACCAATAACCATTTGTGCACCTGTGCACACTAATGTTTTATGAAGTTTCAATACCATGAATTGTGAATAATGTTGTGTTGTAACACATAGTCTGTTATTTGTATTGTTATTTGGATATTTGTGTAACGTACACCACACCTTCCATCTTAAAATATAATATCAAATTAATATGTACAAACGCAAAATAGACAAGCTACCCTCTTCAAAATGTCCTTAGAAACAAAAATAATAATATGATAAGATAAAATTTAAAAAAAAAATTCGAAAATCAAGGTATATATAATTTCTAGCTGACCAGGCAAACGTTGTTCTGTACTTTCCTGAGATGACCCTTTCTCCAATAAAAAATCCTTAAATTCCTAAGTACCTAAATAAATAATAACTATCTCTCAAGTTGGACCAAACCGCTCACAGTGTGCAAAATTTCATTGAAATCAGTTCAGTAGTTTAGTAGTTCATCGCGGACAAACAATGTGACACGTAATTTTTATATAAATAGGTTATTATTAATTAAAAAACATTATATTATTATTATTTTAATAATGGTTGAATCATATATGTATCATCATCAACATCGTTACATCCGTCACAAGTCCACTGCTGAACATAGGCATCCCCCAAGAAATGCCAAAAAGCACTCTATATGTATGGTATATACATATACAGGGTTATTTTTCAGAGTAGTCAAATTTTAAACTTAAGTTCAAATATATAAACAATAATATACCGTTTAAGCAGTTTTGAAAATACAAGTAAATAAGGCTTCTACTTATATTTGAAATTATCCCCAATGTGATTTATGGGCAACAACAACGCGTACACGCGCTGCTCTGTGTGCGATTCAATTCACAACGTTTTTGCCGAGCGAGCGACCCTTACAAATGCGTGCGTGTGTAGTAAGATAGTAGGCGTTAAATATTTATGAATGACAATCAGTTAAAGTAATACATTACCACGCACTTTGCATTTAAAAGAGAAAGAAGACAGAATGTTTCAGATTTTTTATAGTTAATTTTTCTTCACCATTTGCCTATATTACTTATTCTGAACCCTCTTAAAATACATAGAGTCACCTCATGAACTATGGAGAGGACTAAGCTGGGAGTTTCCCAATGTTGGAGGCGTTGCCATCCGAACTGCTGGGTTTCAGTTGATGCAATTATCACCATATTCTCCGGATCCTAGTGGTTTTCACCTTTTTACTCACCTGAAAAAGCACTTGCGTGGTATAAAATTCGATGACGACGATGAAGTGATGTTCACAATTTAGGCTCCGTGGGTGTCGTAAGAAGTTACAGAGAGAAACTGAAACAGAATATAGGCACCAGCGTCTTCCTAATAACAACTCAAAATAATATAAAACAGCATTTAGTAACCCGCGTGTCAAGTATGGCAAACATCCCCTCTATGGGGTATTCTATGGGAGAGGCCTATGTTCAGCAGAGTACTTTGATAGGCTGTAATGATAATGATACTGATGATGGTAGTGTGAAGGTTCACGATGACTTTGATTATTCTGTGATCTTAATTTTTACACGTCTGATAAAGTTAATCTGGAGGCACGGCAGTACCCGCGCCAAGTCGAGCAAAAACCGGCACGGCCGTACCATCCTTTTCTCGAAGCAGTTCAGGCCATTTTCGAAACCCTATAACTTCGTTGTGAATAAAACTCGAAGCCTGAATTTTCAGTAACCAATCTTATCACTAAACAATCTAATTTAATATAATATGTATTACTTGTGAGACACATTGTGTTTTCATGCCATGGCCAAGTCAATCTATGTATTTAAAACATAAAAGATTTTTAATATTGATATGGTCACTATAAGATATTGTTAAGTTAGCTAATTACGTAATAACTTGAGACAGAAAGACCCTTAAGTAGTGACTGAATAAATTAACCGACTTGGTATTACATGGATCTCACAACTTTTTACAGTAGAAGAACTGAGTTGCGAGACTTGGTTTTTTTATAAGTTATGTTTTGATGGCATCTCATTTTCCGTCGAAATATCCGGGCTATCTAAGACCACTTTCGTAGTACCGATTCTGGAAAAAGATATTCTTATAATATAGTGCTTCTCTCTCCATGAAGTCAGTCAGCTTATTACTTTATTGGGTTCCGTTTCTCAAGTTCATTGTCACACACAAACAGGTCAGTAATGGGTTTTTAGAATGTTGTCGAGATATACGTAGGCGGTCCCATAATGAATTGGCCTAACTATGAACCAATGAAGGAAATGAAACGAAACCAATTTTATTCTTCAATATAATCACCATGAATACTAACACACTTCTGACATCTGTGAATCAACATCTCTAAAACTTTATAAAAATAATCAAATTTTTTATCCTCAAAATGACTGAAGACGGCCGCCTGCAACTCTTCATCGCTTGAAAATTTTCTTCCTCTTAAGTCTCGCTTTAAATTTGGAAATAAATAATTGTAAAAGATGTTGAACTTCTGTGAACCCGCATTGACGAACTGCATCCTTCGAAACACCAGCGGTATGAACAGGGGCGTTGTCATAGAGCAACAGGACACCTTTAGACAGCTTGCCTCTTCGTTTTTCCTTTATCTTGTCTCATAATTTATATATTAAAGAAGCATAATATTCGCCGTTCACGACTGTATTACGTTCTTTAAAATCCACCATCAAAATGCCTTGAAAATCCCAAAATATTGTGCACATCAGTTTTTTAGTCGATTGTTGCACCTTTGCCTTTCTAGGGGGCTTTTCACTCTTATAACGCCATTCCATTGACTCGCGCTTGCTTTGTGGATCATAATACAAGATCATAATTTCATCACCAGTCACTAGCCGCTCGATCACAGTCTTTGGATTTTCGCCACAAAGATCCAAAAACTCCGAAGCGCAGCGCACTCTTTCCTGTCTCTGTACCGCTGAAAGAAGTTTCGGTACCCATCTTGCACTCACTTTTTTCATGTGAAGATGTTCATGGATCGCGCGATGAACGGTACTCTTAGAGAGCCCAAGCCTTGCTGCAATTTCTCTAATCTTCAAACGGTGGTCACTCAGAACCTCCTCTTCGATAAGAGCAATCGTTTCAGGAGTGAGCACTTCCACAGGTCGACCGTCGTGGCCAAAGTCTTCGACGGTTTCTCTCCCGAGCCGAAACTCTTTCACCCAATTTTTCACTGTGCTATAGGAGGGGGCAGACTCCTTATACACGCCATCCAATCGTTCTTTTATTTGGGATATAAACCTTCTTTAAACAGAAACTTTATCACACTTCGATACTCAGTTTTCGACATTTTGAAAAAATACGCGACTCTCGTTATTCAAATGCCTGTTAAACTAAGACTAAGCATTTCATGTCGATGCATGTTTCTTATATTAAGTGCACGATAAACGTACTATTTAATGCAACACAACATGTAGCGACATGTCGCGTTGAACTATATCAGGCCAGTTCATTATGGGACCGCCTGGTAATCATACATTTCGAAACACTAACCCCCTCAAACATTGCTTCACACTAAGCTGGATCAAACTCCATCTAATGCATTCAACGCTCTAGACCACTCGAGTCCTAATCAAGGTCCTCATATTCCACATCCCAAATTAAACAGTCGTATCCAGGGTTTACCGTGTAGTAGCGGTGTAAGAATATTCACTACTACTACTACTACTTCTACGGTCGGCCCCGGCTTCTCACTGTTAATTTCTGGATCTCCACAACAACGCCACCTACCAGGTCCAATTGTGAATCTAAACCACTCTCGGATCAACTTAATCACACACACAAAATTTCATCAAAATCGGTCCAGCCGTTTAGGAGTTCAGTCACATACACACGGACAAAAGAATTATATAATATATAATATGCATGTTGTGTTCCTCCTTCCTCTTGAACCATTCTGTCTACTGATGAAAAACGCATCAAAATTCGTTGCGTATTTTAAAAGACCTAAGCGTACAGACAGCGGGAAGAGACTTTGTTTTATACAATGTAGAGATGGTACAATAATTGTATAACATTTAAAAATAAGGGCGTAAAGTTATTAGTATCTATGCATTATGAAGTACACTCAAAGCATACTTCATAGAAAGCATTGTTGTGATTCTCAGTTGTCCATTGTTAAGAAAAGATAATAGTCTTCCTCATTATGTAAAACTTTTCCTCCATTCACACCTACTGTCTCTTATAGGTTAATATCCATTTTAATATACTCGTACTTAGCTGTTAATTCCCATACTAGAGAAACAATTGCTTTATCTTTTACTTGGCTTTATTTTTTACGTGCTAGAGTCACGTTGCAGCTATATTATGGTTGTAGCACGAATGGGTCCGCTCGACCGGGGAAGGACCACGCTCTCACAGAATACCAGCGTAAAATAGCAGTTTAATGCTCCTGTGTTTCGTATGGTGAGTGTAGAGAACCGGAGACCCTTTTTACTGGAAACGGGGCATTCCATCGTAGTCCTCAGGGGTGACAACGCATCTGCACTGCATTAACAGTGGTAGAGCCACGCGGCAACTTTTGCTGTCGTACGGATGGGCCGGCTCGAACCGGGGTGGTACCACGACCTCACAGAAAACCAGCGTGAAGTAGAGGTTTAAATCTGCGTTTCACTTGGTGAGTGCAGGTGGCCGGAGGCCCTTTTTACTGGAAATGAGGCATTCCATCTTAGTCCTCACGGGTGACAACGCATCTACATTTTGATTTGTAATAGAGGGTAGATGTAGATGTCTATGAGTCCACAGCAACCATTTACCATCAGGTGGACTGTGTGCTCGTTTGTCACCCTATCCTATAAAAAAACGATTTAAAAATCATGTCAACTTATTTTTATTGTATTTAAAAGTCTTCCGTGCTTGCACAAAGTTTCTTAGAAACATTGTGCACTATCCTTAGGAGTCTACTCATGCCTGATGTAACGCTTGGTTGCGGGTGTCCATTGCCTGCAGTCACGATTGCGATCGGGTGGACTGTTAGCTCTAGAGTCAACTACTTTTTTATTTTACACTAGCTGTTCCCCGCGACTTTGCCCGCGTGGAATTTCTTACAATTGGATTGAATTTTTTGCATGGAACCCTAATTCTTTTTATAGAATAAAAGGTAGCCTAAGTTACTTTTTATAACATCAGCTATCTGCTAGTGAAAGTCCCGTCAAAATCGGTCCAGCCGTGATAGATATTAGCCGGAACAAACAGACAGACGGCCAATAATTTTAAAAATTGTTTTTTTTTGTTATTAGTACCGCGTATACTTTCATATGCGTTTAGTAAAAAGCTGTTATTTTGACATTATAAACAGACACTTCAATTTTATTTATTTGTATAGATTGGTATAGCTTTAGTATTTTCGGGGCTATTTATTATGTGTAAAATTATATAGTATACTAGCTGACCAGGCAGACGTTGTCTTGTCCTTTCCGACGACCATTTGCTTTCCTAAAAAAAAACTCCTGAAATTAGCAATAAAAAATTGAGGGTCACTTATCGGGATAAAAACTATCTTATCTCTCAAGTTGGATCAAACTGCACACAGTGTGCAAAATTTCATTGAAATCAGATTAGTAGTTTAGGAGTTCATCGCGGACAAACAATGTAACACGTAAGTTTTATATATAAAGACAAGTATAAAAAGGCCAGCGTGGGCTTAGCCCACTCCACACATGTTATCTTTAAAATCAGTACAAATACTAAAAGTAAATAAGATATTATATGCGTTTCGGCCTAGTCTCGTCTTAGCGAGCGATCCAGGCAGCCAGCTTCACTTGTCAATTATGTTTAGATTATAGTTATATCGTTCCGAACCACAGAAAATATTCCGTGTTTCGTAACTACGAATAGTTATTTTATTTTTAAAGAAATATTTTTGCTGCTTTGAGCCTTTTTTATCAGCCTCTAACAATTTTACCTGTTATGTTATACGTATATTAAGTATAGTACGGAACTGCAGACAACCCTAGTTGGTTGTATGTCACTCCACGATTATAAAAAGTAGCCTGTTACTTTAGTCATTATTTGAAGCGATTTTATTGAAATCCGTCTTTAACTAGAACAAAATTTGTTAACCGTAATAAATTTCGTTGATTGACAAACAATAAGGTATGGACATGATTGTCCTACGCAAATATGACGTAGCCGGGAATGGAATGTGAAACGCGTGCCGTTCTAAGCCAAGCCAAATGGTACTTCGTAACAGATTTATTACGTAACTAGCTTGACCCCGCGACTTCGTCCGCCTGGAATTTATTACGATTGGATTTCATGGGTTGTCATTTTTTAGCGCGGGACCCTAATTCTTTTTCCAAAATAAAAGTAGCCTAAGTTACTCCTTATAATATTAGCTATCTGCCAGTGTAAGTCCCTTCAAAATCGGTCCAGCCGTTACGGGGATTAGCAGGAACAAATAGACAGACAGACAAAAATTTTAAAAATAGTGTTTTTGTTATTAGTACCGTATATAATTTCATATGCATTTAGTAAAAATCTGTTTGACATTACAAACAATTCAACAATTCAATTTAATTTATTTGTATAGATATCAGAAACATTGTATGCCTAGACAACGACTATAATTCTCGTAAGACAGTTAAAACTAGTGGCTATGCACTCGCTGTATGTTTGGTAGTACGCGAGTTCGATTCCCACCGACACTTATGAAATGTTTAAATGCTATTTTAGTAGAAACCTCAAGTAACCTCACAAATGTAAGAAAAGGCCTATGCCCAGTATCTATACTTTTCTATTTTACGAAGTATGACGGAATTGTAACACGCTTTTATTAGCTTCGCGTGCATCTATCTTTCTATCTATTTAACGGACTCTTTTAATGTAATTTTCACCAATTTTAGACGGCTGATTGACCTGAAAATTTGCAACAATTTAATTACTTTATCCTAGTGTCCTGATCTAGTAGATCAGCAGGATAATTCTCTCTAGAATGATCACAGCTCATGATCAATGCATGTTTGTTTATATGTTTGGGAAAATACTATCTTTTGCTCCCGATGCTGATTAAACGACGTTATGACAACCAAAATATGGTAATAAATGCATTCGAAAATCCCGAATCCAAATTCTAAAAATTGACCAAGTTTTAAAACAACTAAAAGTAACCAATGTGACGTTACAAATGAAAGTTAATGATGATTTCAACTGCCCAAATGTGCCAAATCTTCGGGAGATGTCTCAAACAGTTGACAGCTGACGCAATTTCTTATGTACATATTTAAACAAAAAAAAATGTTTTTATGTTTATGTGTGCGTATAGCAATTTTAAACGGATCTATTTATAGATTTTTAAACAGATAGGATACCAATGATCGCATCGTTAGTTTTCCCACAGCGAAGCAATACAATGCATATCAATGCCCCTTTTATTTTTGTTTAGCGTTTGATCAATGAAACGAAAATATTTTATTCCTGTCACCGACCGAGGGACTTGACCTTACTAGGGAGACCGATCGCAAAAAGTAGACCTTGAAAACAGGTTTCTTTTCCGCCGCGAGATGTGACGGAGTTTGCTGCAATAAGAACAAATCATATTAACACAGGCTTAATATGTAGCGACTTACAACCTAAACGTACTCTACAGAGATATTTAAGCTTTAATACATTTACAGGGCGTCATACCTTCGTTATTGCCATAAAATAACACTGTTAGGATTTCAATAAAACTTGACCTCGATGGGATGATGTTAAAAAATATCTTTTATGTTTTATTATTGAATTTGTTGTATTAAAAAATATATTATGTGGGTGTGCTGTGCAGTGAGTGCTCGCAACTGATAGCTTCCGATAAGTTCCGTTTTCTTTGTTTTTCCTTTTTACGTATTTTCTTTAGCGTGCAGTTTCTTTTCGATCAGTAAGTTTATACAGCAAAGATCGAAAATTAATTTGCAATCGTAAGTCGCAAGTTACAACAAAAGCTAGGGACAGGCCTTTTGCTCATTTTGGGTGGATAAAATCGGCTAGGGAAAGAAAAGTGTTGGCGGACGTCTCTTTAAATGGAAATATTTTTAATTTCCTCAACATGCGGATTTCCTCACGATGTATTCCTTCACCTCCAAGCACATGGTAGATCACCACTAAAAATTCAATAACAATAAATTTGATGCCAGCCATGATCGAACTCTATTTGCTGTAGCTGCTCTAAAATTTTAAGTCCAGCTATCAACCTTTGAGCAACACAGGGAGAATAGACCATAAAAGTGTAGCTAGTTACCGTTATCGGTTCAGCCTATGAAAAGTCTACTGCTGAACATAGGCCTCCCTTGCTATTAGGTTATTTGCCATAGTTGCAACGCTTGTCAGGCGGTCTGGCAACCGCAGTGTCTTATTACTTAGTTGTTATTAGGAAGATACTGCTGTCCATATCCTGGTTTGTTTCCCTCTGTCACCTCTTACAACATCCATGAGATGGGATGGGAGGTAGTGGATATCTTTACACCGCCATTGCACGGTCAGATTTAATAATTTCAATTAAACCATAAGTTAAGCAGACGATATAAAATAATACTATTGTTACAGTGTTACAACTATGCCGAGCAGAAATCCCAAAGGCATTACCAGTATGGTATGCGGCAAATCTAATAAACGATGCAGGATACCAACCAAAACCACTTACTGAGATATTTGAAAGGCAACCAACGTCGAAGAATCCCATTGTTACGTCGACGTCATCCACTTCTGAAGCAAAGGAAATGCCTGCAATTTCACCAGCTAACACTACTCGGACAACTGAATTGGAGTCATCCCCATCCACCGAAGATACTACAAAGCGAGTTTTACCATCACGAGAAAATTCTTCAACATCAGCCGAACCGATTAGAGAACAAAGGCAGATATATCAGCTACCAGTACAACCATTACAGTTTTTACCACACCTACCATCTCTTCCAAACCCAACGTCAGAACAACAAGCTAGCCTGCAGACGACTGGACTACCTAAATACTTCCTCGTATATCAACAAGCGCCGGTATCAATACAACAGTACCCTCAATCTGCTTCGCCATCGATACCAAATCCACAACCACCAAGCCAAACAACGAGACAGGTAACAGCACAAGAAACGACTCCAAAGTTAGCTCAACAAACTAATGAATTTACTCAAGAAGAAACACCATCGACAAGGATTTCAACTACACAAACAACAATTTTGCCTTCATCTGCCTTTACTGGCGTGCCGAAAAATATAAGACAAGGGCCATTTATAAGTTCTACTCCAACACTTGTACCATTGGTTGGGACTTGGCAGAACCCAATTACTTCCCCAAGATCGGCATATTCTAGTCCAGCAATCAATTCGACTACTCCCTCTAGTAGTACTACGCTGCCACGTGCCAACATAAATTTCACTGAGAGAAATCCTAGGCCAAATGTAACTACAGTCCCACGACCAAACCAGAGTGGGAATACGATGTCAGCTCTTACGATACGTGTTACAGCGCCTAGAGGTTCAATCACAAATATAAAAATTAATCCCACAATCACAACAAGGAAACCTTCATCACGTCGATCGCAGCGCAGGAAAGGAAATAATTATAATAACTGCGTAGATTCTTGCAGAGGAAAGAAAGAACCAATTTGTGCTGCTCCTTTGGCGGTCATTCCGATAGACTCAAACAGTTTGAAGGGTTTCCCTTCGATTTGCCATTTGGCTTGCCATAACTCGTTTAGGAAAAATCGTAAGTATATTGTGCTTTGTACTTAATATTTTCCAACTTAGTAATCAATATTTTAAAAAATTCTTCAAACAAACAAACATCGAACAAACATATTTCCAATCTCATTTGTCACTCTAAAGGTAGATTAATTATCAATTTGTCCATCAGGTGAACTGCGAAATCCTTTGAAATTTTTATAATAGATGTAATCTAGGTTTAAAAATGTTTCAGTTGATAAGAAGTTAAGAAGAATTATAAGAAAAAAAAAACATTCCAAAAAAATTTAAAGCAAATATTTTAATATTTATATACTTCGTTCCCCACTTATGTAGCTTTTTGTTAAATTCCTTTATAACGTTACGCTTACTTTGTTTTCAGAGCCGTTTGAAAAGATCATTGATGGACGTTGCGGTAAACTGCGCACGCGCTTCCGAACATTCGACAAGAACAAGTTGAACAGGGAAGAAATGAATAAGGCGCAATACACGATACTAAGTAACAGTCCAGAAACTGTTGTTCAAGTTATACAAAACGAAAGAAGTGGTTGATGTTGTAAATAAATAGTTCCAAAAAAAACTTCGCCATGTTCGCTGTCAACAGGTTTATTAATTGTAAGAAAACAGTAAGATGATAAGTGATAGGGTTTCTAATAACATAAGAAGACATATTTCGCATTATGTTGAGTTTTGTTGCTTAAACATACATAAGTAATGCGTAAATATATCATCACCACGAACCAGAGCAAAGGCTACTTTACATGCAACAGTTTTTTTATAAAGTAAAGGTAAACATGTTATTTCACTAGTATAATAGCGATAAGTAACAACCTGTACTCGTATGTTACATCATATACATAATATGAAATCGGTCAAAAAAGTGTACTCATGTAATCGATTCTGAACGAACATTGTGCTAATTTAACCCGTCAAAAGAAATACTTCCTCCTTAGTAAGACCGTTATCATTTTAAAAACTTACCTAGCCATATTTTAAGACTGCGACGCCACCTTGTATTAGATCTTGTCTATATCAGTTAAATGGAAAGAAATAAAATCATGTAGCCTTTCTTACATCGATCTTCAAATACAAAAAAAAATTAAAAACACGAGAGCATGATGTGAAATTCTCTTTTGTTACCTATTTAAGAATAGTTGGGCTTATTTTTTATTTGTAGAATAAACGACGCAAAAATGCAAAATAAGAAAAATATTAAGATCTTGAAGAAGGTAAAAATAACAATACCTAGGTATTACACGATTAAAATACCAGCAGGGCTAGCATGGGCAGGAGACAATTTTATCCCCAGGGAAAGGAGAAAATGTTTATCCCCTCGCTTAGTTTTATCCACCCTTCGAGCATGGGGCCACACCGGTGGATATAATATCCACAGTAGATTAAATGGGAGATTGACTTATACATAATAACATAATTGTATGAATATACATAAACATAAAACCACGTCCAACGAACTAGGATAAAATTGTCAGTTTCAAATTCCAAAAAAATATAATTTTTTATCTTTTATTTAATTATGTCTACCCGTTATGTCAAACGGGATATACTTCCCCCGTTGCCGTGCTTTGGCATAGGGACAAGATAATTTTATCTCTTGTCAGTGGATATAATCGGGGGATAAAATTTTTCTCCCCAGCCCATGCTAGCCGTGCTGTAGGCATATTTAACAGTAAAATTTCATACCTACTCGTATGTAAGATAGGTACTCGATTATTAGGATGAACAACAAATGGTTATAATATTCGATGATGCTGTTGCATTGTATCGGATGGTTTTTTTTCCTCTTATCTTAAAATACTATATCTGCAGTAATTTTCACTTAAAACAAAAATTTAAGACTCAATACAATATAACAAAACTTAAGTATATATTATTATAAGTAATCTTCTTCTTACAATAATATATATCATTTTGCGGAAAAGGATACTACAAACCAGTAATACAACAACAATATATACTAATACAACAACAATATATACTAATACAACATAGTATGTAATATCATACAAGTTTAGTATAATGGTTCAAATAATAATCACACCGTTGTGGTTTGAACAGTCTTGAATATCTAGACCACAGACTAACTAGTGGTACCTACGTAGTTCTGCAGTTCTGTTTAGGTAGTTCTGTGATAATGGATATTTTTACACATAAGAGTATACATAAGAGCTTGCTTACGTATACTCTAAGATTCTACATCTAGATAATCCAGAATCGAGTTCGAATATTTACCGCGTAGGTACGTAATATTCGGGCAAAAATATTTTTGTTTTAATTGAAAGTATGCAACCATTATAAAATGCGACTTTGTATAATATTATACAACAAACATTTCCCTTATAAAGCTAACTTTCTTGAAACGGGATTGCATATTAAGTAAGGATTTAAGTAACACCACTCTTTGTTTATCCTGTAAAGTAGGTATTTTTTTGTAATTGCGTCTTTTTTACATAGGATGGATATTATATTATATAGGTAATTGTTTTATTTTAAAAACCTATTGATGTTATTATACAGACTGCTACAAAACCCACCTACCAATATAGTTCATATGTGCAAGTAGCCTATTAGAAACTACTTTTATAATATTTATACTAACTTTAGTATTGTTAACTAAGTATACCTACCTAGTGTCTTAGTAATTTCGACAATGTTAAGGGAATTTTATTATAAACATTTTCATTGGTAAAAGTACATCAAATGTTAACAGCCTTTTGAAGTCCGCGGCTGGACGCAGTACTGTTCTAAGAATGCGCCACTTCGGTAGCACCACTTGAAAGGTTTGCCTATACCGCGCTCGGCAGCCTGGTTTGTAAACTTACAGTTGGTACCCTCGTACTAGTACTGGTTATGCTGCTCCTCAATCCTCATTAGAAAGTCTTTGTTCAGCACGTCACTACGCCCAAATGAGAGAGGCCAGTTCAATGAAATGTTGATATGACGCTCACACCTACAATATCCAAAAACCGAACAATTTTTTGTTTTATTTAAGAACTTATATTTTAGTAACGTCTATTTGTAGTGCAATAAATGTAACCGGTCCGTCCATGGTTTTATAAAATTAAGTTTTATTACTTACATACTTAATTATATTTTTTTAATATCAAGTTTATATAACAGTTTACAAATAAATGATTAGTCAATGTAGATTTTACAGGCCAACGTATACAAATAAAGATTTAAACATTGATGATTTTTATTTCAGTTTTCAGTGAAGTAGTATCGAAGCATTCCATTTTAATCCTCAGAGGTGACAAAGGATAAATATAGATTCTATGGGCCACATCTCATTGTCACATCTCATTTGTCATCCTTATACTATTTAAAAAAATCTGTTTTGTAAGATAAATATATTTGTTTTATCATAGTGTTTATTCTTATTATCTATAAATTTTGCCATCTCGAGGGAAGATCGTCTATGTCTTTGCTATAGAATTGAGGATTTCAGCAAAAGTATTTTTTACCACTTTCTGAGAACAAAATTTATTCCTTTTAAAAATTCTAAATTTCCGGAATATGACGCTATCATAGATGAGAAATAAGTGAATATAGCAGCATCAAGGGAGCGGAAGGGCATCAAAGGTTCATTTTCTACAGTTTACTTTTACGAGCTGAGTGTAACGGCTTACTATGTACGTACCAATTACAACTTTTATAATTTAAAATTAAAAATTTTGTACAGCCGACTTCAATATAAGCGACTTCAATATAAGTTATTTAAGAATAACTCAATAACCATTGGTCTGACCTTGATCAAATTCATATGAGACCACACGAGAACTATCAGCTTTGATATAAAAAAAGAATCATCGAAATCGGTTCCACCAGCACAAAGTTATGAGGTAACACAAAAAAAAACATACACTCGAATTGAGTACCGTCTCCTTTTTGGAAGTCGGCAAAAAATATTTACCAGAGAGGAGAGAGAAACAGGGAGAGTAGAGTTCACACTACCCAGGCAATTAGGGTAAGATACCCAATTACTGGCACTTTAAGGATCACTGTGTACTTAAATCGTGTAAACTGTCTTTATAAAGTGATGTTAATTAACGTTTTTATTACATGACACGTCTACTATGTCATTATTTATATGTTCTTTTTTTGTCTTTTTTGAAAAAAATAAACGGAACAACACTAGGAACACTAGGATTTTCTCCTGTATCGTGGGGGCAGTTTACATACATAAATTTCACAAGTACAAACATCCAGACGCAGGACAATTATTTGTAGGCCCATACTCAAAATAATTGTTCCGTGCGGGGTTCAAACCCGCGGCCCTTAGCGCTGCAACTCATTGCTGGCCAGTGCGCCACGGAGCCGTCACGGGGCTGTAAAGTTTCTCTAAAAACACTATTTTACCAACTATCGGCACACTTTAGCTAATCGGCATAGGTCTAGTCCCTTTTATTGGGACTGAGGATAAACTAACGGAAATTGCATAAGACCTTACCTAATATTACATAGCTGGCATAAAGTAAAAAACAGGCTAGTAAAGAATCACATTCGTTTATGTGGCTACCTAAACATGTAGAAATTAAAATAATTTAGGTTTACGGAGGTAACTCTACTTAGCAAACATTTTTGGTTCATATAGTATCAAAATCATTCAGTTAAATTCTTATAAAAAATATATAATAGGCGAAAATATATGTCTTAATACTAATAAACAAAAACTCGGCTGCAGTGTATAAAACCTTGTGTTTCTGTCATTATTGTCAGGTACTGAATTAGCGTAGTCAATATAATTTTCCTTTTCATCTTGTTTTTCATCCCGTTTACTGCTTTTACCGGTTTTAGCGGTATTATCACAGTATCAAACTTTTCAGGTAACACAATAAGTATCTTCAAACCTATCTTCATTCATTCGTTTTCCTTCTTTATTTTTAATTTAGCTGGTATGTCTCATTTAGTCTACTTATTTCTTACTTCCAGTTTATTTTTCTCTTTCTTCTTTTTATGCCTTCCTCTTTTCATGGTTTCCATTCTCTATTCATCAGAAGTCAAAAGTACAAAAGGAGATCTCTTTGTGTTTCTAACGCCTTTGAGTTTAGGTGATTTTGGCAATATTAGCACCTCTGTTAATTTAATGGGAGTGAGGTTTAAGGGCAGCGGCATTTTTGGACCCCAATTGTTGTTGGATATATATACGTTTCTATTTTATCAAAATAGCAACTTTGGTGTTGTACTACTGTATTAATGAGGCTTTCGACATTTTGTGGTTCAACAGCAATTCAGTTATTTTCAGTCTAAGCATTATACACTGCTTTATGAAATAAACTATGCACAACTTTCGGTGAATTGTTTAATAAACCATCATGTCATACATATTGTCATGGCCATCAGCGAAGTCTTCTGCTGTTACAATTATTTCCGATGCAGGAGCAGGTACGCACTGGTATATTATCAATATCTATTGTATTCAATGTTCACATGCTCATATCATCCTGGCTAGAAGGTTTCGCTATATTATGTAAATTTGTACCCTCGTTCATATTTTTTTTTATAGGAGAGGGTGCAAACGAGCATGCGGCTCACCTGATGGTTAGTGACTACCGCCGCCCATGAACAACTGCAACACCAGAGAGGGAATTGCAGATGCGTTGCCGGCCTTTTAAAAAGGAGTATGCTCTTTTCTTGAAGGTCCCTAAGTCGTATCGGTCCGGAAAAATCGCTGATGGTAATCGATTCCACAAGGAAGTCGTGCGAGGAAGAAAACATCTTCTAAATCGCACAGTGGTGGACCGCCAATCATCCAGATGGTGTGGATGGTATCGGGAGTTCTGCCGCGATGTGCGTTCGTGAAATTTGGCGGCTGGGATTAATCCGAACAATTCCTCAGAGCACTCCCCACGGTAGATGCGAAAGAAAATGCAGAGATGCAACATCTCTTCGCAGCGCCAATGAGTCGAGCCGATCGGAAAGGACTCGGTCGTCGACGATTCGAGCCGCTCTGCGCTGGATGCGGTCAAGTGGAAGGAGCTGGCACTGGGGAGCCCCTGCCCAGAGATGGGAACAGTATTCCATGTGAGGCCGAACCTGCGCCTTGTAAAGTTGCAGGCGGTATGCCGGCATGAAATACTGTCCCGCTCTGCTGAGCACGCCAAGCTTTTAGAGGCCAATTTGGCCTTCTCTTCCAAGTGACCACGAAACTGCACGTCACTCGATATGTCGACGCCGAGGATTCCGATACTGGCTGAGGCAACCAGGGGCATAGATAATACACTATATACCAGGAATAGATGCGCCACTCTCATTTTAGTTTTCGAATGAGTGTACCGTGTATGCTAGATGCCGCTGTATTATTTAGTACAACGCGGCTTGCGGTAGTTACCACTAGATGGCGTATTTTGTCAATGACTATATTGATAATTATGAACTATACAGTTTTATTATCAATGTTTCTGTTTATGCATTCTACCAGATAATTATTGGATATCTCCAATGATTATCTTAAATCACCAAATGGTAATTTTGCAGATAACATTAACACAAATAAAACTTAACCTATTTCACAAGATTTTTTTAAATATTAATATCAAAGACTTATGAATAATTATGTATTTATTTTCTTTTATGAATGTTATAATATTTAATAGCTTGAGTTTTCACATTATCATTTTCACAATCACCAATTAGTAGTTAATAATTTTCCGTTTAGCAGCATGTTAACATAGGTGCATAAACTGTGAACAACCACATTTATTGTTAAATTTAGTAAATAACCATAAAGCCTAAATTATGATTTTCACAGGAGAGGAACGAAAAGTTGCAAAATATATTCGTTTCCTGAATTATCGTATTATTAATATTCGTATTTATTAGAAAGAACTGTCCAAAGAGTATAGTAAATGTCCTGTCAACGAGTGTGTCAACCATAACCATAGACCAAAACTGCCATAGATTTAGATTTTGTTGGGCTTTGGATTCTGGGATTTTGGCCTAATTAATGCCATCTATACAACGCTGAAGAAAACTAACCTACAAGTTTATGTACCTTGTTCACTAGAGGGCAGAACTTTCAATGCATTTTTTATTCTTGTAAATTTGTATGGCAGTTTCATCCCCCTGACCAGGGGAGTGCCTTGGAACTGAGGAGATATGACAAAGGGGTTCTTTTTAGCGGTAAACGCGCAAACTTGTGTCTTCTGAGGATTAAACTGGACTAGATTTAGTCGCCCCCAGTTCGAGACTTTGTCCAGCAAAGACTCGACTTCAGACACAAGTTTGTTCCGGTACTCGGAGACGTTTTCCCGAGAAATATTAGCACGGCCGGTGTATAGAGCATCACCAGTGCTGTCATCCGCATAGCAATGAATGTTACCAGTTAGCAACATATCATTGATATGCAGAAGAAACAGCGTTGGTGAAAGCACACAGCCTTGTGGAACACCAGCGTTAATAGGCTTGTAGTCAGAACATGCACCGTCTACAACGACCTTGATGCTCCGATCTGCAAGGAAGCTGGTGATCCAATTGCACAATTTCTCGGGAAGCCCATAGGAAGGGAGCTTCGAAAGAAGCGCTTTGTGCCAAACCCGATCGAAGGCCTTCGCAATGTCCAGACTAACGGCCAACGCCTCCCCCTTGGACTCTACTGCCTCCGCCCATCTATGGGTCAGGTAGACCAGAAGGTCACCAGCTGATCGACCCCGACGAAAACCGTATTGGCGGTCACTAATCAGCTGGTGATCCTCAAGGTACCGGATGAGCTGGCAGTTGATAATGGATTCCATTATTTTGGAGAACAAGGAGGTGATCACGATAGGCCTATAGTTGGACGGGTCTGAGCGGTCGCCTTTTTTAGGGATCGGGTGGACAAAAGCTGTCTTCCATGAATTCGGGACTACGCCTTGGGAGTAGGAGTACCGGAAAAGACGCGTTAGGACCGGTGCCAACTCCGGAGCACACGTCCTCAGCACAATTGGGGGGATTCCGTCAGGCCCACTCGACTTCTGGATGTCCAGGGAGAGAAGTGCTTTGCGAACCGAGCGCTGTGAGAACAGCACATCCGGCATGGAGCACTCACACCGCAGAATGGTCGGCGGTGTTTTCCCCCCGTCATCAAGAGTCGAGTTGGACGCAAAAAGGAAGCCTAAAAGGTCGGCTTTGTCTTTTGCGTCATGGGCCAGTGAGTCGTCCTCATATTTCACTGCGAGGCTTTTTTTTCAATATTCTGTTAAGGCCCTGTCCGCACTGCGATATTTCACCGCGCGATATTTTTCTCGCAATTCTGTAACACATCGAATCTTAATAGGAGTATCCGCACTGACGGTAAAAAAATCGCGCGGGATAAAATCTGTGATTTGATGCAAATTGAACGCAAAGCGGTGCGATTTATTTCCGCGTGAATATTTTGTGTAGTATAAAGTAAGTATGGATATGTCCGCACTGCGAAATAAAATTAGCGCGTTTCGCGTCTCTCTAGCTAAAATTATTTTTGTCCGATTTGTATCTTGAGTAAATTATCGAATGATTTTATAGTCATTCTGTAATATCCGAAAAACTTTTTACTGTATTTTCGCAGCCTTTGATGTTTTATATAGAACATACTTTCATAGGTCTCAAAGCCGTAAATTAGTGAATCCAATATTCACAACATATTTTGATACGTCTATAACGCCGCCGCAGTAATGTCAGGTAAATTAAAAATATTCTGTTGTTCATATTTAGACGTGCGTTTCAGCGGGGAACTGCATCGAACTGGCAAAAATCGTACGAAATTTTATTCGCAGTGCGTACTAGGTGTAATTCCTAGCACGCAATATAATACACCAGAATAAAAGTCGCCCGTTGAAATATCGCAGTGCGGACAATGCCTAACACATTGAATCTAAAGGGCGTAGCCGCACTGGTGGCAAAAAATCGCGTGGGGACAAAAATCTGTGATTTGAAGCAAATTTAACGCAAAGCGGTGCGATTTATTTCCACGCGAATATTTTGTGCAGTATAAAGTAAGTATGGCTATGTCCGCACTGCGGAATAAAATTTGCGCACTTTGTTCTATTTGGCGCTATTGAAAAGATGTCGCGAGCTTCTTCGCCCGCCCGATCGGCAGCCGTGCAAGACATGAAGAGATTGATGTGGAGCAACTAATTTCGCTGATGCACAGAAAACCTCCCTTATGGGACAAATTTGATAAAGAATAAATATATAAAAACATATACTTCACTTGGGAACAGTGCAGTAACGCTGAAAGAAAACAAAAAGTTTAGTAATATAAATACTTTATTAATTCAATTATAATAATATATTATTCTTTTATATCTCTGTATCTTTTATCTGAAATTAAAAAAAAATGGAATAATCTTACTAGATACATACATCAAAGAGGTAGCAGCGGATAAAAAGATAATTTCTGGTCAAGCCACAAAGAAAAAAAAGAGATCATACATACACATGAGAACACTTTTATTTTTAAACACTCAAAAATCATTAAGAGATACAACAAATAATATTAGAGATACAGAAAGCACGAACAGCAATTCCCGAAGACCTTACTAATCAGACTGACGACGAAGATACTGACACAGAAGCTACACGAAATAGAACGCTTAAAACCAGCATGCGTAATAAGGGTAGAATTCAGAATAATAGCGATGATGAAATATTGAAACTATTGAAGGGCAAAAATATGATGAGGATGTTTCATTTTGTGAAATGATCATACCAATGTTCAAAAAACTTTCAACAGAGCAAAAACAGTAGGCTAAAATTGAAATTCTCAATGCACTTATTCCAAGCCAAGCCAATAAATATTCACCGGAAAATTTCATGCCACCTAGAGCCAGTTCCACTCTGTCGCAGTACCAACCAACATCTTCATCGTATTCATTTTACAACCCAAATACGCCGTGTCACCCGGTTCAAATACTATCCGTGAAACTCCTTCTCCCAATATTCTATCTCGTAATAGAACTGTCATTCCTCAATCTCAGTCTGATTCATCTCCTAAAACACAATACACGACAGTTGTATTACGAGATGTAATACAACTGTCATTTCTCAATCTCACCCTGATTCATCTCCTCAAACACAGTACACACCATCTCGTAATCCAACTATTATTCCTCAATCTCAGCCTCTCTCAATTCAAATTTTCCAAATACCTATAATATATAGCCCTTCTTCATACGTAGTGGAGGGGAGTGCTTTTGATAAGAAAGATTATGTTTTATTTAAATAAAAGTTAATTTCTGTAAAATAAATGATGATGTATGATTAATCCTTATTTTTATTTACCTCTATCAGTTATTAAATGTTTAATGGAATGTCATCTAGAATATTTTGCTCCTGACTGTAAAGCCCACACAGGCGCGTTATTCCAGCGAACTCAAAATTTGACCAAAACGGGTTACAGTAAAATACCGACCTAAAAGAGCAAGCTCCATAACCCAGATCTAAAAAAACAGCCCTATTCCTTACACATTAAGATAAAAAATGAGATGAGTTTATATTTTCCATTCCCCGCGCACCTGCTATCTCCGTCGAATAGTGACCGACTCAGTCTTACGCCGGCGGTCGCAGGTGGTGGCTGTGTTGAACGCCGACCGATTTCAAGATACGCCAGTTTTACAAAAAATAAGGTAAGTTTATTATGAACTTTGTTTATGCAATATCGACCGATGCCTGATGACGATGATGTTAAGCCTTGTTTTAGAAAGTATTTAGGTGGTCTGGTTGACTAATTTTGTATTGTGTCAGTATTTATTTTATTGACCGTTTTAGAGTAGTGTGTGTTGTTTTAAAAATCGTAAAACAAATTTGCCCGTTATCAAATTCGGTCTCTCTTAATTTTAAAAACAGCGTGTAAAGCAAATGTTCAAAAACTTGAAACAGTATTTAAGAAGAAATATTTCGGACCTGAAAGAAGTATTTGCCGTAAGTTAGTTTTTGACACAGTTCCATCTTTTTAATCTACGACAATGGATTCAGCTGTTATGAGTAATTCCAATATCAAAGAATTTTGTAAAGAAAATTTTCCGCTATGTTCAGCCGAAAAACGCTCAGATAATAATATTTTACCTGCAACTGAATATGAAAATCGCTACACAAGCTAATAGCGTTACATTGCCTAAAACAAATATTCAAGAAAGTTCTTTGCACACACTTGCCACTACTGCATCTTCAATTCCTGAACAACTAACAAAAGTTGCATCACCTATACACGAATATGGAAATAACATTCCACTGTCGTCATCCATTACCAAAACCAAAAAGTCAACAATATCTTAAATTGGATTGGTAGAGGATCTGCTACATGTATCTGCTGCAATAACCAGTCACGATTTACCATTAGTGATTAAATCTAAAAACTATTTCGATCAGGCATCTACTCCAACCCCAACTTATTTATCTGTAAAATAGATTTATCTAGCCTGGTCAGAACAAAAAATACTAATACAATACCCCAAAAACGACCAGCCGTAGAAATTCATGAGCCCCTTCTCTTGAATTTAAATGATGCGAACGAAAATAAAGATACACCCACCGTAAGTTACGAAAATGCATTTAATTCAACATCCCAAAACATTCCAAATATCTTCTCGGATAACATCTAGTCACAAAAGAATTACATAATTTCTCCATTTAATTCTGGTGAAACTGATCCGGATCTAAGTGATTCAGATCCCACATATTGTACAGTAATAGAGTGTAGACAAACAGTCACAGCCACTATTGTTAAGGTCTTCTTCTCGTCGAAGCAGTCTTTCGTCTTTATCGTCGTCGTCATCAAGCTCTTTGAGCACTTCATCTGAAAGTGTTGATCGTTCAACAACACCAAAGCGCCAATACTTGCTACTTGCTAGCTGATAATTGGTAATTTGACAATGCAAAACGTTTAAGAAATGCCGGTCAGTCATATATTTGCGCGTTAGGTTAAACCACCTTGTAATGAAAAGTGCCGCTTTAAATGTTCTGAAAAAATTACTGACCATCACATGATAATCTGTTTTGACACATTTTGGAGTTTAAGGAATATGAATATGCAAGGAGCATTTATGAAAAGTTGTATGATTGAAATCAAGCCAAAATACAAATACAGTAAGACACAAAATCCAAGAAAATCGAATAACGCATTTTATTTCAAGCAAGGTAATATAAGCCATAGGGTTTACAAAACTTTTTTTTATAAATACGATCGATATAATAGACAGGATAATACGTACCGTAAAAGAAAATTCTGATGAACAGAACTTCTCGGCTTAGGACAACCGTGGAAAACACGGAAATCGTAAAAAAATCAACGGAAAAACTGGTCGGCTATTTGAAGAACTTTATTGCTTCCATTCGACGAATTGAGTCCCATTATACTAGAGCAATGTCATCTTGTGAATACATATCTTCTGGCAGAACATGACAGAAATTTATGAAGATTTGTGAAACTGCAATAAAAAAAAATAATGGACGACCGTTAGGAAAATTTTGTTTTTTAAAGACGCCGGCATAAATATTCACCTACCTAAAAAGACCTTTGTGATTCTCTGCAGAGATTAAAAATTAAGCTCAAACGAGGAGTTAAAAAAGAGTACGATAAACATTTAGAAGAGATGGATTTATCGAGAATTGAAAAAAGGAAAGATAGATACGAAATAGACGAAAATAACATATGTGCCGTATACGACCTAGAAGCAATACTGCAGGTACCACTTGAAACATTTAGTAATTTCTATTATAAATCAAAGATAAATTACTATGTCACATTATATTGCAGAATTAGCCAAAAAGCATTCGACTGAAGAAGAGAGCAACAAGGCTTATAAAGATGTTCATTGCTACTTTTGGGTTTTGGGACGACACTCATGGTCAGAACGGTTCTGTTGAAATTGCAACTTGCGTTTTAACTTTCTTAAAAATCGTTAATGAACGGAGTACAAGTAAAATCTGTAAAGGTCACAAAATAAAAATAAATTACTTACAACAATTTATATGTATGAGCTGACACAATTTGAAAATATAAACTCACAAATACTTAATTAAGGGACATACACAAAACGAAAAAGATAACGCGCATAGTTTAATTGAAAACGAAATACAGAAATATTTAAAAGCAGACACGATATATACTCCAGTTCAATATATTCCTCTCATCAATAGCGCCAAGAAAACCGACAAAAAATTACAAGTACAGACTTGGGCATTTGAAGATTTCATAGACGTAAAGAATTTACAAACACAATGTGGTTTGAATTTCACCAAAGATATAAACAGAAACCCACTAATATGGAATGATGTAAATATTAAAGTTCCGAAAAGAAGAACCTTTCAAATTCTTCTTCAATATGTCATACAAAATAGAATAGAATAGAATAATTTTTATTCAATATACATGTGTAATTCTTATTTAAAGTCATTTTTTACTTTACCACTGGTTCGAAAAAAAACTGTGCACTTCATCTGAAAGTGTTGATCGTTCAACAACACCAAAGCGCCAATACTTGCTACTTGCTAGCTGATAATTGGTAATTTGACAATGCAAAACGTTTAAGAAATGCCGGTCAGTCATATATTTGCGCGTTAGGTTAAACCACCTTGTAATGAAAAGTGCCGCTTTAAATGTTCTGAAAAAATTACTGACCATCACATGATAATCTGTTTTGTTAATTACAAGTACAGACTTGGGCATTTGAAGATTTCATAGACGTAAAGAATTTACAAACACAATGTGGTTTGAATTTCACCAAAGATATAAACAGAAACCCACTAATATGGAATGATGTAAATATTAAAGTTCCGAAAAGAAGAACCTTTCAAATTCTTCTTCAATATGTCATATAAAATAGAATAGAATAGAATAATTTTTATTCAATATACATGTGTAATTCTTATTTAAAGTCATTTTTTACTTTACCACTGGTTCGAAAAAAAACTGTGCACTTCATCTGAAAGTGTTGATCGTTCAACAACACCAAAGCGCCAATACTTGCTACTTGCTAGCTGATAATTGGTAATTTGACAATGCAAAACGTTTAAGAAATGCCGGTCAGTCATATATTTGCGCGTTAGGTTAAACCACCTTGTAATGAAAAGTGCCGCTTTAAATGTTCTGAAAAAATTACTGACCATCACATGATAATCTGTTTTGATACATTTTGGAGTTTAAGGAATATGAATATGCAAGGAGCATTTATGAAAAGTTGTATGATTGAAATCAAGCCAAAATACAAATACAGTAAGACACAAAATCCAAGAAAATCGAATAACGCATTTTATTTCAAGCAAGGTAATATAAGCCATAGGGTTTACAAAACTTTTTTTTATAAATACGATCGATATAATAGACAGGATAATACGTACCGTAAAAGAAAATTCTGATGAACAGAACTTCTCGGCTTAGGACAACCGTGGAAAACACGGAAATCGTAAAAAAATCAACGGAAAAACTGGTCGGCTATTTGAAGAACTTTATTGCTTCCATTCGACGAATTGAGTCCCATTATACTAGAGCAATGTCATCTTGTGAATACATATCTTCTGGCAGAACATGACAGAAATTTATGAAGATTTGTGAAACTGCAATAAAAAAAAATAATGGACGACCGTTAGGAAAATTTTGTTTTTTAAAGACGCCGGCATAAATATTCACCTACCTAAAAAGACCTTTGTGATTCTCTGCAGAGATTAAAAATTAAGCTCAAACGAGGAGTTAAAAAAGAGTACGATAAACATTTAGAAGAGATGGATTTATCGAGAATTGAAAAAAGGAAAGATAGATACGAAATAGACGAAAATAACATATGTGCCGTATACGACCTAGAAGCAATACTGCAGGTACCACTTGAAACATTTAGTAATTTCTATTATAAATCAAAGATAAATTACTATGTCACATTATATTGCAGAATTAGCCAAAAAGCATTCGACTGAAGAAGAGAGCAACAAGGCTTATAAAGATGTTCATTGCTACTTTTGGGTTTTGGGACGACACTCATGGTCAGAACGGTTCTGTTGAAATTGCAACTTGCGTTTTAACTTTCTTAAAAATCGTTAATGAACGGAGTACAAGTAAAATCTGTAAAGGTCACAAAATAAAAATAAATTACTTACAACAATTTATATGTATGAGCTGACACAATTTGAAAATATAAACTCACAAATACTTAATTAAGGGACATACACAAAACGAAAAAGATAACGCGCATAGTTTAATTGAAAACGAAATACAGAAATATTTAAAAGCAGACACGATATATACTCCAGTTCAATATATTCCTCTCATCAATAGCGCCAAGAAAACCGACAAAAAATTACAAGTACAGACTTGGGCATTTGAAGATTTCATAGACGTAAAGAATTTACAAACACAATGTGGTTTGAATTTCACCAAAGATATAAACAGAAACCCACTAATATGGAATGATGTAAATATTAAAGTTCCGAAAAGAAGAACCTTTCAAATTCTTCTTCAATATGTCATACAAAATAGAATAGAATAGAATAATTTTTATTCAATATACATGTGTAATTCTTATTTAAAGTCATTTTTTACTTTACCACTGGTTCGAAAAAAAACTCTCTGTCCTGGGAAGAACCAGTAAGAAACCCAGCGGGACATTTACATAGACGATTTATAAGACATTTATAAAGACGAGGAATATCGGGAATTAGATGTACGTTCAGATCTGCGAAAGCTCTTACCTATGATAGAAGATATTGTCCTAGACAAGGCGTAAAATGAACGGTTCAAACTTAACGAGAATAAAAAGAAAGATCTCCAAGAGCCTAATTATTCAGAAAAGTGATACCGTGTTATTATGCCAGTTATTACAATGATAAATATGATTTAGGATAATTATAATTTTGATAAGTTTTGTTACTTCTTGTCTTTGTAGAGTGCGGTGGCTTTGTAAACTCCTCATATTTTTTATTTGTGCCATGTGAAATAATGTTTAAGTACCTATAATTATAAAGTATTACTAGTTGTAAAAAAGCATTTTTATAAGAATTTCCTTCCGTCCTATCGGTAAGACTTGTTACTTTTCTACCGACTTCAAAAAGGAGCCGGTACTCAATTCGACTGTAACCTCAGAACTTTTTTCTGGGTGAACCGATTTCGATGATTCTTTTTTTATTTGAAAGCTGGTACTTCTCGTGTGGTCCCATATAAATTTGATTCAAGTTTGACCAGCAGTTTTTGAGTTATCCTTAATAATGCATATATAATTGACTTCGATTGCATTGACGGTATTCTCATCTGCCAATTATTTTTATTTTATAATTTATATTTATTACTTGAAATTAACAACAACAAGAAATATATAAATTTGATCCAAGTTTTACCAGTAGTTTTTGAGTTATCCTTAATAATGCATATATAATTGACTTCGATTGCATTGACGATGTGTTGTCATCTGCCGATTTTTTTATATACCGAATTAAGATCTTCGGTGATATAAAACGGAACTCTTCAATAAATAAATGACAGAAAATCTGCCGTAATTACTACAATCACACGTACCTATATGTATTGTTAATACAATTTCAAATCGGTTTTTGATAATATTTAGGTTTCGGTCATCGCTTTTTTGATATAATATAGGCTGTTGTGCAACTATAACACTCAAAAAGGTACACACTAAAAAACTAAAAACAAAATTATTTCTATGATACAACTTTTGATCTGACGATGAAGTTATTAGGCACCGGAACTCCGGAATAAAACATGGCATCCTAGCCACTGATGATGATTGATGATTTTAACGGTATATCCTGGATTCTAATTGCGCTACTTGAGGTGTACGAGTATTATGTGTGGTCTTCATTGTCGGAAGACAGATTTCGTAACCTCGTCATTTCTTTCAACGATTTGTCGTCGTGTGGTTTATTTAATAATTTGTTGGCGTCCAAGTCTGATAAAGATATGCCTTCCAAGCTTTTAACACGACTTAGTGCCACATATATTTGCCCTTTTGCGAAGTTTTTCTTTCCAAGGTCAATCACAGCTCTTTCGAGGGTCGTACCCTGTAGTTTGTGAACTGTAACTGCCCAGCTTAATATTAGAGGCAGCAAACGGCGCTCCACATCTCCGTAACCCCTTACTGCCTGAAATGTAGTACTTGATGGAGGTATGGGTATGCAACCATTACTATCTTTTAGCCTGCGACCGATAGTTTCGTCATCAAATTTAATGTACACGGCTTCTGGTAGCTCTCCATCCTCCAGTTGATCTCTCATCAAAGCCGGCCATTTGATTTTTTTTATTATACCCTTCAGATATAATAAAAAATTAAGCCCTTCAGAGACGGCGATATTGCGTCTCAACATCACTCGAGATTCGACGCTAATTCTTATCGATGGCAGAAGACCACCACAGTTATTGACGTCTTTGGGAATCACGTTCTCTGGTGGTTTTCTACCATATGTCTCTACTTCACGAGACTCATCCACTGCGTTGATTAAATAAGTTCGGTGCAGCTTTGCATTTTCCTTGGTTATTTTGTCGTTGTAATCGTCGACTTGCCTGACCGTGGGAAAGATACGAACGGCGACTCCATCCGCAAATTCACCATTTATAGGCACGTGGCGCCGCTCGCATAGTAATTCCAGCTGGGCCGTCGTCAATTCACCTACCCGTAAGCTGTTCAATAAATCGATGAATTCGCTATCATTGCGCTGTCGCATGTTTATGGTCAGTTCACAAAAAGAAAACTGATGCCACAAATTGACCTCCACCAAAAACCATGATGGCTGCACAAAACACCAATTCCCTTTCACCGGAGGAAGCTGAAATATGTTACCAAATACTAAAATGTTGACTCCACCGACTTCTCGTTGTTTTTGTATTCTTGGAGTCTTAGGTGAATTATTCTTAAGTTCTCATAGGATACCATAGAAATTTCGTCTATGACTAGCCAATTTATATAGCGCCATTTACGCTTTTCATTCTCGAGTCTTTGACCTGTAATTTTTTTGTATGTCATAGATTTTTTTTTCAATCGGAAGCAAGAAAATACTATGTAGCATTTTGCCAAAAATTTGACGAGCGGCAACCCCGGTTAACGACCCAACTTCCACAAATTTAGGCTTCAGCAGTATATCTACTGTTGTTGCGTAACAACGCTTAATGTGCTCCACGATTAATTTCAGCAGAAATGGTTTACTACTACCTGCACCGCCCGTGATAAAAAGTAACAGCTGGCTTTCTTGTCCATGCAAATCGTTTTCGATTGCCGTTGAAACTTTCTGAAATAATTCCTTCTGTTGGATATTTAATCCTCGAATGCTTCCTAGGAACAATTCATCTGATATGACGGCTCGTTCTTCCATGTCTTCACAAAAGTTATCATCATCATGTAAAATTTGTTCACCAACACATAACATGGAAGCATTGCCTACATCGGTTTCACGCGCAGCATTAAGCGCGGTAGCTTGCGCAACAGGCTGTTGAATAATTAATTCGGCATGACCAAATTGTTCTGCACTGATGTCACCCTGCAACGGGCGAAGATCCCCTTTTCGTCTTATAAAACAGTCTTCAGCGGTTTCATTTTCGAAAAGTAATTCGCCTTCATTACGAAATGGTATATGGCATACTAATAAACTGTAATAATATGCTTCTTTGTCACTATTAATTGTATAATAGCGGGTACGTAACACTGCCGGTCTATTTCATACACGCATTCTCGTATTGTCCTGCAATCTGATATGACTCTCTGGCGTAATATCTTCGTCTCTCAGTTCCGCATCCCCATTGTCCTCTGACCATGTCGTGTTAGAGACGGTTTCAAAACGGACGGCAAATTCCGCAAGGCTTAAATTCTCGAGCTCGTTTGGGCGTCATACATAACGATCAAAAATGTTATTGTAAATACTGGTTTCATCACTGTCAAATCTCAGGAGTCTGTAACGTTCCTCCGGCCTGCAAGTATTCACAAAAACAGTCTTTCGCGACGACATTTGCAATGGCAAATGGCATAATCTGTAAGCGCATTCGGGCGCACTCACCAAGCGTTTATTTAAAATAGTCATTGATATTGAAAACAATTGTTTCCAAACATCACCACCTTGTCTGTTAGCATTCGAAATAGCTTCTCGAATTACATCACCTGTGTCATGTGGTTCGCATTTACTGGCATATTTTGCGACGTAGTAGGCCACAGCGGTGACATTACCACACGGTTGCACGTCAATATTTTCCTTCCATAGATTTAAAAGAACTGCATTGTAATTGTTTACCATGGTTTCATTTGAGGTTCGTTTCAATATACAAAATCGTCCATTGTTAGCAAGTGCTTCATCTGGTCCAAGACAAACGGTGTTAACACTTGCTGGCTTTGGAAAATCAAATCGACAACCATCAGCTTGGCGATTTTATTTGTATGTCGCAGTGTGTTTATGAATCTGCAAATCCTCAACTAATTTGCGCAACACAAGGTCATTAAGAGTTAATGAACATGAAACCACCCTTTCAATTACACCAACTCCTTCTGGAGTGGTGAAATCCTACCGCGACCTACCGCGGTTTTGAAACTCCAATCGGTATCAAAAGTCTTCAATAAGCCAATCCAAGCAATCTTTATTTCCCTTTAAAAATCGCATGAGAGCGTTAACACGTACTGTGAACTGTCGTGCTAACACTACCGGATGTTTTTGCACTAGGTTCAAGCGCTCCGGGAATGACAGGCGATCGACGTCATCGATATCACGTCCATCAGCGATAAGCAAGGCTTTTATCATGTCTGGCCAATTTAAATCATTGCAGGAAAATGTTAAAAACCATGTGGGAGGCCCTAAAGTTCTAACCATGGCAATCAATTCAGAGCAACATTTCTGCCAATATGATGCCGATCCTCGAATATTTCTCATAGTGAGATGCATATTATCCACAAGTCCCTGTGGTGTTTGCTCTCCATGACCTTGTCGCATCCTACATGACACAGATACGCTTGATTTTGCACGAAAATATTCAACAATGTATAGAGCATTAAATAAATAATCTATTCTGTTGAACCTCTTGTCAATACTCATTACCCGGTTTTGGAAGTAATCAAGGGGGGTACACGTATTTTCTCTTTCCTCGCCAAATCCACTCCTGCCATTTGGAAAAAGAAAATACCAACATAATTCCTCCATACGGCGTTCACGTTCCAAATTCAAGAGAGGTGCAGTTTTCCTTGTGATTGCGGCCAATCTAATTGTATCATCGGTTGAAGAGCTATTCATATTAACAACATTTTCTAAATGAGGTACGTTATCGTCTATATTTTGGAGCATACCTGTTGATTCGATATAAATGGTGCTCAAGAAATTATGTTAAGTTCTGCAATGCACTGCTATCGATATGGCGTTTGCTGTAAGTATCCCATTGGAGTGTTCTCTGAAAAAACTTAATAATGCATTTTGTAAATTAGGAAATCCGTCGGAAGTGTTATCATTGTCTATGTGACCATTATGATTGGTTTCCGCAAGTACTGTGATCACTAAATTTTGTCTATTATATATAAGTCTTGGACTAAGATCTGAAACAGCAAGGTACTCAGGATTTACTTCGCCGGGCGCAGCATTATCTCTAGCAGCGATGCAGTCATTATAGTATTTATCGCCAATAATTACAATGTAATCAATATCACTTTTGGCCCACTTGTTTGGATCTAATACACTAAATGCTGCACAAGCAACAGCCGCTATCCCAGTACATTGCTTACCCCGAGATAAATTAAATCGTAAATCACCTTGATTAAATGATCCGCGTAATATTGCCTTGTTGTCATTTAAAGTGATATAATGTTGTGATAAAGTTTCAGAAGCAACGCCATCCTGTTCAGGAATAGAATTTTCAGCTATTTGTAATATATGAGGAATGTTTAAAGTAGTTTCAAAATGCACCTGAACATCGCTGTAAAGATGGTTATTGGAAATTAACCAAGTTAATGCTCGATTCAGTATTTGCATATTCACGACGAATTCTTTAGAAAATGAAAGGTTCTCGAGACTTTCCACTACCAAAACTAAACCAGCTTGATTTGGTGTCAGTGGTAACTGTTCAGCAATTTCCACAACATCCTTTGCAAATAGAATGACCTGCCCTTTACACCAATTTTGACTGAAACGGTTATTAAGTTTTACAATCTTTAAAAACGGTATGATGCGGCTTAAAAATCGTTCTTCAACGCTCGTCAAATTGACTAATTCAGGCGGTACTTCTGCGGGCATCATTTTATTCCAATATGCAGTTGTAGGAATTTTTCTTTTCCTAATATTATTGCTACATCGAGACCACGTAGTTATTGTACCTAAAGCAACCAGTTCTTCAGGTAATATAATTCGGCGGCTCAGAGAATGCGTTCCTGACACGTCGCGATTGAACTGACGACGTAACTTTGTAATGGCGTTGCAGTTACGATAAAAATATTTTTGCTGGTTGTTTACCGTTTTAACAATTGATGAGCATTAAACAACATTATTATATCAATAATCAATAAATGTTATAATTTTGTGCCAAACTGAGTGTCAAATAACTTGGTAAATAATATTTTTCTAAATCTATACTGCGCTATTACAAGGTTATGTCAACGCTTTATATTTGTAGTGCTGTGCTAACAATAACAGGCAATAACAGTATCGTAATCTGTTCTTATTATACTTTATAAAATAATACGTTCTGTTTTTCTTTTTAAGAATTTGAAAATAATGGACTATAAGATAACTTTTATTAAATATAAAATATTTAATAAAAGTGGTATTAAATAAAAACTTATAACAGTGGTAGAGCCAAGCGGCAGCTTTTGCTGTCGCACGGATGGGCCGGCTCGAACCGGGGTGGTACCACGACCTCACAGAATACCAGCGTGAAGTAGAGGTTTACCTCTGCGTTTCGCTTGGTGAGTGCAGGTGGCCGGAGGCCCTTTTTACTGGAAATGAGGCATTTCTTCTTAGTCCTCACGGGTGACAACGCATCTGCATTTTGATTCGCAAACGAGGATAGATGTAGATGTCTATGGGCCGCAGCAACCACTTACCATCAGGTGGACTGTGTGCTCGTTTGTCACCCTTATCCTATAAAAAATAAAATAAAATAAACTACGACCAAACCGAACGCGCGAAAGTAGCATTTTTATATTTAGGTTGAAAATAGTAACCCCAAATGGCGTTATGGGCCGCCATTTTGTGACGCTAAAACAGTCGTCTGTTGTCGTTTCGTGCGCATAGACCACGTTCTTCAAGCGTTTTCGATCTGTTTTTATTTGATTACCCGGCTTTCGTTTAATGGACTGTTTCTGCTTTTCAAACTGACATCGGCGCTAAATCGGACTTCGATTGTGTTTTGTATTGCTTTCTTTTTACTTTTGGTGCATAATAATGCCCAAACATGGACAAACATTGAAAAGTGGAGCCCGTGAGTTAATCATCAAGCTGCAAGATTACTTTGAGCGGGAGCGGCAAAATGGCGGACCCATATTACCTGTCGAACAAGTACAAGAATGCGTCTTTCAGGCGCTTGGAGTTAGCAAACGAACGATAACAAATATTAATAAAGAAAAGTTCGGCTCTACTGGCACAGAAGATAATATTTTACGTACTCCGAAGAATAAACGTAGAACTAAGCTCGTGACAGATATTGACACCTTTGACGCCGATGCAATCAGAAATCATATATGTGGTTACTATTCCAGAAATTAATATCTCAACAAGAAGAAGCTTTTGGCATCGTTAAGAGAAGCTGGACTGTTTAGCGGGGGTAAAACTGTTTTAACCAAAATCTTAAAAGATATTGGTTTTTCGTATAAAAAAACAGACAAAAGAAATGTTTTATTAGAACGATACGACATAATTTTAAAACGGATAAGTTTTTTGAGAGAAGCAAAAAATATTGATAACTGGGATAATGTCGTGTTCGTTGACGAGACATGGCTAAACGCCAATCACACGGTTTCCCGTTCTTGGACGGATGATACACAAGCGTCGACGTCGAAAGTACCAATGGGTAAGGGGGCCCGTCTGATAATATGCCACGCAGGTTCTGCAAAATACGACTTTGTGGAGAACGCGTTACTGGCATTTCAATCAAAAACCACAAATGACTACCATATCACATTTGATTCTGTTATTGATAATAATATAATTATACGTGTAGGCGAAGATGATGATGAAGACACCACCTCCTCAAGCGAATCGGAGTCTGATTAATATTCTGTACGCACGTTCAATTCAATGTACTTTATTGCATAGAAAAACAATTTTATTATATTAATATTACCTTTTTTGGTTTCCACTTAAATTACTAAAATATAACTTTTAAATGATTCCGCCAATTTAAAACGAAAATAATCTTAAAAATAACGCGGCGGTTCATTTTGGAGGAACGGTAACGAACTCAGTGTTATGTTGTGCCCATCACTAGTCGTGACTAACTGATAGGTGTCAGGAACGCATTCTCTGAACGGCCGAACTATAGTATACTATACATATTTGCTCGTATATTGGAACGCTGTTGAGGATAAAGACTTCTTTTACAAACGGCGCATGGTACATCAGCAAAAATATTAATAACCGCTTCAAAAGATTGTTCATTTGTGATGTCCCTACAAGCTTGATTGGCTTGTTGCATTCTACTAAGTCGATCTGAACGAGTTTCAGGTGTTTCGTTTGATAAGCGATCGTGAATCAATCCGAGTCGGTAGGCAGTTTGCTCCTCCGTCTCATTGGATAAACGATCATGAATCAAGCCGATACGGTGGGCACGTTGCTCTTCCGTCTCATTCGATAGACGATCGTGGATCACACCGAGGCGGTGAGCACGTTGCTCTTCCGTCTCATTCGATAGACGATCGTGGATCATGCCAAGGCGGTGAGCACGTTGCTCTTGCGTCTTATTCGATAAACGATCGTGGATCATGCCAAGGCGGTGGGCACGTTGCTCTTGCGTCTCATTCAATAGACGATCGTGGATCAGGCCGAGACAGAGAGTAAGTTTTTCGATATTTTCCCTGTACAAAACTTTTTTCATGTAAGCCCGCATTATTGAAAGCCTATTTTTGCGCTCTTCACAAGTCTCTTTTGAAATGTCCCTTGAGGTAGATTTCCTCTTTTGAGATAGGCGTTTCTCCCTTTCTTCGTTTGTCTCATTTAAACGGCGCTGTCTCATATGAGCAGCGCGTTTGCTAGGTCTACCCATTTTCAGACAAATAAAATCAGTTATCGAACTTCAGAATCACTAAAAATAGAGAAATAAACAAAAATTTTAACAAAATAGAATACCGACTTCAAAACAAAATATTTTCAAACAATAAATGCACTAAAAATTTTAAAAACAATTGCGTATTCTTGTATCTACAACTTACAATCAACTTATTTTTTCTACTCAATGTACGATTTATGCGTTTACCACGCAAGAAGGTAGGTACCGACTTAAACTTCACATCCAACTCAACACATACCTATGATTAACAAACAATTATCAAAATATTTTTTAGAGTTCAACTAAGCAAAAATTTTCAAATATATGTGTAGACTGCTTAAAAGACAATCAAATTCTTAGGATAATATAATCTACAATTATTGTCATTTTTGGAGTCGGAGAGGATTTTCCCTGTCACGTCAATCTTATAATAACAGCCCAACTATTCATATCCAAGGTGAACAATCTGTTGTTTCCATTTATCGACGTATATTGACCGACGAAGTGTTAGATCTTATGGTCCCTCAAACAAATCTGTACGCTTCTCAACTGAAACAGAACGTCAACATATCAGTTCATAGTCGCATGAATCGATGGACAGACATTACACGCGAAGAAATGTTGAAATTTATTGCCTTGTACATGTTGATGGGTATTGTGAAATTTCCGACGATTGAATCGTGTTGGAAATTAGACTCTAATTACTACCATCCAATATTTCACAATGTAAACATGTCGTATAATCGCTTCTCATCAATATTACGTTGCTGGCACTTTGTTGATAATGAAGCTCCGAGGGATCAAAACGAACGTCTGTACAAAATAAAACCACTTTTGAACCTTGTTATCAACAACTGGAAGAACTTACTGACACCTAATGAATGTATCGTCATTGACGAGTCGATCATGCCATTTAGATGGAGGATATCTTTCCGTCAGTACAACCCATCAAAAGCTCACAAATACGGCTTGAAAATCTATAAACTTTGCACAGAAGATGGTTTTGTCTGGAACTATGACATTTACATAGGTCGCGACCCCGAGATCGCTGATTTGGATAAGCCGGGAAGTGTCGTAGTTCAGTTATGTGATAGTCTTCTAGAAGCTGGACGGATAATTGTGTGCGACAACTATTACAATACCGTTGGATTTGCAAAATATTTGCTGCAGCATAAGACAGACTTATGCGGCACTTTGCGAGTAAATAGAAAAGAACTTCCATGGGCAATAAGATCGAAAAAAATAGGACCTAAAAAAGGTGAAGTAGTTGCTCGACAGAAGGACAATGTAACAGTGATGAAATGGAGAGACAAACGCGACGTTGCAATGATTTCTACATGCCATGACGCTACTATGCGAATGTCTTCGGGATATCGGCCAATTTTGAAGCCGGAAGCCGTGCTCTATTACAATGAGCGAAAAAAAGGCATAGATGTATGTGACCAGCTTTCAAGTTATTATGACCCAAAAAGAACGTCTCTGGCATGGTACAAAAAGATCGCTTTAGATATTTTGATATGTGCTTCAATAACAAACGCCACGCTTATGTATCACAAACTACATTCAACTACTAATAGAAAATTACGGAAAACCGTGCTGCGTCTGTACGCAGCAAGAAATTATTAGGGAGTTCTTGCAATTGAACAATGCATCAGATGCTAGTGCAATTTCATTGACTAATAGCCCAAGACCATCTACTAGCTCGATCACAATTCAGCACTTTCTGTCTAAAATTCCGAGGAAAGAGGACAATAAAATTGTCCGAAAACGATGCCATGGATGCTACGAAGACTTGCGAAAAGAAGGTACAAACTGGGAAATTGCTGCTAAAAGAGTGAAACGAATGGATACTGAGTGTTTGCAATGCAAAAAATCCTTATGCTGTTTCCAAAAAAATCATAATAAGTAAAATTTGTGATTTCTTAGAAAAATTAAAATATTTCTTCGTACGTCCCGGCGTTTTTCTTTAGTTTATGATCGTACCTGCATGTCCAGTGCAGAAACAGTACAGTCCCTTCACGTCCGGTAGAAATATTCACTGTAGAAATTGTATATGTGCCCTGACGCACATATGGGTCAGGAACGTATTAGTGCTTTTCAAGCGCACGTTTCCTGAACCATATGTGGCTCAGCGGACAGGGAACGTGTTAAATATGGATATTTGTTAAGCAAGTCAGAAGAAAAAGCACTCCCGAAATGATTTATCCGCGTACGCTGGTGTTATCGTTAGGGATACGTAAATACAATATTCTAGAAAAATATACGACCTATACTCCGTGTAAAAAAAATCCGCGATACCATATGTTTATGGCTTATACATTAAGCCATAATTTGGTATTTTGTGACAAAAAAATATTGAAAATTTAAAAGTGATTTATGAGCGTTATTATTAGGCATGGCCTATTTATCCTAACGAACGATAGTTACTTCGTCTACGGGTGCCTCTATAGGTCCCATAGCGGTAATGCCGACACAGACCGACTCATCGACCACGTCCAAATGGCTGCAGACTCCGTGCTACAACAGGTCCCATCTGCAGAGATCGTGATACTCGGTGATTTCAACGCCCACCACGCTGAATGGCTTGGTTCTCGTTTAACCGATCATGCGGATAAATCTGTCTATGACTTTGCTTTGGCATATGGTCTAACACAACTGGTTACTACGCCTACGCGGATCCCAGATGTGGCAGACCATGTACCTTCCCTGTTGGACCTTCTGCTGACCTCTCATCCGGACGGATATCACGTCTCCGTCGATGCCCCTCTGGGCTCTTCGGACCATTGTCTGATCCGGAGTACGGTGCCACTCACGCTCCAATCGTAGTTGCGATCTACAGCTTGCCGCCGTGTTTGGCACTATAGGTCAGCTGATTGGGACCGGATGCGGTCTTTTTTTGCATCTTACCCTTGGGGGCGGGTTTGCTTCTCGCCGGAAGATCCCAGCGTTGTTGCCGATTCTGTTGCTGATGTGGTACTTCAGGGTATGGAACTTTTTATTCCATCCTCTGTGGTGCCCATCGGAGGCAGATCCCAGCCATGGTTTGGTCGCTCCTGTAAAATAGCATCACGCTATAAGCAGGAGTGCTACCAGGCCTGGGCTGACGCATCAACGTCTCGGGATGTAAACACCAGCGCACATAAAAAGAAGTATAATTCCGCCTCCAGGTCCTTCAAAAGCGTCATTGCCAAGGCAAGGTCTGAGCACATCGGCAGAATTGGCGAGAAGCTAGTTCGCCTTCCTTCGGGAACCCGTGCATTCTGGTCTTTCGCCAAGGCTGTCCAAGGGAACTTCTGTCAGCCATCTCTTCCATCTCTGCACAGAGAGGGCGACTCACTGGCCCATGCCGCAAAGGAGAAAGCCGATCTGTTGAGCTCTCTTTTTGCGTCCAACTTGACTCTAGATGACGGAGGGAACACACCGCCGACCATCCCGCGATGTGAGTGCTCCATGCCGGATGTGCGATTTACACAGCGCTCGGTCTGCAAAGCAATCTTCTCCCTGAACGTCAGCAAGTCGAGTGTGCCCGATGGAGTCCCTCCCATTGTGCTGAAGACGTGTGCTCCGGAGTTGGCACCGGTTTTGACGCGTCTTTTCCGGTACTCCTACTCCCAAGGCGTAGTCCCGAACTCATGGAAGACAGCTTTGGTGCACCCATCGCTAAAAAAGGCGACCGCTCAGACCCGTCCAACAACAGACCTATCGCCATCACCTCCTTGTTCTCCAAAATAATGGAAGCCGTTATAAACTGCCAGCTCATGAGGTACTTTGAGGATCACCAGCTGATTAGTGACCGCCAGTACGGTTTTCGTCGGAGTCGATCAGCTGGTGATCTTCTAGTCTACTTAACTCATAGATGGGCGGAGGCAGTAGAGTCCAAGGGGGAGGCATTAGCCGTTAGTTTGGACGTAGCGAAGGCCTTTGATCGGGTCTGGCACAAAGCGCTTCTTTCGAAGCTTCCTGCTTCCCGAGAAATTGTGCAAATGGATCACCAGTTTCCTTGCTGATCGGACCATCAAGGTCGTAGTAGACGATGCATGCTCTGATCTCAAGCCTATCAACGCTGGTGTTCCACAAGGCTGCGTGCTATCACCAACGTTGTTTCTCCTGCATATCAATGATATGTTGCTCTTGGTAGCAATCATTGCTATGCAGACGACAGCACTAGTGATGCCTTATATACCGGCCGTGCCAATATTTCTGGGGAAAACGTCGCCGAGTACCGGGACAAACTTGTGTCTGAAGTCGAGTCTTTGCTGAACAAAGTCTCGGATTGGAAGCGACTAAATCTAGCCCAGTTCAATCCCCAGAAGACACAAGTTTGCGCGTTTATCGCTAAAAAGAACCCCTTTGTCGTATCTCCTCAGTTTCAAGGCACTCCCCTTGCTGCCTCAGCCAGTATCGGAATCCTTGGCGTCGACATATCGAATAGTCTGCAGTTTCGTGGTCACTTGGAAGGGAAGGCCAAATTGGCCTCTAAAAAGCTTGGCGTGCTCAGCAGAGCGAGACAGTATTTTATGCCGGCACATCGCTTGCAACTTTACAAAGTGCAAGTTCGGCCCCACATGGAATACTGTTCTCATCTCTGGGCCGGGGCACCCCAGTGCCAGCTCCTTCCACTTGACCGCATCCAGCGCAGAGCGGTTCGAATCGTCGACGACCGAGTTCTTTCTGATCGGCTCGATACACGTGCACTGCGTAGAGATGTCGCATCTCTTTGCGTATTTTATCGCATATATCACGGGGAGTGCTCTGAGGTAAAATAATGTTCGAACTAATTCCATGTGTGTTTTAGAAGAAGTTTTCTCCCTCGCACGACTTCCTTGTGGAATCAATTACCACCACCGAATTTTCCGGACCGATACGACTTAGGAACCTTCAAGAAAAGAGCTTACACCTTTCTAAAAGGTCTGCAACGCATCTGCAATTCCCCTGGTGTTGCGGTTGTTCATGGGCGGCGGTAGTCACTTACCATCAGGTGAGCCGCATGCTCGTTTGCCCTCTATTCCATAAAAAAAAGATAAACTTTGTTCTTAATACCATGTTATTTGGACGCATAGTTTAAGAGATAATGTAAAATTAAAATAAATCAATACTTGGCTGGGCGCGCGAACTACGCTTAAACCCTAGCCGTTATAAAATGCTTGAACTAGGTCATGTCACGCACCTCGGACACGTGATGACGCGGGTGAAACCGCGGGGCACAGCTAGTGTAAAACATAAAACAAAATGCTAGTTTCTTATAAGTAGGTATTTACTTACCTTTACATTGCTTTTTAATGTCAACATTATTAGATACGTCAGAATTGAGTTATGTACAGATGCAGGCTTCTTTTAGCGCCACCTACCATCAACCGTTTGAACTACGTTGAGTTACGCATTGTTGCCGCCCCAGCGATATATCCGTCTCTTTTACTCTTGTGGGATCTCTCATCGTGTTTTCGCCGAAAAGCGACTCATGCCAGTTTGCCAGTTTGTGTCTGACATCTGTGTAGTGAGGCTATAACTATTTTATTGAACGAAAACCCAATCATTGTTGAGTGTGTTAACAACGAAATTCATAGGTAAGTTTCATCAAATTGTATAATCTTATATTGAAATATTAAATTTTAGGTCACTTTACTACATATTTTATTAATATATTACGTGAAACATTCAGTTTTAAGCCCGTTTATCATTGAACGTTGTTATACTTTTCGAGGCCCATTACGAGTTAAGTCAGTGTACTATTAAACCTATCCATTATAAAAGGTAACACTTTGCAATACTCAAATCTGTTTATTACTAAAGGTTATTGTTACTTACATAAGAGCCGCAATATTAGTTGAGTCATTGTTTGAAAAAAATGAATGTAATATAATGCATAATTCTTTCATTGTCTGTAAATGTTTTAGGTTAAGTCATTGCTTGTCTAAATTTTATTTGTACAAGAGGCATAATATTACTATTTATGTTTTAGGTTGATAATGTCACCCAAAAGGTCGAAAAAGATGATAAAACTTGTTCAGGTTCGAAACCCGACGCCACAACCGGCAACACAAGTTAGAGAACATGAATCGGTGCAATCAATTGAAGTGGAGGTAACAATTTCAAGTAACTTTACAAATTACGTTTGCATTAATTTCTTACTTATTTTATTAGTACTAAAATACGTTTTTTGGTTATAGATGTTAGCTGACATAACAAACAAGCCAGAAAATCAGCGTTACTCAAACGTAAAGGAATATTTTGAAATTTCGGAATCGGCTTCTCAGTCAGCAATGTAAATCAGCTTCATAACACCACAGTCATCCACGATTGCACTAATGAGAGATATTCAATTTGTGAAAATAGCGATGTCGATTTAAGTGATGAAGATCCAACATACAAAGTTCCGTCTAACAAGCAAAGGCAAATACCAGTATATACAAGTCAATCAATATCATCTAGAAGTTCCCCATCTTCAGGATCTTCCAGTGATAGTTCCGAGACAGACTCTAGTGATGAACATAACAAAACACAAGATAACATAGTTCAGGTAACCGCAGAAAAACAATCAGAACAAACATTAATAAACCTGCAACAACAGAAGTTTCGCTAAATCAAGAAATCGGAGAAAATACTACACCACAAGAAGAATAGAAGAAGGGAAGGAAACGTACACAGAATGAAAAAATCTAGAAACAGAATAAAGCTAAAAATCTGAAAAATGCTGGAAAACCATACATTAGCAAGAAAAATAAAGCAATCAAACCTCGTTCTGTTCAACCACCCTGTGGTGATAAATCTAGGCTCAAATGCTGTGAAAAGATAACTGTAGATCAAAGACAAACAATTTTTGATGTGTATTGAAATCTCAGCCAGGTTGATGCTCAAAGATCATTTATTATGTCTTGTATGACCAATATAACTCCAAGATATAAATATACAAATGCTCGTAATCCAAGAAATTGCAATCAAGCATTCCATCTCTTAGTAGAAGGGAAATCGGTACGAGTCTGTAAAATGTTTTTTTTTTTATGAAAACCTTGGATATTTCTCCATCAAGAGCAAAATAGATGAACATGCAATACTAGCACAAGACCTGAGAAGACAGCACAGCAACCATGTAAGGGTTGATGAACAATTACTAAACGATATAAAAAAAATTCATAAACGTAATGCCAAGAATTAAATCCCATTATATTAGGCAATATCCTACTCGTGAATATATTGATGGTGGGAAAACAATTTCAGATCTTTTCAGGGACTTTAAAGAAAATGAAATTAAAAATAACAAAGCAGCTGTTAGATATTGCACATTTTATAAAGTATACACAATATTATAATATTTCAATTTTTCGTCCCAGAAAAGATATATTTGATTTATGTTTGCAATACAAAAACTCGACGCCTGAACAAAAGGTATTGCTCAAAGAATCGTACGATGCCCATTTAGAAGAAAAACATTGAGCCGCCAAGAAAAACACGATGATCACTGCAAAATGGACGATAACAATAAAATTCTTGTGTTTGATCTACAAGCTGTTCTGCAATCTGCTAGAGGATTTTATTACAAATAAAAATTAAATAGTTACAATTTCATAATTACGATGTTAAACAAAAAAGTTGACGGTCAAATTAAAGACTCGTATGATGATGTACATTTTTTTCTGGAACAAAACCGATGCTAATCGTGGGGCCAATGAAATCGGATCTTGTTTGCTAAAAGTTTTTGAGAAACTCTCAGCGGAGTCACCAAATGACAATAGGTGTAATTTAATTCTTTATTCTGACAACTGTGCCGGTCAAAAAAAATTATAGTAGCAATTTACCTGTATAGTCACTCATCTAAATATTAAATCTATAACTCATAAATTCTTAATAAAAGGTCATACACAAAACGAGGCTGATAATATCCTCATAGAAAAGGAGATTACAAAAAATCTAAAATCCGGTCCAATATATTCACCTCACCAATATGTAGCCATAATTAAAAACGCAAAGAAGTCTGGCAAGAAATTTTCAATACATGAACTGACATTTGAGTCATTTTTACATTTGAGAAAAACTGCAAGAAGATTGGGGTTTTAATTTTAATAAAACTAAAGACGGGAGAACTGTTTTATAGAATGAATTAAAGGTGATAAAAGTGAGCAAAGATACACCTTTTTCATTTTTCGTTAAAACCTCGTATAAAGATACTGAATACCAGGAAGTGAGCGTCAGAAATGAAAGGAAAAAGATGATTCCTCTTATATATTATATAAAGATGATTCGTCTCTTTCCTGTATACATTAGTTGGTGCAATTTCACACATGAAATTGTACCAACTAATGTATACATAAATAATCAAGAACTAAGTGAGAATAAAAAGAAAGATGTGAGAGAGCTACTATCAAAAAAATTCATCCCAGATTTTTATAACTCTATTATTTAAGTGCATTGATTACGGATTACATACCAAAGTTAATTAAAAAAGAAGGTTCCTTAAGTTTAATTATGTTCGCTTTAGAAGTTTATATTTTATGTTTTATAGAGATTTAACTAAAGTTGAGTATGATCATTTAATAGGTTGAATCACCAAAGTTGGTTCATTTCTTGAAAGTAAATTAGAATTTTTAGTTTTTTTATAGCGTATTTTGTACAATTGGAACAATTTTCCGGCTTGATTTTTATATGTTGATGTATAGAAACTATTAATAAGACTGATACGTTAAATTTGTTATTTTTGTCTGCTTTATATTAATAAAAAAAAAACGCCAATATAAGTTTATTTACGGTCTGCTCATTTGAATAGAGTGACCCAATATCTAATGTGTTTTACTAAAGTAATCATATACAGACTAAATACTGAATTAGTGACTAATGTATTATAAATAAAACATTAGTCAAATTGAAACAGGCTTCAAACTTAATGAAACATTCGTTCCATTAGGTTTTTGGAAAAATCGTCTTTTTTGAGTTAAGTCAGTATTCCATTAAGCATGCGTTATGTTTCTAAAATGAGTCACAACAAGTAGTTAAATGTTTTTTTTTGATGGAATAGTGACTAAATTAAAAAATGGTCAAAGTTGAGTGAAACATAGACCTATTTTCAGGTAGGTCAACAATTTTTTTTTGTTAATTTTTAAAAAATCCTTTTTAATTTTTGTAAAATAATGGCTCAATTCTGATAGGTTAAATTAAAATTCATTTTTTAAATTAATGATTCCAATAAAATTAATTTTAATTAAAAAAATGTTAATATCTTGCGCTGAATCTAAAAGGCCATATTTTTAAAAGAATGTAGGTGGTTTTAGTTATTAATTACGATTTTTAGTTGTGATTCTATAGCAATATTAAACATGCCAATTACACAAAAAACTTTAAACGTCATTTTTGCTAAAAGTTAGTGATTTGAATTCAGTCAGTATTTAATTAAGCATCCGATATTATCGACCAATAATAACGCGCCTGTGTGGGAGAGGCTTAAGTAGGTAAGTACGTAACTACAAGTCGCGGCACGTAAGTCTAGCGCTAAGCGAAACGTGGAGGGGACGCGCACGAATTGAATTGCACGAATGCGACTGGAGAGCCAAACAGTGCGTGCGAACGATACGCACGAGCCAATCAGCGTAACTTGTGCGCAATAACCCAATCAAGTCGAAGAAGACTTTCGTATCGCTACTTATAACATGTTATCTTAGTGTTATCAAGTCTTTCGAGTGTAATCGCTAGACTAACTAGTTGCAGTAAATTATCGAAAGATTTTTTGTCATTCTATAATAGCCAAAAAACTTTTGTTGTATTTTCGTACGAAATTTTATTCGCAGTGCGTACTAGGTGTAATTCCGGATTTAATACGCGAGAATAAATACCTCGCGGTGAAATATCGCTGAGCGGACAGGCTCTAAAGGTCAAAACTGAAATAACTTTAATAGTGCAATTACATATCATTCGATGTGACGTAATTTACGTCATTGAATAATGATGATAATATAGCGTTTGTGAATTACTCAAGCTTATACATACTACAAAGCTTTGACTTATATGTTCAATTTTATCTCGACTAGAGAAATTGTGTGGTGTACCGTCTCTACTAAACCGTCGCTTAATTTTCATAACGAATCAATGTGGGATACAGAAGTTGAACACAAACAACAATCCAAAGCCTGAAGTGATCGACACGGCAATATTTAAAGGGTCACACATCTCGACGGTTTAAATTCAACATCAAAGTTCGTTCAAGTGATTAAAAATAAAGAATGTTCCATTTTAAAAATCAAGCTAAAAATATTATACTGAATGTTTTTGTACAATTTTGATTCTATAAATTTTCTTATTATTCCATTAGAAAACAAATTTCAGATAAGAGTTGTGTACATTTTATATACACAAATATATTTTAATAGTACACAAAATATTTAAGCGCGTTTTCTAGAATTTAATTATCTTCAACAAAAGAACTTGCACGAAAAACTGATCAATTATTTTATGACATGCCACTTTAACCGTATTCTCTAAGCATTAAAAAATCATTTAATAAGCTTAAGTCAGGGTACAAACATACCATATTATACCCATATTCAATTGATATTTACTGTTTTTTTGTACAGGGATCACTTTAATCACGTTATGAAATGGTACATATGGCATAAAATATTTATTCTATGATTGCAAGGCAAGAAAAGTTTTTAAGTTTACAGAGGTTTATTTTGTAAATTTAAATTAAATCATACAGTTTGTGAATTTTGATTAAGCCAAATCGTAAACAGAAAAACCGAGCTTTAGCCAACTTCCAATAGTCAAAGCCAAATAAATCAATCTAAATATTACCAAATTCATACTTTTTGCCTTCAATCATAACGATAATGATTTCAGTCTTAATTAATCAGTCATTTCATCTAGGTCAATCATCAAAAGGCCAGATCAAGAGTGCCCTAAACCGTAGAGCATGTATGAAGGGAATAATGAAAGTGGACGAAGCAAAACAAGTATGTAAGGATCGTAGCAAGTGGAAAGAAGTAGTCTCTGTCTACCCCTACGGGAAGGGGGCGTGATTATATTTATGTATGTTTCATCTAGAATCTTTGTTGGAAGTTGCCCTGCTGTTGTGAGTTGCCTCCTTGCTGCTGCCCACCGAACATCATCTGTTGTTGTTGATGGAACTCTTGTTGTCCACCGCCTGAGGTGTTGTTACCTTGATTTGGTCCTGAAAATTTATTAGTAAGGTTTTACTGATGATATTTTAAAGTTTTAAACTAACAAAATATCATGTTTCTCAGTTATAGTCCAATATTACTTTTATACAGTTTTAAGCATTTCCACCTTTCAAGTTCCGAAATATCTGTATGGCGATCTGCTTGTCAAAGTTATAGACCCTGCCGAAGAGTATAGTAAAATTTAGAAGGAACCCCTTAGAACAATAGATAAGAGTGTTCAGAACTTTTTCAGAACAGAGTACAAATAAGCAAGCTATAGAGCGCGCGTATCGCTCAATGTAACCTATAGATACTGATTACTAGTTGAGTCGTTGAATAGTGATGCGCCAAGATTGACGCCTATGCGTTATTGTACTTAAGTTATTAATTTGATTATGTAAGTACTTGTAAATATTACGTAAGCGATAATTATAAGGTATGTTTTAGATCAATAAAACATAGGTACGTATTTATGAAACGATGTTTATTAATCAAACACAAAAATCGAATTAATTTACTCCTCCTTAAAAACCATATTATACAGTATCTGACTGCCGTGCGTTTGTATGCTAGTGATGTTTCAAATAAATTTGATAGCAATTAAGCCATGGACTCTGACGAAGTGCTCTTGTTGAAAAACATCAAACAGAAACACAAAAACAAACGATGCCCCCGTAAAAGAGCATCACCTATGTTTTCGTTAACATGTAATTTTGGTGATTTCCATAATCTTTATCCTAGATTAAAACAAGATCCAAGCAAAATTTTTAATTACCTAAGAATGTCTAAAGAATGTTTGAAGCAATTACTTGAATTAGTTAAAAGTAAAATTCAGCGGCAAATAACTAATTTCAAACATACTATATCGCTGAAGAAAGACTTCTAATAACATTAAGGTAAATAAAGTAAACAACATATTTTATATCTGTGATATTATTTATTACTTACTATAATTATTTTCATTGTTATTTTTTTCTATTAAATCTTTTAGTAAGAAAGATATCATTGAGAAAATTAGTATAATCAATATAATAACTAATTAGAACAGTAAGTGTAATCAATCATCAAATACGAAATAGGATTTTTAAATAAGCTGACACACACCAAACAGTGTTGCTGATGTGCTGCATTGCATTACGGTTAAGTATGCAAATGTATGAATTTGAATGTGAAAATTCACACTAAAAAAACCTTCACATTCAAACTCATTTAATTGCATACTTAGAAACCGTAACTCAATGAAGCACGTCTGCGAAAACGTTTGGTGTGGGTCAGCCTTTAACTTTTGCATCCTGTATTTTTGTGAAAATTGCAATTAAAAATTATTATGTATGAATATCGTCTGTAAAATGATTATTATATATGGAAGCATCAGAATCTCCACTCAAATTAGATACGGATGAGATTGCTGAAATTTCGTCTAATGTGGACTGAAGCTGATTATTAGATGTCTGTATTTAAGACCCCAGTGTGATTCCCCTTGTAGTGGCGGGTAAGAATACCCACTAACCCATATCTTCCCGTAGGTGTCGTAAGAGGCGACAGAGGGAAACTGAGGCAGAAAATGGGCAGCAGCATCTTTCTGATAACAGCAAAGCAGCTATAAAAAAACTGCGGTTGCCTACCCGCTCGCCAAGCGTGGCAACTATGGTAATATCCCCCCCCCCCATGATTTAAAGTTACAAACAGACGGCCCCCAGTCCCCGGCGGCCCCGCTATTCCTAGCTACGGTGGCGACCATGGTAACGGCGGGGCAGGGGGTGCTAAGAATCTCCGGTGGAGGTTCAGTTGCCACCTAAGATGACTCGACCTGGCAACATATAACGCACGCACCTTGAGGACTGACGAGAAGATCCTAGAGCTGGAAGAAGAGATATCTAAGTTGCGCTGGAATATTATAGGATTATCTGAGGTACGAAGAGAAGGGAAGGACATGGTAAACCTCGAATCCGCATACTTGTTCTATCACCGGATGAGCGACCATCTGTCCTAAGGAGGTGACAGATTTATCGTCCACAAGTCTCTCGTTAACAACGTTGTGAAAATTTAGCGTGTTAACGAGGGTTGCATACCTTATACTCAGAACTACCAAACGGTATTCGCTGAAGGTCATACAGGTTTACGTACCAACCTCGGAACATCCCGATGAGGAGGTGAAGGAAATGTACGAAGATATGTCTAGAACCATGCATTCCTCCAAAACCCACTATACGGTGTTAATGGGAGACTTCAACGCAAAACTAGGCACAAGAGAGAACGGTGAGCTGAAGGTAGGGAAATTTGTAATAGGGCAACGGAACTCAAGGGGCCAGCAGCTGGCGGACTTCATGGAGAAAGAGGGACTCTTTATGATGAACTCTTTCTTCCAGAAACGGCCTCACAGGAAGTGGACCTGGTCGAGCCCCGACGGTTCGACAAAAAATGAGATTGACTTCATTATGACGACTAGACGGCAACTGTTCAGTGACGACTGAGAGATCGCGAGGGTGGATACGGGCAGCGATCACCGAATGGTGAGAGGCACACTGAACCTAAACGTTAAGTTGGAGAGGTCACGACTAATGAAGTCAACGCTCCGTCCCCCTCGTGCTCTAATCTAAAGTCCCGAAACCTTTCAACTCGAGCTACAAAACAGTTTTCAGTGCCTAGAAGATTACAATGCAGTAGACGATATGAATGACAAGCTCGTGGAAACTGTCCATGCCGTCGGAGCTAAGTTTTGCAAGACCCGCCGCAGAAGTACACAAAATCTTTTAACAGTGGTAAAGCCACACTACAGCTTCAGCTGTTGTAGCATGGATGGGCCGGCTTGAACCGGGGCAGTACCACGACTTCACAGAATACCAACGTAAAGTAGAAGCTATGCTTCTGCGTTTCGCTTGGTTAGTGCAGGTGCCCCCACCCCCTAACATGCGATTCACACAGTGCTCAGTACGCAAAGTACTCCTCTCCCTGGACATCCACAAGTCGAGTGGGCCTGACGGAATCCCGCCTATTGTGCTGAGGACGTACGCTCCAGGGTTGGCACCGGTTCTAACGCGTCTTTTTCGGTACTCCTACTCCCTAGGCGTTGTCGCGAATTCATGGAAGACAGCTTTCGTACACCCGATCCCTAAAAAAGGTAACTGCTTTGATCCATCCAATTACAGGCCTATCGCCATCACCTCCTTGTTCTCGGAGTCCATTATTAATTGCCTGGTATGGATATTCATACACAGCCACTACACGGTAATTTTTATTTTCTTTTTTAAAAAAACGTTACCCCCACACTAGGATTTTCTCCTGTATCGTGGAGGCAGTTTACAAACATAAATTGCACAAGGACAAACATCCAGACCCGGAACAATTATTTGTAGGCCATACAAATACTTGTTCCGTGCGGGATTCGAACCCGCGGCCCCCAGCGCAACAACTGATTGCTAAGCCACTGCGCCACGGAGCCTGAGTGGTTAAAAAAAACTTTTTTTAAAGTATAATGCAGGTAATTAAGAGGTAATGAAGAGTTAAATAAGTGGTGAACCTTATCTAAAAATAACGTAATTATTCGGCAACTCTTGAATTTTTCGATAAAACATTTGCCACATTGTAACGTCCTTCGGTGTTGGTACGCTGATTTTTAATTAATTACTTCCTTTGAACTTTTTAATTACTTACTAAGAGATGTTTATGACTTAATTGGTAAATAATACCTGGCATTCGCATTCTCTTTGCATTGTTGGCACCATGATCGTGGCTATTGGCTTGTACTTGATTTTGTTGTGTCTGAAATAAAATAAGTTTGCATTATATTCATGCCATGTCACAGTTAGCAGTGGCAGACGTGATGACAACTGCATTATATTATCAATATGTTTTTAGGAGCTATCTGATACAAAGAGAATGCAAGTAGGATTTTCCCGTGAAAAAAGGAAATACACCTGGGAAAAGTCTTCCCTCAAGTGCAGTTTGGGCAGTTTCACTTGTTCATTTTTTATTTATTCACACGCCAACAGTATACATATTAAAACATTATATAAAAATTAAAATCTTGCGCACACTTAAACATATTAACAATATTGAAAGCAAATATAAAATATTGAAAAATAAAAATATAATATATAGAAACAAAAAACATAAAACAACTACATACTTAATTGCCAAATTAAGTATACATAATACTTTGGTATAGGGTAAAACACCCAGTAGTCAGCCCCGCACCAGTACTCAGCCTTTACAGACATTATTTCCGTATAAATAGTGTTGAAATTTGTTTACGCCAATAAAATAATGTTTAATTGAATCTGTGTTTCCTTATTCACTAATACGCACACTTACGATCCAATAGAATGTCAGGTTCAGGAGCTACACTCGTTAATTTGTACTGCTGCCAAAGACATGACTAAATGCGTCGCTGTTGCAATTTTTTTCTTAAGGAAACCTGCTCGAGATTTTGGTAAGTTTTTGAGTGTATTTGCTGTAATTTGTGGTGGATTGTTATACTGTGTCACATTAGAATGTTTATTTTGTAATAAAGTTAGCTATTACATGCATTTTATTTGTTTATTATGTTGTAATTTAGGTGGCCGACTAGTGGGTTTCGAATTTTTAAGGTAGATTCAGTACTCAGCTATAAGTGGCTGACTACTGGTTTTTTCGTGATTTTCTTATATATAGTTGAAATTAACGGAGCGAATATTACCAAGTTTGCTCATTACTTTGGGCTTAACTCTTATAAGACGAAAAGTGTATTTTACCAGTAGTCAGCCGCGTACAAATGTAATTGCATGTCAGGGGCTGACTAATGGGTCTACAAATCCAGTAGTCAGCCGTTAGTCCTGTTGCACAAAATAGTGCCTTAAAGCCTTTTTAATAAGGGTTTAATGTATGCACGGTTATTTTTGCATGAATTTCATTTGTTTTAGATTTCCATCATGTCAGAAATCTATCCATCAATACAAAGAAGAGCAATTAACACAAGTTATGGGGGCGATTAGAAATGGGATGAAACGAATAGGAGCTGTTTCTTCCAAAGAGTGGAGAAAATTTCAGAAACAAAAAGAAGAAGTGAAGCAACAGAAAAAGAATGATGTATTGATTAAAAAAAATAAGAGATTTGTAGCTAAAACACAGAAATAAGAAGAAAGTCAAAAAAAGAAAGCAGAATTACAAAAAAAGGAAAGCGTAAAAGCTGTTCAATTCCAAAAATAGCAAAAGGAGGAAGAAAAATATGATACATATCGTATTTTCAATTTAATACTATATGTACAATAAGCAAAGCTGCAAAAACTGTGAAGAGGAATTGACTAGCGACACTAAAATTATTGACTTAAAGAATATTGGATGTAACAATTGTCTTGCACATTTGTCATAGTACTTTTGAAATGTACTGAATTTGCTGACTGACTGAATGAAAATTGGACTTACCTAGTCGGACTATTTGTCCCAGGTAAACATATTCGTGAACAACTTCGAGCTTAGTGCTCCTAACAACTACCAGCTGAGGTGTGACATGGACGTTAAACGTGATTTTTGTTTCGTCCATGTTCATCTAAGGCCTATCCGTTGGGAGACACTGTTGAGATCATTTCATAGTGCTTAGGTCCTCCAGCGATTCTACCATAAGGACTATATCGTCGGCAAATTGAAGTAAAACTTCGACCGAGAGGTCAATCGGCGGATTCAACTCTGCTGGGCAACGTTCGGGAGATTACGACACATCTTCTCGTCAGGCATACCTCAAAACCTCAAAATAAGATTGTACAACCAGTGAGTGTTGCCAGTGATGACTTGTGGATCTCAGGCGTGGTCCTTCACTGCTAGCCGTATGAGGAAGCTCAAAGTCGCTCAGTGAGCTATGGAGAGGGCTATGCTCGGCTTTTTTCTGTGTGATAGACTAAAAACGAAGATACCGCAGTAGAACCAGAGTAACCGTCAAAGCCCAAAGAATTAGTAAGCTGAACTGGCAATGGGCCGGCTATATAACTCGAAGAACCGACAATCGATGGGGAAGAAAGGTTCTCGAATGGCAGGCTCGTACCGGCAGGCGAAATGTAGGGCGTCCCTCCACTAGATGGAGCGACGACCTGGTAAGACATGCGGGAAGTCAATGGATGCAGGTGACTCGGGGCCGTACTTTTTTGACATTTCTTGGGGGAGTTCTATGTTCAGCAGTGGACTTGTGATGGGCTGTAATGATAATGGTGATGATGATGATGATGATGATATTTGAAAAAATGCATGGTAAAGAATTTCTATACCAAATATGCAAAAGTAAGTGAGAGGCTGACTACAGGGTAAGACATGGCTGACTTTTGGAGAAATGAGGCTGACTACTGGTGAAAAGTGCCATAATTTGTTTGTTGATTTTTTATATAATGCTATTATAAATATAATGTTTTGTTGTTTTCTTTAGTAGATTTAATAAACAACCTTTCTGAGAATAATGATTGTTTTTATACATAATGTATAATATTTAAAATACAGTTGAATCAAAATTTTTTTCTCACTAAAAGACTGACTACTGGGTGTTTTACCCTATCTTTTCTGCCGACTTCCAAAAAGGAGACGGTACTCAATTCGGGTGTATGTTTTTTTTTATGTGTGTTATCTCATAACTTTGTACTGGGCGTACCGATTTCGATGATTCTTTTTTTATATGAAAGCTGATAGTTCTCGTGTGGTCCCATATGAATTTGATCAAGGTCAGACCAATGGTTATTGAGTTATTCTTAAATAACCTATATTGAAGTCGCTTATATTGAAGTCTGCTATACAAAATTTTTTATTTTAAATTATTTATGTTTACTTTGTTGTGTTATGTTTTAGAAGACTCCAGGATTTCTTGTCGGTTCTTCTCTGAGGTCTTGTTGTTGTGAACAGGAATAAAAGTTTTGACTTTTACTTTAAGTTAGATATAATTGCACATGTCGGATATTTTATTTTTAATTTCTTTTTTGGCCTCAGATTACTCCACAGTCATTTCCCTTTTAATTTGTATAACACTAACTTGCCAGAAGATTCAACACGGCCGATGGCTATTACGGCACCAAAATAAAGGTTTGCTTTTTAGAATTTACGTAAGTCATAATATATTTAGATTAGTACTAAAGTAACTCACATTAGGCTGCTGTTGTTGTTGATTTTGTCGAGCTTTTGAATCACTCTTATCTTCCTGATCATCGTCGGTTAAGAACTCTCTCTTTGGATATGGTATGGGGCAGCCGGCAAACACATCCTGTAAATCAAGAAAACATAGTATTTTAAAAGCTATTATTTAACTTACAATGTATGTTTCTCAGGGTCAAATCTTGCGACTGAATTTTAAAGCAGCTATCCTCAACCGATTGAGCTGAAATTTTGCATACTTACTTAGTTTGGATGACAATGCATGATTAGTAAAGTGACGTCATTCTAAATCTAATTCGGCGGACCGCCCAAGATGGCGGACTAGTTATTTTCTATTCACTGTCATGATATGGGTATCAAATGAAAGTGTTTGTTGAGAATAATACGAATAAAATGACGTCCGTGTTCGGCTCTTCGCGGAGATGGTGTACTACTGCCCAGCTAAACGGTAAGACTTAGCGATTTCGTGGCTTAAATAAATATCAACCTACACCATTGGGCAAGTTCCGGTGGTAGGGTAAAAACCTCAAAATATTTGGAAAATCAAAAAGTGCACGTCTCACACGCTAATTATGTTAAAAAAACAGAGAATCTGATCGACTTTCATTAAAAACTTTTAAACGGTGTTTCAATAACAAAAATCAATAGGATCAATCCTTGGAATATATGGAATCAGAGCGAGAAGACTCACCGACGCACAGACTAACGGACGGGGGTCCATAGCTTTTAATTACATTTTTTGTTACATAATCTAAAATGAATCAATTATAAAATAAACTAATCTTATAATTCAATGTCTGTAGTTATAGTAACGTTAAGAATATTTTAAGTACGAGGGGAGGTCAAAAAATTCGCGAAATGACAGGGAAGGATAATGAAAGGAAACATTAAACTATTTTTCCTCTTCAATGTCAGTGCTGGAACAAATGCAGACATCGACAAGGGTCAACTGTTGGCGAAAAACTTAGTAGCGCCAATCGGTATGTAATTTTGTTACACCGGGGTTTTTAGAGTCCCCCAATTACAATTTTGGGGTCGAATTCTTCATGGCAATTTTTTTTTATATGATAGGGTGACAAACGAGCACACAGTCCCCCTGATGGTAAGTGGTTGCAGTGAACCCATAAACATCTACATTTATCCTCAATAAAGAATCAAAATGCAGATGCTTCGTCACCCGTGCGGACTAAGATGGAATGCCAGATTTCCAGTATGGGTCTCTCTGCACTCACCATACGAAACACAGCAATATCAAGCTGCCATTTTACGCTGGTATTGTGAGAGCATGGTCCTTCCCCGGTCGAGCCAACCCATTCGTGCTACTATGCTACTAATATAGTTGCAGCATGGCTCTACCACGTATAAAAACTGAATTTTAAAAGTACACCTAGCTAAATGACGTCATTCTAAATCCAATATGGCGGACCATGCAAGATGGCGGACTAGTTATTTTATATGCAACCTATAATATGGGTATCAAATTAAAGTTTGCTGAGAAGAATCCAAAAACAATGACGTCACTCTAAATTCCAATATGGTGGACTCCCAAACATAGGGAACTATATTTTTTTATTCGACCCCATGACATGGCTATCAAATGAAAAGGTTCGCTGAGAAGAATACGAATAAAATGACGTCCGCGTTTAGCTCTTTGAGATGGTATACTACTGCCAGGCTAAACGGTAAGACTTAGCGGGTCGTGTCTTAACTAATATACACCCTGGGCAGATTTTAGCGGTGATGAAAAAAATCAAAATGGCGGGAAACAAGATACGAATTTTAAAGAGTTATCACTCAGCAAAAATTTGGGGATATGCTCGACCAAATGTTATAAGGACCGACCAGGGCTACTGCTGGCGATAAAAAAAAATCATGATGGCGGATTTGAAATGGTCATCAAAAACCTTGACGTATTAAATCAAATGAACAGACTTAGGACCATGTCTAGCGATAACTAAAAAATAAATTAATAGTAATAAACATTTTTAAACACTAACTTTCATTTGAATGCACAATAAAGAACATTGTCGCCACCCTCAATAAAACTCTACGATTTTCATATGTACTTAGTTGGTAAGTCTAAATAAATAAATAAATAAATAAACTCTACGATGAATATTACCACCAAATATTGTATGGACAACTTTTTTGCAAAATCACAAAATCTTGTTTTTGAGGTTTGTATGTATTCACTGCTTCTGTGTCTCTACCAATGTAGGATACTGTTACGTAAAGGATGAAGTTCCGTATATCATAAATGATATATTTACGCTACGACTAGGTACTGATAAATGTTTAATAAACACAAGTTTGCACATAGTCATACAGAGTTAATAGTTTCAGAGTGTGTTTGGAAAATGTCGCCTTTAAGTTGCCGTTACGAAATCGAAAAAAACATGTACATAATGCATGTGAGGCGCATGTTTATACTAACCTGTGTGGGTAATGGATCTTCAGTAAAATATGGGTCTTGCATGGCCTGTTCTGAAGTGATTCTTCTATTAGGATCCATTAGAAGCAGCCTTTGTAAGAGACTGAACGCTTTGCTGTCTGGTTTGATTTTATGCCTGTCCATGTACTTGCTTAGTGAACAATTCTGATAACTGAAAATTTAAGGAAATATGTAATATAAATTTAGAATGAGACAATATAATAATACCATGGTGTCAGGAAATAGGGAGCCTCTTCACTAAAACTGGAATGATAAGTTTGCCTACAAGAACATTGCTTCACTATCGCTACTACGTCACATTCCCAGAAATGAATGAATAAAAAAAATCATGAAATAGGTACGTGGCACATACGGTTCGTACGTGGTAGAGCCATGCCGCAGCTATATTAATAGTATAGTTGTAGCACGAATGGGCCGGCTCGACCGGGGAAGGGCCATGCTCTCACAGAATACCAGCGTAAAATAGCAACTAAAAGCTGTTGTGTTTCATTTCGTGTGCTGTGTGTCCGTGTAGAGAACTGGAGACCCTTTTTACTGCAAAAAAGGCATTCTATCTTAGTCCTCACGGCTGACAACGCATCTGCATTTTAATTCGCAAACGAAGATAAATGTGGATGTATCTGGGCCACAGCAACCACATACCATCAGGTCGACTGTGAGCTCGTTTGTCACCCTTATTCTATAAAAAAAATATTCTTAAAAAATATTTGTCGAAACATCTTTTCCTCTTCTTCATTTTCATCCAATCGGCAAAAATAGTAGATGTCATACAAGCTTTTTGATTATTTTGTTAATTCACAGGCAAAGTTTTAAGACCTTTGAAATATAAAAAAACAACAGGTAATAGTTGAGGACACTAACTCTTGAAGTTGTTGACAAGTATACAACTTCAATCAAGAGATAAACCAATAAATGCATTTCAGTTACCATTGTTCATTTACCTCAAAATATTAAATCAAGGAGTACAACCAGTGCGTATTACCACTGACGACTTACAGAAACGAAATGTGATCCTTCATCGCTGGCCATATAAGGAAGCTCAGTCACTCAGCATGCTATGAGAAGCTATGCTCGGCGTTTCTCTGCGTAATAAAATACATAACAAGGCTATCTATAAAGGAACAAGAGTAACTGACATAACCCAGAGGATCAGTAGGTTGAAGTGGCAATGGATACAACTCGAATAACGAACAATTGATGGGGAAAAAAGGTTCCCGAATGGCGGTTATGGCCTCACCAGGTGATTTGACGACCTAACGCAACATGCATGGAGTCAGTGGATGCAGGTGGTTAAAAAACTTTTGTGGCTATTTATGAGGTAGCGTTCACAGGTGGGGAGATGGTGTTCAGCTATGGATGTGGGATATAACAATGACGATGATGATAATGAAATTTTGTACTGTAAACTATGATCTTAAAAAGGGGAAGGAAGGCTTTATAATATCACAGTTTGATGTAAATTAAACTTACAAAATAAAAATGGAACAACAATATCTTACTTAGATCTTTTAAAATCTTTAACTAATGTAGCATGTTCAGGCATTTTTCTAATGTCCTCCCAATCTTTTTCTAGGGGGAATCCCATGACATTGAATATCCTATCTAACTGATCATGATGATATGGGTTACTGGTTTTAATGTCTTCTTGGCGACAGTGAAATATTGGCTCTGATGTCAAGAGCTCAGCAAATATGCAGCCAATCGCCCAGATATCTGCAAGCGAAATAAAAATTACAAACCACATTTGAGAGACTAGCTTTTTACCCGCGGCTTTGCTCGCGTGGGCTTTACGAACATCATCAATGCTTCGTGCTAAAATTAGCAAATGGAATCATTTGTAGTCATCTAAGTCAAATTAGTTCATTGATTTAACGTTAATAATTTACATTTAAACGGAAATAAAACTAAATGTATTAAATTTACAACATCGAGTGTTAAAAATCTGAATACCAATATGTTTTTAAATAGGGAAGAACTGAGCCCTGTTGAATCGACTGTTTTTCTTGGCATCACTCTCGACGCAAAGCTTCAATGGGGCCCCATATATCCAAACTAGCAAGCAGACTAAGTTCTGCAGCCTATGCTGTAAAAGGGTAAGTATAAGGTAGTGGTAGAGCCACGCGGCAGATTTTGCTGTCGCACGGATGGGCCGGCTCAAACCGGGGTGGTACCACGATCTCACAGAATACCAGCGTGAAGTAGAGGTTTACCTCTGCGTTTCGCTTGGTGAGTGCAGGTGGCCGGAGGCCCTTTTTACTAGAAATGAGGCATTCCATCTTAGTCCTCACGGGTGACAACGCATCTGCATTTTGATTCGCAAACGAGGATAGATGTAGATGTCTATGGGCCGCAGCAACCACTTACCATCAGGTGGACTGTGTGCTCCTTTGTCACTTTTATCCTATAAAAAAAAGGGATTAGAGGTTCTCACTAGTATTGAAACAATACAATACCATATTTTTATTTCTAGCATTAAGGACTTCAAAATTAAGTACATTGGCCCATGGCCCAATATATACCTTAACCTACATATACCTATTGTTGGGAACGAGGGTAAAAAAAAATAAAAGGAAATACGAACAAATGAAGGTAGAATGGTAATGTCTCACTTGTTTTAGCAGTATAAAGTATCACACAGGCGACTAAGGGGCATCAGTCTGTAATTTGGGGTCCTGACAGTAAGCAGGGTTTGTTACCAAGTAGTGTTTTTTTATTTAAATACTTTTGAGGATAATTTCTAACATCAGAAGTGGAATAGTTGCTTACAATATATATTTCTAGCCCTTTGGAGTATATATAAACATTTCTTAACACTATCTAGGGAACCTTTCCTTATTTGACGCATCCCTGTAGCAGCGATACACCACACCAAAGGTCCAGAAATCAGAAGCAAGGAATATCTCTTTGTATTTTACAGAAACCAGGATTATATAGGATTTGAAGTTCGTTGACTTATTAGACCCCAGATGCTGCAAATGAGATCGGATCTTGATGCTTTATCAATGATGACGCTTTTGCGTTTATAAAAATAAAACTACACCAAAACTATACTAAAATATACCATGTAATATCGAGTGACAGTATTGGCACAAACATTTCTATGATATTTAAATTATACATAAGGAGATGTGGCTTCTGTAACAAATTATGGTTCTTTTAAAATATGCACTGTCAGCACCGCTAGCTGTGAATAATAATGAAACTATTTTAAGATATGACCATAATGTGTTGTTTTTTTTTTTATAGTATAAGGGTGCCAAACCAGCAAAGATGGGGCCAACAAACCGTGCTAGATTTCATTAAATGCAACCATTTTACGAAATGATCGAACACTACTACTACTATTACAGTTACAATCTGGTTGCAACATAATATATAAAATATCTTTAATTAAAGTGTAAAGATAACAAGAGTTTTGCAATAATCGCATCGAGGCCAGTTTTAATCAGTAGATTCACAGATTAGTAATTAAACTTAAAACCATCTCAATATAAATCAATCATAATAAATCAAATATGGTTGGGGAAAATGTTTCTTTGTATTTTATACACAAATTCAAGACATTTTTTTCAAAGTTTAATTACATTTAATTATAATATATATGTGCCATTTTGTGTGATAACTTGTTGCCATCTTGTAGGTAGCGACATAATCCCGTTACTGTAGAAATCTTGGGATTTTTGATTAAAAAAATGCAACAAGTAGTTTTGACAGTCCTCTCTTGATGTTAACCTAACGCTATCCAAAGAATTCTGAAGAGACCGAAACAGGTGAAAATCTGAAGGTCGGGGCTATATTATGGTGGATGCATTAACACTTCCCAACCAAGCTCTCTCAATTTTTGCTGAGTGGCCAAAAATGTGTCAGGTCTGGTGTTATCATGATGAAACACCACACCTTTTCTGTTGATCAATTCCGGATGTTTTTTCTCAATTTCTTGCTTGAGTATCATTAGTTGTTGGCAGTAGAGATCCAAATTGATGGTTTTGCCTGGCAGTAAAAGCTCATAATAAACTTTGTCCTTCCAACCCCACCATACACCACAGCATCACCTTATTGCATGTTAATCCAGATTTCGTTACAGTATGTGGAGCTTGACTTCCCTTTGACCATAATCTTTTTCACACATTGTTGTCGTAGGTAATCCACCTTTTATCACCAGTGACTAATCTTTTCAAAAATGGTTCGGTTTCATTGTTTCAATAGGGAATCGCAAATGAGTACATAATTCATTAGGTTTCTTTCAGTGAGTTTCTGTGGTATCCAAATATGAATTTTTGTATAGACAGACTTTTTCAATTGGTTCAAAACTGTTTTGTTGTCAATCCTCAATTCATTGGCTATATTGAACTACTAATATCTTGCTCTACTTTTTCAAAAATTGCATCAACTTTATCCGTATGAGGGCGACCAGAGCAAGTTGCATCTTTGACATGAAAATTCACTCATTTTGGCAGACAGAAAAGCAATTGAAAAATGGCAGGAAAGTGTTTTTTACTTTTAATTTTTCTTTGTCCCAAATGTATTGGTATTAAAACCAGCCACATACCAAACAGTACAACTTAAAGATTTATTTTCTTCAATTTTATGCAATCAAAATACGAAGAAACTTTTTCCCTGACCTATTATTTAAATTATTACACTTATAAAATTAAATAATAAAAAATCTATAAAACTAATGTTAGAATTTTCAATTGATTTTATAAATATAATTATTAAAAAATTAAAAATAATTGTAAGTTATTAAAATTATTAGTAACTGAAGGCAAAACATACTATTTCTTGCATTTTATCATCATATTTTATATTGAAAAAATATAATACTCGTTTTTGTAGTTTCATATTCAGATAAAAAGTAGCCTATAAATTTCCCCGGGTAACTAACTAACCTACATACAAAATTTCATGGAAATCCATCCAGTAATTTTTGGCATAAATTGTGAATACATACTGACAGAGGGACAAAAAATCTAAAAACCACTAATTTGGCTTCAGTATCCTTTATTTAGTCCCCTGGACTACTTGGTTTTTCTCAGAAATATTAGAATTACAGACTACTTTACCACATAAAGATTTATTATATTATATTTTTCATGTTGATTTACAACATCATGGTGGCGAAGCTAAATATCTTTTGAGATTACATGAAATATTTTTTGAGAAATTTAACAAAGCAGAATCGCAAAGTTAGTTCTGCTCCATAAAAATTCAAAATTAGAAGTGACCTGTGCACACCAGAAGGATGGATTCTTAGGTGTACACAAACACACACACACACACACACACACACACACACACACACACACACACACACACACACACACACACACACACACACACACACACACACACACACACACACACACACACACACACACACACCCACAGACTTTTTACAGTACAGCTATACTGTTGCTGTATTATGACATAATATATGGGTTAGCTCAATGTGGGAAGAAACATTTTCACACAGAATACCAGTTGTTATATAAGATTGATAATTTAATGATAAAAAGTGTCATTTTCTTTCAAATTCATAAGATTATCAAGTATTGTAACAGTAATCATCATAATAATAAACACTTATTTTCAAATTCAATAAGTTTATTTATTTTCCATAATTTTGGAAACATAACTAGTATAACTATGGAGCCCTCGTACAATATGTTTGATAAACAACACTCTTACCGATTGCTTTGGTATAATGTCTGGCACCAAGGAGCAACTCTGGTGCTCTGTACCAAAAGGTCACAACAACTGGATCCAAGTCAGCAAGGGGTTTTAATGGAGCATTAAATAATCTTGCAAAGCCCATGTCAGCTATTTTCACACGGCCCCTTTCAGGGCCTTCACCCATTACTAATATATTGGCTGGCTTCTGTAAGTTTTTAACCAAATGATATAAACATTGGAATTTCAATAACATATGACATAGGCTATATTGCCATTTTTACTTTTCTTACCAAATCTCTGTGTAACACCCAGTTTGAATGTAAATAATGTATTCCATCCAATATTTGATACAATAAACTTTTCACCATACCCTTAGGTACCATCACTGATTTCTTATTGGCCTTTGCTGCTCTATGAAATTTGATGATATGCCATAAATCATGTTCAGCATAATCAAAGAGCAACCAAACTTTTCTATCTGTATGAGACAGAAACACTCGAATGAGATTTATAACATTTGGGTGCTTTAATTCTCTCAAGAGCTGAAAAAGTTTGAATTATATTTTACAAAATAAATAGGTTACTTACTTAAAATATATCTTTATAATTATTATATATATTCTTATATAATTAAATTAAAATATAAGATTTCAGGTTGTTAGTTAGTTAAATAAGATAGATAACAGCCTCAATAAAATATATAAAATAGTATGGACCACATCTCAAATTAAAAATAACTTAACTAACTTAATTGACTTAGTTTTAAATCCAGTAAAATTTGCAAGCTTCCCATTGGAAACTTAAGATTCTGTAACATTGTATTGACAAATTAAAATGAGGCTTCTCCCAGAGAACCCCTCTTACAGGAACTTCTATTTTTACAGTAGTCATCAAGAAGATGCTGATACCCATCTCTTGTTCCAGCATCCCTATGTTGCCTTTCACTCATATACCCCCTCCCTAGATGGCAAAATTATCATATCATATATATTAACTTAATGCATATTATAAGTAACAAAGTTAAGATTCAAAAGCACAGTAACAAAAGTAGGCAGAAAGGTAAGAGCTCAATTCTAATAAATAATCCTACTGTACTGTGGGTTGCATGATAACTACACCTACTGTAGCTCTGAAAACCATGGTAGACATTCCTTTAGACTTATTAATTCAACAGAAGGTAGAACAATAGCAAAACTCCACACATTAGTACCTCAGATAAAGTTCATGAAGAAATACCTATCCTGCAAGCAAGAGTGACAGGATTTTAAAGCAGGTTATATTTGATAAAAAGTATAAAATTCAGTTTTATATGACCACAACCATCTGAAAACAAGAACTCTCATGATCTCACAATTTTCACTGATGGATCTAAAACAGAGTCAGGTACTGGTTCTGGAACATTTTCAGAAGACTAATATGCTTATAAAAATGACATTAGGAATACAAAATACTATTTACCAGTCTGAACATATGCTAATAATCCAGACAGGGTCAGAAATTGCAGCACGGGTAATGTGAAAACATTCAATTTGCATACCTTCCAATAGCTTAGCAGTATTACAATCACTAAGTACAAAGTTATTAACTAAAGATTTATACTTGAATGCTACCAACACCTAAATGAGGTTAGTAATTTTAATAATATAAACTAATACAACAATAGCTATGTAGTTGCTTTACTTTTAAGTATGAAAAAACGCCACGTCTATGCGAGGTAGCTCATGGTGTAGCCTGCACTTGAGCATTGTGACTTATGCCACATGGAAAATTTTATGAACAGTTATAAGTTACATCCTCGCAACAATATGAGCATGTGTTACCATACTTTAAGGCATTCCTTGGGGGAGGCTGTCTCACAACAATATGAGCATGTTATCATACATTGAGGCATTGCTTGTGGGGAGGCTGTGTTCAGCAGTGGACTTGTGATAGACTGCTACTGTTGTAATGATCATGATGATACACTACTTCCAACAAAACTACTTACAGCTATTTCTCTGCAAGCCGACATAGAGAGTCCTGTACCTTCTATTTGTTTTAGTGCGTAATCTTTGGTATCGGAACCATCTTTTCGTCTAGCTTTATAAACATGACCATATGTCCCTCTTCCAACTTTACATCCCTCAAAATCAAAGAGATCTTCAACTTTAGATCGCTCATTTTGTGTTTTTACTTTAAAATCATAGTCCATCATAACCGAAGCCATCGTTTTATTATTTTGAAAATTATCCCCCATTATGTCGGAAATACCTAATATAATATATTTTTTGTTTAATTAAGATAACTTGCGCGGAAGGAATTCATATAATTATTAATTATTATTTATTTTTAAATTAACATTTCATTATAAACAAATTAACAGACCACAGAGTATCTTTTTATACCAAGGAACCAAGGATAACAGACAGTAGGCATGAAACCGATATATCAAAACGTAACTAATAACGTTATGTTATCAAATATCATATCATATCGATTAACCTAAGATCATAACCGTTATCACATATCCAACCAAAACCCAAAATCAACTAACCATCATACGAAACGTAAAACGCAAACTGTAACGATATGCCAAAAACCGAAAACGGCCCAAAACCAAAACTAACCAAGGTCCTTTGATATTCGTTGTTTCTCGTTCTAGCGACAGTATCATAAATACGTATGAAAGAGATGAAGCGAATATGGATTTCGTTGCGATGTTGGTTGTTATCATAAAACGGTGCACGTAGTTGAAATATAATTATAAGTTTCTTAACAATAAGGTCGAATTTTAAATGGTTAAAATTGCCTAATTTATTAAGTTTGTGTAGTTGTGATAGTTGTCAGATTTAAATGATGTTTAGGACATTTGGCACTAGACTTAGATTTGTTTTATCACATTATATTTCGTTTAGGCAACTTTTGTTTATGTGAAAGTTAGAATTTGATTTTTTTTTCAAACGTAACAATTACGCACTTGACATTGGTGGCGGCACATGCTTCACTATGAAACTATCTGTAAAATTATTAATTTTTGACGTTGCGTTTGTACATTTATTTGTAATATTTGTTTGCATATTGCACATTTGTTTTAAAACTTTCCTGTCAGTCCTAAGCCTAGTTAAGTATATGAAGGTAAATCGCCAACTTAAATAATCATTTTAAAAAATAATGATTATTAATATAATAATAATATATAAACTATGTACCTATAATAATTTTCTATATTTATATTATATTTACTACTTATGAATACAGTTTAATTACAGACTTCGAAATCAAACTCTGATCCTACGTCTCACTTTAAAAAAATATGGGTATAAACATTATAGAAATAAATGAGAATAGAAAGAATGTAATTTTAGACATTTATAATACTATATTACTGCATAACAATCATAAATTATATACTAACATACATGTCTAAATATTACATCATCATCATCATCATTACAGCCCTTCACAAGTCCACTGCTGAACATAGGCCTCCCCCAAAGAATGCCACAAAGCACGGTCCTGAGCCACCTGCATCCATCGACTTCCTGCATGTCTTACCAGTTCGTCACTCCATCTTGTGGGGGGACGCCCTACACTTCGCCTACCGGTACGAGGCTGCCACTCGAGAACCTTTCTTCCCCATCGGTTGTCGGTTCTTCGAGCTATATGGCCGGCCCACTGCCACTTCAGCTTACTAATTCTTTGGGCTATGTCGGTTACTCTGGTTCTACTGCGGATATCCTCATTCCTAAGTTTATCACGCAGAGAAACTCCGAGCATAGGCCTCTCATAGCTCGCTGAGCGACATTGAGCTTCCTCATACGGCCAGCAGTGAAGGACCACGTCTCAGTTCCGTAAGTCATCACTGGAAACACGCATTGGTTGTACAATTTTGTTTTAAGGTTTTGAGGTATTTCTGACGAGAAGATGTGTCGTAGCTTCCCGAACGCTGCCCAGCCGAGTTGAATCCGTCGATTGAAATATTACATCTAAGATTATATTAGAGCCTCTGACTTCTAAACTAAAATAATCGAAGTAATTCGTAAAATAAATGTTGCACTCGTTTTACACTTTTCAGGCATAAATGAGCCACTCTGAAAAATAAATAGGTGACGAAACGAGGAAAGTTTCTACTGCACTTTCATAGATGGCGTTTGGGATTATAAATTACTAAAAATTACACTAGAGGGCGCTATCACCTAGGTTCAGTATTATTTCGTACATATTTCAATAAAATTAAAAGGAAAGCAATTTAATTTAAATATTAACTAATTTGTTTTAAGCAAATATTTATTACGTTTGTTTGAGAAAACCATGGTGTGTGTACGAGCAAGTACATGATATTTCAACAGTTTAGAAAATAATGCTGATATCGCGCCTGCGCGCGCGACACGTTCACTATAATTACATTTTTTATTCATAAGTATTCTCAGTACAATAAACGCTCTCTACGGAAACGGACACAGTTTTAATTACCACATCCCGTAACGTAGAAGATACAACCTACATTAATATACTACATATCAATTATATGTAGAGGGTCACAAATCACAAAATACCCCCGACACTTTGGTCCTTCGAGCTTTCGACGTGAACTAAGACTTGCATATTACGTCTACAATAGTTCAACAGTAAAGTGTATTTGTAAAAAAAAAAAAAAAAAAAAAAAAGTGTAATTCGTGATTCTATCTGTAGTGTCACTTTGGTTGCTGGCCTCCCACAAGCGGGTCTCACCAGCTTGATTGAGGTGCATACTACGGTAAGAGTCGCAGTCACACGTATCTGAAACCAACTATTTACAACATCGTTCTTAAACCATGGAGAACCTACTTCAACAACAGAGAACAATCATTGAATCTATCCTTAAAATTGAGGCTAACTTCAAAAAGGATTCTGATTCACGTAAGTCAGGAACATACATACAGAAAAGGTTGGATGCTTTGAATGCTCAATGGGAGGTGTTCAACATGAATCATGGTGTTCTAAAAAAAACAGACAGTGACTTGGATGACGACTATTTCATCAATGATACCTACACCACCACAAAGAAGCGGTACGAAGCGATTCGTGACATGCTGACGAACTACGAGGTGAAAACTGCGGAAACTGGAGTACCATCAAGGTCTGATGAGTTCATTAGCCAACAACGCACTAATTTCCGGGCGCTCTCTAGGGTGATTAAAAACATCAACACCAAAGAGTTGACAGAAAAGTGGGAAATTTGTGACAAACTGAATTCGCTGCAGTCTCGCTGGAAACTGATCGACGAGCTCCACTGGCAAATCGATAACCTGACTTCTGGCGGTGATGTAGGCTACGAAGAAGAGTTTTCTGCATACGAAACCTTGTACGAAACTACAAAAAGGGATTTGAATCGTAAGCTTAACTCAGTATCTCAACAGCATCAGCAAGTGCCTACAATTGAGATTCCTTCTTTTTCTGGTAATTATACCCAGTGGCCTACATTCATGGACCTCTACTGTGAAGCCATCCACAACAATGTCATGTTGACAAAAACGCAAAAGATGCAGCACCTCAAGGGCAAACTTAAAGGCGAGGCGGAGCGCATCGTACAGCATCTTACAGTATCAGCTGATAATTACGACACCTGTTGGGAGATACTCACCCATAGGTACAACAACCGACAACTTTTGTTTACAAAACATATACAAACCCTTATGGGACAACCGGCGTTGCAAACACAGAATGCATACGAGCTGAAGAAGCTACATGACACAAGTGTCGAGACCATACATGCTATTCACAATCTGGGCATCGACACAACGACTTGGGATCCGATCCTGGTGCACATTCTCACTGGCAAATTGGACTCCGACACGTATGCAGCCTACATGGAGATCAGAAAGGCTCCGAGAGAGCTACCTTCCTTGGATGAGCTGATAAACTTCTTGGAAAACAAGTTTACTGCGCTTGAACCTGTTCAAAAGAAGAGACAGACACCTAACAAGTCAAACAATTCGACCAACAAGGAGGCAACAGCTCAATTTAAGAAGGACTTTAACAACACCAACAGGCGTAGTTTTCTTCGAGCATATCATACAAGCACAGACAAAAATTGCCCGCTGTGTAAAAACAATCATATTTTACTCTACTGCAATTCGTTTCAAGACATGTCACCGGAAGACAAAATGAGGTCAATTTCGCAACTACATATTTGTCGCAATTGCCTGTACTTACACAACGACAATAAATGCAACTCCAACAAAAGATGCCGCGTGTGCAAAGAAGCACACCACACAACATTGCACGATATTTACCGCAAAGTTGAAATCGCGGTCTCAAATAACGTTATACCTAGCAACAAGCCACATACGTCACAGCAAAAGGCAAACCACGTGTCTGGAAATTATAACGAAGTCCTACTAGCGACCGTTCAATTAAAGGTGATGGCAGCTGATGGATCGACTGTTCAATTGCGATGCCTTCTCGACCAAGGATCACAGATAAATCTAATAACTGAAGATGCTGCGCAACGGCTGGGACTGCAAAGACAAAATCGAAACGCCACAGTCTCAGGCATAGGGACGTCAGCACATCATAGCAACGGAACCGTACGGTTAGACTGTGAGTCTTTGTACGGAGGCCATTCATTTACAATCGAAGCCATGGTAATGGCCAACATGCTCAGCAACCTGCCTAATTACACCTTCGAAAAACAAGACTGGCCACATATTCAGAACATACAACTGGCGGATCCCGACTTCAACATCTCGAGACCAGTGGACGTTCTGTTAGACGCTGGAGTGTATGCTGACATAGTAATGAGTGGTATGCTACGAGGACCCTCACACGCACCCATGGCTCAACAGACAAAAGTGGGCTGGGTACTGCTGGGCAATATCAAAACCTTCAACTGCCACGTGCTCATTAATCTTGACGATGTATCTCGATTTTGGGAGATGGAGGAGATAACCGAAACCAATCACAATCTAACATCAGAGGAAGAATACTGCGAATCTATTTATTCAACCACAACAACAAGAAAAGAAGACGGACGATATGCAGTCAGACTTCCAATGAAAATAAACTACGAACAAACCTTGGGCACTTCTAAGCCACAGGCAATCGCACAATTTCGGCAGTTAGAAAAACGATTGGCCAAACAGGAAACATTTTCTACGTCATACAAGAAGTTTATTGACGAATATCTACAACTCGGCCACATGAAGCCATGCACTGAACACCATAAGCCAAGCTACTTCTTACCTCATCACGGCGTACAAAAGCTGGACTCAACAACTACAAAATTACGCGTAGTCTTTAATGCCTCTGCCAAGACAAGTACAGGACAAAGCTTGAACGATCTCATGGAGTGCGGGCCTAACCTCCAACAAGACCTACAATCTATGATTCTACGTTGGCGAGCCTTTCAATACGTCTACACTGCAGACATTGAGAAGTTTTACCGTCAAGTACTGATACACGATGAAGATCAACACCTGCAAAAAATTGTATGGCGTGACTCTGCTACAGATCTCATCAAAGAATACCAACTGTGCACTGTAACATATGGTACCAAAGCTGCACCATTTTTGGCAATGCGCACCATAATACAACTCGTAATGGACGATGGACACCGCTATCCTCTCGCGGCAGAGATCCTTACTCACCAGCTGTATGTGGATGACCTACTTGGTGGCAGCAACGACATGTTAGAAGCACAAGACGCTCAAAACCAATTGATTGACCTGTTAAAAGGCGGTGGGTTCAATCCTCGCAAATGGGCTAGTAACCACCCCAGATTGCTTCAAACTTTACCTGAACATCTCATAAGCCAGAATATGTTTGACTTCAAGGACGCAGAGAGTAACAAAACACTCGGCTTAACCTGGAATCCGCACACTGATCAGTTTACATTCAAGGCGCCACTTAGTAACACACGTGACGTCACAACGAAGCGGACATTGCTCTCTGATCTATCAAAATTATATGACCCACTTTGTTGGCTGTCTCCGGTAACAATGAAGGCAAAACTCATATTTCAACAAGCTTGGCTTGCTTCAACAAATTGGGATGAACCTCTTCCGGAAGACATACAACAAGAGTGGACAACCTTTCAACAAGAATTGCCCACTATCAATACCATCGCTTTACAACGCTGGATTGGTAACACTAAACAACCCATCGAGTTACACGGATTCAGTGACGCCTCCGAGAAAGCCTACGGCTGCGTTATCTACTGTAAATCTATTAGTGAAGAAGGGCAACAAATTATCACGCTGGTGGCGGGAAAAACCAAGCTCGCACCATTAAGAAAACCCCCATCTTTACCACGGCTTGAACTATGCGGTGCCCTACTACTGTCTCGACTTATGAAAAAGGTCATAGAGTCAATAAACTCACAGATTGTAACAATACATGGTTGGACAGATTCTATGATCGTGATGGGTTGGTTACAAGGGGGGCCTTCAAGATGGACTACATTTGTGGCTAATCGCGTAACACAGATCACTGTCATCATGCCATCGGGATGCTGGAGGCACGTCAAGTCTGAATATAACCCAGCAGATTGTGCCAGCAGAGGCCTAACTCCACTACAACTGGCGAATCATCATTTATGGTGGGGACCTATTTGGCTAAAAGACAACGATCTCCCACTTCAAGACCAATTCCACACAACTGTTGAAGAGAAAAAGGTCAAACAAGTTTGCGTGTCACAAAGGTCGATGCCATTAATCGGAGAACTTTTAAACAAACACAGCTGTATGGCACGCGTAACTCGAATCCTAAGTTGGATACTTCGGTTCATAAACAATGCACGTGACGTCAACAAGGCCATGCGGTCATCGTACTTAGCAACGAGTGACCTGCAGAACGCACATAATGCAATTATCAAGGCTATACAAACTAATCATTTCGCCGACGACATTGCACAACTCAATAAACATCATAAAGTGCGAATAACAAGCAGCATTTTAAACTTAAATCCATTCCTGGACAAACACGAAATCTTACGTGTAGGAGGACGTCTGGAAAATGCCAACTTAAGTCAAGAACAAAAACATCCAATTATCTTACCTTACAATGACAGGTTAACGGAGTTACTGATCGACCAAGCGCACAAGAGGACCCTGCATGGTGGAGCCAGACTAACTCTATCATATCTACGCAACAGATATTGGATTATCAGCGGTTTGAGAGCAGTGAAAAAACGACTTATACGGTGCATCACGTGTCATCGCTTCAAAACTATCAACAACAACCAACTTATGGGTGATTTACCTCCTCCACGCGTCACACCATCAAGGCCTTTCACACACACCGGTGTAGATTTCACTGGGCATGTGGAGGTAAAGGCTAACAAGGGCAGAGGAATAAAGACAATGAAGGCCTACGTAGCTGTATTTGTGTGTCTGTGCACAAAAGCTCTTCACCTCGAACTTGTCTCCGATCTCAGCACAGTGGCTTTTCTGAACGCCTTGAAACGAATGTGTGCCCGCCGAGGAAAGCCTCATCACATCTACAGCGACAACGGCACCAACTTCGTGGGCGCAGCAAGAGCATTGGAAAAACAACGAAAGGAGGCATTACAATGCTACATAAACAATGACGTCATAACTAACATGTCAGAGTGGGGCATTGAATGGCATTTTAACGCTCCTTCCTGGCCTACTGCTGGTGGACTCTACGAAGCTGCAGTAAAAAGCCTGAAACATCACCTCAAACGAGTACTTGGGGATCAAAAACTTACGTTCGAGGAATTTTCTACACTGTTGGCGCAGATTGAAGGATGTCTCAACTCTCGCCCCCTGGTGGCGTTGTCAGAGAATATCGAAGACCTTGACTGCTTGACACCAGCTCACTTCCTAATCGGCGAGCCTTCTCTAGAATCACCACTATCCGCTGAGGGTAATGACATGACCTTCTCTACAAGATGGCAACTTACGGAGAAAATGTACAAGGACTTCTGGAGAAGGTGGTCTACTGACTATCTTCAAACTCTACAAACTCGAAGCAAATGGCACTTCCCTACTAAAAACTTAGAAGTTGGGGACGTCGTTATCGTCAGAGAAGACAACATTCCTCCTGCCAAATGGATCCTGGGACGGGTGTTGGAGACTCACCCAGGTGCGGACGGCCGGGTACGAGTCGTCACACTGAAAACTAAAACAAGTAATATGAAGCGACCGATTACAAAATTGTCACGCCTTCCGTTGGATCCGTCATCTTATACAACTGCATCTTCTGACGTTGACACTACGAAGCCTGCAATAAATACACAAAGAAAACGAAGAAACAACAACGGCAAAAAACACTTCAACAACCTTTTTTGTACGTTACTACTTATATTTTCGATGTGTGTTGGACCTACTACGCAACAAATGATCAACATAACAAGGCTTAGCAGTTCAAGAGTCGTTTATTTTGACAAGGTGTCTGATGTGCAGATTATTCAAGATAAGTGGAAAATGGTTGTATACTACAACATGACGACATATTGGCGGAGTTTGGACAACATACAAAACTATGTCAACCATTTGAACACATTATGCAAGAATGAAGCAGCCTATCTTACAATTTCATCCCAGTTTCAACACGAACTTAACGAAATTCAACACTATAACGATATCTTACGATCAGAACATGGACCGTCTCGAAGAAAAAGAGGACTAGTGAATGGAATAGGATACCTAGCAAACTCCCTTTTTGGTACTCTGGATGAGAGATTTGCCAATCAGTACGTGAAGGATATCAACATAATCCAGTCAAACGAAAATCATCTATTGAATCTCTACAAAAATCACACATCGATCATCGAAAGTGAATATAATCTTCTAAAAAGAAACGAGGAAGTAATGAACACACAATTTCGTATCATCGACAATCATCTCGCTGAAACGGAAAAACGCATACAAATCAGCCATGACAATGCTATGTACATAACTGCTACCGCTCTGGCCGTGAACTTGATCATTTCAAACATACGACAAATACAACAGCAACTCCTAGACCTAGTAACTGACGTGAAGGACGGGAGAGTTGACACCCATCTCATCAAGCCCAACCAATTTGAAGATCAGCTCAACATCATCTCCGGTCATTTACCAAGCGAGTTATCGCTACCCTGTGTGAACACACGCCATTGCACGCGAAGCCTATACAAGCTGGCGCGAGTGCACGTGCGCTTAACAAGTGCATACATAATATTCGAAGTGAAGCTACCGCTAATAAACAACGAACAATATGAACTTAACCGCATCATTCCTATTCCGCAAATAACTGGACACACAGAGAAAACTATAGTACTCACATCTGAATACCTTGCTGTAAACCTAAAAGGGGACATGATAATACCCTTAGAAAACCGAGATGTATCATCATGCTTAAATCTGCAAGAAAACAAAATGTTATGTGCTATCAATCAACCTATTTACAACATTAAGGTAGCCGATACATTATGTGAAGCGCAAATATTAAACAATGGCGACTCATCAACATGCCGCACAAGAGTATTGGATTGCAACGACAGGTGGGTGCGATTACACAATCGTGGCGCGTGGCTGTTCTCCTGTTGCGAAGACTGCACGATGCGCATTTTCTGCCCAGCTGGAGTGACGTCACAGCACTTACACGGCACGGGGATTATGTTACTCGGACTTGGGTGTATGCTCAAGGGAGAAAGCTTCATCATTCATGCTCGCAACGACTATCACAGCGAGTTGAAACTAACAGGCAGTGAAGAAAGAATGTACATGCGTGAATCAAGCCTGAACCACATACTGACAGACTTTAATCATACATTTGGACCTGAAGATCATAAAGACGCCTTACAAGAGCTGAAAAACAACATTGATAAGGTCAAGGAACAGCAACAAACACTGAGTGTACAATCACTCACACATGACACACACAACTATGTGTTGTACACCGTAGTCGGATTTATTATTGTAGCCTTCATTGCATGGGGGACATTCCGGCTGAAAAGAAGATGTCAAGGCTGCAGCGTGAATCTTCGCGACAAGCCAGACCCCAACAATGTCGAGCAGCCAACCCAAGGACATTCATCGGAGCATGGGGTCTCGGACATCGATAGTGTGGATGCGGTGATCGCAACGGCTGCCCGTAAACTCAATAGGGGTTCATCGCCTTAAACTTTCTTCTTGTTTAATTGCTTCCTTAATTTACAAAGAATATATATACATTTAACGGCGTGTGTTAACACTTTGTTAGCATGATTTAGGCTTCGGTATAAATAATAAATACCCACAGTGGCGCCATCTTTTAATGGATTATGTAAAAATATCGGGAAAAATAGTATTTTTACTGTGAGATGGCACTAGTATCAACGTAAAGCAAGCTACTGAGGACTTTCATACCCCTGACTTTAGGTTATCTTTCGGTTGTAAACCATTACTACTGATATCGATATTTGAAAACGGTTTTCAATAACTATATTAAAACTAAATATCAGTTATGTAATGGGCCCTATACACGATCGGCCATGATGGACAACCACAGAATGGGCAATGATTATCACAATCATTGCGTGGCTGCCCACTTGATCGTGCATCCTACATATTTGTATTGTCATACGCCCGAGACGGACGTTGAAACAGTTGCAGCTACCGCTATTTATTTACCTAATTAGTTTATATGTATAACCATTATTTAAATGTACACTTTAAAATAGTGGTGAAAAAAGAGAAGCAAAAAAGGTGCATGTTAACTATACACTGAAATAGAACAAGGTAAGTTTACACAGCATCGGCGATCATGTTGTAGACGCGCGCACGATCATGGCCAAACTTTCTTTGATGATTGTCTGAAAAACCGACACAGCGGCGATTACGCTCGATCATAACCGATCATGGGCGATTATAGGCGATCATGCCCTCCACACGATCGTGATCGCTAGTATTCGTCCATCATGGCCGATCGTGTATAGGGCCCATAGCCGTTGCAGCCAAAATCTGAAAACGCCCATGCTTAACAGACAGTGTTACCGTAGGGATGATCGATGATCATCGATGTCAAGAATGAAAACATCGATGTTTTAACATCGATGTTGCCACATGTCAAACATTGAAACATTGATGTCATTAAGCCCATAATCGTTTATTGGGTACTTGCGAACCCGCGAAATCAATATCAACCAAATCTTACATCTCCTCTAAAATATTTAAAATTTTGAATAATTCAGAATGCTTGAACGCATCGATAACCCAAAAACATATCATTATGGGGTATCAAATTTAACTGTCAAGTGTCAACTGTAATGTCGCAGTTGTCAATGATTTAGTTGTTGATTATCTCTTTCTTTATCGGTTGTTTTAAAAAAAATCCGATCGTTGATCTTAAACACTATTCATTGCACGTTTAGAACAATGTTACCGGTTCTACCTATCTAAAATTAAAAACAAAACTTGCGGTGAGATATTTGACCACAATTGCAACATCAGCGCCATCTGAGCGGATATCCACCGACTTCAAAAAGGAGGGGTACTCAATTCTACTGTATGTTCTTTTTTTAATGTGTGTTACCTCATAACTATTTTCTGGGTGAACCGATTTCGATGATTCTTTTTTTTTATTTGAAATTTGGTGCTTCATATGTGGTCCCATACAAATTAGACCTATATAAGTCTGACCAATAGTTTTTGAGTTATCCTTAAGTCAGTTGTACAAAATTTCATTTTTAAATTATTTTCAATAGCTGGCTCAACTCTTTATCAACAAAGAAACAGATTGAAAGGTACTTCTTTGTCAAAATTACTATTTCTTCAATTAGTCCGCAAAAGTATTCGACAATATAACAAGTGAATTAGATATTTGTGAACTTCTTCCAATTTTTTTAATAACTGTTTTATACTACATTGTTTATTAATTTCTTTTATTTCATTAATTATAAACCATAAACAACATGACAATTTTATTATTCATCTAATTCTAACATATTAAATACATGTGCAAAAAACACCGATAATGACCAACATCTTAGAGTATTAAACTAACAGGAGACGACATTGGAGAGCGTTCCCCTCTGTCAAAAGTACGAGAGCGCGGATCATTCCCGTTATATAAAACTAGTTGCGCCGCGTACGGCATCAGTTAACATGTAGTCGTAAGCGTGAGTTGACCTCCAGAAAAATAACTAGTTGCAGTGTGTTTTCTTGTAAAAAAAGATCACAGACCTCAAATTTACAAAAAGACGACGTTACCTTTCATCTTTTAGTATTTATTTTGATTTAAATAATTAATTTAAGCATGAAATCACGAAAATTCTGATTAATATAGCTGAGCAGGGTATATTGCCAACTTAAAGTATTAATACTATAGTAGGGACTTTTGCACCACTAGGACATAATTAAATTTTGCTTAATTGTAGACAAATGTCGTATCTCTTTGTTCTTATTACACAAGACAAAATCGTGTTATTGAATAGTCTTAAATTCATTAATATTATTGTGATCTATTTGCAAAACTATATTATTTCAAACAACATTAATAATCTTTAATTGTTTTTAACGAAATGAAAACATCAATTTAAATTGTTTTATTGTATATAAAACATTTTAAATAGATATTTTCATTTCATTATGTTACGTTATGAAAGGAAAAGAAGGGTAATTTCGAGTATATAAAATGGTATCATCAAGGCAATAATAGTGATGTTCACTGTAATCTTTAGTGTCGATATTTTTATTTCACTATAATTAATACCTTGATATATAATACCAAGGTGTTATTTAAAATTCTTTCTTGTACAATGTTTAAAAAAGATCTTTGGTTTTACAGTTTTCCAAAAGATCCTTACAGCCGCCAAGTTTGGATAAAAGCATGTGGCAATCATATAACCTGGGTACATAAACGAACAAGCACTATTTGTTCCGAGCATTTTGACCAATCGGTTTTCGTAATCCAATCAAATAATAAAAGGAAACTAAATGAAACTGCTGTACTGACTTTGAAATTATTGGAAGTAAGTTTATTATTTTGCTACAGGTTTATTTTACATTATGAAGGATAAAATTTAAAACATGTAACAAATCGAAATGGAAGGTTTAGTGAATGATATTTATTCATTTTAAAATGTTATTTATAAGTATATCGTCTTAGATGGTGTCAACCAAATTGTTGTTTTCAGATGAGACACAAATTATTAGCGCTTAAATAAATAAATAAGGACAAACAAATAATCTCAGTGTCATATTTATAATCTAATATTATTAAATATATACAGAGTACTACACTTTTGTACTGTAGAACACAAAATATTACCGCTTTTTACGACGACATTAATTATTTTCAATCCTAAGTAAAAGGACGAAAAAAAGTATGTTTGGTTAAGCGTATATTTCGGCCAAGAGATAGCAAATGTTTAATTTTTTTTAATTGCTCCATTCCGTTCCTGCGTAAAGGAAGGACAAAAACAAATAAACAAAAAGTCACACTTTCACATTTATAATATTATATTAGTATGGATTGTCAAGAATGATAGATCAACTTTTGAAACCGGTTTACAATCGGCTTTTTGAGGGTGAAACTATACACTCCCGCTCTCTTTCTTGCTCTAGTAAATAACGTTTCCGAGTGACCAAAAAGGATAGAAGCACAGGAAAGTGCGATTCCGTGCTGCCAGATGTAGTTCAACCCTAAGCCTTAAAACGGTTTAACTCTATAGGTTGGGTAAAATCTGTAAAATTAGACCGTTTAAAACCCCTACACAGATAACCTTTCCGGTTGATCATGACATTAAAAAATGGTAAAAATATTTCATAGACTAGGCATATTATATATTTTTAAGCATACAGGAACATTATTTCGACAATGATTACGTTCCACATAACATTGAACTGGCAAACTTGGTGATGGAAAATATGCAAGCACTAGAATTAGCTACCTCGCAAAAAAAGAGTGATCCCAAAAAGTGTATTCGTCACATATATACCAAACTTATTCACTTTAAAAACCTACTACCTACTTTTTCAATTTGTTTTAATTTTGGCAATTTTGTATTATTATTTTGTACCTTATGTATTTTTTTAAATTTACTTTGAATGTAATATTACACATTAAACATTTGTTCATTTTTATTTTATTTAATTTGCTAATGTAACTTGCATAAAATTTCATCGACATATCCATATCGACAAGGCCCTCGCACTAGTTGTTTATGGCTTATGCACTGTAACGATGAGACATTTATGAGAGATTTTCAAGGTTGTGTGCGTTTTGTTTAATCGTGTGCTCATATTATGCTGTGTGCGTGCGTAACGACGTGGCCCAATGTTTACGATTTGCTTAGTGTGCGTTACCTCGCCTCCCGCTAGAAGTGACAGACTTTTTTGTTTGGAACTTTATGCGCATGGCGTCTCCTGTTAGTTGAATACTCTAAGACCAACATCGATGTTTTCAGTAGGATAAACATCGAACATCGATGTTGAGCTGTCGATGTCAACATCGATGTAATCAACGATGTTTCTACAACATCGACCATCCCTATGGTGCCGTCTTCTTGTTTTCTTTTCTTAATAACTGGCTTTACGGCTCTGGGATCTAGCCTGTCTGAGCCTGAAGTTACAATATATTATAATAATTATCCTTCATAGTATACAGCTTCACAATATGTTGATGCGTCACATTGTGCAACCTTTGGAAGATTTTGACGGCAACTTGAGCTAGCAGACAGCTGAAGTTGGCGATGGTATCTCAAAGCGCCTAAGCAACCAGACATCTTATCATGAGAATCACATCACCATGAGAGCACTTGTTTCACCGTTTCCACTAATAGTTCACATGTGCAGACAATTAATACACAAAATCGCACCACTTTTACATATCAAAATCCACTTTAAACCATTATTTAAACGATAATACAGGAGCAGCAAACCGCCGCCGGTCAAGTTCCTGCCAAAACTCCAGTGTTACCGTCATACAACTCCATAGTCTCAGAACAATAATTAAAGCATGCTTGCAATAGTATAATAGTAGTCTAAGTCAGTGTACAACTCATTGGTAATAAAAAGATACTCTGTGCATACAACTTTATAATTTGTGGTTACTGTAACAGACTAACTAGTAGATTCTACCCGTAGAGAGAGTATGTACAATAGAGTAGTCATTGCCGTATACCTAAGCGGGATAGCAATAGTTTAAGGTTAGTGTTGCCGATGATTCTCTATTTTGTGTTTCTTGATTTTTGGGAAAAATAAATTCTGTTTACTAATTATAGGTAGATTCAATGTTTCGAAAATATGTAAGTAATTCATTAACCTCCTAAGATATATCTTATTAGGTTAATAGTAGTTCATTAATTTCCTAAGGTATATATTAAAAGGTTAATGTACTAAATATAAAAAAAAACTGAGTGGTTCTGCTATCCCGTCAAATTAGTGAACAATTTTGTATTTTTTATTTCATATTTTAGTAACTATTATTTATTGTTTGAATTTTTATTTATTGCTGATACGTGTGTTTCATCACTTGCCTAAGACCCTGTATGGATACTGCGCAAAGCCTGCGGCAGAATAGCAGGAGTAATGGGTTTCCCGTTACAACTGAGTCACAGACTGTTTTGTCACAATTTATTATTAAGCTGTCTATTTAAATTTTAACATTGAATCGTTTTGTGGGAAATAAATACTTTTCATTATTTATTTATTTAAATTGAAAAATAAAACAAATTTTTTTATTATATTTTAAATCATGATTTCTTATATTTACGCGAACACTACACATTGAATAAAACTGTTTTTTTACGGATTTTATCGCGTTTATTTTATTATTTTAGACCACCTTAATTCCATAAACTCTAAAATACAATTCACAATGGAGTTAGAGGCAAACAATTCTTTAGCTTTCCTAGATGTTTTAGTCATCCGAAATCCTGATAACACTATTGGTCATACTGTGTATAGAAAAAAGACCCATACTAACACACATACACACATACACATAAACACTCACGCCTGTCACCCAGAGGGGTAGGCAGAGACTATGGAATTCCATTTGGCACGATCCTGACACACCTCTCTCGCTTCCTCCACATCCATATACCTACGCATACACGCTCGTCGGTTAAAGGTACTCTTAATTTGGCCCATTTTCAATATATTGCCAATTTGGTCGATAAACTTTCGCCTAGGGCGACCCTTCCCGACTCTGCCATTCACCTCTGCAACATAAATTTGCTTTGTCACACTTTCCTCATTCATTCTTTCTACATGACCAAACCACCGAAGCATTCCTTTCTTAATCCTAGTCACAACATCATCTTGCAAACCACACATTTCTCTTATCACACTATTTCTCACCCTGTCTTTCAGATTCAGTCCTGGCATACTACGTAATGACCGCATTTCTACAGCATTTAATCTACTCTCGTGCTTCTTCTGCCACACCCAACTTTCACTACCATACATTAAAGTAGGCACTAACACAGCATTGTGAATTGCCAAACGTGCCTTTTTGGACACATTCTGACTTTTCACAATAGAGTGTAGAGCCCCATTCAATCTATTTCCTGCATTCACTCGTCGTTCTATATCCTTATCATATCTACCATCCCTGCTAAACACACATCCCAAATACACAAACTCTTCTACTTGCTCTACCAACTCCCCTTCTATTCTTATTTCACATATCGTTTTACTTTCTTCTCTTTCAAAAACCATAACTTTCGTTTAAATAAAACTAATTTTACGGATTTTATCGCGTATATTAACTTATTTTATATTCCCGACGTTTCGAGCACTTTACAGCACCCATGGTCACGGGGGGGGGACTGAGGTGTATGACGTCCCAATGTCATAGTTAACCACGGCTACCTCCAGATTAAAAATTATTAATTTTTGTTCCGATCCACGCAATATGAACTTACAGTATCATGAAGTCTTGCAGTTGTATGCTTGGGTTGGGATTTAATTTTATTAATTATGGGATCCCAAGCAGATGGTAGCACCCAGCCATCTTCTCTATTGAAATTAGGATGTTTCTTGATTTCAATAGCCTCGCGAATCATCATTGGAAGGAATCGGTGTTCTTTAGCGAGGATTTGTGGTCTATCAAATCTAATGTAGTGACGGGGGCGATCCTGTACGTGTTCACAGACTGCAGACTTCCCGGAGCGTCTATTCTTCACATCAGCTATGTGTTCTTTAACACGGGTTTTTATAGATCTTTTAGTTTGTCCTATATGAAAGAGACCACATTCACAATCAAGCTTGTACACTCCTGCATCTTGCAGAGGAATATTACACTTGACTGATGGTAAAAACTGACTAATCTTCTTCGGCGGCTTGAAATATGTTTTAATGGAAGCCCGCTTCAAGATGTAGCCAATCTTGTCAGTGACACCTCTGACATATGGCAGTACAGCAGGCACTCGCTCGACTGTGGCCGGCTTCACTCGTTCACTCTGACATATGGCAGTACAGCAGGCACTCGCTCGACTGTGGCCGGCTTCACTCGTTCACTGTGACGTAGGCGCGGGACCCGAAGCTTATTGTCGTGCAAAACTTGCTTGACGTGTTGGAGCTCGGCGGCCAGGTGTTTACTGTCACAGATCCCTCGTGCTCTCTGAAACAAAGATTTACCCACGGTAGCTAACTGTGAAGGATGGTGGTGAGAATCACCGTTTAAATATCTATCTGTATGGGTCTTTTTTCTATACACAATGTGGCTCAAGGTGTTATCAGGATTCCGAATTACTAACACATCTAGAAAAGCTAAAGAATTATTTGCCTCTAACTCCTCCTATTGTGGAAGGAGGAGTTCTACAAGCAAGTAGATGGAGTGGCGATGGGCTCACCTGTATCTCCCATTGTTGCCGATATATTCATGGAGGACTTTGAGGAGAAAGCCCTGCGTACTTCTCCCGTAAACCCAAGATTCTACAAGCGGTACGTAGACGACACTTTCACAATTCTCCCTTTAGATAAAGTAACTGCATTTCTAGACCATCTTAACTCCTTAAATTCTAAAATTCAGTTCACAATGGAGTTAGAGGCAAACAATTCTTTAGCTTTTCTAGATGTGTTAGTAATTCGGAATCCTGATAACACCTTGAGCCACACTGTGTATAGAAAAAAGACCCATACAGATAGATATTTAAACGGTGATTCCCACCACCATCCTTCACAGTTAGCTACCGTGGGTAAATCTTTGTTTCAGAGAGCACGAGGGATCTGTGACAGTAAACACCTGGCCGCCGAGCTCCAACACGTCAAGCAAGTTTTGCACGACAATAAGCTTCGGGTCCCGCGCCTACGTCACAGTGAACGAGTGAAGCCGGCCACAGTCGAGCGAGTGCCTGCTGTACTGCCATATGTCAGAGGTGTCACTGACAAGATTGGCTACATCTTGAAGCGGGCTTCCATTAAAACATATTTCAAGCCGCCGAAGAAGATTAGTCAGTTTTTACCATCAGTCAAGTGTAATATTCCTCTGCAAGATGCAGGAGTGTACAAGCTTGATTGTGAATGTGGTCTCTCTTATATAGGACAAACTAAAAGATCTATAAAAACCCGTGTTAAAGAACACATAGCTGATGTGAAGAATAGACGCTCCGGGAAGTCTGCAGTCTGTGAACACGTACAGGATCGCCCCCGTCACTACATTAGATTTGATAGACCACAAATCCTCGCTAAAGAACACCGATTCCTTCCAAGGATGATTCGCGAGGCTATTGAAATCAAGAAACATCCTAATTTCAATAGAGAAGATGGCTGGGTGCTACAATCTGCTTGGGATCCCATAATTAATAAAATTAAATCCCAACCCAAGCATACAACTGCAAGACTTCATGATACTGTAAGTTCATACTGCGTGGATCGGAACAAAAATTAATAATTTTTAATCTGGAGGTAGCCGTGGTTAACTATGACATTGGGACGTCATACACCTCAGTCCCCCCCCGTGACCATGGGTGCTGTAAAGTGCTCGAAACGTCGGGAATATAAAATAAGTTAATATACGCGATAAAATCCGTAAAATTAGTTTTATTTAAATGTGTAGTGTTCGCGTAAATATAAGAAATCATTACATAACTTTCGTCTTACTTGCGTTCACTTTCATTCCCTTTTCTTTTAATGTCCTGTTCATTAATGTAACCATCATTTGCAACTCGGCTGCCGACGACGCAAGTATGACTTGATCATCGGCGTACAAAAGGCATTTGACGGTTAACTCACCCATTCTTAACCCGCATTCTTCTGCTTTCAAATTTTCCAAACAACTATCCATAAATAGGTTGAACAGCCACGGGGAAGCCACACAGCCCTGTCTGACACCTTTATGGATGCCAAACCAGTCCGAGTAGGCCCCGTTGATCCTGACACAAGCACTAGAGTCCCTATATAGAGACTTCAATGCCTGTATCAAGCCAGCGCTCAACCCAAATGAGTTCAGTGTTTGCCATAACACATCCCTGTCCACTCTGTCATAAGCCTTCTCCAAGTCTATGAACGCACAAAAAACTTTTTGGTTTTTGGCCAAAAACTTCTCCGCGATCATGCGCATGGAAAAGACCTGATCCGTACATCCCATTCCCTTTCTAAATCCCGCTTGCACATCCCAAATTTTTCCATCAGTTTCTTTCATAACTCTTTCAATTAGTACCTTAGCATACAGTTTTCCCACAATGCTAAGAAGGCTGATACCGCGGTAGTTTTTACAGTCCTGCTGTGATCCTTTTCCTTTATATATTGGGACTATCACGGCTTTGCACCAGTCTCCCGGTACCCGCTTAAGTTCCCAACATAAATTAAACAAGGTGTACAGCAGGTCTGCCACCACTCCTTCTCCAGCCCTTAGCATTTCGAGAGATACTCTATCATAACCGGCTGCCTTACCTGCTTTCATACTTTTCATTGCTTTCATTATTTCATCTATACTTATATCTCTATCTATTTCCTCTTCTTCCGGAATTTCTATTTCATTTAATTCAAACGTCTCATCACTCATAAACACGCTTTCAAAGTATTCCTTCCATCTCCTTAAACTCAAAACTTCGTCATTCAGAATACAGCCATTCTGGTCTCGTATAGCATTCATTCTAGGCTGTTTTGAATGTCCCCTGGTAGTTCTTACGAGCTTCCAGAAAATTTTAATGTTTGCCTGGAAGTTATCCGATATTCTTCTATCATTCATATCCGTTCTTTCTTGCTTTTTCCTTTCAACTACTTCTTTTACTCTCTTATTTAGGTGTCTAAAGACTGCCTTTTTCCTTTCAATATCATCATTCATACTGCTAGAATTACTAGCCTTGGTTGCTAGTAAATCTAGCCACGCTTTCTTCTTTGCTTCAACTTCCATCCGTACCTCATCATCCCACCATAACGTGTTAATTTTCCTTTCATTCGTTCTCTTACTTACACCACATACTTCGGTAGCTGCATCCACTAAACCTTTCTTGACATTATACCACACAGTCTCCAAGTCTAAATCATTCATACACAATTCAGCCATACCACTTATATTTTCTCTCAATCTATATTTGAACTTCTCTCTCACACCTCAATCTTGTAACCTCTCTGTTCTTATACGCTGTAACGCAGTGGTAGACACAGATTTCCGATGCCTCCAACGTCTGAAAAGACCATTAATTCGGCATAAGACCAAGTAATGATCCGTCCCTACGTTAGAGCCCCGGTAAACCCTTGTATCTACCACCGCGCTCCTCATTCTTTCATCAACAATTATGAAATCTATCATACTTCTATCATCACCTCTTTCCCATGTATACGTGTGAATCTTCTTATGACGAAAGAAAGTGTTCGTTACAAAAAGATTCTTTTCCACGCATACGGCGAGAAGGCCATTCATATTTATACTTTCATCACCAAACGTTCCCAATATCCTTTCATAACCAAGCCTCCTCACCCCAACCCTTCCATTAAAATCGCCTAATATCACAATATTTTCATTAACCTTGCATTTCATTAGCACCATCCTTACCAACTCCCAAAACTGCTCTCGGATATAAGTGGGCTTAGACATGTCTGGGGCGTAGACCCCTAAAACAAACAACTTCTTTAAGCCCACTTTCATTCGTATCCATAGCAGTCTCGGGCTTACACATTCATACTCTTTCACACAATGACCCATTCTTTCTGAAAGGATGATACCGACTCCCTGGCATGCCCGCTCGGTCTCGTCTACACCAGACCAGTACGCGGTATACATGCCATGTGTAGTAGCATCCTTTCCCTTCCATTTCGTCTCATTTACACATAACACGTCTATTCCTCTATCATACATCATATCGCATACTTCATCCATCTTATCATTCATTCCTCCACATACATTCAATGTAGCCAGACGGGCTTCCGCAATCCACTTTTCGCCCCTCCGGGGTACAGAACGTGACGGGTGGCGAACCTCGTCGCCGGTTTTCCTCCCGGAGATTCTTCGCACCCCTGCCCCATTAAAGGGGCGCCGGGAACTCGGGGCCATTTCTTTAATTCTATGCCTCATGGTGCGAAAGTAGGGTGTGGTATTTTTTACGCCGCTACCACACGGCGAGGAGCCGAGTCAGTTCTTTCGGCTTTGTCGCTTGTTTAGCACCACCCGGGGGACACGTGTAGGGTGGGCCTAGGATAAGGTGGTCAAAGCCTACGGACGCGAGCGACTCATCCCCCATACTAACCGATATTTAAATGGTGAATCGCACCATCATCCATCACAGTTAGCTACCGTGGGTAAATCTTTGTTTCAGAGAGCACGAGGGATCTGTGACAGAAAACATCTGGCCGCCGAGCTTCAGTACGTCGAGCAAGTATTGCAAGACAACAAGCTTCGGGTCCCGCGCCTATGTCACAGTGACCGAGTGAAGCCGACCACAGTCGAGCGTGTGCCTGCTGTACTACCATATGTCAGAGGAGTCACAGACAAGGTTGGCTACATCTTGAAGCGAGCTTCTATTAAATATACTTCAAGCCGCCGAAGAAGATTAGTAAATTTTTACCATCCGTCAAGTGTAATATCCCTCTACAAGATGCAGGAGTGTACAAGCTTGATTACGAATGTGGTCTCTCTTACATAGGACAAACAAAAAGATCCCCGCCATTACATCAGATTTGATAGACCACAAATCCTTGCAAAAGAACACCGATTCCTACCAAGGATGATACGCGAGGCTATTGAAATTAAAAAACATCCTAATTTCAATAGAGAAGATGGATGTGTGCTGCCATCTGCTTGGGATCCTATAATTAACAAAATTAAATCCAAACCCAAGCATAACACTGCAAGACTTCAGGATACTGTAAGTTCATTCTGCGTAAATCGAACCAAAAATTAATATTAAAAAACTGAAGGTAGCCGGGCTAACTGTTATGGAGTGTAGAGTAGAAGGAGAACCATCTTATAAGGTGCGAAAGTTGAAAAAGTGTCCTACTATTTACTGAAAATAGAGGTTCCAAAACCTACCACAATAGCGCTAGCGTCTGAAAAACTACGATATGAAGATAGCAGTTGTGAACGGAGTGAAGTCAGCTGAATTCAAATATTTAAAAAAATTCATGACTAGAGTAGTTAGTAAAATGCCAGTATACAAAACCTCAACTATTTACGTAGTACAAATGCAAGCGGATTGGTCGGTCCTTGTTTATTTCTCCATATTATTCTAATTAATTTTGGCGCTTTTTTTTTAATTTATCCTATGCTACTGCAGCGCCACCCTTATTGGACACGTTTTTAGGGACACTTATCATATATAGAGATGGTCCTCCTTCTACTCTACACTCCATATAACTGTGACATCGGGACGTCAAACATCTCAGTCCCCCCCGTGACCATGGGTTGCTGTAAAGCACTCGAAACGTCGGGAATAAAAATAATAAAATAAACGCGATAATATCCGTAAAAAACAGTTTTATTCAATATTTTAAATCGCTTTATTTTGCGTTTTGTCTTTTCCTTGTTATTATAATCAGTTTTTTTTAATATAATATTTTGCTATGTATAACAGTAAAGCAAAAACATTTAAAAAACTATAATATACTTGAAATTAAATAGTTACCTTTGGATATATTATTATCTACCGATTTTTTTATCGTAAGATAATAATATATCCACAGGTATGTATTCAATTTCGAATGAAACAACAGAAATAATACAAAATATTTACGTGAAACGTAATTCCAACGTGAAACGTTTTATTTAAATATTATTTAAATAAAACAAATAATTGAAACAGCGCTAGGAAAATTTTTGTACATCTTTACAGTTTTCGGTTAGGTAACGCATGCTTGAAAACTAAAGGATTCTAAGTAAATATTTTTTCGTCCCGGTCAGAATCTGTAACCCTAAAAAAGAATGGACAAGAAACTTTAGGGAACTGTTTACAATCAGCTAAACTTACATACGATTACAAGTTTATTATTGCAAATTTATAATTTTTACGAACAAACGGGAAGCGATGAAGTCAGCAACAGCCTTTTCAGTATTATAATCGGGCAGCCATTTTGTCACCGGGAGCATTTTATACATGAGACGATTGTACCACGTCTGTTTCTTGAAACGGTGTTTGGACGGAGACTTACTTACTTACTTACTTACTTATCTTCACGCACAATCCCTGACGGGGTAGCCAGAGAGAACAGATCGCCAAGTGTCACGATCCTTACATACCTCTTTCGCTTCTTTCAGATTCATTATCTTCTTCATACATGCACGTCTAGGTATCCGAGTACTCTTGACCCTCCCCTCTTCGAACAATTTGCTCACATGGTCTTCGAAAGTTAGTCTCGGTATACCTTTTAATATTAACTTTCGCGCTATATATTTTCTTCACCATTCGGTCTTCACTCATTCGCTCAACGTGCCCAAACCATCGAAGCACGTCCTTATAATTTTTTTGTGATAAGGTCATCTTTCAAACATGCCATAATGCGAATCTCTTCGTTTCGCTTTCGGTCGACCATGGTAACACCGCACATTTTACGAAGAGATCGCATCTCCACTGCATTCAACTTGCTTTTATGCTTCTTCTGGCATACCCAGGTTTCGCTGCCATACAACAAAGTCGGTACCAACACTGCGTTATGTATTGCAAGTGCACTCTACACTATGCCTTGCCTTTTGACTAACGCAGTCAGGGCACCATTGACTTTGTTCCCGGCAGCGACACGCCTGTTCACATTTAAATCACATCTTCCATCCCGGCTAAAAGCACTCCCAAGTATACAATTTCATTGACCTGTTCTAGACATTCCTGATTTACCCATATTTCACACTTCGTTCTCTCTTCGTCCCTTTCAAATACCAGAACCTTAGTTTTATTAGCATTCAAACGGAGACCTTTAATTTCACATTCCTCTTTCATACACGTGACTAATGCCTGCAGTTCTGCCTCTGATGGTGCAATAAGCACTGCATCATCAGCATACAGCAGACAATTTACTTTTATGTCACCCAATTTCACACCCAAACAGCTTCTGTAAACTCTTTCAGCTTCTGTAAACAGCTGTCGAGATACAGTATGAACAGCCAGGAAGACATGACACAACCCTGTTTTACGCCTGTTTGGACGCTAAACATGGGTGACAGGTCATGCCCCTACCCGCACACAGGCTTTACAGTCACAGTAAAGTGACTGCACAGCCCTTAGCAATCGACCATCCACACCGTACCCCGGCAACAGTTCCCACATTTTCTTCCTTACAACCTTATCAAATGCTTTCTCAAGATCCACAAAAGCACAAAAAATCTTCTGGTTAGCAGCCAGAAGCTTTTCCGTGATCATGCGGAGAGAAAACATTTGATCCGTGCATTTTTAACAGTGGTAGAGCCACGCGGCAGCTTTTGCTGTAGCACGGATGGGCCGGCTCGAACCGGGGTGGTACCACGACCTCACAGAAAACCAGCGTGAAGTAGAGGTTTACCTCTGCGTTTCGCTTGGGGAGTGCAGGTGGCCGGAGGCCCTTTTTACTGGAAATGAGGCATTCCATCTTAGTCCTCACGGGTGACAACGCATCTGCATTTTGATTCGCAAACGAGGATAGATGTAGATGTGTATGGGCCGCAGCAACCACTTACCATCAGGTGGACTGTGTGCTCGTTTGTCACCCTTATCCTATAAAAAAAAATCCTGTTCCAGGTCTAAATCCGCATTGTGCCTCCCATAGAAATCCTTCCGATTTCTCTTGCATCCTACGTGTCAAAACCTTCGAGTAAACTTTACATGCTAAACTGGTCAAGCTGATCGCCCGATAGCACCCGCAGTCAAAATGTGAACCTTTACCTTTATATAAAGGCACAATGACTGCGGATGCGCCAATCATCCGGGACATCCCCCGTCCGCCAGCACAAATTGCACAGCAGATGAAAGCTGTCCCAGACGCGAGGCCCTCCATACCAGCATTGACCATTGAGCATTGACCATTTCAGCAGTAACTCTGTTTAGTCCCGCAGCCTTACCACATTTCAAACTTCGAATCGCACGTTCAATCTCTTTCATACTGATGACCTCAGTGTCATCGAGGTCCGGGTCTGGCGGACCAGTCACGGCGTCATCCCCGGATCCCTCACTAAGATCATCACACGCATACATTTCTCTATAAAATTCGCTCCATCGCTGCATGACGTCCGATTTTTCTGAGAGGACGTCATTGGTTCTCGAAAGCACTTTGTTCATTCTTAAGGCCGTCGCACCACTTCGGGTCCTTCCAACCTCTTTCCAGAAGAGTTTGGAGTTCTCCTTAAAGTTGTGCGACAACTTTTCGTCCGCTTCCATTCTACACCTGTCACGCACTTCCTCAATCAATGCTTTCGTGTGAACTTTCTGCAGCTTATATCTTTCTTTCATCTTCTCTCTCATATCCTTATCATTACTAGAGGTCAAGTAGTCTAACCATGCTTTCTTCTTCTTATTTACAGCTTCTTTCACTTCATCATTCCACCATGCATCTCTTCTTTTACTAGTGCCTCTTTTTATTGTTCCACACACTTCTTCCGCTGCACTTACCATTCCATCCCTAAGGTTCTGCCATGTTCTTTCCACACATTCTTCTCTGCCATCGATGGTGTCAAGCTTTTCGGCTACCCTCGCATGATATTTGTCCCTAGTATCCGCTTCCTGAAGCTTCCAGCTTCGGATGCGACAGACCGACTGTGGTTCTGTCACTGCCGTCCGGTAGCGCCAACCCGCGAACAGACCCCTAAATGTAGTAATCACTAGATAGTGATCCGTTCCCAGGTCAGCACCCCTGAACACTCGCGTATCCATCACCTGTTTTCGCAGTCGGTCATTCACCTGGAACAAATCGATCATACTTTTCTCATTCTTTCTTTCTCTAGTATACATATGGATTTTCCTTGCATACCGCCAGTATAAGCTTGCCAGCATCATTAACCCTTTTATCGCCAAACTTTCCAAGCACCGACTCGTACCCTGGTCGAGCGGTACCAACCCATCCATTCAAATCACCACATACAACAATTCTTTCGTTTCCCCTTGCCAAATCTAGAACTTCTCTTACATTCTCCCAAAACTCCTCCAGCACAGCGCTGGATGACGAAGCTACCGGCGTATAAACAGCAAAAAGGAATAACTTCGTCAGTCCCAATTTAAAGCGAACCCAGAGAAGTCTTGAGTTCACAACCTTATATTCAGTCATAACATCGACCAACCGAGACAACAGCAGCACCCCCACTCCCTGGCAGGCGCTCTCGCTCTCCGGGACTCCGGACCATAGAGCTAACGCCCCGCCAGGGAGCTCTTCAGTACCACTGCCCTTCCGTTTGGTCTCCGACATACACACGACATCTAATTCTCTTTCTTTCATTATTTCGATCAACTCATTCGTCTTATCTCTCATGCCTCCTCTAACATTCCACGTGCCAACTCTGCACTCTGTCCTCCACCTTCTGCCGTGTCGGGCTGTGCGTGACGGGTGGCGGTCCCCATCGCCGCTTTGCGCGCTGCATTCCACACCAACGGGGACGAGCTGGTGTGCGTCGCCTTGGGGGGACGCCCTAACCCTCGTTGGCAAGGGTGCGCAGCTATGTAGAATTCCAGCCCTTAAAAGGGCTGGCAGGGGTCGCGACGAGCATGCTTCTACAATGACGAATGGACGGAGACGACATTATTTATTGGTTCTTACCTGAGAACAAAGAGACAATTTTTAAATACTCAATGTAAAAAAAAAAAACTATTTTTGTATAATACTAGCGATCCGCCCCGGCTACGCACGGGTGATTTCTGGATCTCGACAACAGCGCCGTCTACCGGGTTCAATTGTGTTTCTCTTCTAAATCATCCAGGGACTCACTCAAACGCACACAAAAAAAAAATCATGAAAATCGTTCGAGCCGTTTTCGAATTTTAACGAGACTAACGGACAACAATTGATTTACATATATAGAGATTAAAGTGACAAACGAGTTCGCATGGTAAAAAGTTACTACAACCAAGTACAAACAAAAGGAAATTCATGTGTATTGTCGTATCTGATAAAGAATGAAGATGAAATACGAGTATGTATATATGTAATTATACCTACTGTATCTTCCTTCAAACTGAAAAATAACACCGGAAGCATGACTGCTTGGCGACAGAAAAGGGTGGGATTACCCTCCCTACTACCTACCTACTACATATTTAAACTAAAAATGGGGGTGATTTTACAATTTACGATGACATATATACAGACGGCTCCGTGGTGCAGTGGCTTAGCAATGAGTTGCTGCGCTGGGGGGCGCGCGAATCCCGCACGGAACAAGTATTTGTATGGCCTACAGATAATTGTACCGGGTCTGGATGTTTGTCCTTGTGCAATTTGTGTTTGCAAACTGCCTCCATGATACAGGAGAAAATCCTAGTGTGGGGGTAACGTTTTTCAAAAGAAAAAAGAGAAAGAGACTATATTCATTTTTATAGCTGTAGCTTTTAATTAAGATATAAGACTACATAAGTTTATAGCATTGCTTTTGAATGTTTCTCAAAAAGATATAAAACTCAAAGAGATATAGGTAAAACTCATTTAATAAAATGTTTACCTGTTTTTGTAAACACAAAACGCGCCTGCTATGTACCATCCAGTTCAAAGTAAAGTGAAATAATGTTGCAGCTGCAATAATACAAAACCATAGGTTTAGTTAGGATAAGTGTAAATACTATTTCTGAACAATAATATATAAATCAATAATATCAAAGAGATATAGGTAAAACTCATTTAATAAAATGTTTACCTGTTTTTGTAAACACAAAACGCGCCTGCTATGTACCATCCAGTTCAAAGTAAAGTGAAATAATGTTGCAGCTGCAATAATACAAAACCATAGGTTTAGTTAGGATAAGTGTAAATACTATTTCTGAACAATAATATATATGTAGCTGAAAAGGAACGAGGTTTCTCAATCCGGCTCCTCGAAGGACCAATTGAAAAGGAACCAGCGAAATGGTTTGTGGTCACAGCTCGTTCAGCAGTGAACTTCACAACCCCCTAAGACGCGTACGTTGGGTTCAGGAACAACGTACGTGAACCCCGCAACGGAGTAACACACAAGGGCGTCAACCTCTTCCTTTTCTTCAAATAGGTTCAGGCGGGGATTACGGGTCTTCCGAGGTCGTCCCGGTCCCAACGCCTTAATTCTTCAATATGTGCCGCTCCGGCGACACCAGTAGAACTGTTCTTATATTTAAAGGTGAAGGATACCTTGGGAATAAAACAGTAATTATCTTCAAACCGCTCCGTGAGAGAGTAATTACTTTCCCTATCACTTCCCTATATGCTTTTCTTTCTTGATTATATTATGTACTGGTAGCTGGTCCCGAACGATTTACATGACATGGTGGTTCATCTCCTTGTGGAGGTTATACATGTTTCGAGGAGACCCTCTTTACATGGGCGGCATCTCAGGAGGACACGACCCCCCGGTCTTGGGTGCTGCGTTGGCAGCTTGTGGGTTGGTGTGGTGCGCACTTAGCGCCGATTTACATGAAAATCAGTCCAACGGGGTATCAAAAAAGCTATACTCGAAAGAGAGCCGCGCCCTCTGTGCGATTTTGCAACTCAATTACATTAAATTTGTACTATCACTCCCTCACGGTTTGCCCAATATCTTTATTTGTATAAGACATACATTTATTAATAAAGAAAAGTTCGGCTCTACTGGCACGGAAGATAATATTTTACGTACTCCGAAGAAGAAACGTAGAACTAAACCCGTGACAGATATTGACACCTTTAACGCCGATGCAATCAGAAATCATATATATGGTTACTATTCCAGAAATGAATATCTCAACAGGAAGAAGCTTTTGGCATCGTTAAGAGAAGCTGGACTGTTTAGCGGGGGTAAAACTGCTTTAACCAAAATCTTAAAAGATATTGGTTTTTCGTATAAAAAACAGACAAAAGAAAAATTTTATTAGAACGTTACGACATAATTTTAAAACGGATAAGTTTTTTGAGAGAAGCAAAAAATATTGATAACTGGGATAATGTCGTGTTCATTGACGAGACATGGCTAAACGCCAATCACACGGTTTCCCGTTCTTGGACGGATGATACACAAGCGTCGACGTCGAAAGTACCAATGGGTAAGGGGGCCCGTCTGATAATATGCCACGTAGGTTCTGCAAAATACGGCTTTGTGGAGAACGCGTTACTGGCATTTCAATCAAAAACCACAAATGACTACCACGAGGAAATGAATGCCACTACATTTAAAGAGTGGTTCCAGAACGTGCTTTTGCCCAGCCTACCAGAGCCTTCTGTAATATTCATGGATAATGCCTCCTATCACTCGGTTCAAATACAGAAACCACCTACCCAAGCTAATAAAAAAGAAGAAATGGTGGCTTGGTTACAAGCAAGAGGCATTGACGCAAATTTGCAGATGCTAATACCAGAGCTAATTAAATTAGTTAAAGAAAATAAAGCGGCAAATATGCGATACGAAATCGATGAACTGATACGGTCATCGCGTTCTAAGAATTCCACCGTATCATTGCCAATATAACGCGATTGAGCTAACCTGGGCTCAAATAAAAGGTTACGCCGCCCGCCACAATACTTCCCCGCCATTCAGCACGAAAAAGATGATGACCCTATTAAAAGAAGCCTGCGGGGAAGTCACAAGAGATGACTGGGCAAAGGTTGTTGAGAAGACTAAAAACCTGATTGTGGAACATTTTGACCGAGATATCAGGATTGATTCTGTTATTGATAATAATATAATTATACATGTAGGCGAAGATGATGATGAAGACACCACCTCCTCAAGCGAATCGGAGTCTGATTAATATTCTGTACGCACATTCAATTCAATGTACTTTATTGCATAGAAATACAGATTGTAACTTTGTAACAAAGAATAAATAAAACAATTTTATTATATTAATATTACCTTTTTTTGGTTTCCACTTAAATTACTAAAATATAAATTTTAAATGATTCCGCCAATTTAAAACGCAAATAATCTTAAAAATAACGCGGCGGTTCATTTTGTAGGAACGGTAACGAACTCAGTGTTATGTTGTGGCCATCACTAGTCGTGACTAACTGATAGGTGTCAGGAACGCATTCTCTGAACGGCCGAACTATAGTACTGTTATTTAGTACCTAGTGACACGTGAATGTTAGTAACGTAGTTCCAAAATGAAGTCCTAGTTTTACTTTGACTTAATTTTGAATAAACTGATTGCGGTATTACGTTGGTAGTTGATACCTATTCTGTTTTGAAAATGCAAATAACGCAAACATTCAATGCGTGTAATTCGAAACTGATTTTGATGAAATTTTGCGTTAAGGTATATCTTGATCTACAGGATTTTATCTTCTCATATCGGACTTTTATTCCCAAGGAGCATATATAACAGAAATTATAAAAAAAAGCAGAAAATAAAGGTTACTGATAAATAAATAACATGACAAGAAAAATATGGAGTAATAAATATGGAGAGAATAAGAAAAATATAACAATAAAGATTACTGGTGGCTTCGAAGTGTCGATTTGTGACGCCACATCGCGATGCGATCAATATTTCAGTAATTTTTAAAAGTAGAAAAAAAAAATAAGAATACCGTTGAATTCGTAATTTTTTAATACAATTTTTTGATACCCTTAACAAAATTGGGTGGCCAGACCCATTGCAACGTTGCGACTTTTGCTAGGCTGCGCGATCGCATTACTGGGCGCACGGAACGGCAACAATGCTTTCACTTCGTTGTTTAATTTTGCGCGCGAGCTTAAGAAGTACGCTTGCATTTATTTAGTACTAGATGTTCTTCACGACTTCGCCCGCACGTAATTTATTACGATTGGATTTCATGGGTTTTAATTTTTTGCGAGAAACCCTAATTCTTTTTCTAAAATAAAAGTAGCCTAAGTTACTTCTTATAACATCAGCTATCTGCCAGTGGAAGTTCGGTCAAATCGGTCTAGCCATTTCGCAGATTAGCCGGAGCAAACAGGCAGACAGACAGAAAGACAAAAATTTTACATATATATACTTTCATATACATATAGTAAAAGGCTGTTATTTTAACATTACAAACAGACACTTCAATTTTATTAATTTGTATGTATAGACTAGCGACTTCGCCCGCGTGGAATTTACTACGATTTCATGGGTTTTAATTTTTTTTTGCGCGGAACCCTAATTCTTTTTCTAAAATGAAAGTATCCTAAGTTACTCCTTATAACATCCGCTACCCGCCTGTGCAAGTCCCGTTAAAATCGGTTCAGCCATTTCGGATATTAGCCGGAACAAACAGACAGACAGACAAATATTTAAAAATTGTATTATTGTTAGTTAGTGCCGTATATACTTTTTTACTTTTTTCTTACTTTAGTAAAAAGCTGTTATTTTAACATTACAAACAGACACTTCAATTTTATTTATTTGTACAGAGTATAGATTTCGTAAATCATTGTTTTAATTAGACAAGAACGCCAGATTGCCATGAAATACCCAATAGTCTTAATTATCTTGCAGCAAATATCACAAATGGAAACAAATTGAAGATTTCTATGACTATAAATCAATACCTATATACACTGCAATGAATGTCGCAAAATAAAAAACTCTAACTCACAAAGTCGATTCATGCCTACTACTAAATAACTGATGATAAAGTCACCAAGCCATTAAACCGTTCCGCTATCATTTTAGTATTTACACATTAGTCATTACTCATAATTGAAGTGCCGTGATCATATACTCAAATAAAATCATTGATGATTTTGTCATTGCTCCCGTGATCGATATTTTTTTGTCATTGTCATGCAGTCATTGATACAGAAAAATCATCACTCAGCCCATCTCCATTATCAACTAGAGATGAGTCTGATATCATGTCACATGTTAAAATCATCAATATTTTAAAATCTTTTCATCGTGCTATGACATCGACAAAATCATCAATACTTTTAAATCATTACTCGTTCCTCGAATGAATGAACGCGAACCTCGGTGATTCGGACGGACCGTATCGCTCAGGCGCTGCGGTTCAAATTGCGACGTTGCGACTTTTGCGATTTGCGAGGCTGCGCGATCGTATTACTGGGCGCACGGAACGGCTACAATGCTTTCACTTCGTTGTTTACGTTTGCGCGCGAACTCGAGAAGTGCACTATATATGCGCTAGCGTTTATTTAGTATTTCGTGAATCATTGTTTTGATTAGACAAGAACGCCAGATTGCCATGAAATACTCAATAGTCTTAATTATCTTGCAGCAAATATCACAAATGTAAACATATTGAAGATTTCTATGATTATAAATCAATACCTATACATACATATATATATATATATATATATATATATATATATATATATATATATAGGTATTGAGTGAACTCGAGTTGGATCTCCCTAACTCGAGTTTGGGCTGCTGTACATGAACCTTGATAATATTTTTGGGGGAAATTTTGAGTTAAAAATAATGTGCAGGTAATTGAGAGAGTTTTGTTACCAAAACTATAATCTGCAAAAAGCCACAATAATTAAAATATCTGCAAAACCACACTAATGACAGAACAATACTGTGCACAATGATAGCCGAGTGTCTTCGAAGTTGGTTAGGGTTAATAAATACTTATAATTATCTCGAACACAATGAGTAGTTCTGGGCAGGTCTCTGCCCTGTGTTTGAAAGCGTTTCCGTAGCCCTGCCAATGTGTGGCGAAGGTGGAACACTTTAGTAATAGTTTTAGTAAGTGCGCGTCCAATATAATCCGTTCTTGCCCCCGCGAAGCGGGTATGCGTAGGCATTTCCTCATTTGAAAGCCGGAACAAAATCCGTTCTGTAGTTACGAATAAAAACGTAGATAGACCAACGCAGCATCGATCTTGGTTTTATATGAGGTATAAAGCTTGCGTCTAAGGCCTAAGTATTAACTGATATATTTATTTATTGTATGGCATTATATTGATATGATACACAAATAAAATGGATGTTACGGGTAGACCTGGGTATAGATTTTTTATCGATAAATTTTGTCCCACTGTCTTATCTCTATTATTAGTTCTATGGACGTTCACTTCTGCCATCAGCGATAAGATGGCGAAAATGAAATTGCCTCATTATGTCACTTGACTTGGTCAGTCATTTGTTTCTATACTCTGTTCCCATTGATATAAGAAAATTTTTCTTATATCTATGTCTATTCCAAATAAGAACAGTATATAAAAAGTACTCTGTGATTACGAAGTCCCTTTTGAAACTTCTTAGAACGTAACTCTTCACGTTTCGCATAATTTGAAATAATAATCATTTTTGTTCATGGTCGTAAATCATTTAAAAATACACAATCAATCTAAATCATTATACAATTAATTCACACACACAATCAACATATTGTTTTTAGACATCGTGCTCAAAATAATTAAAACTTAGATAATAATATTTTACTGCCGTTTTGCGTTTACGTTCTATAGTTTTATTTTACTTTGTTCCATAGTGACGTGACTAAAAGAATGGTATAAAATCGATTATAGAAAGATTCATTTCGCGAGAAATAATCTGTCAACACTGCGTCCACCTCGTGATCACGACCGCCATTTTGTTTGTCTCTTCAGTACGAGTGCAGAAGCCTTGTATACGATACGCGTGTTCAGTTTAGTTGATTTTGTGTTGTGTTTTTATTTCGTTCTTGTTATTGTAGTTATAACTGTTTGATTTGGTTTTTTTTTTGTATTTATAAACACTATGGCCAAAACTGAGACCACTAAAAGAACAGTGATAAGCAGTCGAGAATTTGTAGTACGCCCACAAGATTACTTCGAAAGAGAGTATCAGAATGAACCGATGAATGACAGATGACAATGAATGACAGATGATCAGAACCGAGTAAGTGCAGCTTTTGGTATTAGTCGAAAAACTGTTTCCCGAATAAGTAAGGAAAAACATGGTAAAGATTTAATGGAAGCTAACAAATTAAAATCGACACTTAAGAAAAAAATTAGAAGATCGATAGTTACACATATCGACAATTTTGATAACGACGCCATTAGAAACCATATCTATGGCTACTATATTAGGAACGAATTGCCGACTCTCGATAAATTGTCAAATACTTTACGAGAATCTGGACTGTTTCACGACAGTAGAACTTCTTTCTGGAGGGTTTTAAAAAATGTTGGCTTTTCTTATAAAAAATGTGATAAAAGGCGGATTTTGATGGAACGTAGAGATATAGCTTTAGCCAGATTTAATTTTCTAAGATCAGCAAAGGCCATTGCCGTTTCGAATAATGTTATATTTCAAAATAAGACGTGGCTAAACGCTAATCATACAGTTGGCAAGATATGGACAGATGACACTCCTCACTCCTCCACAAAAGTACCTAGTGGCAAAGGCGAACGCTTAATTATTTGTCGTGCGAGTTCCATGAAGGGATTAGTTCCGAACTGCCTCGTGGCGTTTAAATTTAAGAAAACTGTAGAATACCACGAAGAGATGAATTTTGTTAAATTTAAGGAATGGTTTTGTACCTTATTGACCAACTTGAATGAGCCATCGACAATCATTATGGATAATGCACCGTATCATTCGGTACAAGTAAGTAAGCCTCCAACTTCTAGCACCAAAAAAGCCGATATTGTGAAATGGCTGAATGACAATAATATTGTTGCTGACATGTCCATGTTAAAAGTTGAGCTGCTGCATTTGGTTGCTATAAATAAGCCAGCTAGACCAAAATACGTATTGGACGAAATGGCTAAGGAAGCCGGAAACAATGTAATGCGCCTTCCACCCTACCATTGTCAATACAATACCATAGAATTGATTTGGGCGCAAATTAAAGGCAAGAATTTAAACAAATCTTTTTTATAATTTATTTTTACTAGAGATGCGCCGAATAGTGATTTTGCCGAATAACCGAATACCGAATACTATTCGGTTTAATCTGTACCGAACCGGAAATTCGGCCGAATTATTTGGTTTACGATTTCATTGTTTTGCTGTATAAACAGGTTATCGAAATAGAACATGATAAAACAAAAGTGAAGTGCACTTTATGTAGTTGTGTTATTTCTCGCGGTGGATCAGTCCGCAGCGCTTCGACTAGTGATATGACAAATCATTTGAAAAGCTGAAGCATAAATAACAACTAACAGCAACCACATCTACTTCTGTAAGTGCTTCTGAACATAGCTCACACACTTTGCCAACAATGTTGAATGTGAAATCACAACAATCTATAGAGAGGCATATATTACAAATTGGGACATAACAGACCCTCGATCAAACGAAATTCATAACGCCATCGCTGAAATGATTGCCACTGACAATGAGCTAATTTCAATTCTGGAAAATAAAGGATTTAGCAGGGTACTGCATTTATTGAAGTTTAAATATTAGTTGCCTGGAAAGAAGTATATGAGCGAAGTAGTGATTCCGGCGATTTATGAAAGAGTGAAAAAATTGATCAAGGATGAAATCTCAAAAGCCCAGGCTGTTTCGATTACATCTGATACGTTGCTTGAACAACATGCTTAGATTTCTTAGCTTGACTGCACACTGGCTTGATAAGGACCATGTTCTAAAACATAGAGTTCTGCAAACGAATAATTTTACTGACTTTTACTCAGGTGATCATATTTGTTCTATTTTAGAAGAGTTATCTTCAAATTGGGACATAACTTCGGCTATCTACGTGATTATGAGAGATAATGGTCCCAATATGGTGAAAGTCTGTTTGTAGGCAAGGGGTGTTTTGTACATACGTGGCAATTGGCGATTAAAGCTTCATTACAGGTTGAACACGTAAATTATGATATGACCTTTGCTAGAAGAATAGTGACACATTTCAACCACTCAAGCACGGTGCAAGAAAGGTTGAAATATATCCAGAAATAACTGAATCTTGCTGAGCATCAGCTTGTAAAGGACGTCACAGCGAGGTAGAACAGCATGTATTATATTTTGGAAAGAATCGATGAACAAAAATGTGCGATTTCACTTTACATTTCGAATACTTCTGGCACAGTAAATATTCGAAACTGTACTGAAAGGCAGTGGCTAATTCTCAAAGAATTGTCGTAAAAACCGTTTAAAAACATCGCGAATTGAATGAAGTGATTCCCCGCAGTAACACGCGATGTTTAACGAAGCCTAAAATTTCAAAAATATGTCACAATATACCAGCAATGGTACAGAAGCTACAACAAGAACTTCAGAATCGTTTCGAGTTCGAAATTTGAAAAAATACAAATACTATTGCTTGTCTACAGACCCTAGATTTAGAATAATATTTTTTGCTTTCGAAAAATGCGAACTAGTAAGAAAAACGCTTATTCTAGAAGCTAATAAAAGAAGCGACTAATGCTGAAAGCTCAAGCGAAGATGAAATGGAAACAAACAGGGGAAGACCTCTTACAAGATGTTACAAATTTTTTAGAGGAATCACATTTTGGAACTGTTATGAAGAACTTGCCTCGATGAACCCTGTCATTTACGAAGATCGTAAAAGCCCAATTGAGGTGGAATTACACAATTATGTAGCTGAAAGTCTTCGGCCTAGAAACTAGAGTCCTTTTAATTGGTGGGAAAAGCATAAGTTTAAGTACGCACATTTAGCTAATTTTGCCAAAGTATTTCTAAGTGCTCCTGGTAACAGTGTCTACAGCGAAAAATTATTTTCAGAAGCAGGAAACCTTTAACAGGAGAAACGCAATAGACTATTGCCAGATAGGGCTGAGAGCTTGGTGTTTCTGCACCATAACTTACCCTTGATAAATTACAAATATTAAAATATTAATTATATTATGAGTCTTTTATGTTATAAGTGTGTTCATTAAAAATAAATGTTGTTTGAGGTTTAACTACTTTATTTTATTAGCTTCTCCAACACATTCTTCATAGACCGCAAAAATTTAACCACATAAATACCACCATTTAAATACATAAAACGAGCAGATTTGCTTTAACGGAAATCTTACTACAGAAGTTCTGTGTTCTTGTTCTATACTGTGTAGTCTGTATACAATAAATGGGTAAGAAAATTCAAATATTTGAACCGAATATATTCGGCACCAAAACCGAATAATTCGGCCGAAAACAAATAGTGAATAAGGTGCCGAATACGCCAAATACCGAATACCAAATGAATATTCGGTGCATCTCTAATTTTTACCTATTTTGACATTTTATCTGTTGCTATATTAACTCGCAAACCTTTATTTTAGATTATGCGGCTCGTAAAAATACCAGCCCACCGTTTACTGCAAACAAAATGCTGTCATTGTTGCAAGGAGCTTGTGATAGTGTTACTGCCGCGAATTGGTAAAGTGTGGTTTTAGGAACAAAAAATTTGATTTTCGCTGATTGGGACAGATACATACATATCGATGCCGTCATAGATAACCAAATTATAATAAATACAGGTGATTCTACAGACGATGATGAGGGTGATGACGACGATGCCGACCATGAAATATCGATTTCGGCTAGTGATTATGAATATGTTCCATCTTGATAAAAATTTCATGTAATATTATCTAATTAAAATTAAAAAACAGTTTTATAAATTTTAATTTGATGCTAATCCTTTTTCTGTCAATACGATTTTAATTTGTTCGTTATAGTAATCGAAGATCAATATCGTCAAGTATCGGCTATAGCGGTACTTTACTAGTACTTGATTATTGACATCTGTCAAATGGGACTTCGTAATTGGAATAGAGTATAGTGTTTATTAAACATCGATTGTTGAAGTATTCGACAGTTTCTCATAAAAACATCGATATGTGGATAGACGATCGATTGTCTTTGGCTAGCCGCACACACACAACAACAAGACGAAAACAGTGAAAATAGTGTTGATACTGTTGATGATAGTACTCTCACGGAAAAGCAATATTAGTTAAAACATGGGAAACTTATCCAGAATTATGCAATACATCCTGCGAATATCTCGCGATAAAGTTAGGAAAACTAATGCGCTTGATAACTTGCTCGATATTTATAAAAAAAATCAAACCAAATAGCACGAGAGAAAACGTATAGAAAAAAATTGAACGAAAAAAGATTAATCCATGTTACTTTCTTGATTGCCCTTTCTTAGTAGTAAAATTAATGCAATACTCAATGTAACGCCTTTTTCTTTCTATCCATTATATTAAATGTGCACACATGAATCTAGCTGCAGAGCGACTAAGTCAGATTGTACCATGAAAAATTGCCAATAATATTGCGTAGTGTGCGGGACCATATATTGATGAAGATTTTTGACAATCTTGCATTGACAATATTATTGCGTGTGTGTGGCTAGCCTTAAGGAAGACGTCAAGTGTGACCATCTTTAAAATACAGATCCTACCTTACTTTGGTTACAAATCTGCCAAATCCTGACAGTCGCTTGTGAAAAATGCCTAAATACTGCCAACTTAATATACCATTGTATTAAACCAAGAAAAGTAAAAATACACATTTAAATGCTATATTTTTATTAAATTAAAATGAAACACATCTTTCGTTGGTTTCATTGCAATGCAATCGCTATGCTCACCAATGCCTTATTTAACGTGCAAGATAGGTGCTACATGTATTTGTTTACAAATCTGTTTCGTGTTTATTATTATTAATTAAATTTATTAGAGAGAATATTCTTTCGCATGCTGAATCCACTCATTTGTTTATGTTTACCAGTAGCGGCGTGATCCTTTAAAGTGGACAGCTGGGGTGCCAATTTGCAGTTACACAGTCTGGATCATCTTTAGCTTTGGAGATCCACGATGAAAGTAAAGGATCTTGCTCCCACTCTGCTCTATACGCTCTTTCATATTTTCGCTTCATCACCACCACCTATAATTATTATCGCCCACGAAATATTATTAACGAGATATTATCACCATGAAATCTAATGCGATACCAAACTAAAGTACGTCTCTTCTATGACTGATTGAAACATTAACCATAAACTCGTGCTTATGAATACTCGTTTCAAGATTATCAACTTTACACACAAACCTTTAAGAGTACTTTTCAAAATAATTGTACATGTTCGAAATAAAGTATGTCACTAACATTTAAACATTATTTTGAAATGTGTAGTATGTGTAGTCTTCTATTTTTTCTTATCAATAAAAATAGCTTAGCACTTCGTTCATTATCAAAACGATATTAGAATCTTCTAATGTTCTTCGTTCAAATTATTTATTAGCATTTTTTTCTTACTCTTTGCGTTTTAACCTTGATACAAATATGAAATGTCACTGCTACTCCCACAAGATTTCTGCCTTAGCACATAAAGCTCTTGTACGTTGTTTTATTTTTTACAATATTCATCTTTTATAGCAAATTTTAATCTATTCGGTATAATCGTAAATTTTTTAGACTTACTAATAAAAAAAACAAGAAACTGCAATAATAACATGTAACATGACTTTTTTACAATTTCGTTATAAAAGCTTAGTAGAAGCTTAGAAGCTCGATCGTGTATTCACTTTCTGAACGCATTCTGATTTTAAGGTGGAAGCTCCAGGGTGGCCCGCGTAATTCAATTTTTCTTGCGTTTTTGGAATTTGCATGTCAGGGTTAGGTTGTATATTTAACAAAATATGATTCGCGAACGTAGCGATTATGTGTTTACAGAATTATTATCATTAAAATCACCAATACAACCCTGTAAGTTCATATTAGCCCTTTGAATGTGTTTTTCCAGAAAAACTCATTCAAAGGGCTAATACTTAGAGTATTCAACTAAGGCTAAAGCTGAGAACAAATCATCGGACGCGTCCGTCAGCCGCGGCTGAAAGACGCGGCTTATTTGAATCTAGCCAGTACATTTAATCGGTCGTAAGCCGCGGACGTGCCCTTGGGTCATCCTTGAGCGTTCGGACGTCCGAACAGAATCTAGCCGGCTGGATATTTGTGCGTCCGCGGACGGTGTGCACAGGGCACGGGACGCGTCCGCGGACGTTTCGAGTGTCATAAACGAACCGACCGCGCTCGCGACATGTCAGACGAAGAAAATTTAATTGAATGTGTTCGTGGCCACGAATGCCTATATAACTACAAACTGCAGCACTATAAAAATGCTACTTTAAAACAGGAAGTGCGGGAGAAAATTGCTGCTGAATTAAACATCATTTTCAATCAGACTAAGCAGAAAATTAAATTGGTTTTCATTCATTATTTTTTATTTATTCTTAAGTACATTTTGTAACGTTTATCATCTTTTTGTCGTAAAATTTATTTTTAAGACAAAACTATGTTAAATATTAATTTTTATCATAAAATGGTTTATTTACTGAAACATTCTTTATAATCAAAAGTTAATTTTGTAAATTGAATTTGAACTCTTTTATTTGTAATTAACACTGATAACATGACATTTAGTAAAGGAAACAATATTGCATGAATCATAATAATATTGTAAATTGTAAATTATTTCTCTAATATGGACTGTGTATGAAAATTGGGAAATAAATGGCTATTATTATTATTATTATTATCATCTTTTTGTAAGTCTGGATACAATGTATGAAATTCACCATACTCGAGTCGTTTTACATTAATATCATGGACCCAAACACTCCTTTTCACTTTTTTTTGGAGGACAACATAAGGCAGCTGCCGCTAACTCTATAAATTCGTCCTCGTTGTCGCTGCTTGCCATGTTTTTCGATTGAAACACCTTTATAGAATGACTGACGTGAGGCGTCCGAAGACTAGTGTTCATTAAACATCGATGGTTGAAGTATTCGATAGTAATCGATAGTTTTTTATAAGACCATCGATATATCGATAGACTATCGATTGTCTTTGAGCAGGTATCACAAATAAAAATAACATGTAACAATGTTTGCTCGTCATTGAGAAATACGCAATTTGTCACTGGCTACTGTATAACTATGAAGGAAAGTCACAATAGCCTTTATCTTCAACAACTGATTTCTATTAAAATAATTCTTAAAAGAACTTCTGGATTTTTTTGGTTGCACTTCATCTTGAAGTAGATGTTCAGGCGATGATCCCTCTTCCGATTCTAACCTACTACGTGTCTACTATCTAGAAATAACTCCCCATTAATGATTGAGTTTTAGGATACATTTTCGATTCATTATGAAGTCAAATACAAAACAAATCAGTAAACTATAAAACGCAAGATCAACCGCCCGTTCTGGCACTCACACAAATAGCGACATACGTCAGCGTCACACGTATTAATTAGCTATTCACACAGTTTATTTACAGGCATTTCTCTCACCTTAGACTAAAGGGGACATCTAATATGGACAAAAATTACGATAATGATGGCAATCGATAGTTTAACAGGACTATCGATAGAATCGATAGTGCAAACACTATCGATAGAATCGATAGTGCAAACACTATCGATTAATCGATAGTCTATCGATGTTTAAGGAACACTACCGAATACGCCGTCTTAACTACCGTGCACACCGCTAAGCCGCGAGCCGCGACTGTCAGCCGCGGCTGACGAACGCGTCCGATAATTTGTTCTCAGCTTAATACTACGATATGTGAACCATAGACTAGACGTTCTAATAACTTGTATGATGATTACCTGCCGACCTGCCGTGCTCAGGTATTTATTATTTATTTATCTATGGTAATTTGTGAGTCGTAAATATGTAGGTAACGTGTTATGAAAATAATTCTCTTTCTGCACTAATTTTATAAGGAAAATAGAAGCATCACTGAAATAAAACGTATCCATGTTTTTGTATGGGTTGGTATGAGTGTAAATTATAAAAATGGAAGCCGCGGGTCGACATGAAAGTGATTACAGTCAGGTAATTGAGACTCTTATTGAAACCTTTGGAAAAGTGGTAAGCGAAGATGTGGTACACGCAGTTGTCGAAAATTGTGGTGGTAATTGTAAGTATATTCATTTACTACTTCATGTTTATTATTTATTTCATATAGTTTACTCATCTGGTTGGTCTGTATAAATATATAATTGCAAATGAATATGATAAACACATAAATATCAACGAAATAAAAAATACATAAATAAATAAAACCTTTTTATTTATTTCATTATTATTATTATCCTAAATGTATAGGTTTATGAAGGTCGTAATATGATTTGTCTAAAATCGATGTTGTAGAAGTACATATTGCGCGCGTTTGTAACATGCGTTTGTATTTGGCCAGGGCAGGTTTTATTGATCAAACCAAGCTGCGCCGTTTGACCTGCGTCGATAAGAGCTGCTCTTATATATGTATTTATTGAAAATTGCTGTAGGCACTGGGCACTTTTTTCTATATTAGTAGTGATCGTTTGATAGTGTTCAGATATGAATCTATAAATAACAGGATAATTGGAGGTGGAGTGGTATAGAAATAAAGAAATGTGTTTATTATCTATATTGCATGCTTTCTTATTGTTTATTATATCTTAATGTGGCCTGATCTCTATATTTCTCATAATATTTAGCATCATTAACACTATTGGTAAATATTCTAGCTTGAGTAATAAAAGCAACAGTAGCATTTTAATCAAAGTACTGATTTATTATATTATCTACAAATTTTTTAATTAAAAATTATTATATTGTTGTAAACAAAGGACTTGCAAGTGTAGAATAAAATTTCTTTTCATGTCTTTTTGAAATTATTTTTAGGGTTTCACTATCATATAAGCACAACATCTCTCCAATGAGAGTATATAATGAGACTGTTACAATTTTCTTCTAACTTTTATTCTAATATTATACCCTCATAATTTCTAGTTTTAACCGCCCTCAATCTTCCCTTGCACAATCTCCCAAGGAATTTTATTTATAGAAGTAAGTACAGTAGGCACGCGAGTTGAGTGCAGAGCTTAGGAATACGCTAGTGTTGTGATCTAATTGGTAAAGATGGCTCCGTGGCGTAGTAGCTTAGCAATGAGTTGCAACGCTTGGAGCCGTGGGTTTGAATCCCGCACGGAACAAGTATTTGTATGGCCTACAAATAATTGTTCCGGGCCTGAATGTTTGTCCTTGTGCAATATATATTTGTAAACTGCCTCCACGATACAGGAGAAAATCCTAGTGTGGGGTAACATTTTTTAAAAAAAAATGTTTGTAACCAAGTTTGTATCCTGGTAACTGCAAAACAATTTTGATAAAATATAAAATATTCAATATAACACAATAATAATTGTCAAAGTATTATTTATTTCTGTTTTTGTAAACTGCCTCCACGATACAGGAGAAAATCCTAGTGTAGGGGTAACTTTATAAAAAAAAAGAAAAAAATACAACATAAAAGCAAATTAATCATAATCATATATAAATCTTGTGAAAGACTGTTATTAGTTAAGTGTTGATTTTTGGTATAATATAATAGTAAAACCCAAGACCTGCATTTCATACAAATTTTAACTACTTATCAAATTTTAAAGTTCGCTTTTCACTATGGGATATAATATATATTATATCCCAAGATATTAATGATATCCCACGACGGGCTTTCACACTGTGAGATATATCTTTTAACTAGTATGCGTTCGTCATTGGATTACATTTACACCACACTCGTGGATTACAAGCAAAATTGTCTTTCAAACAAAATGGATATTGTTTTGCTTGATAGCCTTCTACAGTTCATCAGAGGAAGATGATGCAGAATTCGGTTTATGTGTGTTACTTTTAAGGAACAACAGGGAGCGTTGATACTGGATATCATCATATAAAGTTTAAAGAGGAATATGGTGAATTTAGACCTTTTAAGGAATTCTATTAAGAAAAGTTACGAATACAAATGAGTATACGCACTATGTAAAGTTCATTCAAGTTCATCAGGCGTGGAACGGTGTGCGGGGTACAGGGGGCGAAATATATTATATGAAAATATCGCTCGGTCGATTGAAAAAATATTTATAGTATGAGATGTAATATATATTATATCTCAGTGTAAACGGTTCCATTAAAAAGTATGGTGAGCGATATTAATTTATATCTCGAGATATAATATATATATTACATTAAATCCCATAGTGAAAAGCGGACTTATAAAATAAGGCCAATCACATGATAGCGGTCAGTCAGCTGGAGGGTAGGTTGTTGTCACAAAAACAGGGTACATGCTTTAGGGTTAATGACTGAAAAATTGGCCTCTAATGTTTATAACTAAATGATTATATTTTTGTGAATATAAGTTTTCAATAAAAATTAAAAATATCAATGGTATTTAAATATTGTGATAGTTTTAAATGTTACATTTAAATCTATTATCTAAAAGGTTTTTAATATTCTTAAAATGTTGTACATAATTCCAAAATATCAATATTGCCTTATTAATAAATAATAACTGTTTGGATTGATATGGTTCGGTTTAATTTAAATAAAAATAATAATATGATAATTAAAAACTACATTTCTTACTTAGGTAATGAATAAATGATAGCTAAGTAAATAAGTAAACATTAATTAATGAAATAGGTATTTTTATGTTTTTGTTTATCATATTTTTATAATTACTATCATTAGTGCTAACGCATAATGTTCTTCATAATAAAGTAATACTAGTATTCGCCCACTGGTCGAAATTCAACTGGTAATCATATAATTTTAAAGCTTGTATCATCTATCAGTAATTATTTGTTGGGAACATTTTAAAATTACATGGGTATAATATTTTCTTTTCACATTATAGATAATAATTGTTATAATCTTATCAGAATTATAGCAATGAACTGTTTACATTTATTGGAAGAAACAATTTTTTTAAAACTACAGTATTTCTTTTAGCAGTATGCAATGAGATAATGGTAAAAAGCTAAAAAGGCAATAAAAATATTTATGTTATAATAATAATACGACCATTGCATATTTAAGATATAAATGATTATTTTTATATTAACATTTCTATGAGTGTTCATAATCATTGGTTTAACTGTACCTATATATTTCTATTAGTTTATTACATCAGTAATCTTTCTTTTTAACTAACTTTAACAAAGGAGGATAGAAAGTACTCCTTTGTTGTACATCAACAAAGGAGTACTTTCTATCCTCCTTTATAAAGTAATTTAATGCATTTTTTTGTATATTCACTGATTTATTGAACTTTAAACCAACTGATTTTTTTTTAACTGAATTGGTGAACTATAAGAAACAGTTTCACTTCTAAGAAAAATAGGAGATGATTTTTTTTTATAACTAATTATTGACATTCTTAAAAAAGTAAAAAATTAAAATTTCAATAAATTGTAAAAACCAACATCAAACATCAAAATAAATCACATGTAATACTCATTTGAAGTTGGTGCTAACATGTAGTTCATTGAATAATTAACAGCCCAACTCGTACTTTTTTTTAAGTTTATGTTTTTATACATAAATATAATGCAATGGCTACTATATAGTTCGCAATTTTAACTACATGCACTATTTTGTATTTTTTTTTTATAGGATAAGGGTGACAAACGAGCACACAGTCCACCTGATGGTAAGTGGTTGCTGCGGCCCATAGACATCTACATCTATCCTCTATTACAAATCAAAATGTAGATGCGTTGTCACCCGTGAGGACTAAGATGGAATGCCTCATTTCCAGTAAAAAGGGCCTCCGGCCACCTGCACTCACCAAGCGAAACGCAGAGGTAAACCGCTACTTCACGCTGGTTTTCTATGAGGTCGTGGTACCACCCCGGTTCGAGCTGGCCCATCCGTGCGACAGCAAAAGCTGCCGCGTGGCTCTACCACTATTAATATTGTATGCTAAATATTCGTATTACTTATTTATTTATTATTTTGTTTAAAATATAAATGAATCAAGCATTAAAGACTGGACCTGAGTATTCTTAATTGAACAATACAATTTTTTTAAAAACAGAAGACCAAGATGTACTATTGTAATCATAATTTTAAATATCTTTGAACCATATTTTGTAGATTACAAAATGTCTGTAAATGAGACAAGAAATATTTATTTCTATTGTTGAATCATTCACATTTAGCATGTTTTATTTATTGGTCACTTCACAAACATGCATTTGAATTTTGGCTATACAAGTCCATAACCATCGGACTTCATAGTAAAATAACTAAAAAGTTATTATTAATGTGGTATAATTTGCTTTTTAAAACAAATTCTGTGTGAAATTGCTTAACCTGTGCTTGCATGATATTATATTACTTATGATAAATTTTAAATTGCCATTATTATATTAATTATGTTATTATGTTACAGCAACAAAAAAGTATACTGTGCATAGCACATGCTTATGTACATTCATATATTATACTATAAGTAATACTAACCTGTTTTATATTTATTTTTTTACTAGTAAATGAATCTGCCAACGCAATTATGAGTTTGACACATGATAGTAAAACCCATATATTATCAAGCAACACAAAAGATAATAGCAATATTGAGCAGCCCCCAAATTTGAATATGGATGGTAATAGTATGAAGGATATGGGAGAAATTTCAGAAAAGAAATGTCATAGTCAAAGTATAAATAAATATGAGGCTTCTGATAAACAGAACAGGATTAAGAAATTATCAAATTTATCGACTGAAGCTTCTGCTGAACCTTCAATAAGTTATGCTAGAGCATCACAAGGTGAGGCTCTACAAACACAAAAACGTAAACAAATAATGCCTGCCCCATATGCTGGTTTCAATATTTGGACCAATCAATTAAGGGAAATCTTATTACACCATAATAAAGGTTCACGATTATTGATTATTATGAGAGGTGCTCCTGGGAGCGGTAAATCGTTTTTAGCAAAACAAATTATAGAAATGACTGTTGGAGCTACTTTCTGTGATTACACGAAACATATTCTTAGTACTGACGACTACTTTATGGAAAGAGGTGTTTACAGATTCGAAAAATCAAAGCTTTCAGATGCTCACATTTGGAATCAGTCTAGAGCAAAGACAGCGATGATGCGGGGTATAAGTCCCGTTATTATTGACAATACTAACGTTGAAGTGTGGGAAATGGAGCCATATGTAAGAAATGCAGTTAGAAATGGATATTTGATAGAAGTTGTAGAACCAAACACTCCATGGGCAAAGAAAGCAAATCAATTGTCACGGAAGAATATTCATGCAGTTCCTTTCCAGTCAATTAAAAGAATGCTTGATAATTTTCAAAATGGTGTTACGGGTGAATATTTGAGAATTTATTATAGATTGTCTTATCCCGAAAATATGGTTCCTCCTGTTTTAAGAAATTTTCCTCCAATGCCAGTAGAAATACCTGTTGAAACAACTGTTGGTAACAGTAATCACAGTCCAGTAACAGAATGCAGTAATGAGTTAATAACACTAGAAAGTTTACCTGTTCAACCTCAAGATGTAACAAGTAATGCGTCTTCACATATAGAATCTGAGGAATTAAGTCAAGACAATACAAATCAATCAATTAACTCCCAAATTGTACAAAATGAAAATGAGGACAATGGAAACTCATTGCCGATTCATTATGCATATATAGAAGAAAAGTTAGAAGAATATGCTAAAGTCGAAAATGAATGGGAAAATGGGGAAAACTGGGAAGAGGAAACAGAGAAAACTCAAAATAATACTAAAATTGATGATTTAAAGAAACTGAATGAAATTTCTAAACCTAAAAGAAAGCCTAAAAACTCCGTAGAGTCACAATCCATACAAAACTCGCTACCCGAATGTCAGGATTGGACAAAAATCTCTATGTTTATGCCACCTTGGGAAAGTGAAGATGTAAAATCAAATGTCAACCCTGAAATTTCAGTTGAAAAAGTTTGTAGCAGCACTTGTATGGAAATTGGCGATACAGATATTAACAATTCAAGCAAACCTCATAAAATTATAACGGCAATACCCAGAGATATAAATTTGTATTACTTGCCACTTGAGAAAGTGAAAATCCCAGATAAACTGATGTTAGATAAAAGTAGCATGACAAATGACCAGGCAATAATAGAAGGTTATAGATGTCAAAATGAAGAGAAGCATTTCAAAGTATTTAGAAAATTATTTAAAAATATTAATAGATGCGATTTAAGAGATATATTTGATCGCTGTTGTGGCGATGTAAATTGGGCGGTCGATATTGTACTTGATGGTGTTGCAAATAAACAGTTGCTAATTCAAGATGAAGAAGATTCTTCAGATATTGAGGAAGAAATTTCTGGACAGTGTGAATGTGTGGCAGCATATAACGTAATACCAGATGTCATATCAGCATCTAGTACTAAAGAAGATCATACCTCAGAAGGTGTAGTAGAGAATGTAACATTTACACCCAGGAAAGTAAAAAAAGAAGTAGTCATCACTGAAAGTTCTATGCAGTTAAAACGTCAAATAGAGAAAAATGTGGTTATTGCTGATAATCATTATTCAGAACATTGCTTAAAGATTAGAAAATTACGCCGTGGAGAAGCCTCCCAAACGGAAGTCAATGTTTGCGAAAATGTAGAAAGTTCAGATAATACTCAGAATTTCGAGAAAGTCTTCCCTAGTACTTCTAAAGGCATAAGTGAAGGTAATGATTTGGAAACGGAAAACATTGAACATGATTATTTGAACACTGATAGTGATAGTGATGATGATGATGAAACTGGTTTTGATTATATGGAGAAAACTGTTAATATTGAATTAGGCAGTCATTTCATAACTCAACTAGACGAATTCTTTGGTAGGCGAGACATGGTATATCCTGAAAATATTATACCAACAATAAATATTCCTCTATCCCTCCTAAATGAAATTAATGCTCTTTGGATGGAATCTTTGATGGACCAATTGGATAAGGCTACTAAACAGACACAGTTAATGGTACTCCAAGATGAGGAATTTGCAAGGTAAACTACAATAACTTCCTAAATGATGTGATTTGGTGTCACTGTCTCCGATTTTATTTATTATTATGTATTTATTTATTAATTTCAGACAATTAGCACTTAAAGAGGAAGAATTAGCTTTAGCAGGAAAAGAACCGGAAGTTCCTGATTTTAAGGAGATAATGGATTTAGATTTTGCACTTTCTTTGTATAAAAAGGATGTTGAAGAGTGGCGAAATAATGAACCTAATGATTTGGCTGCAAAACTTACACGGGAAAAATTATACAATTTATTCCCTGATATTTCTCCAAATATTTTGTCCGAGCTTCTTATGGCCTATGATAATAATTTCCAGGCAACTGTAGAGGTAAGTGTTCAAGTTAAAAATACAAATAAATGAATTACTAGCGTCATTTAAAATAAAATAATATTTCTTTCATAGCAAGATAAGAAAAAGTGCGAGGGAGATAGATATTATTCCATCTCGCTTCCTTATAGCCGTCTAGACCGTCTATACTACGTCAGAAGGGGGTCATGACGGAAAAAATCTTACTCCTTCTATTGCCTAGCCCTCATCTGCCAAATTCGTACCGTGCGATAAGGAACTTCGTTCCAATAACAATGCGTGCACTCCTTTGTTCCAGTCTGATGGGTAAAGAGAGCTAGTACTACAACAGGCTGTATATCATTTCATCTCGTCCTCAGAGGTGACATCACATCATAGTTCTTCTATGTTTAAAGTTGGTGGCATGTGTCCATGGACTGCAGTAGCAACTTTCCATCAGGTGGACAGTTAGTTCGTTTGTCACTTCAGTTTTATAAAAAAAAGGAAACTGCGTTCAAAATTACCACATTCAACAAATAAAGAGGTGCCCCTGAGTAAGGGCCTAGTGTTTTAAGGGGCTACTCCATGCGAACGACCTTGAGCATTTTGTGTGCCGTGCCGCGCCGACTCGCTACAATATAGGATCGCGTAAGAAGTAATATGTAAAACGCCACCTACTGTACGGACGTAGTATTTTTTCAACATCAAATATCATACACACAGCATACAACGATATCATCATCATCAATACACACAGCATACAACGATAAATGTATTTAATTTTTTTTATTCGGTATATTAGTTGCATTATAGTAGAATTATGTATTCTCATATATTATGTAATTATAAAATTTTATAATTAATTATATATTAAAAATGAAGCATTGAAAATTGTGAGTTTAAACTAAAAAAGTTAAAAACACAACAAATATATGTATAACTAATACGAAAAATTATACCCAAAACAAACAAATAATACTACCTATAAATAACCTAATAAGTAATAATATTATCGACTGACATGACGTGAGCGTGTGCGCTGGCAGACGACACGGGCTTCACGTCGAAGAGCTCAGGGCTCACTGACTTGAGCAAGCCCGTGGGCAGTGAATACGCCCAGATTTTAAAATAATTTCTTAATAAAATCAAATTTAGGTCTTTTGAAAAAAAATTTACAATAGAAATGTTCATTAATAAATTGCCTATCCATTGGTGTAAATCGCAAAATAAAATAATACTTTACGAGGAGATGCATGTTATCAATAATAATTTCACATTTATGTGGTTTCGTTGTAAGGAGATTATATTAATATTTATTCCTTTAAAAAAAATTGGATATAGCTCTTATGAAATCAAGATTATGTAGAAATATAATGTGTTTTTTATTTGTTGATATATCTTTTAAATAAAAAGTAGATAGCTCCTAAAAACCGCACAAATAACGAGTAGCGCGACATTTTGCTCAACCTGCGCCTTAATATATTGTAATATGTAGGATTATATACATTAATTTATTTATTTACTCTTTGTTGTTACACCCAAGGTAACAAAAAGGCGGATTTAATACATGTTGCCATTATCTGCAAGTCACAGAAGTACAGACTACAGTATTTATAAAACGTCCATTTGACTGTTATTTAGATATATTGTAAAGGGTCCGCCATCTAACTTTTTTTTTCAACTAGTGCTTATTTCGTGAATGGCAACACTTAGCTCATGTCTAATTTGACAGATAATTAGTTTTATCCTTCCGCTGAACGAATATGGTTGTGTATACGCTTGAACAACGCTGGGAAATATTGCGACATTACTTTGAAAATCATGGTAATGTTGCAGAATGTGTGCGAAAATTGCGTACGGATTTTGGAAGAAATGAAGCACCGTCAGCTCCGTATGTTCGTTACCTTGTGAAAAAAGTGAAAGAAACTGGCATCCTCATCGATAAACCAACGCGTGAAAAGCCAAAAACAGTGCGTACACCCGAGAATATTGCTGCTGTGGCCGAAAGTGTGCGTGAAACGCCATCAACATCAGTTCACCGTCGTTCTCAACAATTGGACATTTCGGAGACATCATTGAGACGATTTTTGCGTAAAGACCTTGGTATGACGCTGTACAAAATCCAATTGGTTCAGGAGTCGAAGCCAACTGACTGACTAAGTGGGCCTGCGATCGACTTGCAGAAGATGCGGATTTTGCCAAAAAAATCATCTTTTCAGATGAAGCTCATTTCGAACTTGGCGGGGGTATGTAAACAAGCAGAATTGTCGCATTTGGGGCACAGAAAACCCGCACGCATTCATCGAAAAGCCGGTGCACCCAAAACGAGTCACTGTTTGGTGCGGATTTTGGTCCAGAGGCATAATTGGGCCATTTTTCTTCGAAAATGAGCAAGGTGTGGCCGTTGCAGTCAATGGCGATCGTTATCGGGCCATGTTGAACGAATTTTTGTTCACAGAAATTGAAGAGGAGGATATTGGCAACATTTGGTTTCAACAGGACGGCGCAACGTGCCACACAGCCGACGCTACACTTGATGTTTTGCGCCCTGTTTTTGAAAATCGCATAATCAGCCGCAGAGCTGATGTCGTTTGGCCACCTCGGAGCTGCGATTTGACACCGTTGGACTATTATTTGTGGGGTGCCGTCAAAGATAAGCGTTACGCTGACAAGCCAGAGACAATTGACGCTTTAAAGGACAATATTCGTGAAGCCATTGGTGAAATACAGCTGCACACAATCGATAATGTACTCAAAAATTGGACCGATCGTGTAGGCTACTGCATGGCCATCCGAGGCAGCCATTTGAATAAAATTATTTTCCATCATTAACCGGAAGGATTGTACTTTCAAATAAAAAAAGAAATTTGAAAAAATATTTAGTAGTTTTTTTTAATAGCATTTTTTAAAAAAAAAAAAGTTATTTGGCGGACCTTTTATATGTGGGTCACTATGGCAAAACTGCTCCTTTTATATAATTTTGATAAGTCTATAGCTGGAACTGGGAATTGAGATAAAGGATGTAATCAAACTTTCAGGGGTGAATATATGATTGATGATTGTGGCGAACTGTATAAGATTTAGCCATTTTAAGTCTAAATCTTTAAAATAAATATTTTGAAACAATCTATTATTAATCATGAATCATGAACATCAACAACAACGCTACGATAACAGGAACAATCTTACATTATTGACTAGCTAGTAATAGGCATATCGCCTTCATTCATCACATTAAACAAAATCAATTAGTTTAAGAGCCCGTGAGCAGCAGACTTCGGTATTTCTATAAGTACGTTTTTTTCAGTTAATCTCCTATACCTGAGGTACATGAAATGGGGATTCTTTAGTCTGACCGGTGGTTGATATAGTAAAAAAATTAACCGAAATAAACGTCAAAGTAATAAGTCAGCCCAACGGATTAGTAAGCTGAAGTGGCAATGGGCCGGCCATATAACTCGAAGTATCGACAACCGATGGGGTAAAAAGGTTTTCGAATAGCAGCCTCTTACCGGTAGGCGAAGTGTAGGGCATCCCCTCACTAGATGGAGTGACGACCTAGTAAGGTATGCAGGAAGTCGATGGATGCAGGTGGCTCAAGACCGTGCTTTGTGGCACTTTTTTTGGGGGAGACCTATATTCAGCAGTAGACTTGTGGAGGGCTGTAATGATGATGATAATGATGATGAATAATACTAAAGAACAGTTGAAAACAAGTATTCTAATAGATGTAATAGAAATTTTAATTTAACCTAAAGACTATTACAGCGAGTGTTATACTACGCGCTAATGGAAGCCATTGAAGTTCGTTGTCTGCCTGGGTGATAGAACCTCATATATGCCTGCCATGCAAAATATATATGTCAAATAATTGAATTGAAAAAATTGTACTTGTCAACCTGTCAGCCATGACCTTGGAACCGCCATAGGTGTCTGCCAATGTTATTTTTCAGTAACTTTTATTGAATATTTTAAAATATCAAAGCGGCAGACTTATTACTTTCACGCTTTTTTCGATAATTTTTACACCATTCACACCTGAGCGTCTCTATATAAACCGCCGATCAAAAGTTGTGTATCGTTGTGTCAAATTTTTTTAAAATGAATGATGAAAAAAAACCAAGTGCGAGTCGGACTCGCGCACCGAGGGTTCCGAACAAATCCGTAGGTTAAAATTATTAAAAATATTTTTATTATATGATGTAACTAAAAATTTATTCGTTTAGCAATTTTTCCTTTATCTGTGCTATAATACGTTGCTTCGTACCAAATTTTAAGATTCTGAGTTCAAGGGAAGAAGCAAGGGAATCAAAACCTACAGGGTGTAGGTTTTGATTCCCCTTTCCCCTTTCCCCTTGCGGCATAATATTTGCGCCATAAACGGCTGTATCTTTTGATTGCGTTGGCTTAGAAGTTTGATTTTTTCACAGCTCCAAGGGACAGTAGACTTGAGTATTTGATATGAATTTCAGCTTGATACCTCCAAGCGTTCCTGAGAAAAACACAGACAGACAGACAGACAGACGGACAACAAAGTGATCCTATAAGGGTTCCCTTTTTTCCTTTTGAGGTACGGAACCCTAAAAATGGTTCTATGGTTCTATGGTCTAGTTCTTCGGAAGGACATGTCATTACGCAACAATTGTTTTCTGCCGACTTCCAAAAAGGAGACGTTACTCAATTCGACTGTATGTTTTTTATGTGTGTTACCTATAACTTTTTACTGGATGAACCGATTTCGATGATTCTTTTTTTATTTGAAAGCTGGTACATCTCGTGTGGTGCCATATGGATTTGATCAAGGTCAGATCAATAGTTTTTGAGTTATTCTTAATAACCTTTATTGAAGTCGGCTGTACAAAATTTTAAATTTTAAATTATGTCAGTCGCTATCATACACCGCAAAATATTGATGTTATCTTCAGTCGATGCCCTAGATGGCCGTCCCTCACGCAGATCATCGGTGAGATTAGTGCAACCACGTTTAAATTCATTAAACCAGTTGTAAACAGTGACACGAGATGGGGATTCATCGTGAAATGCTAATCGAAGTCTATCATAACTTTCTTGTTGACTTAAATGACATGGAAAGTCATAAAAAATCTTTGTACGAAAGTTTTCTCGCGTTAAATTCATGCTGACGTGTGACACGGACAATTTTCAATTTGCCGTCAAATCGTAAACAAATCACAATTTAATAAATAAAAATTAATAAATAAAATAATTAACAAATTAATAAAATACACACACAATAATATTGGCAAAGAGTTCCATTTTCAAAATTTGAACTAATTTTTTGATTATATCGTTTACAAGTGGCCAGTTTTAAAAACTTCCAGTGTCGCCCTCGTGCGTTACTTTGCGGAAATCAGTTACATTAAAGATGTTAAAAATTAATTAGCTAAGAATACACATTAAAAATTAAAACGATGTCTTACCTAGTTTGAAGATAATTCTATTATTATTCACTGGAAATATTTTTTATGATATACATAGTTTTTTAAACTTCTTTGCAATTTTTTTTGTAGGTGCTCTTAATGTCGACAGGCCAAACATCAGTCCTGGAAACGAAAAATGGTATTAATAAATTTGTCATGAAGAAAGAAATGGAACGTCAAGAGAAATTACTTGAAGAACAGAGAAAAGTGAGCTTTATTCTTGATATTATATCAGTTATTAGGGTCAAATTATCATAGTAGGTACTTATTGTGCAATCATATTAACATTTGGTCTTTAATTGTCATTATTCATCAAAACGTTAAATCAATTTTACAACAAAATATCAGTAGGCTATGAATTCAACAATGTTCCTTAATATACTGTAAAAGTCCGGAACGGGCTACATTACTACTGTTCAAAGTAAATTTCACTATTGTAAATCGTCCCGTTCATTCATATATTTTTTTATTTTATTAATTATTTGACAATTTTTTTTGGGTAACAAAATACCGATCACCGGTATCAAGCGGTCATAAAATTTTGGTGTTAATTAAACAGAAACAATTTTTTTTTATATAGTATGTTTCTACGGCAGGCGGATAAACGTACATTGACCTAAAGTATTATGTTAGCATCGAAACAAAACGACAGGAATTGCTTCCATACATTTCCTTATCGATTACGTATCGTTATGCGCTAAGCGTGTCTCATGGTACGGGGTAGGGTGAAGGAAGCGGTCATTCAGAGATAACAAACCTGTTTCGACATGGTTCGCGGTCTCACGTCGTGCGTATTTGCGAGAGCGGGCGGAACAGGACTCATCATAATTTGAGATTTAAAATTTTCGGTTATAGTTCTTGTTTTCATTTTTATTAAGTTTGTTTTGTTTGATGTATTGTTACGTTTTATATTAAAGTTTTTGTTATTGTTTTGTGACGTTTTGTATATTATCACCTGTATGTAATCAAGTCCATCGACATCAAAATCTTATAAAAATTTTACGTCACCACGAAAGAAGCGGAAAGTGTCACATATTCTGGAAACCGAAAAAAGAATTATTGTAAACGTCTATAAATATATAAAAGAAACGTGGTCTAGTGACGTATATCCTATATTATCAATATGGCGGACTCTTCCACGTCGTCATCATCAGAAAATGATTCTGAAATAGATACAGAAGAATAGTCTGTCAAGTGTCCCTGAAAATCTATTATGAGTAGTTTTATGTATGCTTCAAGGTTGACTGCCAAAGAATACTTAGCATTAAACGTTCGCCTTTTTACCCGACTGCCAAGAAGTGGTTATGTTTTGTACAACTACCTACATATCTATCTACTTATTAAACTACTTACCTACTATTAACGTAATAATGAAAATTGTAATAACTCCTATGATTTATAAATAATAAATTTAAATTAATGTTAATTTCCTTTTTAATTCATATAAGTACAGGATACTCTTCTTTCTTCATAATATAATAATAGACACAGGGCCTGCGAAGAATTTCGCACTTGGCACTCTTATCTTTCACTCTGATGATGTATGTAATGATACAAGGATAAAAAAATAAAACGTAAAAAAAAAAAGGTTGGCTACCCGGATGATATCGTCAAAGGTCAATGTACGTTTTTTCGCCTACCCTAGAAACATACTATGACTTTAAACGAAATACGTGTTTCGGTAATTAATAAATTTAATTTGATTATTCAAAACATTACATGAGCGTTCGAGGTGTGCAGTTTTGGATTATCCAATTTTTTTTTAATTTACAGGCCCTTTCTGAAGTTGAATGGCCATTTTTACCGCGCGGGGATAAAGCAGACATGTCCATAGTTGAAAAGCTTCGCGATGAAGCTGACAAGCATCTCGCTAGAAGAAACCTGTGAGTATTATTATATCGAATTTTAAATTTTGTAGCAAATACAATTAGTAACCAAGACGGAAAAGTGAATGAATCTATTATACAATGTGTCCGGTTTCCGATGTCCGATACTTTAAGGGGTTAAAATACAATTAATTTTATCGACAAATCAGGGATCAATGATTTTTTTTCGCCATCAATAAAAAATGGCAGCACTTTAAAAAAAATTGTTGGCGAAGCATAGATGCTTGTATTAATTTAACAATATCTACCCAAGTAGAAGACTTTCAAAAACAAAATTGGTCTCAAATGTTAGTTAATAGTGTAGACAATAAATCTAGATTCAAAATATTATTTTTTAATTTTTCAGTATTAGTAAAAAACATTTTTGAAAAAATAAATTAGACAACAAATTGATGTTGTTTTTCAGATTCTTAGCTTTAAAAAAAAACCATCGTGTTAACCAATTTTTTTTACTTGTTTTTATTATAATACAGGATATTTGCTATAAATGCACATTTAAATCTTAACTCTGAGTTAGATAGTTTAGGAGCTATGATAATTTGAATGTAACTGTTCAAAGTGCCTCTACCCCGATATTAGATAACTAAACACCCATTCCAGTGAGTAAGATAAAATTCTTCAATAATTCAAGGAATCGTAAGCAAGCACAATAGCATCCTTTGTGTGAGCAGGTAAAAAACGCTGTGCACAACAGTGCGAGCGAGACAGAATAACGGCTGTCTCCAGGTAAAAAGGGTGCAGTGTGCGCTTGTGCCGTCGAGCAGTCGTCCCTTGCTCTGCGTTGTGATAACATTCCTGGTTTTAAGTAAATCTACTTACTGTACATAATTATTGTTTGTTGTTAGACTTTGTTACGTTTTCGTTTTGTTGTTGAACTGTTACTTTTTGTTTATTACAATGAACGAGTACTCAAGCCAGCATATCGCTGACATCCATTTCGTGTATGGATTGTGTAACGGGAGTGCAAATAGAGCTGTTGTAGAGTATGCACGCAGATTTCCTAACAGACGTACGCCGAATGCTCGCACTTTCGTGAGAATTCATTTGAGACTTGCGGAAAATGGAATAAGAAGGCTCTGTAACGAACGTACTCGTGTTTTGTCGCTCCAAGATGAACATCAAATATTGCAAATGATTACTCAAGACCCTAGCCTGAGCATTAGACGCATAGCTAATCGTCTCAGTCTATCAAAATGGTCGGTGTGGAAAATTTTAAAAAGAGAAGGATTACATCCTTACCATTTTCGAAGGGTGCAAGAAATACTGGAACCGGATTATGTAAGAAGAGCAATATTTTGTTCGTGGATATTGAGAGAAACGCGATATGATCCAAACTTTTTAAAAATAATTATGTGGACAGACGAAGCTACTTTCACGCGATCAGGTTATACAAACTACCGTAACGAACACCTGTGGCTTCAAGAAAATCCACATGCGATCCGCCCAAGTTCTTTTCAACATAAATTTTCTGTCAACGTTTGGGCCGGAAGGATTGACGACATTCTAATTGGACCAATCATTTTACCGGAGACAATGAATAGCCCAAGATTCCTAAATTTCCTGGAAACGAATTTTTTGGATGCTTTATTGGAGTTACCATTGGCCTACAGGGCCAGAATGATTCTGCAATTGGATGGTGCTCCGGCACACTTCACGCTTCTTGTGCGGAATCATTTAAATGCACACTATTCGTCGTGGATCGGACGCGGAGGAACAATTGCTTGGCCACCGCGGTCGCCGGATTTAACACCTCTCGATTTTTTTTTGTGGGGCAAACTCAAACTAAGAGTGTATGTAAATGTGCCAAATACACGAGAGGAGTTAGCAGAAAAAATAATTCAAGCAGCAAACGAATTGCGAGAAGACAAGGCAATGATCCAGCGCTCTACGCAACACGTTGCACTAAGAGCAACAGCATGTCTGCAGAGACAAGGAGGTCACTTTGAGCAGTTTTTGTAATTATTTTGCCAAATTAAATGCAATTGATATAAATTATTTTGTTTTATTTCATTTGCTAGTGTATCCGCGCTTTTCAAGTAAGTATGTTTACACTGTCATAGCTCCTAAACTATTTAACTCAGAGTTAAGATTTAAATGTGCATTTATAGCAAATATCCTGTGTTATAATAAAAACAAGTAAAAAAAATTGGTTAACACGATGGTTTTTTTTTAAAGCTAAGAATCTGAAAAACAACATCAATTTGTTGTCTAATTTATTTTTTCAAAAATGTTTTTTACTAATACTGAAAAATTAAAAAATAATATTTTGAATCTAGATTTATTGTCTACACTATTAACTAACATTTGAGACCAATTTTGTTTTTGAAAGTCTTCTACTTGGGTAGATATTGTTAAATTAATACAAGCATCTATGCTTCGCCAACAATTTTTTTTAAAGTACTGCCATTTTTTTATTGATGGCGAAAAAAAAACATTGATCCCTGATTTGTCGATAAAATTAATTGTATTTTAACCCCTTAAACTATCGGACATCGGAAACCGGACATCCTGTATATTAGGTAAAATGTCATTTAGTCTATATCTCCAATAATTCCTTGAGCGTCTTTGAGCTTCCGTTTGAATATGTCGATTTAATTTAATTCTTGGCCGAATTTGAACTTGCATATTCGAACAATTAAAAAAAATACTCCTGCAATAGAATTTTCCCCTGTATCGTAGAGGCAGTTACATAAATTTCACAAAGACACATCATTTAAAGGCCACCAACGCATCTGCAATTTCCCTGGTGTTGCAGTTGTTCATGGGCGGCGGTAGTCACTTACTGAAAAGGAACGCTTCTTAATCCAACTGCGAAGGAGCAATTGATAAGGAACGAGGAATGGTCAGCTTTTTGTCACGGCTCGTTCAGCAGCGGACTTCGCAACCTCCTAAGACACCTACGTTGGGTTCGGGAACAACGTATGTGAACCCCGCAACGGAGTAACACACTAGGGCGTCGACCTCTTCCTTTTCTTCAAATAGGTTCAGGCGGGGATTACGGGTCTTCCGAGGTCGTCCCGGTCCCAACGCTTTAATTCTTCAATATGTGCCGCGCCGGCGACACCAGAAGGACTGTACTTATTTTTAAAGGTGAAGGATCCCTTGGAAATAAAACAGTAATTATCTTCAAACCGCTCCGTGAGAGAGTAATTACTTTCCCTATCACTTCCCTATATGCTTTTCTTTCTTGATTATATTATATAGTGGTAGCTGGTCCCGAACGATTTGCATGAAAACCAGTCTAACGGGGTATCAACAAAGCTATACTCGAAAGAGAGCTATGCCCTCTGTGTGATTTCGCAACTCAATTACATCAAATTTGTACTATCACGCCCTCACGGTTTGCCCAATATCTTTATTTGTATAAGACATACATTTATACATTTTATTTATAAAGATAACACAAAAAAATATCTATACTACGATATACATTACATTTTTATATCACAAAAAACCTTTTATTTATTCAACAAAATATGCCTATTTTACAACATATTATGCACTAAGTTAGAATTCTTAAATATCTAACATATAAGGTTGAAACAATGTTCTTTATTTGAAAATACAAATATCTTAACTAATACAATAGTTTAATTTACATTTTTCCTATACATTTTACTATTAAAAACACTTTTAAATTTCTTATACAAAACTATCAATATTTCACTATTCCAAAGAATCTTTTCATGGGAATAACACAGAATTCACCTATTTCGCGCATACAGTCAATCTGAAACATTTTACAAGTCAATTTTACATAAATTGCTGAAATTTACAAACATTTAAATTTCCACTTATTCAAACTTTGATTTTACAAGTTAGCGTGCTGTTGTTATCTGCAACTAAATGAACAACTAACTTTTACCCTACACCCCGTGGTCGGTAAAACAGGTGGCAATTTTAGCCTGTTTCTCGGTGGTCCATCACCACAAGATGAGTAACTAATTCCTATACGACTCCTATTGTCGGTAAGGTGGCTTCCAATAAGAATCTCTTATCAGATATTAAAGCTGTTATCAGTCACCGTGTTATCAGACAAAACAAAGGCAACATTTTATAAGCTAAACTTTGAAAATAAACATTTTACTTTCATACAAACGTATCAAACTTATATAAGATAATGCTTATGTAATTAATTTACATTAATTCCACTTATACACAAAGTGATCATTTCGACCGGGGAACAAATCCTGGTCTCTAACTTTATTTTAATATTTCTTTAAATTATCAATATTATTGGAAAGGTGATCTCAACCGGGGAACTGAACCCGGAAACATAATTTATATCTTAAAAATTCCCTTTATGAATTTATTAAGAAAATATTACCAAGAAAACGACGAACTAGTCCGGCCTGGGAATCGAACCCAAGACTTTCAAATTATTAATTCGACATTTCTTTAAGATTCAACTAAGCGTTTTCTTATTAGAATATTATGACTTGAATTTTTTCGCTTTTAGAAGCTATTCGTAATCGGTTAACTAATAAATTGAAATGTTCTTATAGACGCGTCGCCAACACTTACCATCAGGTGAGCATGCTCGTTTGTCCCCTCTCCTATAAAAAAAATCCCGAAACATATATTTGATATCCACACAAAAATACTTGTTCCGTGCGGAGTTTGAACCCGCGGCTCTCAGGCGCTGAGCCTCAACTTGTTGCTTAGCCACTGCGCCACAGACCCGTCAAACTGCCCCACGTAAATATATATTTTTACAACTCTTAGTAGTGTAGTATTCCCAACAACTACCAGATGTGACATGGACGTTTGGACATGTTCTTCATCTTATTGTTGTGTTCGTCTTAGAGTTACATAATCGAGCTCATTGAACATTTTGCTCCTGCCTTTATACGATATTGATGTTGATACCGTACGCTTTCTTAAAGCGTTTCGACTACATAATGTCATCCTGTACTACTGCAGTTGGATAGATTTCTGAATCAGGCCTATACTATGTTCAGCAGTGGACTTGTGAAGGGCTGTGATGATGATGATAATGATGACCTACTATTAAATGGACCTCGGATCCGCACTCAAAAGTGTCCGAGCCAAAAGAGTTCCAATCGCTTGCTAGTCTTCGTTTTGTCGACCGACTTAATACACGTCCAAAATACCGTACTGTATTTTGAAAACGTGCAAAAACTACTTTAAAGTCAGAAAAGAGCATGTTGTATCATATTTTCGATAAGGACTATTAATATTTACACATTTAAAAGTAATATTTTACTTAGACACATAGTATTTAATTTAAATTCATATTAATTATAAAAACAAATAACCATACTGATAATTTTCGTTAGAAGCTGCGTAAGGTAAAAATTGTGCGGCCTCTAGTCGAAGTTAATAGGCTGGTAAATTATTGCAAGTAAAATTGAGCAGTCTTCTAATAAATTATGGTTTGAATTAGGATGTTAAATTTTTTTCATATTTCTATACATGTACTTATGCTTATATAGGTTAACTCTGGACTAATTTTTCGTGAATTTTGTTTTAGACGCGCCGTTAATTTAGAAATGTTGGTCAATGTTGTCAATTAACAAGTAGTGCATTAAACATTTTGTTGATTTTTATTAAAACCCCTCGACCGATTTCGATAAATTTTAAATAGGACCATTTGGGAAGTAAACCCTTTAATATAAGAAAAGAATTTCTCAAATCAGTTCAGGCATTTTCGAGTAATCGGTGAAAATACACACATAAAAAAAAGATTCCCACGAATTGAGAACCTCCTTCTTTTTTGAAGTCGTTTGAAAAACCTGCAACCTTTGTTACATACGTTTATTTAATTTAAATAGACTAAAATAATAACATTAAATAAACTCGTCGTGTAGTGGCAAACAGTGGTAGAGCCACGCGGCAGATTGCTGTCGCACGGATGGGCCGGCTCGAACCGGGGTGGTACCACGACCTCACAGAATACCAGCGTGAAGTAGAGGTTTACCTCTGCGTTTCGCTTGGTGAGTGCAGGTGGCCGGAGGCCCTTTTTACTGGAAATGAGGCATTCCATCTCAGTCCTCACGGGTGACAACGCGTCTGCATTTTGATTCGCAAACGAGGATAGATGTAGACGTCTATGGGCCGCAGCAACCACTTACCATCAGGTGGACTGTGTGCTCGTTTGTCACTCTTATCCTATAAAAAAAAAATGGCGCGTAAGAGTCAATTACCCACTGTCTACCCATGGGTGTCGTAACAGGCGACGGAGTAATATGAAACAAGATATGGACAGTATCTTTCTGGAAACAACTCAAAGTTATAAAAAAAAAAAAAAAAGAACTGCGGTTGCCAATCACCTGCCAAATGCAGCAAATATGGCAAAGTTACCTCCCTACAAGACTATCTATGGGGTAAACCTATGTGATAGGCTGTAATGATGATATTATAAAAATTGTTATTCCGTTATAATATCCATGTCGATGCACATTAGGATTTTACTAAAAGGGTTTGGCTTATTCATAATAATACTAATATTTTAGGAGTTATCAAAAAGCCCAGGAATATATTCAACGCGGAATGACTCAGGTAGCAGCCTACTATTCGGATATCGCTGCTCTACACAAGCAGAAATATGAACAGGCCAATAGCTTAGCTGCCGCTTCTCTTATACAGGTAAGTTAATTGCAAGTAAAACAATCTCTATGAATAAAGAAAAATAATTTATAAGTCTCAAGTCATACATAATAGATAATTTTAAACCGTGTCGCGGTAACGTAGGGATACCTCAAAATATTGTATTTATAAACAGTTGTAGAATAACCGGACCGATGAAAAAAGCACCCTCAAATTTGCGAGGTGTTTGCGATCGAAATAATGTTGAATAGCAGCAAAATTAAAACATTTTTATCTGTTTATATTTTTGGTTTTAATTGACATGCACTTTGCGTTCCCGAGATTGCCTAAGAAGTTTTTCTTGTACACGTAAAGCTGACTTGCGAGCCATTTTTTATAGTTAATTCGCTTAACGTCTATTACCGTCTGTGCCCAGCGGTTTCACCCGCGTCATCACGTGTCGGAGGTTCGCGACATGACCTAGTTCAAGCATTTTATAATTGCAATTAAATATTTTATTTGATAGCAATGTATGGAAAAATTGGCATAATTAATGGACTACTTTTATCTGTCGGCATATTATGTATGATGTAGAGCGTAGCTAAATTTTAACCAACTTCCCCCCCCCCCCCTCCCCCTCCCCACCCCACGTCCCAGAAAGTGTCCCGAATAATTTTTAATTTATTTTAGCTATAATGATTGAACAAACCTTGCTCATAGAAGCTTTCAATACTGGCTTCTCGCAGTTTTCACCGGGCGGCTAGGGTTTATGCATCGTTCGCGCGCCTAGTCAAGTATTGAATTATTTTAATTTTACATTATCTCTTAAACTATGCGTCCAAATAACATGGTATAAAGAACAAAGTTTATCTTCATAAAATTGTCTTGATGATGAAGTAACTTTCGTTCGTAAGGATAAATAGGCCATGCCAAATAATAACGCTCATAAATCACTTTTTAATTTTCAATATTTTTTTTGTCACAAAATACCTAATTATGGCTTATGAAGAAATAAGAGAGAAAGGTACCGCGGAATTTTTTTTAGACGGAGTAAAGATCTATATTTTTCTAGAACATTGTATTTACGTATCCCTAACGATAACACCAGCGTACGCGGATAAATCACTTCGGGAGTGCTTTTTCTTCTGACTTGCTTAACAAATATCCATATTTAAGGCTAGCTGAGTGATATAGTTTAATGCTAGATAGCCTATACTATTCCACATAAATCTGGCTGTAATATACAAAAATAATTTTTCAAATCGGTTAGGTAGTTCCAGAGATTAGCGCGTTTAAACAAACAAAAAAACAAAAAAACTCTTCCGCTTTATTATATTATTAGTATAAGTATATTAGTATAGATAACACGCTCGCTACTAAGTTGATAACTACGCGACGCGAATTGTGATTCCAATTTTCTCATCAAAATTTAAACGGGCTTAGGACGGTCATAATAAATCAAATTAAAAAATATATATTCCAACGACGTGTGGGTTGGATGCTATCCCATGCCTCTGTCACTCTTGCTACCTGCGTGAAATAATTACCTATAATCGCGAGGCGCCCCCGGAACAGAACGCAGTCGGGGCTAGCTCGTTCTAGGCGATTGAATGTTATAACTTGTTGAAATACTCATCGAAATAGTTTTTGTTTAGTATATTTAATTATAGGATAAAATAGTTGAAAAAGTTTTAATGTAATTTAAGAATAATATTATATATGTATATTATTTATTTATTTAAATTATTACCTATCTATTTCATAAATTATAATGGCAAAACGTCGTTCCTACTATAATTGTTGCGGGGATGGGTATGGAGGTGAGCAAACAAAAGGATTCAGTAGTAGGAGTAAGTACTTTATTACAAAACTTAGTTGAAATTTATTTTACTATCCAACTTATATACCTACTTACATACCTATACTTGTCTTTTGTAATTAAAATATTTTAAGTTATAATAACACAAAATACTAAAATTAAAACTTTGTTTAGAAGATTTTTAACTGCGTAGAATACGATCACATTTCTGTTAGGAATCGTATTTCGGTTTTATTTGTTGTTACACTATTTACCTATTTCCTCCGAGCCATACATCGCGATTTCCGACGAATGGCCTTACAAGTTGCAGGCGTTTGTGCATCACAGAACTCGCATAGTAGCGGACATATTATGGTCGATCATAGTCAGAATAGACATCTACTTTACCTATGTAACTTACTTATCTTTTCACAATGTATTTTTTTACTCTTTATTAACAGCCCTTAGTAATCACGGAAAGCCGCCGTTACGTAGAAAGGGGAAAAGATGCAAAGTAATACGGACACTCGCGCGCAGTGATAAAGTTTTATTTAGCTAACGTGCGCGATTTATCTGATTGATAATAATAATTAAATTTTTGAGGTTTTGTACCTATTCTGAACCTCCTCTGCAAATTTGGTCGGTTATTGCAAAATAACCCTGTTTAAGTAATTTATTTGTTTGACCAAAAACTGGCAAAGGATGATTAATTATGATTTGTTTACAACAACACGGTAATAAAATAAAACGTAAAAAATTAATAAAAACCGAAAATCCGAAAAAACCCACATCAATTCCACATAGCTTTTAAAGTTCGTGCTAAGTTTTTGAAGTCGCGGTATAGTTTAATAGGTTCTTCCTAGTGTCCTGTACATGTAAGGTAATTGCTTCCTTGTGTTATGATAAATATTTTTTACAATGAACTTATGAAGTCTTGTATTGTTTTAAACTTTTCTACCATTGGTTTAATACTACAAATCGTCACGGCTAGGCACTTATCACTCTTGTTAACTGTTAAGTACTTAATCTTAATCAGCTTTTAAATTTACAAAATGACTTAAATAAACTTAAATACTTTACGATTACGATTGCGAGATAGTGCAGACATATTGATTAAAAACCTAACAACGAAATAATAATTTTGAGCTTCTGGAGGTCGTTAAAGTCTTGAAAGTCCTGAAGTACCGGTTTTACACTCGCTTTTAAAAGCTCTACTGTAATTCTAATCCTCGCCGGGGCCTTGTCGTTTTTAAGGTGCTGGAGAATCAATGCAAGTTCTGCAAGACCAATATCACTGCGATTGCTATTTAGATAAAGTTCAATATCAGGACTCATACAGGCTGTTACATATTTAATTAATTTTTTTTCAGGTGCACGCATCAAATAATCCAGATGCTTCTACTATTGATCTCCACTACTTACGAGTAGGAGAAGCCAAAGAAAGCTTAGATTTGTTTTTGGATGCGCACATTCAGAAATTAAGAGAAATACAGAATAGAGGCAATTTAAAACATCGGAGTTTATTTTTTATAACTGGTCGTGGCTTACACAGCAATGGTAGGCCTAGGCTCAAACCTGCTATCAAGAAAAGACTGCAACAAAGAAATTTAGCGTAAGTCCTTGTTTACATCAATCTTTAAATTAATTGATGCCTAGCGGAAGAATCGTTGCCAAGTAAATTTAAAATCACGCATATACATTAAGGGTTAGGAAAAAAGTATCGTGTGTGTGTGTGTATGAAATTTTAAGAAGTAAATTATTATTAAAAACAAAGAACTCAACTGCAGCGATCTATATTTTATAAATAACAACGCGCTTTAAGCTATCATTTATTGTGAGCGTCCTATTGGTATTATTACATAAAATGTTGCCTTACATTTCAAAATCCATAAAGCTGATTGGACTACAGACGTTCACAGAGAAACAGACAAACATACATGCAACTGTGGATTTATGTCTTTTTTTAAGTATTTTTATGTCAATTCTATTTGCTTAACTAAACGGTTCCATCCCAATCAGATTATATATTTAGTTGTTTCAGTTGTTTGATTAACCTTATCTTCCGCATTTTAAATAGTTAGTCCGCATAGCAACTCAGACTATTTTAGCATTTTAAGCTAGTTAATTTAATTTTTTTATGAGACTTAAACCTTAAGCTTTCAAATAGTACTTTGTAATATTATAACTTAAGGTGAATTGGACCAAACGACAGTAAATTTTATTCTTAGAATAAATCGCCATTTACTCGAGAATAAATCAATTTTACGTTTTACCATTTGCAATTCTTAGAATATTGAACCTATGCGGGAATAGTTACTTAACCACCAACCACCATTTCGCAATGGATAACAGAGTTATGCCAAGAATATTTTAATGGCCTCATATTATATTTCTTTACTAATCACTGTTAGTGTCAGTTTCAAGCTAATGTCTTCAGATATTATTATTATATTTTGCGTTTATCCTCACTTATTTTGTATTTCAAAACAACGAATACCGCAAGTCACGGCCGCAAGTCACGGAAGTCAGCAAAAAAGTTATCAACACCTTGCGTTGTCTGTATCGACTCAAGAATTTTCTTCCAGTGAGAACAAAGGTAATGTTGGTTCAAACGCTCGTATTACCAATACTAGATTATGCAGATGTATGCTACGCTGATGCCTCTCAAGAACTTCTTAACAAACTGGATCGTCTTCTCAATAATTGTATTCGCTTTATCTTTGGCTTACGTAAATTCGATCACGTTTCTTCATTCCGTTCTCAGCTCAAATGGCTGCCTCTTCCACTTCGTAGATCTTTTAGAATCCTTTCTATGCTATTCTTTATTTTACACGATCCGTTTGTCCCTGCATAACTGAAATGCAAATTTCAGTATCAGGGCGATTCTCACAACCGATGTCTCCGTTCCGCGGAAAAAATAACTCTTCATGTTCCTTTCTGTCGTACGGGCTTCTGTTACAATTCTTTCACTTCAAATGCAGTAAGACTCTGGAACATGTTACCCAGAAATATAAAAGAAGCAAAAACTAAACCTATCTTTAAACATTTACTCTGGGAATATTACTTAACGAAGCAGTAGTAGTTTCGGATAATAATAAAAAATTTAAAAAACTTCGGAAACTGTTATTTTCTCAAGTATGCATAATATAAAAATATCATATTTATTTATTGTGTATGTATTTAATGTGGGTATTTGTGTATATGTATAAAATACTATTGTATGCATGTAAGTAATAATGTAAATGTATATATATGTGTATTGTATTTATTATAATTATATTATAATTTTGTATTTTTTCCTTAAACCTTTAATTTTTTTTAATTATGAGTTTTGCACCCATCACTAGATTCTCTGCACAAACCAAAGGTCACACTCAAAGTCCGCCGTTTTGTACATTTTTTTATGTGGCAAATAAAGCTTAAATAAATAAATACAAAAATATTATATAGAAGTCAATACACAAAATAAAGACAAACATAGCTAATAAAACAGTAAATTTTATTATTAGAATAAAATTTATTATTAGAATAAAATTTACTACAGAATAAAAAAAATTACGTTTTACCATTTGCGATTCTAAGAATAACGAACCTATTCGGGAATAGTTACTTAACCACCTTCCACCATTTCGCAATGGATAACAGAGTTATTCCAAGAATATTGTAATGGCGTCATAATCTATTTCTTTACTAATCACTGTCTGTGTAAGTTTGCATGATTTTGGTGATTGACTGGGTAAAGGACTCTGAGTGAACGGTCTCTCCGTGTCGTTGTTGGTGGCTCATCCGATCCTGTTGCGACTAACGCCGGTGTTCCTCAGGGGTCCGTCCTCTCCGCAACTCTCTTCCTGTTGCATATTAATGATCTGCTTATGCCCGGTATCGTATATCGTAGGAATATGGGTATGCAGACGATAGCACAGTTGTGGAGAGATCAAATCTATGGTAGAGCGTGTGGATCTCACACTACAGGCAGTCTCCGAATGGGGCGATGCCAATCTTGTGAAATTCAATGCCTCCAATACACAAGCGTGTTTTTTCACTGCAAAAAGGAGCCAGCTCACCTTGACTCATTTCTTTCCGAAATGTATCACTGGAGTACACCGACCACCTTCAATTGTTGGGGATTGAGATATCCTCAAATATAAACTTCGGGTGGTTCATTGAGTCCAAGGCAAAAGCAGCTGCAAGGAAGCTAGGAGTCCTTGCAAAGGTGCGGCGATACTTTACGCCGGGACAGCTGCTTACTTTATATAACGCGCAAGTTCGGTCGTGCATGCAGTATTGCTGCCATATATGGGTTGGTGCTGCAAAATGCCACCTAGCAGCTTTGGAGACGTGCTAAGAGGCTTATTGGTGATTCGAATTTGGTTAAATGTGGTTAAAACCAATCTTACCAGTCTCGAACATAGGCGCAAAGTAGGCAGCCTTTCAGTCTTCTACAGAATGCATTTCGGAGAGTGTGCGCCGCAGGAATTGCATAATTTAATTCCTCCCTCTCTCTTCCACCATCGGCAAACCAGACGTTCGGCCAGTCTCCACCCCTTCGTTGTTGACTTACCACGCATTCGAACCAAATGTTTTGCTACATTCTTCATCATGCGTACAGCAAAGGACTGGAATAAGTTGCCAGCATCTGTGTTTCCATCCGAATATAATGTGGGTGTCTGTCTTCAAGGCAAGAGTGAATAGGCTTTTGTTAAGTCAGTGCGCTTCACCATCTTAGACTACATCACCATTTACCATCAGATGGGATTGTAGTTAAGCGCTGGCTTAGAATAATATAAAAAAAAATTGTGGAATTGCTAATCCCTGGTCTATTTAATCGACTATAATTTTTTTTTGTAATTTGATTGAATCCACCCAAAGGGACTATAAATAAATACTGCAGCTACTTTGTTTGCTAAAGTAACAATGTTTTTTTTATGTTAGCGCTTTGTTTCTTTTCAGCTTTAGCGAAAGGAATCCTGGCCTGCTTGCAGCTAGAGTGAGTGCTGATGATAAATTAACTCACCAAATTGGCTAGTATCGAAATCACCCTCCTAGGGGGAGCTACCATGTGCAGTGGTTGCCAAATGGACATTATTATTACACTTATGGGTACTACTACAGCTACTGTCAATACATACCAAATTGTTACGTACCAAATTGTTACGTACCAAATTGTTACGTGCATTATTTTTATTATTATCATTATTTGTATTGGCCCCGCTAAAGGCCATATGATGATGAGATACTTGCCATTATGTAGAGTATTGAATAAAATTTAAAAGATAATGAAAGTTGTAAAAATGATGTCAATTTAATGGTTACACAGCAGTGACGTGAGTAACAGAAATGAATTTCTGGCTTGAGAGCTTATTTGTATATATATTTATTAAGACATTTTACGTTTTATAAAAATTGGCACAAGAAAAAAAAATTAAATTAAAAAGCGAGGTGATATTTTGGCGAATTTATGCGTGGACGCGCACCATTTTGTAGCTTGTTTTTCTTTTACTAGGAATGGTTAATGAGACTTGGTCTATGGAAAATATTGTAGGGGTTATTTGTGAGACTGACAATAAAAGCGTTTTGCAAACTATAAAGAGTAAGATATTTACATGTACATGCATATATAAATTTTATAAACATAAAATCTTAGGTTTCCCATCCAACCTTTGTAGAAATATTTTGTATTGAGTACTATATATAGTTATATTTTTAATTACTGTTTTCTATTTCACATTTCTTACCTGTTGACGATTTCTTTTAGAATATGGAATGAATAGGTTATTGCCGGAATTTTTTATGATACTGGCATTTTTTGCTCAATGTGTATTTTTAGTGTTTAATACTACAGTGATTTAAGTAAAATAACAGTTTATGTAAATTTGACATATTTGGTAGATTACTTTAACTTTTCTAAGATTTCTTTCGTTTTCAGTAATAATTAACCATTTAGAAGATTCCAATAAGCACCACCAGATTTTTATTACCTCCTATCTATTGTTTAAATTTCGTAGGTGTTGTTTAAATTTTAGATCATAAGTGTTTTATCTGTGATGTTAACAGGGTTTCATTTATTTTAAACATATCATATCGTTATAGTACGTATTTCATTGTTTCTTTAATTTTGTTTGAGATTAATTATGAACAATTCATGTTTTTTATGTTTAAGATAAATGTTTCCCATAAATATGTTTGTATTACAACAGCTGTATAACAGCGCACAAAACCAAAATATACTTACATAATTTTGCAAATAAAATGTTGTTTTACACATATTTAAATTATAATATAAATTAAATAATAATTAATTTTAGTAACATAACAAGCTATTTATTGATTTGGAAACCCTGTTAGTCATGTTTATTAAATTAAGTCTACGGGCCAAAAGAGGTACGATTTGAATATAAAATTATATAAGTTACCATGTAAATAATGACACTATATTGATTGAATTTAGCATATCGTAGTGTATATAAGTGTGTTCTGTTCGCGATTACAATCGGAGACATACTTTAGTGTAATTGATACTTTAGAAATAGTTTTTATTCTTTAGACTAGTTAGCGGCTAAATATATGAATGTAAGTTGTGTCAAGTACTATAAGCTATAATGTGCCATATGTCAATCGCAATTAGGCATGTTTTTATTGTGCGATTTTATGTATGATGCATATTTTCAAGTACACATAAATGAGTGACATTAGAAGTTGTGATTGTTCACCCTAATTACAACTGCATTTGTAGTGGTCATGGGTCCAAATAACTAAGAACTAGTATTACAGAAGAAGGGAATCAATGAGAAATATGTTTCAGAATGAATTTTGAATTTCCGATCAATGCCCATTATAAAGAAGAGAACCAAAGATAGCTGCAATAAAAAGCAGCACCTCTGATCATGACACTAACGGATTTTAAAATATGCCTGCTCTCGTGTCAAAGCATTGCTTATGCGCGGATATGGCTTTTAAACTGATCTGCTATGTTACGCGGATTTGGATTTTCGATCCATACATAATACAATCATATTATTCAACATCAATGTTTGTAGTTGGTAGTTGCAATGTCGTATAACTGTCGTGTAGTAGTAGTCGTGTCTTGGTGTCTGTAGTTTAGGTGGATGTATTCATAGAAATGTGCTTATTTTGTTTCATCACTAAAGGAGAACTGGGAGTGAATAGAGAAGTACTTAAGTACTAAAAAAACGTGTGCAGTTCACAATCGGTAGAATTGAATCTTTCGGAAAGCTATACTTTGAGAGAATGAGACGAATGCAGTGTCAAGAATTGGATAATTGTAAGGTTTATTTATTATAATATTGTTATCAAGTTTAAAAATTATTTTACATTTTTTTAATACGGTTTCCAAGTTTCCAATTTCAACAAATGATACGAGCGGCTTATGGTAACTAAAGTGGATAATAGATAAATGGAGACACTGTATACTGTATTCTATCTCATTTTCACGCAGGCTAATATCTATAGATGTATATGTTTGTCTCTTTTTGACACCAAAAACTTTTTCGTTTTATCGAGTTTGAAATCACAACGATTCTAAAAAAGTTTTCACTTTAAAAACCTTTTCGAGTGATAATGTAAATATTTCTATATTGCATACTTATGGAGGCCTAATAATCTTCCGATCAACTAATGTCGCTAGTTGGAACTGAGGTGATTTTTTTTGTTACGCTATGCCATTTAATTGAAAAGTTTATTTTAAATAAAATTTTATCAGTTTTAGAGTAATATAATAAAACAAAAGAATGCATCAGTGGTTTGCTTTCTAATTTTTTGCACACTAACTATTTTTTTTATTAATTTTCTACTTTTAGGACTATCCGTAGTTTGATTTATTACATTATTTTTAATCAAATTAATATAAAATATAACTACTATCACAGAAATAAACATTAACCCTTATATATTCCTAACAACTTTTTTTTAACTTCTTTGCCATGAAATCTGTCAACAATTTCACCTCATTCCAAAGCGGCCGCCCTGGTAGCAGAAAAAGTCGTGGATGTCCTCATTGTTTTAAAGTATTGATTCTTGTTTCTAAACAGAGCAAAGTGTTGTTAGTTTGTAGAAACAAAAAATGGAGCGAGTAAAAAGTACTAGTATTGTGAATTCTGATGCTGAGCACTGGAATATTTGGTGGTTAGGATTCGAGTTTAAAATTAAACGAATTAACGAAGCTTTAAGAATTAAAGGTATGTGGGATGAATGTGGAAGTAGTTTTTAGACACACGTGTTGGGTAATAAAAATTAAATACTATCACAGCTACGGTGGCGAATCCCAAGTAGCTCAAACAGTTGATTCTGAATCCAAGATAGGAAATCCACCTTTTATTACTTGGTGAAGCCATGCTGCAGTTATATTATGGTTGTAGCACAAATAGGTCGGCTCGTCCGGAGAAGGAGGGCATAAAATAGCAGCTTAATACTGTTGTTCGTGTGCTGAGTATAGAGAACCAGAGCCATAAACATTTGTAAAAAAGAAAACATTTAAAATGATTCCAAAACTACCGGTGCGGCATTCTTATTTAACGGTTAAATCTGGAACTAAACTGAAACCTAAATGAGAGCCATTATGCATCATTACTAGTTTATGGAGGGACGGTAACAAAATGATATTGAGGTGAAAGCTGTCTCTAATTTCTGAGAATTATGGAGCAATTAGTTTGCCGTAGTTAGGGGGAATAATCTTCGCTCGCTAGTTAGGACTGAGGTGAAGTTTTTTTTACACAATGTTATTAAATTGAGAAGTTAGTTTCAAATAAAAGCTTATCAGTTACATTATATTAGATTATATTATATAGATTATTGTAATTAATACACAAAACAATGCGTACAGCGGCTTACAATATATTTTTGTTGCACATTTTAAACTTTAAAAAAAAAACTGCTTTTAGTAATATCCGTAGTTTGGTTTATTCATTTCTAATGAATATATATAGCACTGAAAGAAACAAATCATTATTTATCTCTTATAAATTAACTTTCACGCTATGGAATCTGTAAAATATTACACATTCCTAACTAGCGTCGCTCTGGTGCCAGAAAAATTCGTGGATGCCCTCATTAGTCCGCTCCAGTGCATTTGGCGGACTTATATGCCCTAGAAATATTTTCTTTCTCATTTTTGAGTCGTGTACTTATATTTTTCTCTGTTATGATACGTTCGAAGCAATTATGTGCATTAAGGCGTTCCTTACACGAAGCTTACCCGGTATGGGGCTACCACTCGAGAACCTTTCTCCCTCATCAGTTGTCGGTTCTTCGAGCCACTTCAGATTACTGATTTGTTGCGCTATGTTGGTTACTCTGTTTCTGCTGCTGATATTCTCATGTTTAAGTCTGTCATGCAGACGAACTCCGAGCATAGGCCTCTCTATAGCCGCTGAGTGACCTTGAGCTCTTCCCCATACGGCCAGCAGTGAAGGAGCAAGTCTCAGATCCATATGCCATCACTGGCAAACACGCACTGGTTGTATATTCTTGTTTTCAAGTTTGAGGTATACCTATGTGACGGGAAGATTTTTTGTGATCTCCCGAACGCTGTCTGGTAACGATGACTAACCTGAGTGACGACATGGTAAGAGATGTACGAAGTTGATGAATACAGGATGGATAAAGACCGTGCTCAGGAGCTGAACATAAGCCTATTTCAAGGAATGACACAACCCAAAATGATGATGATGATGAAGCGTTCTTTGAGGAAGGTCTATGTTTAGCAGATAACTGTAGTAATGATGATGATGAAAGCTAAACTACAAAACCACAAAGACCTCCGCCCTCTACTTAAGAGTTTCATTAACTTGTTTTAGGAATGGGAATTATGAAACCGGTTTTTTGTAACGGATACGGTATCTGGAACCGTGTATCTATATTTCAATGTAAATGAAAGAACTACGAATTTTGAAACCAGTACACTATGCTTTGGAATGCTATATCAGCTGGAGTGGGCAATGAAATACGGTAACATTTGAAACGCTCTACTGATTCTAATCTCTATAAGGTTGATGCTTAGCGCTTTCGGAACGCAAGTTGAATAATATTCGAATAACAACACTATACATTGGAGTGAGGACTATGATACGTTCTAAGCAACTCTACTAGACTGCTAATAAATCACTTTTTTGCCTTTATAGCTTCCATGCGCTCCTTTAGCTATGGAATTTAATATTTGATGTCAAGTAGTATAACGTTATAAGTAGATCTCATCTAAATGTATGTAGTTTTAGATTAATGTATTATTAGAAATATGGTTTTTGTTTCAACCTTAAAGGAGAGCGTTGGAATTATTCAGTAATGAGTATTGATAACTTTTGAAGTAATTGAGGAATTATTTGAGTTTCCAATCGGTAGATATGCAGAGGCATTAAATAGCTATGTCACATGTTGTGGCACGTAATGGCAGTGGGTCGATGTTATGCGCTTCTTTAAGTGTGAAATTTGTGTGTAACAGTAGATAGTACTAAATGTTTACATACAGTTTTAAAAACTGTTATCTCTTCCTTTCCATCCATAATTTTTAAGTAAAGTTGAACGATCTATAGATATACCAAAGCTACTTTCATTGTCTAGAGCATATAGTAAAGTATATGGGATTTTTTTGTACATACTGTTCAAATTTGAGCACGAGCCAGTCTAAAGGGTGCAGTACAAATATGAAATTTAGCGGACAAAAATTATAATTTTATGAAACGTATGCAGTCGGTCTAATATAGTTCTAGTTTTGGGATTTTCGTAGTACTCGTTTATAAAAATAAGATTTTTTTTACTTTAAGTATATTTTTTATAATGTATTTTTGTGATACCCTACATTACCTCGAAACATTCGTACATGTTTATACGTCATATTATTAAGAATTTATCGTTTTATTTTTATAAGAATATCTTTAAACTCTTAATGAAGATTTTTTACAAAATATTCGTCATGGAATGTTTAAAATGGTGATACTCATTTCTCCTAGCTTTATTTCCCCTTATGGCAGAGTCTACATTTGATTATATTAATTAACGTGATATAACGTCTAATGATTCCTAGTAGGGACATAAAATTTAAGTGATCATGTGATATGGCGTCGTGACACTATCAAACCCATTTCGCACAAAACCTGGTATCTGATGCCCCTCGCGGAAGGTCCACCTATCATAGTCGGTCGTACGGATGTGTTTTGGTACTGCATCACGTCGTACGTGCGATACGATACTTTCCCCCGATTTTAAAAGAGGATACTACACGCTACCACACGATCTTTGAGAGCTTGCCGTGGAAAAGATACGAGAATCGAACGGAATATTTGTAACACCCACATATAAAGAACGTTATGCGAATACACTGATATGATACGATATAGTTTAGTGTACGACGGGTTTACCCGTACATTTTGTGGATGGTATTTGATTAAGTAAGGGTTGAAGTATTTTGTCTATTCTTTTAAGTAAAAAGTCTGTCAATTATTGTACTTTTAGTATTAAATATAAAATACAACTATAGATTTATGTTAAACTTATTCGCATTGGAATTAAAAACAGACGCATTTTTCGAAATGTTTGTGATATTTGATAAAAAAGTATTTATTGGTAGGCTGAAAGCATATTTTCTACAGCGCAATTTTATAAAGTTTTTCTAAAGCTCTTCCTTATACTGTAGTTTATTTTGAAATATTTTATGACTAAAATAATAATTGTGTACAGTCATTTTGGTCTCTAAAGACTATAATTTTTTCAATCTGCAAATTCGGGGATACGGTGAATTTACTTGGATATTTTATCTTTATGAATTTGGTAGCCGAAAGCATGATTATTTTTAGTGACTTTTTACATAATTGCTTTGTTTTAAGTTTAAGCAGTAACTGATAATTATGTTGCATGTATTTATGTCGCTTGATGGGTACTTTTTAGGGTCTTTTGAATTTTATTCCTTAGAATTTATTTTTAAATTATTACCAATAAAAAAGATCCAAATTTGAATAAAACTAAATAAAAGGTTGCCGTGTGGCCACCAGCGTAAAAGAGTATTGTTGGCATCGTTAAGGGCTATAAGAGATGCAGAAAAGATATTATAGCGTCCGACAGATTCCGGTATAAACATCTATACCGATCTAGACCGTCGAAGACGATTAGTGCTACATGTGGAGACTTAGTGACGTGGGCAATTTCCTCTGTAGGGAGGAATTTTTGTAATCGTCACGCTTGGCAGTTGGATTTCTAAACGCATTATTAGATGTTACCTTTCACGTATTTTACGTCTGTCGTAAAAGTGAGAATACAACGGTTTTGTAGCTAAGCATTTGACTGAGGCGCTATGGGCCGCGGGCTCGAATCCCAACTGGATCCACAAGACTCACTTACTACTAGTAACTAGTTAGTTGTTGGTGAACTGTTAGTAACTTATCATTTATTTTATCTAGTTTCTTAGACACCGAGCTTCCGAATTTGTGGTTTCACTTTATTTAAAATATAGGTAAGTACAAATTATTTAGTATAGTACCTAATACTTTATACTCGTCAACTTGGGATAGATATGGCTCTGAAAAGAATTTCACTTGTATAAGGTCAGTAATTGTATCAATAAAAAGAAATACCTGTTCTCTTTTCTATACATAGAAAACAAACTTTTCTTTTGACATTTTACAATGTTTATTTTTTGTTAAATTTTAGAATGTTTAGCGATGAATGAATTTATTTCGGTTGAAAAAAGGTTTAAGTTGATAGAACATTTGGAATATATAATTTGTAGCATTGATCGGCATAATATGAAGTAGTTAGATGGCCGACGTAATAACCGCTTATCCCAACAGCAAATTGAAACCTTTTTGCATTATGTAATATTACCGATTAATATTATGTATGTGTGAGCATGTATAAAAAATCTTTAGCATGACGAACTCTACACTAACAAAATAGTAATAAAAATAATACCTTTATTTTAAAAAAAAAAACTTACAGTACAATTACTACCTAGGTACCTATATTAAAAAAAAATTCTCTGTCAGCGAAAGAGAATCTCTCTTACAAAGCAATAAGGACCGTGGCCGAGCTCACTTGACTACTCTAGCGCCATCTATTATCTATCTACGGAAGCGGTTGCGATGTATATCGATATGAAAATTTGACGCGCTAAATACATCGTTCTTTATTTAATACATTTCCATAGATGTCGCTACATGGTACCGCTAAGTAAGATTGACGAAGTCATTGGGCTCTAGTATTAAAACAACCCAAATGTCCATAATATGTGATGTGATTCACAGGACAGCGAAAAATTATTGGTAAAAGTAAAACTTTTTTACTAATGGTCCATTTCGATAGCGTAGTTTTAGTTTACCTAAGATATATTTCGGCAATAGTTATCGTTTTCGATAGTTTGCCGATTTTTTAAAGAAGGCGCTGAATTGCTTTACTATCTGGTGTAATTGGGAAAGATTCTTTTGGTGTCCCAATATTAATTGATATAATAAGTATCTTCGAATTTCTTTAGAGATATGTTCATGTTATTTGTGGAGTTGCCAAAAATATTGCTCTAAAAGCATTTTATTTGCTCGTCAATAAGTTATTTATAAGATAAATTATTGCGGTGTTTCATAATGTGCGTTATTTTTAAGAGTTTATTTTTATATTGCAAATCAAAAAAATAATGCCGTAATAAAATTCAATTGTGTTTACTTGCCACTTAATACTAGAATATTAAATTTGTTAGTACTTAAGCTTTGTTAAAATTTTGCTTGAATTCATTATGTAAATTTAATTCTATGTTAAACTAATTTTCTAACAGTATTCTTTTTGTAACGGGTTATGTACGAGTATATTTTCTTATTCTGTCCGTAATGTAATACTGATCAAATAATCGTTTATACCGAAACACAGGGTATAAAGGTTATTTTAATTATTTTTAATTTGATATACTTATACACTTTAATGTCATATAATCAATATTGATGTTTACTGTTGTATTAGGGTCAATTAAAAGACAAATAAAATTTCTGTATGTGCTACGTGGTATATATTTAAAATAATTCTTCCCATATTAGAATCTCGTATTAGGGTATGAGTGTATTGTGCAAGACAGAGGCAAATCTATTATTATTTTTAACTGCTTATTAGATTTAAATGTTATGCATTCAATAAAATCCTCATATTATTTAAATTTTAAATATTGTGTATTACAATTTTGCGGCGATTGTTTTGTTGAGGGAGGGTACAAATCCGACCTGTATGCATACTACTTAAAGCAAACACAGGAAAATGTCTAATGAGGAAAACTCACGCTTCCCGTCAATTCTGCAGTATAAGGGGAATCCATCCAAATCTTTACGCCGTCCACGTCCATCTCAAAACAGCGAAGCAGGCCTTGCTCTCTGTCTTAAATGCTTCTATTTTACGCTGGTATTCTGTAATATAATATACAACCGCAGCGTGGCTCTAACACAAGGACCAAATACAAAGAGGAGGTGTTGTAATTAGATTTCACTATGTAACAACGCGTGGCGATTTGCGGGGTGAGGGGCGTTAAGCTCTGCCCGTTTAACTGTTTTCCATCTACCAATAAATATTAAAATTTGCATCGTTCCATAATGATGTTGCAATGTAGTTTAGCTACCTTGACGATAGATGGCGGCCTGTTCACAAAATGATAAAAACTAAAAATAATATTTTGGCGATTAAGAATTCTTTAGGACTGAATGCAAAACAAATTTCAGTACCTTCGTATGATTATTTTACCATTTGTAAGTAAATGAAATGCCAGCCATAGCATCAGAGCGTCTATCTGACTAATTTTTACACGATAAAACACAACATTATCCTTTTCTTCTTGATACTACGAAAATACACCGATTTGCGATTTTCGACATAAGCACGCGACGAACGCTGATAGTATACTAACTAAAGCCACGCCCACTGTGATGACGTCAGGACCTAGTTAGAATCACAGTGCACAGTTGCTTAGGCCGTTTCCTCTTTAACGCGTAGTTATATCGTTACAGCTAGCCGTAAAAGTTATCCTTATTATAGGACGATTTTTATTGCCTGTGTTCGTAATTCTTCTAATTGGCATGACCGATGTTGATGAAATTTAAGATCGCCTGAATGGTTTTTAGCTACTTGGATAGAATAGAATAAATTTATTTGCAACTATAGAATTTGGCATGAGACGGTGTTACAATTATATTAGCCTAGTATTGTGTATAGAGTATGCAGGCAGACATGCAAATTTTAAACAATATGTATTTAACTAACCTAAAATTACTTAGGACCCTGTAGGTGGCGCTGTTGTTGAGATCAGAAATCACCCGTGCGAAACAGCGAGGCGGGTAGTATATTATCAGGGCGAGCAAAGCGAGCCCTGCAGATATTTTTGTGGTACACTTTACTAAGAAACTATCACACTTTTAAGTTTGCGCTTTGACATAGTATTTTCGATTCATGTCTACATGTTTTATCAATTAGAAAAATATAATTTTATCCACATTTAAAAAAAATATAAAATATGTATAACAATTTTCATTAGTTAGATTTTTATATTGTATTACTAACGCCATCTGTAAGAAAACTAAAAGAATACTTTTTAGTAGTACCACGTTAGATGGCGCTGATTATGAATGGAGCATAACTCGATGACAATATGTCGAATAATCTCTCAGGTCCCGTCTTCCGACATTGTTTTATAACGTGGTAGAGCCATGCTGCAGCTATATTACAGGTATAGTTGTAGCACGAATGGGTCGGCTCGACCGGGGAAGGACCACGCGCTCACAGAATACTAGCTTAAAATAGCAGCTTAACGCTGCTGTGTTTCGTATGGTGCGTGTAGAGAACCGGGGACACTTTTTACTGGAAACTACGCATTCCATCTTAGTCCTCAGGGGTGACAACGCATCTGCATTTTGATTCGTAATCGAGGATGTCGATGTAGATGTCTATAGGCCACAGCAATCACTTACCATCAGGTGGACTGTGTGCTCGTTTGTCACACTTATCTTATAAAAAAATTATTTTGGGCTAACTTAGTCAGATGGTCTGACCAAGGTCAATAACATATTTTTTGCAGAACAATTCTTTTTTAAATATTATTAATAAGAATTTGCGAGCCATTACAAAGTTGTACTTTTAGCTAGTAATACATAATGTATAATATAACTTCTTCGAAGATCTTGGGACCAGTCTGGGTAACACATCTTTATAAATAACAATGAGTAGAATGAGGTTTTGGACAAGCGTGCGTTTAGACTCAATAGGGAAAAATATTTAAGACAAGTGACAAGGACTTTTTGACTTACATCGGTTACCAGAACACTAGTTCAGAGAAATAGACATAGAAACTTTGTTATTCAATATAGATTATGTATAGTACTTGTTGAACGTCATTCTTATGTTTAATTTACAATTAGTTCGGCAAATATCTCTATCATGGGAAGAAACACCAGGAAATCCAGCGGGGCATTTTTGAAAAGAAAAGTTACAATTTATAATCAACTACACAAAATAAATTAGGATTAAATAATATTATCTCATTCCCAGGGTTTATTACTCGTATCATCCTTAAATTCCTTAATATTATAATAACCCTATTTATACAATCTTTGTTTTTATAAATTATTTGAACTTGGCAATGGACAAATTTTGTATAATTTCAGGGATTTCGTTGTTAAAGCGTATAAATTGTCCCAAGAATGAATTACTGACTGTGGAGTCGAATAATTGACACTACTAACTTGTGTGTGTTCCTAGTATTTACAAAGTGAATATTGCATATTTTTTAAAACAACTCAAATTTTCAATTTCTTTTTCCTAGGTGAACCGATTTTGATTCTTCATTCTTCATTCATGTGGTCCCATATAAATTTGATCAAGGTGTGACCAGTAGTTTTTGAGTTATCCTAAGTTATCGTAAATGTTTTGAGATGCCAAAGGTAATACATATTATATTAATTTTCCTTAGAAACTTAAATCACAGATTGCTCTTATAATCGTCTTCTGCAGAGAGAGTCATTAATATACAAGCCAAGTTTTTTCACAGATTTACTAAATGGAATAAGAATATTGTTTTATTAAGTAGCAGTAAGTAAGTTTGTTTGATTTTTTTTTTTATAGGATAAGGGTGACAAACGAGCACACAGTCCACCTGATGGTAAGTGGTTGCTGCGGCCCATAGACATCTACATCTATCCTCAATTACAAGTCAAAATGTAGATGCGTTGTCACCCGTGAGGACTAAGATGGAATGCCTCATTTCCAGTAAAAAGGGCCTCTGGCCACCTGCACTCACCAAGCGAAACGCAGAGGTAAACCTCTACTTCACGCTGGTTTTCTGTGAGGTCGTGGTACCACCCCGGTTCGAGCCGGCCCATCCGTGTGACAGCAAGAGCTGCCGCGTGGCTCTACCACTGTTGAAAAATTTGATTAACTGAACTACCCACTAAAATAGCTTGCCATTTCAATGGATTGACACAGGCTACAGAACAAGTGGACCATTCTTTAATGTCCCGTTTTGTAGATACTCAACGTCAAATTGTTACAGATCAGCAGATATACAGATGGTACGAGCTATCAATATTATAGGCGATCAAGGTTGTAAAAAAAGAGTAGGATTTCACCTTGCATATCGCGCTAGCTGTTACGTCAGCATAAAGCTAAAGTCATTTGACTCAAGTGAACTGACTTTTGTTGCTCGCGAAGATAGGACGCAATCATGCAAACCAATCTAAAACCAGATGCGGTTCAGATGGGATAGTATGGAAAGAAAGATATCGTGATCAACAGTGTTAAAAGCTTTGGAAAAAGAAACTAGCCTGTGTAGCCTGTTCAGTTTTTTGATACTTTTTCTTATATTGTTTTTCATACTTTTTCTAATATTGTTTTTGATTAAAATTAAATTAAATTAAATTAAATTCTTGCCATGTTATATACATTTTGTATAGGACATGCGTACTTACCAGCAGAGATGATGAGGACTGTGGTGGTACCAATTGTTAAGAGTAAAGTCAGTACAGGCCAGTCTCTAGTCACAGTGGTTGCTAAGGTTCTTGACGGTTTGCTTAATTCACCACTTGACCGGTATGTAAACACTCATGACAATCAATTTGGTTTTGAACCGGGACTGTCTACTGAGTCAGCTATCTTGTGTTTAAAACAAACTGTCAAGTATTACTCCGAAAGGAGCACGCCTATTTATGCCTGTTTCCTTGACCTCTCGAAGGCGTTCGACCTGGTTAGTTATGACATGTTATGGCAAAAATTCAGTCATTAGTAAATGCTTAGAAAAAAGAAGAAGTAATGAGAAACAAGAAGAAATTTAAAAATGTATATGTTTCTGAAGACTATCCCAAAGTTCAAGAAAAAAGGAAAGAATTAAAAGGAAAACTGATAGAAGAAAGGAAAAAGGGAAACTTTGCAGTAATAGATTATGATGAACTAATCATCAAAGAAAAAACACAAAGCAACGAGAAGCGTAAACGGTATTTATCGACATCACCTGCAAATACATAACTGCCTCGAAAACAGTACGCGCCATCCAAAACGAATAGGGCAAATGCTTTCGACATAATGAGAGGAAGAAGTAGTTCCCTTTCCTGCCCTTCTAAACCTAATGAACAGAAACAATGATATAAAAACATCAGCCACCGGAACAAGACAACAAATAAAGTAAAACTAAATAAAAGAAACAATGAAATATTCCCCAAGCCGACTGGTCCTCGTGGGGATTTAGACCACCACCCTCCATTGAAGAATTCCAAGAGTAATATTAAAATTTGTAATAAAATTGGTAATAAAAATAAAAATATTAGAAATAAAAAGAAACAAGTTGAAAACTCCACTTTGAAAATAGGTACATTTAATGTAAGATCCCTTTCATCAATTGAACGATACTTACAACTTTCTTATGCACTAGAAAAAATCGATTTTCATATACTGGGATTATCTGAAGTAAAGAAAACTGGCTACAGCATTGAAGAATATCGAGAATACATCCTATGTTACATTGGGCAAACAAAAGGCTTACATGGGGTAGGATTCCTGGTAAAGAAAAAACATAAACATATGATATCTAATTTCAGAGGGATCTCTGAAAGGGTTGCTCTTCTGCAACTAAAAACAGAGAAATTTAATATATCTATAATCCAGGCATATGCACCAACAGAGGCATCGCAAGAAGAAAACATCGCAACTTTTTACAGCGATATGCTAAAAGCACACTCTTTAGCAGATAATATAATAATAGTTATGGGTGACTTTAACGCTAAAATAGGGTGGCCCAAGAAAGAAGAATGCTTGTGTATGGGAAGCTACGGTTACGGAGAACGCAATGAAAGGGGCGAAAGACTAATAAATTATGCCCTCGAACACAAGTTGTCAATCATGAACACATTCTTCAAGAAAAATGCCAGAAGAAGATGGACCTGGATGTCACCTAATGAGAAGATTAAAAATGAAATCGACTTTATTCTAACTAATAAACCTAACATAGTAAGCAACATTGAAGTTCTAAACCAAGTCAAATTTGCTTCGGACCACAGATTACTACGAACAACGTTTCATTTATACCAACCAAAAAAAAAGCAGAAAAACATTTCAAAATTCAATAAAAAACCCAACAACAGATTACGAAATTAATAAATACACTGAAAGCCTGAAATCCAATCTAGAAGACAATATAACTACTATACCTGAGAATGTTCAAACCTTCTATGACTTACTTGAAGATAACATAATATCCAGTTTAAAAAATAATAAGGTCACTCAAAAGAAACGAAATTCAATACTTAGCGAACATACAAAACAACTAATTAAGAAACGTACAGAATTAATAAACACAAAGAATAAAAACAAAGAAAAGAAAGGTGAACTTACCAAACTCTTTAAAATCACTAATAAATCAATAAAACACGACTACTTTAAACATAGAGAACTGATAATAACAAAAAATATAAATAGCTTTAGAAGCACTAAGAGAGCCTTCAAAGAACTAACTCTTCAAACGAAATGGATACAAAAACTGGAAAATAATTCTGCAGAGACTAAGTCAAGAAAAGATGTGATAGAACATGCTACCAAATTTTATAAACAACTATACAAAAGAAGGAAGACGAGAATGCATTACAAGAAGAAATTGACAATAAATCTAGAGTCAATACAGTTAAACCAATTGAAGAAGAAGAAATACTCTCGCATATAAAAATACTCAAAAATGAAAAAAGTCCAGGTCCTGATGGGTTAACAAACGAAGCCCTTAAATTAGGTGCCACTATCTTAGTTAAGCACTTAACACACCTCTTTAATATGATATTAGATACAGAAATGGTACCAAAGCAATGGTGTACATCTGACATTATATTAATTTATAAAAAAGGAAACCCGTTAGATATCGGAAACTACAGACCCATAAGTTTACTGACAAGTATGTACAAGCTCTTTACATCTGTCATACTAAAACGAATCACAAAAGAAATTGACGCGTCTCAGGCATTAGAACAAGCAGGTTTCCGCTCAGGATTCAGCACAATTGACCACATACAAACTGTAGAACAGGTTATAGAAAAATACAATGAATTTAATAATTCTCTATATGTCGGCTTTATCGACTACAGCAAAGCTTTTGACAGTATCAACCATCATTTCATCTGGAATGCATTGAAAACATCAAATGTAAACGATAAATACATAAAAATCATAAAATATATATTGTTCACGCAAAAGCGTTAGTGTCAGGCATCGACGTTAGATGGCACTCGGCTCGGTCGATACGGAATGACGTTCGTGCGTGTTGAACGTCCGAGCTTGCTGAAAGGTTGGAGTCGAGAGCGAAAGATTAGAAATCTTCTGCGCGTCGATATAGAAGGCGGTCCGTTTTGATTGGGAGCTCTTAGATCTAATTTTATGTTAGGCGCGTATAGTAAATATACCACTGGGAATGGTAGCGCGTGTTGAGAGTTTTACCCGGGACTTTAGGTTTAACGCAGAATCTGTATAAGTGGATTCGACTGCATTAGTTACTAGTGCGGTAGTTAATATTCTAGAAATAACGGTGACCTTTGATCCGTACGTTCGGTGTTCATTTTCGCGAGTCAATCGTAACAAAGGAAGAAAGTGACTGCTGAAGGAGACCTTAGCTTGGAGAGGAGCTGAGGGCCGAACTGCTGCAGGGGGAACGGTCAAATAAGGTCAATAACACTACCAGCCACACCCAAATACACATCACTGACCTTTACTTCCTAGCACAATACATCCACACGAGACCTGACCGAATCCTGAGGGACCAGTCGCCTTGAATAGAGGTAAGTAAGCTCTGTTCAACAATTGTGACGCTCCCCCCTGATTGTTTAGTGTAATTATAAACTTAACCCTTGGCGTTTAGGACGCCCGACCAGCATCTGCCCGTAGCTTCTTCGTCTATGGGCCGCGAAGGATTCTACTCCTGGGATGGGCAGCTGCCGGCCGTAACATTTGGTAGCAGAACGCGGTGCTGGGATCGATTCCCGGTCGATCCACCGACCATAGTATTTGATAAAAATTAAATAATTTTGGTGGCAGGGAGCGTTGGGTTGATTGGTTTAATTTTGTGTCTACAATCACGCCCGTCCGTAATACGTAAAAATATTTTTTTTTATTATATACGTAATAATAAAATTCCTTTCTTTGTTAGCTTGCTTTGTTGTTTGCGGGTAAATTTGAAAAACCACGCCCGGTTCGCGCGCAAGCGGGAGATTGCGTCATGTAGGTAGATGGTTATTTTTACGTAATCGGTTAATTATCGTTGTCGGATGGTTGTAGTGTATTACTTATCGAAGGGTCGATTTCCGAGCAAGGCATTTTTTGTTGATGTGTATCTTCGTTATGTATCTTTCGTATTGTAATTTGTATTTGAACTAAAGAGTGGTAATTTGTATTTACGTAATTTGAATTTAACTTGATTTGATCGCACTAGTATTTGTTATTGTTAATTTGATTTGCCTTTTCTTTTGTACTAACTTGTGTTTGATTTAATAAATAGCGGTTCTTATTTGTGTAATTTCTATTCAACTCGATTTGATAGGAACTGCATTGGTTAGCTGTTAATTTTTTTTGTATTTTTTATTTGTTATTTTTGTAATTGTGCTCGAGCGGCGTCGTAATTTGTATTTAGTAGTGATGTCCTCGCCCAAGATGCTAATCCATTGCCTGCGGACTGAGTTACGCTGGGCCACCAGCGCCCATGCTTTGATAGGTCAACCGGATAGGGTCCATAATTTGATGAAGCGGTTCGAGCAGGTCGATGCTCGAAGGGCTGCAGTGGAGGAGGCTTACGCTGAGCTTGAGGATTCGGATGTGGAAAAGGGAGTCCTGGACTCCTGCTTCGCAGACTACGAGCAGTTCTTGTGGCTCACGGACGAGTTGATCGAGGCTGAAGGCAGGTATGCCGAGGAGGCGCGTGAAGCTCGGACGAGTGGCCTGCCCGAGTCCTTTCGGAAGCAGCCTCAGCCGGAGCTGTTGGGACGACTCCCAACTCTGGACTTGCCAAAGTTCTCCGGGGTCCTTTCCGAGTGGCTGACCTTCGTTGGTCTTTTCGACGGCCTAGTGGACGCCCGGAGTGACTTGACCCCGAGCCAGAAGATGGCGTACCTCCTGGCCTCACTGGAGGGGGAGGCCCTGGACGTTGTCAGCCATTTGAGCTTGTCGGACGACGCCTACCAGACTGCTCGGGACCTCCTAGTCAGAAGATACGCCAACGTCCGGCGAATTGCGGACGAACATGTTAAGCAGCTTCTGAGCCTCCCGCTGCTTAGTGACCGGGCCAGACTACGTCCGGACCTGTTGGATCCAGTCTTGGTGGCCTGTAATATGTTGAGGCGGCTGGATGTACCAGTGGGCGAATGGGCCTTCTTGTTGCTCCGCATCGTGCTGTCCCGTCTACCTCTCGACCTTCGAATGCATTTTGAGGAGAGGTACGGCGGGGACGAGGCCTCCTATATTCCGCCCTTCTATGACCTGTTGCGGTTTTTGGAGGAGCAGTGCCGACAGATCGAGCACGCGGCGGGCACCGTCGACGACTTACGAGCCGTGCCCAGAGAGAGGCGAAATCCGCCGGGCAAGTCGTCGTCAACCCCCCATGCTCCTATTGTCGAGCATCGGATCACCGGGTAACGTCTTGCCCAAAATTATTAGGTAAGCCGAGTCCGGCTAGGCGAACTATCGCCAAGGAGCGCCGCTGGTGCTACTCCTGTTTGGAAGGGCACCTCCAGCGAGACTGTCCGCACTGGCGGCCCTGTCTGCATTGCCAGGGCAATCACCATGCCGTACTGTGCCTGGGTGCGAACGGCGTCTCCTCTCGGGGCGTTGCCAGGCCCTCGACCCCCACGGGCGGGGGCGCTCCGCCACGCCCTCTGACGGGCGACGCTCGGCGCCCGCCGGCTAGCCAACAGACCCCTAGGTTTGGAAGGGGTCCCTCCCCCGACCAGTCGGGGGGTAATTCTCCCAGGGGCGGGGGTGTCATCACCCCCCCTCAGCGTGCGAAGAGGAATTTCACGGCCACTCATCGGTCCGCTGGACCCTTCTCACTCCCGTTAGCTGAGTGGCCGCGACTGGTGTACCACTGTACCCCATTTGATGGAGGTGGCCCTAGCTAGCTGCCGCCTTAGCTCCCACCATGGCTGCCTCTACTGAGCCTTAAGCCGTCAACAGTCCACTTGTCAAGCTGTTCTGTTGCCGACGGCCTCAGTGAGGGCGTACAACCCGAGTGGCGACCGTTAGCGGTTGCGCTCTGTTAGTATCGGGTTCACGCGGTGTGGCCTCCACTTGGTGGTGGGAAGATTAGGGCCCCCTGGAGAGTTGAATCACGCTCTCAAGGGGTATTGGATTTGGTTTGGTCGAGCACTTAGTTAAAAATTCTTTAAATTTAAATTAAAATGCTTTTGGGTTTTCCGCGAAATTCATATTGTAGTGGTTATGATTAAAAGAAATGAATTTAAAATACTCCTTTAAATGCTGCTGCATATGTTTTGTAAATACATTTGATCACTGCGTTTGTTGTTGCACGGAAAATTGAGATTAAATTGTGTGCCCTTGTTTAATGCTTGTGATAGTGTTTAATCATTTTGCTTTGTGATAAGGAAGGTTGAAATTAGATAACCCTGTGGTTGCCGAAGGAAATAGGAGTCAATTCTCTTTTGGTTTAGATTTTGTTGGCACTGTCTAAGATATTTATTTGAAATAAGAAATAGGGCTGTCCCTTACGTTTATTGTTTTGTTTACTTTGCCAAGTTGACCTATGTGCATCGGTGATTACTTGTTTTAATTAATTCTGTAATTGAACATTGATGCTTTTGAAAAATTAGTTGAAATATGAGCATAGGATCACTTGCTAGGGACCATCTGTGCGTTTCGTTCAGCTCTCCACAGACGACGTTCATGGGGAATTTGGGGGTGCTCTCTGCACTGAAGCTTGAAGGTCCCTCTGGGCCGCTTCGTGTCGCGTCGCTGTTTGCAGACCTGATCCGGTCGAATTGCGGAACTAATCATAGGAGCGCAGATAGGTGTTTGAAGGAGGTCGTCTGACTTCTGTCTAGGAATAGGACTTATTTATGTGCTGCGATGTCCAGGAAGGGCATCCAGTTCAACTCTCCGGCTAGCCCACGTTGGGGCTGCAATTTTGGGGCGTTGGTTAGTGTTGCAAGATCTGATTGGGTGCGTAAGGTGGCCTAGTTTGGTTGTAGATTCGATCTTGCAACTTGCCGTCGCGACCCTGTCCCGCTGACCGGTTTGCTCGCGGACCTAAATCCTTATGTCCGGGACGGGGGTTTGTTCACGCAAAAGCGTTAGTGTCAGGCATCGACGTTAGATGGCACTCGGCTCGGTCGATACGGAATGACGTTCGTGCGTGTTGAACGTCCGAGCTTGCTGAAAGGTGGGAGTCGAGAGCGAAAGATTAGAAATCTTCTGCGCGTCGATATAGAAGGCGGTCCGTTTTGATTGGGAGCTCTTAGATCTAATTTTATGTTAGGCGCGTATAGTAAATATACCACTGGGAATGGTAGCGCGTGTTGAGAGTTTTACCCGGGACTTTAGGTTTAACGCAGAATCTGTATAAGTGGATTCGACTGCATTAGTTACTAGTGCGGTAGTTAATATTCTAGAAATAACGGTGACCTTTGATCCGTACGTTCGGTGTTCATTTTCGCGAGTCAATCGTAACAAAGGAAGAAAGTGACTGCTGAAGGAGATCTTAGCTTGGAGAGGAGCTGAGGGCCGAACTGCTGCAGGGGGAACGGTCAAATAAGGTCAATAACACTACCAGCCACACCCAAATACACATCACTGACCTTTACTTTCTAGCACAATACATCCACACGAGACCTGACCGAATCCTGAGGGACCAGTCGCCTTGAATAGAGGTAAGTAAGCTCTGTTCCATATTTGTAACGCTCCCCCCGGATTGTTTAGTGTAATTAGACTTTTAACCCGTGGCGTGAGGACGCCCGACCAGCATCTGCCTGTAGCTTCTTCGTCTATGGGCCGCGAAGGAGTCTACTCCTGGGATGGGCAGCTGCCGGCCGTAACATATATACTTGAATAGTACAAGTAGGGTTAAACTTGAAAGGAGAGGTGACGAAATAAAAATAGAAAGAGGAGTGAGGCAAGGCGATCCCTTGTCGCCGAAACTTTTCATTGCTGTGTTGGAAAATATATTTAAACATTTAAATTGGACAAAATATGGCATAAATATCAATGGGCGTCGTTTAAATCATCTTAGGTTTGCAGATGACATAGTCATATTTGCTGAAACAGCTAAACAGCTTAATGATATGCTATATTCACTAGACCAAGAAAGTTCAAAAGTTGGTTTGGACATGAATGTTAGCAAGACTAAGATAATGACCAACAGTCTCAACGTACCCATCAACATAAAAGGAAACAATATAGAATACGTAATAAATAACATTTACCTGGGGAAACAAATATCCTTCATGAAAACTAATAACGAAGATGAAGTAGAAAGAAGAAAAAATATTGCATGGAGAAAGTTTTGGTCACTAAAAGAAATTCTAAAGGAAAATACAGTATGAAAATAAAGAGTACAGTAATGGACACCTGCCTCTTGCCTAGTCTACTATACGGCTGCCAAACGTGGACATATACAAACAAAGTGAAACAGAAAATAAATACAACACAGAGAGCAATGGAAAGGAGCATCTTAAATATAAATAAAATACATAAAGTAAAAAACAATATAATAAGACAAAGAACAAAAATAACAGATGCACTCACGAAAGCTTTAACGTTAAAGTGGAAATGGGCAGGACACGTCTCACGATACCCAGATAATAGGTGGACAATACAAACCACACGATGGAAGGGACCGGTATCTGGCAAAAGGAAAGTTGGAAGACCACACAAACGGTGGGCTGATGACATAATACAGTATGCAGGAAAAGACTGGATGAGTAAAAGTAAAAATAGAGAATTGTGGAAGCGGATGGAGGAGGCCTTTACTCAAAATGAGATCCATATCTCTGAAAATATATATAGTTAACCGTATTTTATAAACTAATATTAAGTAAGCTAATAATACTTACAATAAGTACTAAACCACATCGGAATGTAAAAATGTAGAAATGTAGGGATAAGGAATAAAGAGGCTTTATTATTATTTAGGGGTATCTATATAGTTTTCTCAGCTGGTTGGGCTGTATTATTATTATTTTGGGGTATCTATATAGTTTTCTCATCTGGTTGGGCTGTATAAATATATAATTGTAAATGAAAATGATAAACATACATAAATATGAACAAAATAAAATAATACATAAAAAATACATAAATAAATAAAAACCCAACCAGATGGAAGCCCTCGGCAGGGGAGACCAAACGGCCGAGGGTTAGGGGGAGAGGGAAAGAAACCGGCGGACGATGCGGGCGGTATCGAGGAGCACCGCCTTCTGCATTATTAATTTATTTATTATTATTATTATTATTATGGCAAAAATTAAAGAACATCTCAATGCCTCTCGAACTGATAGAAATATTCAAGTACTACTGGTATTTTAACCAGGTCAACGTCGTTCGATGGTCAGTTACTCTGTTGGAGCCGTCCAGGTTGGAGAGCGGGGTGAGGCAGGGAGGGCTGACCTCTCCAAAGCTCTTCAACCTGTACGTGAGCGCACTGGTAGGTACGCTCAGCCAGCACCCATGTCGGCTGCCATATATTGACGGTATTTGTGTCAATAATATTAGTTATGCGGACGACATAGAGCTGCTGAGTACCTCGGTGTGTGGTCTGTCCAGGTTGCTGGGAATCTGCGAGCGTTATGCGCTGGATCACGGGTTGCTCTATAACGCAAAGAAGAGTGAATGCATGGTCTTTTGGGCCAGGGGGCAGGGCTGCCCGGAGACTGTTCCACCTATTAGACTGAACGGTGTGGAGTTAAAAGAGTCAAACAGTTTAAATATCTCGGGCATATCGTGACCCCTGACCTGAGGGACGATGCGGACATCGATAGGGAGCGGAAGGCGTTGTCTGTGAGGGCCAATATGATCGAGGGCCGTCAAAATAACTTTTTTCAGAACATTTTGTACACGGCCAGCCTGTGGGTGTCATATACCCAGAAGCAGTACAACGCACTCCGTGTGCAATATAATAATGCGTTCAGGGTGCTGCTGGGGCTGCCTGGGCACTGCAGCGCGTTAGCGTCGACGCCTATGTCGACTGTTTCTACACAACGATGCGAAAGCGGTGCACATTTGTGGGGCGCAGTCTCCGGACCACCTCCAACACCATCTCGAGCGTATTTGCGAACAGGTTTGAATGTCAGTACATTAATCATTGTTATATGATTAGTGTAAGGACAAACAAACAAACGACTCATATGCATGATGAATGATGTTAATTTGGTTTAATGGTTTTAAGTCTGATTAATAATTTTAACTGAATATAATTCTATTTTATTTTAATTTAATTCATATGTAATTCATAATTTAAATTTCATTTCAAATGTGACTATGATCTGATGGATTGAAATAAATGATAAAAATAAATTATTATTATTAAAACGGTGGTAGTGCTGTGACTATGACGAAGTCGAGACTGATGTGTACTCAGAATGATGATGAGATTTGCTTACGAATCCATGCTTAAAATGTTTGTTAGATAAGGTAGAATTGAAATAGAACGAAAATGGCTGGCTGGCTGGGAAGAATAGGAAGGTGTAGGTACTGTAGGAAGGTCATCAATTTTATCGTTAGAAAATTTTTTTTCCGGTCTCTATGATGAGTTTGTAACATTTTCCTTTCGTTTTCTTATCATTACATAATTTAACATATTTTTCTCCACACATATTTGAACACCCTCTGGGAACTCATCCCCACGGAGAGTTCGTGAGGAATTGTTTTGAGAAATCGCAAAATCCGTATTTATTTATCAGTACTTACCTTTAGTAAGTTTCCGGTCAATCGCCCAGTAAAATAATAAGTTTCATACAAATTGTAACACACCGTTTCAACCTCATAAGGGTGGAATTTTCCAAATTCCTTTTTTAGTGGATGCCTACGTCATAAAAGGCAACTACTGTCCAAATTTCAGATTTCTATTTCAAGAGGTTATATATAGGTAGAGAAGATTATTTGTTTCCCCATTACACAGCAAGAACTTTCTAGCTTTTTACCGTTTATATAGTTTTAGTCTGAGATTTGTATGTAGAAGTTTTCGAGCTTTAACTTTGATGATATAATAAATATTTAAATTAACACTTTACCACTATTTGTGAATTGGCCTTCGCTTGAGTATTAGCGCATATGGTCTTACAGAAAAATGCATTAAGAACGTATATTTACATGCCAAAATCGATCCGGTATCTTTCACGCTTTAAAATTTGTTCCAAATTCATTGCTGCTGATATTTACATTAATAATAACTTGATGTTTAACAGAAAGTTGTAGGTTGAAGGTAAGTCGGTACTTTTGTTTTTAATTAAAGCTAAGACTGTTTTTGTTTCAGATTATTCAACAAATGGTATTTTAATATAACTGGCTCCAGAAACTTCAAAAGATCCTTCGCTACGTTTTTAAAAATCACAACTAATGAGTTTCGTAACTTGTTTAAACGACTGCTTATACAGCTGGCGTATTATAGCTTTCCTTTTTAATCTAAAAAATTCAGTTCATTTTTGTTTGAAAATTAGTTTGTTGCGAAAACAAAAAAAATATCCTACCTCTTTAATTACGCCTAAAACAGTTATGCCCCAGTTGTGTACGTATCTACGCTAAATCGTTTAATAACGTTGATAGACTCCGTAGTAGTTATATGATATTTTTATAATAAACAAAATAAAAGTAACAACAAGGTAGCGTTTGATTCAACTATTTACACTTTAATATCGTAATACTTCAATAGCTTTTTCCGCGGATTCTCTGAGTTCTTCGTGGATGGTTATTTATAACGGTCCGGTGGCGGTGGAGCACTTAAATGAAGTCTTCGCATATTGTTGATAACATTATTAGTTAATAATAGAATAAAAAGGTATTCTAAGAGGAGGTCGACTAATTTAAAACTGCACACGCCTTCACTGTATTTATGATTTGAGATTTTGCCACATTTAATTCTTTCTAACTATATCTGTCTTTATAATATCTTAGCATTTTTACTATATTTGCTATGACAAGAGTAGGTAATAAAATCTATCAAAAATACTAGGGAAGCGTTTGCAGTTACTCTACTATCCTCAAGATTCATCTAATGTCAATGTACGATCAAATCTTCAAATCCAACGTTCAACGTTTATCCAACGTTTTGTATAATTTGGGGTCCGATATATTTTTTTAAATGATTACCTGATTACTTTTCTGATGCATTCTATTAATTTATTAAAATTAGTTAGAAAAAAAATATTTTTTTGAATATTATATTTACTTAAGAATTTGGGACCTAATTAATAATAATGGTTATGCCAATTTTATGTTTCCCTTAACTATTTTATACCTACATATCGACGCCACCAAGCAAAAAACTGGTATTGTGCTATTATGGAGTTTTGCACGCCTCATAACGCGAAGCACTAATAACAGGAGTAAGGCACTACATAATAACAGGTAGTGCTTTACTCTCGACACGTCAAGATCAAACAATTTAGTGTTCTTTAAATGCCTCTATCATAACCATATTGCACGTATACGATAATATGCGGAGCCGTATATCAAGAAAACACTAATTAATCCATCTTATATTTTCTAAAATATCATACTATATTCCTACTTTGAAAAAAATTGATTTTTTTTCAAAATAAGATGTTTTGACAGTTTGCAAGGATATAGAGAAAGACTTAATAACAACCGAAAATACTGTTCAGAAGGTTTTAATATCTAAGATATGTATCGCTTACAGCTACAAGTATACAAAACAACTATTCATTTAGTAAATCAATAAAGTTCAACGTTCTTTGTGCATAGAGCGTGAAAGGCATTGATCTTTGTTGGTCTGAATAGGCTAAACACACAATAAAAGCATGTCTAGAAAAATTCATCGGCATCAATCAGAAAGAAAGGAAAAGATTTGACGAAAGGCATGAATAGACAATTGGCAGAGATGATACAATTACAATTTTTGATTTCCGATGAGTTTGGAATATACCACAATTTAATGTTCTGCTACAAACGAAAGTCTCCACTGTATAATTTTACTATTTTGATGCTGTACGCACGCATGCCTCTAAAATAGCATAAAGAGGCAGCAATGATAACAATGTGCTGCTTGATGAACTTTCTTAAAACTGAAAATGAAACGGATATTAACTTTTTACTGAATGCTGACAATGCTGAAAAACTGATGGCTGCTACGGCCAGATAAAAATATGTATAAGTTGTCCTTGTATATTTATGCCGCCAAGTTATTTGCGATTTCCATTACGCTACTTATAGCACAGAATAAACAATAGCTTATTAATACTACTTAATAGTACCTACTATTATCTATTCTGTGATTACGCACATGGTTTTAGAAACAGGGTCGATTTCAAGAAACGTGCAAAAGAAAGTTGTCAATACTCCTAAATTAATTTGTAACATTATTTTGAATTCTAAGTATATTGGCGAAAAATATAATTTAATTAATGCTATTTGATGTTATTATCTCGTGGGTGCCGTAAGAGGCGACAGAGAAAAAATGAAACAGGAGAGGGGCAGCAGCATCTTCCTGATAACAAATCTAAATAATATAAATAAAAGCTGCGGCTGATAAGCGCTGCAACTGCAACTATGGCTACTATCCCTATGTTCAGGCTTTTGAAAGGCTATGATGAATGATAAATTATAATGAGAATAAAATAGTGAATTATGAGAGAAAAAGACTAAGTATTGAATCTTGATAATGAGGGCATCCACAACTTTTTCTGCAACCAGGGCGGTGCCACTTTACAGTGAGGTAAAATATTTGACAGATTTCATAGCGGGGACGATAATTTCTTAGGAAAATGTAATATTTAAGTGTTAGCACAATGAAATAATTTATTATAAATAAATATGCACTTATAACACACAATATATGTATTCAATTAATATTTGTACAGATCACTCAATGTTACAGTTTTTGTCATCACAACACTTAATTACACTTTGACTAATTCAACAAGTGTTCTCAAAACAGAATGCCTAAGAATTAGACGTGGGCGTTATTTCACGTCACTAGTTACAATAACTGGCTACGCGGCATGTAACCGAATCACTAGTTTCGAGTCACATTACAAGTAGTGATTTTTGTAAATGCGTTATTACTGTTTCCTGTGATTGTTGCGAGAGTCGACTGTCGGTCGGTCAAGCGCAAAGCGCACATGTGGCATACAACAATAAACAAAACAGCGTATGTAACAGTATTATTGTACGTTTAATTTTCATACGTGAGACTATAGATATAGACAATATAAATAGAGTGATCTTTGTTTGTAAATAATTTCAATGGTTTGCGATTCCGGGAAGCGATAATCACATTGAATTTAAGTAAAATAATTTAGTTTGTTTTAGTTCATCGTTGTACTTGTGTATAATTTTGAATACTATCTTGTGAAAATTAACATTTATATGTTATTTTAGTATTTTATGTACATTTACTGTAACGTTTCTTTGTTATTATATAAATATAATTAGTGTGGATTGTACAAGTTTAAATAAACTGAATATCAATAATCATTGTATATACAATCAAATTGACTTGTAAATACCCCTGCATTAATAATTTTATGAAAATCTTAGTTTCATAGTAAATACAAATCTATCATAAATACATTTAATGCAATCATTTCTGAGCCTGAATAAAGTATGAAGGGAAGTTAATTTATTGATTTAACTGTATAGCTACAAACACTTAGATAGTGATGAAATTTATTTTCGTTTCGTGTGTAACTGTATAGTTGGTGGTGGTATTTATGCAAACAATCACAGTAGCCGAATAAAAATAGCCAGTTACAAAAATCACTAGTTTTGAAACAGGTGACGCCGACCAAGTCACTGGTTTCGTTACGTTTCTTGAAAATGACGTAACAACCCACGTCTACTAAGAATCATGATGTACCCTATTTTATAACATTTCCCTTCCACTTCTCTTCCGTTGCGCACGAAGAGGGGCGGACGCGATGTTGCCAGTTAAAAGTTGCCAACACTGCCATCCTGCATGGTTCCTGCCTCAGGAACCTCACGACGCTATTTAAAATACTGCAATGACACAAATCGCTTAGAAATTATTATTTTTTTTGTATATTAACTGCCATATTTTTTTTTCATAAACTGATGATGACGCAAGGTTACAGTCAGATTACACATTTTTAGGTTTACAAATTTCGAGAGCAATTTTAAGACCACCTGCACTTAAAGGAACTTGTCACACTTAAGAGACCAGGTTCGTCTTCTCCTGGAATCACTTACATTTAAAGGACATTTAGTCTCACTTAAACGTACCAAGTTCATTCCACTTGCGTTTAATAAGATTGCAAGTTTATAGTCAAAGGTTACAATCACGTTACACATTTTTAGTTTTACAAAACTCGATACCAATTTTAAGACCACCTGCACTTAAAGGAACTTGTAACACTTAAGAGACCAGGTTCGTCTTCTCCTGGAATCACTTGCATTTAAAGGACATTTAGTCTCACTTAAACGTACCAAGTTCATTCCACTTGCGTTTAATAAGATATTTCATCTTACTTAACCGTACCAAGTTTATTTAAACTATACTTATTTCGGTTTTGTTTAACATTTTATGTGTTTTATCTTTTTGTCATCACAACACTTAATTACACTTTGACTAATTCAACAAGTGTTCTCAAAACAGAATGCCTAAGAATCATGATGTACCCTATTTTATAACATTTCCCTTTCCACTGCTCTTCCGTTGTGCACGAAGAGAGGCGGACGATGTTGCCAGTAATAAAGTTGCCAACATAAGATTTCTTTCCGTACTGTCAGTTATATTTTATATTAATTACATTAGAAATGAATAAACCAAACTATAAATATAACTTAAAGTAGAAAAATTAAAAAAAGAATTATAAAGTGCAAAAAATTAAAAATCAAACCACTGACGCATTGTGTTGTATATTAATATAATACTCTAGATAATGATTAACTATTATTTAAAACTAATTTCTCAATTAACTGACACTGTGTAACAAAAAACTTTACCTCAGTCACAACTAGCGACATCTGGTGAGTGGAAGATTATTAGCCCTCATTGGCGACATAATATAGATAGTAATATAATTCGATGGACTGATCTTGTGGAGGTCAGTGTTTCACGTTTACAAGAAAATATACAATTTGGAGGTATAATTTCGAAGATACAAGATCAAAATAAAAAAAAAGTTTCACTGTCGATTAATAAAGTCAAAGAAGACCAAAGCAGCCATACATTTGGAGAACGAGCGAAGCTTTGATTATATACATGTCTAGATAGAGCGTTGCGCTGCAATCGCAACAAAAACGACCGGCCCGTTTTGAAGCGCTTGTGTGCATATTACGCACACAAGTATGCGTTACTACTATTGTTTAACAAGCGCGCTGCGTCACTCGGGGGCGAGCGGATTGATACCAGCTCTTGAATATTTCCTATTAGATTAAGTACATACTCATTTGACTTTAATTTTTTTTCTATATATACTTATTTGATTTGCCTAGTTATAAAATAAAATGATAAATTGTAATTTTAATTTCATTTCATTTTAATTATCAATATATGTACATTTTAACTTGCTCACTTATAAAAAATAGTGATTTAATATATTATGTTAAATCGTTTTCGTATGTGTACTATGTACAACTATTTGTCATCTTTGTGTAGGTACCATGTTTAGCGAATAAATAACTAATAATTTTTTGGTATTTATATTACTTTTGGTATTTATGTATTATAGTTATAGTTTTGTAAACATATAAATGAAAATTTTATATACATAAATATCAATAAAATAAAATACAAAAATTAATAAATAAAACCCAACCAGATGGGAACCCTCGGCAGGGTAGACGAAACGGCTGAGACCTTGATTATATACTTTGCTTAATAAGGAAATCTGAAACCCAAAATAATAGAAAGAACGAACAAAAATACTATTTAGTGCATAACGTCACGGGTTTCCTTTATTTTTTGTAGGTAAATTATCATGTACTGATCAAAAAAATAATGAAGTTTTAAAATAATAATGTTCTCTTGATCGAAAGATGATGTAATGATATTTGTATTTTGTCTCCCATAGTTTCGCCAAATCTCCTTAGTAATAACCTGACAACACCGGCTAATGAAACAAACCTACAAAATAACGAATTAAAATATCGTGTTTTCTTAATATAATAGCGGTTAAATAACAAAACTTGCTGATGAAAAGTGATCATGGTGTTATTATACGGTTTTCCCACATAATTACGATACAATTTGACAGCAAAAACCGGCATAATTAATTATTTTTCGTGAACACGTTATCCTTAAGTGATTCAAATGACACTGACGTAAGGGAGAAGCGAGTCTACCAATTTTAGTAGACTTTATTTGCGCCGTTTGGTACGGTCAATGTGGCATCTAGACATGTATATAATCAAAGGAGCGAAGCTTTGCATATAGATCTTGCGAGTCTTTGTAAATGTGCAGCGAGCCCATTTAAATCCCTGTTTTTACGATCGTGAAAAGGTTTAGAACATCTAATTATAATGCGGTTGAAGAGACTTATTTTGTTACTTTAAGAAATTTTTAGGGTTCCGTAGTTTAACAACAACGAACCCTTATAGTTTCGTCATATCCGTCCGTCAGCGCAACGTGTCCCAAAATTCAACGATAAGCCAACACCGGAGGATAGACCTGCCCCGGACTAATCGGGGAAAAAAAGAAAAAAAAATATATCCCAATTATATTTTAAGTTATATAAAAAAAATGAAATTCTTCAGAAATTGAGACCGTTTATGATATTTTTCACTACCATGACCACAATTTTTTAAATATTTTTTCTTTTTTTTTATAGGCAACCTGAATAGTACTGCTATCTACCACAATTCTTAAAAACTCCAGAATAACTCTTGTTTTATCACGAAAATTAATGAAACTTATTTTATTCCCTAAATTTTTTGAAGACTTTTACTTTTAACCAAATTTAACTTATCGTGGTGTAAAAAAAAAGTATGAACACTAGTATGGCAAGTTTTTTTAAAAATTGACGCAACTAACCAACATTCCAAAATGGTATAATACTCTAGGAAAACAAGTTATAAAAAAATATGGGCCTATTATTTCTAAACAGGGGCCAAATTCCTTAAATTGTAATTGTCAGTAATCACTTTTACTACATGCCCAAAATTGGTTCCTGTTACAATTTCTAGGAATTCGAATGGGGCATTAATACCTTAGATGTTAGAGAGAGATAGATAGATATAGATATTTACGTTACAAAGAGACAACAACAGGACAGGTAGAGAAGCTGTTATTATTCTCAGCAAGTCGGTTCACTACGCTCTGCTCCTTTGTTTACTGCGCACCGTTCCCAATTCAACTTACGTGGCCCTCGTACATACTATCGACTTTTGGCTTGGCTTTTTGGACTGGAATCGACCTGCAAACTTAACTGACCTGGAATAATTTGGACTGGAAGTGATCTGCAAACTGAACTGACCTGGCATTATCTTGGACTACGATTGTGTGTTTTGTGATTTAGAGTTCTAGCGCATTTTGGACTGTTTGGCGTTTAACATGCCGCAACCGTACACACCACAGGAATACGCTAATATGCATTTAATCTATGGAGAATGCCGATGTAATGCTAACGCTGCTAGCAGACTGTATCGAGAAAGATACCCAAATGCTCAAAAATATCCTGATTATCTAGTGTTTATTAATGTACATCAAGCGTTTTCGGAGGGTCGTATGCCATCCAATAGGAGAAGCGCTGGAAGACCTAGATTGGATCGCGATGAAGAAGTTCTCAATGAGTTAGAAAATGACTCGACTACTTCGGTACGTGCCATAGAAGAAGCTACAGGAATCCCGAAAAGTTCTGCACATCGAATATTAAAACGTCACAAGCTTCACCCATATCACTACAGGCGTGTGCAGACGTTATTACCGCGGGACTATCCGCTACGGATCACATTTTGCCGTGTAATGCTGCAAAGGCACAGTGAAGATCCCCACTTCCTAGACAAAATTCTATGGTCGGATGAAACAACGTGCAAGAAAGATGGGTATTTAAATCTTCACAACCTACATAGTTGGAGTAATGAAAATCCACACTTGATGAGACAAGACAAATCCCAATATAAATTCAAGGTTAACCTATGGACCGGCATATTAAATGGAAAAGTAATTGGGCCCTTTGAGTTACAAGGAAACTTAGATGACAATAGTTATTTAAAATTTTTACAAAACGACTTGCAAGAATTGGTAAACGACATGCCTTTAAGTGATCTTCAAAACATGTGGTTCCAAAATGATGGTTGCCCAGCACATTATGCCCGTCTTGTGCGAGAATATTTAAATCAAGAGTATCCAGGGCGTTGGATCGGGCGACTTGGTCCTATCTTATGACCACCCCGTTAACCCGATTTGAACCCCCTGGCCTTCTTCTATTGGGGTTGTCTTAAAAACAGGGTCTACTTAAAACCCATTGTGACATTGGATGAGCTTCGTCGAAATATCACTCAGGCTGCTGATTACATTAATAGCAGAAGATATGCAAGACAAATAAAACGATCATTTTTAAGGCGATGTTGTGCATGTATTAATGCTGGTGGCAAACAGTTCGAACATTTGCTATAATGTTAATAACTCAATAAATTACACGTGAAACTGTTTGTACCATTTGTTTTGAAATATTAAACATTTTTCAAGAACTAATACTTTTATTACACCCGACCGTCATTTGGCCCCTGTTAAGAAATAATAGGCCCATATTTTTTTATAACTTGTTTTCCTAGAGTATTATACCATTTTGGAATGTTGGTTAGTTGCGTCAATTTTTAAAAAAACTTGCCATACTAGTGTTCATACTTTTTTTTTTACACCACGATAAGTTAAATTTGGTTAAAAGTAAAAGTCTTCAAAAAATTTAGGGAATAAAATAAGTTTCATTAATTTTCGTGATAAAACAAGAGTTATTCTGGAGTGTTTAAGAATTGTGGTAGATAGCAGTACTATTCAGGTTGCCTATAAAAAAAAAGAAAAAAAATATTTAAAAAATTGTGGTCATGGTAGTGAAAAATATCATAAACGGTCTCAATTTCTGAAGAATTTCATTTTTTTTTATAACTTAAAATATAATTGGGATATCTTTTTTTTTCTTTTTTTCCCCGATTAGTCCGGGGCAGGTCTATCCTCCGGTGTTGGCTTATCGTTGAATTTTGGGACACGTTGTATATATATATATATATATATATATATATTACTCTTTAGTACAGTCCTTAATCACAGACGTGTCTCATCTTTGACGCTGTTCTCCGTCGCTGGTGCTCTATATATGTAGTATATTAGCTGACCAGGCAGACGTTGTTCTGCCCTTTCCGAACGACCATTTGCTTTCCAAAAAAAACTCCTGAATAAAAAAATTGGTTCCATCTGTTGAATACTTCAGCAACACGTGGTGGTTATACTACTAAATTGTAGCTTATATTAAACGTTTGTATTTTTAACATAGCGCCATCTATTGAATATTTACTCAATCCAGTCAACGGATATCGTCATCTGACAGAATCGTTTGGAGCCAACAGATAATTGTGACTGTCAAATAATAGACACATAATTTGCAATAACATAATATTGTATTGCTACTATAAATTGAGATGTAAGGTGGACCCAACTGCACATTGACCAAAAATTTAATTGAAATCAGTTCAGTAGTTTAGGAGTCCATCGCGGACAAACAACGTGACACGTAATTTTTATATATAAAGATTATCTGTGGTCGCTGGTCTGGGTTTTTTACGCCTGACCAAAACGAGATGGTTATATCGCCTTTTATCGGTAGCTAAGAGATTTTTGGCATTTCCCATAGGCATAGACACAGCTAAAACTGGTTTCCACCCGGTTCACACGTAACGCTACTGTTCTATACCATCCACCATAATATGCCACCAATATATATAATATACGTGGATATTATGGATTCTGCTCGTTTAACATGGCATACGTGTAGAGTCAGATTCACGTACTTCCCATAGATACGTTATCTCCAAAAAAATCTATTTTGCACACTTATTAATGATATGTATTAAGTAGATTTTTTATAGGATAAGGGTGACAAACGAGCACACAGTCCACCTGATGGTAACTGGTTTCTGTGGTGTTTCATAGACATCTACATCCATGCTCAACTACGAATCAAAATGCAGATGCGTTGTCACCCGTGAGGACTAAGACAGAATGCTTCGTGTCCAGTAAAAGGGGTCTCCGGTCCTTTACATTCACCATACGAAACACAGCAGCGTTAAGCTGCTATTTTACGCTGGTATTCTGTGAGAGCGTGTCCTTCCCCGGTCGAGGCGAGGCGACCAATTCGTGCTACAACTATATTACTGATATAGTTGCGGCATGGCTCTACCACGTATAAAAGATTAACTTTGACCTTAAAATTATGTAAAATTACGTTAGGGACTACAATTTGTAAAGGCAAGTTATATGTACTTATGTGACTTCACCATAAATGCTGAAGCTATTTTTTATAGCATCATATACATTCAAGAATAATCTAGTAACCTCTTTTGTAAGACTTCAAATCGCCTTGTATGTTTGGAAACCTACTTTTGCTTCACATCATTTTTTAATTTCACTTCTTATTACGGGTGCAAATATACCTATTTCATATTGACCTTCACATTCTATTTATTTTGCTAAATATACGTAATATCACGAAATAATGTACCTAACATTATACTTTTACTTTCTTGAGTTTTATTTTGTGAACATTGAAATGAAATTTATTGTTTTAAAACAAAACATATTATCAAGTCGAAACAAAGTTAGTAGTAGCAGGTCCTACAGTAACACATAAATATTAACTAAATACAAACAAACATTTATGGTTAACTGTGTAATGGAATAGGTAGTTTGAATTTAGCATATATTTAAACTAGGCATTATCGCGCAAAAGAAATAATGTTGTAGATTTAATTTTGTACATCAGATAAAAGTGAACCCAAAAACAAGTTTTGCTAAATGTACACTACAAACCAGTTTTGATTTTGCTCCCATGATTTAATTAATAGGTAGTGGCTCGAATGAGTAATTTGGTTAGTGTTTTCAGCCTTTTCTTAATTTAGTGGCCTTCAATTATGCACTTCCGTTAAAATTTTAATCATTTTATGTTCTTCATTATAAGTATAATAAGGAAAGCAGATATTTCGTGATTGATTTTTTGTTTCCTAGATCTTAGTCGAACTTTTGAAATCGCAATTCTTTCCGTCACATAATTTACATAAAGCTTTTGTCATTTAATTATAAAAAGTAAAATTTTTTACTGGGTAGGATATTAGTCTTTAGTTAGGATATTCAACTGTGGGAAATTACGTTACCAGACACGTTGACGCTGTACAGCTGTCAGTAAATATTCAGTAGTCAAATTAAATAAGTGGTAAAATTAAAAAAAATTGTACAACCGACTTCAATATAAATTATTAAGGATAACTCAAAAACTTCTGGACACACCTTGATCAAATTGATATGGGACCACATGAGAAGCACCGGGTTTCAAATAAGGAATCATCAAAATCAGTTCACCTAGGAAAAACTAATGACGTAATACACATAAAAAATGTAGTCGAATTGAGTACCTCCTCCTTTTTGAAGTCGGTTAAAAATAGACTAATTTAATTGTAAATTTTCTATGTGCTGGAGACATGCTGCAGCGATATTGTGATTGTAGTACGAATGGGTCGACTCGTTTGTTGGAGAAAGGCCAATTTCTCACGGAACACCAGCGTAAAATAGCAGCTTAATGCTGATATGTTTTGTATGATGAGTGTAGAGAACTGGATACCATTTTTACTAGAAATGAGGTATTTCATCTTAGTCTTCATGGATGCTAATGCATCTTGAGTCAGTATTTTGAGTCTTAACCGAGGACAGATGTAGATGTCTATTTAGAGAATATAAAAAAAAATTCAATATAAACTAGTAAAGTAAAACATTATTATTAGGCAGATCAGTTTATTAAAGTACTGCCTCGTTGGTCTAGTGGTCGTAAACGCGAGTGTTGATCACGAGGTCCCGGGTTCGATTCCCGGGTCGGCCCAAAATCAGTTATTGGTTTTTTCCTACAAGAAATTTTCAGTAGCAGCCTGTAGTTAGGAAGTTGGCGGTGTTTCATACCCGTGCCTCGGAAACCACGTAAAGCCGTAGGTCCTGCGCCTGATCTCTTTCCTGTCGTGTCGACTTACCTTCATATCGGACTTTTTTTTATAGAATAAGGGTGACAGATGAGCACACAGTCCAGCTAATGGTAAGTGGTAGACATATAAATCCATCCTCGATTACAAATCAAAATGCAGATGTGTTGTCATCCGTGAGGACTAAGATGGAAACGAACTAGAATTCCTCGTTTTCAGTAAAAAGGGTTTTCTACACTCACCATACGAAACACAGCAGTTGTTCTGTGAGAACATGGTCTTTCCCCGATCGAGTCGACCCATTCGTGCTACAACTATACTACTAATATAGTTGCAGTATGGCTCTACCACGTATATGAGACTATGAGAGTGAGGGAATAGAGTCCCCTATGCGTGCGCATACACTTGGGCATTATAATCCTATCCTGGGCAGATGGCTAGTCTCCGTTGAGACTGGCCGCCGTGACTGAATTTCAGTCTGGAGGATATTATAATTAAAGTATCTTTTTCTTTTATAGAGTAATCGTGACAAACGAGCCCACAATTCACCTGATGTTAAATGGTAGCTCTGGTCCATAAACATTTACATCTTTCCTCGATGAAGAATTCAAATTTTATATCTGGTTTTCTACCCTCACCATACAAAACACAACAGCATAAAGCTGCTATTTTACGCTGGTATTTAGTGAGAGCGTGGTCCCTTTCGTGCTACAACCTTAATATGCCGCATGGTTCTACCACGTAAGAGAACATTAAAGAATGGGATAAAGAAGGCTTTTTAAAATATTAGTTGGCTCACAAAAGGCAAAAAGATTAATCAAAATAAAAAGTATATAAAAAGGACGTAAAAAGTACAGACACTGAACACTGAATTATTTTTAGCTATACATTTTATGATATTCATATAACCAAATAATAAATAATAGTTCAAAAATTATAACTGCTTTAGCTATTTCCATAGCATAATGCCTTATGGTATTTTGCTATACTACACAAAAATAAAAGTTGTTGTACAAAAATAAATTATATTCATTCTGTAAATACTAGCAACAGGCACAAGCTAGTAGCACCGGTTACTCGACTCCACCGAGCCAGTAATTCATTCTTACGGCGATACGCTTTGACAACAAAATCTCAGAAAATATACAAAACTTGACCTGCTCAAAGTTCAAAAACTTTATTAAACTAAGTTTGTATAAAAAGAGTCACTATAATATTAAGGAATTTAAGGATGATAATAACCCCTGGGAATGAGGTGATCGCTACCAAGCTATTTCGAATTTGTTGTGCGGTTAATTGTGTAACATACATGATTTAAAAAAGATACTAGAAATGCTATTAAACACTACTAATATTCCCTTAAACCACTTCTGGTAAGCTTAAAATGCTTGTGTTAGAAGTGATTCACGACAGTAGTCGAATGGCGGATTCGAACCCACGACCTTTCGAGATCGCGGTCCGCGCCCTGCCATTAGGCTACTGACGTTTCAAATGATTCAAATGATTGTTTTCAATAATCAATTCAATTTTAAAAAAGTGCCGCTGGGTTTCTTGCTGTTTCTTCCCAGGACAGAGGTTTGTTTTCGAACCAGTGGTAATTAAACAAAAGAGTGTCTTTCAATAAGTATTATAATCTATATTTAATATAAAAGTTTCTGTTCTGTTCTGTTCCCGATAAAAGGATGACAAAGATGAGATAATTTTCAATGTTGGTCCATACTAGGCGAAGAAATCGCAGGCAGTGTAGTAACAACGATTAAGAGTCAAATTTCGTCCTATATTTAGAGGCACCTATAGAAATTCTCAGAAAATTCTCATGGCTTCCAATAGATGACGGTGTAATCATCTAGTAGGTACATACTCAATGTAAAATATCCAGACCAGCGACGCGGAGTAGCGTTAAACGTGAAGCACATGCAAGTATACGTGGTAGGGCCACGCTACAACTATTATCTTACTTGTAGCACGAATGGGTCGGCTCGACCAGGGAGGGACCACTCTCTCACATAATACCAGCTCAAAGCTGCTGTGTTTTTGGTGTGTGTAGAAAACCGGAAACCCTTTTTACTGGAAACGAGGCATTCCATCTTAGTCCTCACGGGTGACAACGTATCTGCATTTCGTTTCTTATTCCAGTATAGGTGAAGATGTCTATGGATCAAAGCATCCACTTACGCTCAGGTGGGCTGTGTGCTCGCTTGTCATCCTTATTCTATAAAAAATACGTCTTGCATGTTTAGCGCTTCTGTCCGTAGTCGGTCTGAGTGTTTTACGTTTGATGTAAACGTGATGAATATACCGCCATCTAACGGAATATATGGTATGTAACCGTGGTAACTCAGGGGCTAAGCGCTCGCTGTAAGTTTCACAGTACGCGAGTAACCCGGGTTTGATTCTCGCCGAAATTGTTAATTGCAATTTTAAGTGCTGATTTACCACGTGCTCGGCGGTGAAGTAAAACATCGTGAGGAAACCTGCATATTTGAGAAATAAAATAATAAAAAAATAAGACATGTGATGTTCGCCAACACGCATTGGGGGACCGCGGCGGACTTTTCTTGCTCTAAAACCCTCTCAGAAATGAGAGGAGGCCTGTGCCCAGCAATGCCCAGCAGTTCTCACGACAACTGAAATGGGTTAATGGATGCTCTTAGGCCGCCACCATACGACATTTTTAGATACAAAAATAATGATCACTTACCATTAGGTGGGTTGTCTAAAAAGATATGCACTTGTTTAAGCTAATTAAGATTTTACTTAATAAAATTTAACGTGAATTTTATTATGCAATATTCTTCGTATATTTTCCCAGAGTTTTGGTATCCTTTATAAATATCTATTACATAAGTATCTCGTTGTCGGTTTAACTTCACAGCCGATGTTGCAAATACGAATGAAATATTTATTTAAAAAAGGAAACAGTGTAACAGATCTTAGTGTCCTCGATTCAACTTAATTTGTCTAGTAAAATTTAATAAAAAACATAATTATATTCTTGTAAGTACCTACTGTTAAAAATAATTATAAAAATCATTAATGTAGATATATATATATATATATATATATATATATATCCACCTACAAAGGGCATTGCGGGGGCGTTAAAAAAATTAAACTTTTAAACTTATAATTGTAGCATTTTTAAGTGTATGCATGTAATTATTATATACATAAAATTATGGGGATTGAGACTTTTACTCCTTAATACAGGTTATTCTGTAACCTAGCGAGGAGTGCAGAGCTACATCCACTATTTTATAGATAGTACAAACAATGTAATGTCAAACCCATGTACTACAATCACCTTAATATAAATAAATAAAGTTATATATACATAGTGCGCAATACATAGATAAACATAGTATGTTAGCACATTTTACAATATAGAATATGATATGATTTGAATATATAGCTCCTTTAGTCTCGCTAAAACTCGAAAACGGCTGGATCGATTTTCATGAAATTTTTAGTGTGTAAATGATTCACAATTGGACCCGGTAGGTGGCACTGTTGTCGAGATCCAGAAATCACCCGTGCGAAGCCGGGGCGAATCGCTAGCAATATTATATTAGTGAATAAATAAAACAATTAATTTAAAATATAAATCAACATAATATATGTTTTCAAGAATGTTCTACAATAAAGTATAACATAATACTTGCTAAATACCAAGAAAAAAAACCTTTATATTTCCTGTCTTGTTATAAAATCGTAACGGACGGAAAAGATAGAAATTTCTAATTTAAGGGGTAAAAAGTCAAATTCTCATGATTCTTTGGAACTTCCTTTTCCAGTTTACTAGTGAAGATAAGACAGGGTTTTATTTGTAACATAACGTAAAGGTTGCGTTCATAAACGATATTTTATAAGAGCAAAGTCATAAACAATCGTTATTCATTCAAGAAGAAAGTTCGCGAATACTATTTAAATATACTGGCAGAATAATCTCATTAGTAGTATTTATTTATGTATTTATATAAATATATAAAGTTTCACACACTTACTTCATATTTTTATTTTATTTTACATAATATTGTATTTATGAAGTTTAAATAAATAATAAATAAACGAGCTAACAGCTCTATGGCTACTGCAGTCCATCGAATAGAATATAATTATTTTTATTCAATATAGATTACAAAAAACACTAATTGAAAGTCATGTAAGCTTTGCCACTGATTCGGAAAAACCTCTGTTCTGGGAAGAACCAGCAAGAAATTTACAAGAACCATTCAGTCACACTTTTAGATGAAAAAGGAGATCAGAAGAATTTTAAAAGAAATTTTGGAATTAAGCTTGGAAGAAATTTTAATAAAACAGCGAGTAAATTACACTCAATGAAATATAAAAGATTTTTTTTATAGACTGAGGGTGAAAAACTAGCACATAGTCCACCTGATCGAGGATAGATGTAGCTGACTGTGGATGCTGTGGCCCATAGGCGTCTAAATCTATCCTCGATTAAGAATCAAAATGCTGATGCGTTGGCAGATTGAACGCCTCATTCCCAGTAAAAACGGTGTCCGGTTCTCTACACTCACCATATGAACCACAGCAACACTAAGTCCCCGGTCTAGTCGATCCAATCGTGTTACAACTATAATATAGCTGCAACAAGACTACGCATTGAATGCCAACGTTAAATAGTAGCATAATCCCACTGTTTCGAATGGTGGGTGACGAAAACCGGACACCATTTTAGCTGTCATTGAGTCTTTTTTATTATAAATTATACGTGGTAGAGCCATGCTGCAGCTATATTAATAGTATAGTTGTAGCACGAATGGGTCGGCTCGACCGGGGAAGGACCACGTTTTCACAGAATACCAGCGTAAAATAGCAGCTTAACACTGCTGTGTTTCGCATGGTGAGTGTAGAGAACCGGAGACTCTTTTTACTGGAAAAGAGGCATTCCATCTTAGTCCTCACGGGTGACAACGACTCTGCATTTTGATTCGCAAACGAGGATAGATGTAGATGTATATGGGCCACAGCAACCACTTATCATGAGGTGGCCTGTGCTCGTTTGTCACCCTATCCTATAAAAATAAATCCTAAAGGGGTCACAACGCATTCAGCAAAACACATGAAAGTGTCGATTACCATTATCATTAGGTGGACTGTGTGTTTGTTTATTACCATTATGATCGTTCAGCCCTTCACAAGTTCTCCTTCACGAACAGTCACAAGCCACCTGCTTCCATCAACTTCCCGTATGTCTTACCGGGTCGTCACTCTGTTAAGTGAGATACACTTCACTTAGCGATACGTGGCTACCATTTGAGAAACTTTCTCGAATGATAGCCTCCCCAGCGGTTGTCGGTTCTTCGAGCTATATGGCCGGCCCATTAACACTTTAGCTTACTAATCCGCTGGGATATGTCGGTTACTTTTGTTCTACTGGGGATATCTTCATCACGAAGTCCATCGCACAGAGAAACTTCAAGCATAGCTCCCTCCACAGCTCGTTGGGCGACCTTGTTTCCTCATATGGCTAGCAGTGAACGACCAGGTTATTTTACAATATAACAATCGAATTTAATCATTTAAATCGAACTGCCTACGTATAATTAGTAAACAAACAAAATGACATTTAATCTTTTCCGCTGACTTTTATAATGAAGAAATACAACTTTAACTGGACCACCTCAAGGCCCATGTGCTCTATGCTACCTCCACGTAATAACAAACGGAACAAAATGAAATTGAAAGGCTGCCTTTGTCTCACGAGCGCATGCTGCGCTAGTTTACCTTGACAATGAAAGTAAAACGTCCAATGCGGGCAGTACCCGTATAAAAACTGAGGCACTCCTTGCCAAATTATTCAGTTGCCAACTACAAACAACATCAACATGTTCGCTAAGGTGTGTTGAGCCATACATTGTATAAATAATTTAGTAATATTAATATTTTAACTATCATCACCATTATGGCCTTTCATAAGTACACTGATAAACATAGGCCTACCTCAAGGCATTAAGTAGGCACTAGTAATTATTGATAACGAACAAGTAAAATTTAAAAGAATTATGTATTATAAATAAACCACGTTATATCCATATCCTGATATCGTCATGTGATTATGAACTATGTTCAGTCTCTAGTTGATTGGAAATTAGATTAAAAACAAATACTACATTCCACCCGAACGTGTTAAAAGTGAAGTGAACCGAACTTTATTTTAAAATTGTCTGTTTGTTTTAGTTAAATATTACAATAAGTTCAAAGTCATAGAGTTAAATTAATCTGTTTGCTTATATTAATAAATCATTATTTTACAGGTTATCGTTGCTCTGTGCGCTATAAGCGCGGTTCGCGCTGGTGGTATTTTGGGAGTTGGCCCGGCGGTGTATAGCAGCCACGCAATCGCTGCCCCCGCTGTGGTCACCAAGACTATCACTCCCGCTGTCTCCTCTGTATCTTCTTACTCCACCCACACTGCTCACGGTGGACCCATCGCCACTTATGCCGCCGCTCCCGCCATCACCACTACCTACGCCGCTGCTCCTGCTATCGCCACCACCTACGCTGCAGCTCCCATTGTGAGCAAGACCATCACACCCGCTGTCTCCTCTGTGTCGTCTTACTCCACCCACACTGCTCACGGTGGACCCATCGCCACTTATGCCGCCGCTCCCGCCATCGCCACCACCTACGCCGCTGCCCCCGCTATCGCCACCACCTACGCTGCAGCTCCCATTGTGAGCAAGACCATCACACCCGCTGTTTCCTCCGTGTCTTCGTACTCGACCCAAACCGCACATGGTTCTCCCATCGCGACCTACGCAGCTGGCCCAGCAGTAGCCTACGCCACCCGAGCCATCGCCGCACCCGCTGTGGCCGCATATGCCACCCGCACTTACGCCGCTCCCGCTGCAACTTCCTACTCTTCCTACTCCACCCAGACTGCTCACGGCAGTCCCATTGTGGCTAAGACTTACGCCGCCCCCGCGCTCTCCACCTATGCCAGCCCCGTGTACTCTACCTACGCCGCCGGCCCCGCGTACGCGACCTACGCCTCGGCTGCCCCCGTCCTTCGTTCTTCTATTGCGTACTCTGCCGCTCCCGCTGTCTCCCACATCTCCTACAGTGGTCACGGTGCTAACTATGGTTGGTAAACTGAATCTGTTTGTATAAACTGTTAATAGACAAATTAAAAAATAAACGACTTGCTATAACAAACTAATACATTTGTTTTATTACCTTTTTTTCTTCTTTTTATTAAGACTTATCGTATTTATGTATTTACATACATGAATAAAAAAATATATGTAAAATTCTTCCCTTAACAAAGCTGTGGGAGTTCAAAGGGCTAAGCGCTCGCAGTAGAAATCACAGTGCGTAAGTAACCCGGGTGAGATACCCGCTGGCAATTAGCACTTACATTAAATTGTTAATTTTAATATTAAGTGCTGATTTACCGTGCACACACGTGCACAGTGGTGAAGGAAAACATCGTGAGGAAACTTCATGTTTAAGTAATATATTTTTAGAAAACTCATGAGTGAGTGAGAAACTTACACTTACTGGAGCAACACGGTGCACTTATTGGTTCACCGTGCTCCACAGGGTTGAATCTTCTCAGAAATGAGAGGAGACGTGTGCCCTGCGATAGGACGTACACTGAATGTAACTTTATGAAACTTTTGTACCTTTAGTACAAAAATATACTCATGGAAATATTTAGAGAAAAACAAACAATGTGTGTATAAAACAAAATATCATGGATATTTTTGTCACAATTACGTTTACTAATTTGTGGTTTATTTATTTATTCGTGAAGTTAAAATTGCTAACGTCGAAAAAACAAACGATCAAATGACAAAAATTTATCAAATTATGAAATATTTACAAAAAATAAACATTTTGCCTATTGTGCCATCCGCCATGTGTAAAAGTAATGATCTAATTAAGTTTATTTGACATCAAACATAAGTTACAAATGGAAGGATACTTGTTTTTATTGGGTAACTAAGTGTTTTTTACGTGTTTTCTTTGAAATTGAGAGTAAGTGACTTTTTTTATGAAGAGATTACAAACCTTTCGTTTTATTTATTGTTTTATAAAGAAAATATGTATATAAGTAGGTACAGCTTTCCACAACATGATTGAAAACCCACAAAGTAAAAAGAGTACCATGTACAAGTTAAAAAAAGGTTGTCAACCCTTAAAAATTTCAAATTTTCAAAATATCCAGAAACGAAGCCGCATGCATAAACTACTTGCAAAATAATGAATATTTTGTTCTGGATATATTTTCCAAAAACGCAATTTGAGCGATTTTAACAGTGGTAGAGCCACGCGGCAGCTTTTGCTGTCACACGGATGGGCCGGCTCGAACTGGGGCGGTACCACAACCTCACAGAATACCAGCGTGAAGTAGAGATTTACCTCTGCGTTTCGCTTGGTGAGTGCAGGTGGCCGGAGGCCCTTTGTACTGGAAATGAGGCATTCCATCTTAGTCCTTAGTTAGGGTGACAACGCATCTGCATTTTGATTCGCAAACGAGGATAAATGTAGATGTCTATGGGACGCAGCAACCACTTACCCTCAGGTGGACTGTGTGCTCGTTTGTCACCCATAACCTATAAAAAAAAAGAGCGAGTTATAACGATTTAAAAAAAAGACACGACTCGTGTGTCATACACCACACGCAAAAGTAATCGATGACACGCCTGGCGTGCCATATGCACTGAACCGGTTAATAAGTTCTTGAGAGATTGCGTTTCATTCTTATAGTCCTGAACTTTTTCACCGCAGATTTTCACCTGTTTTATTCTCTTCAGAATGAGAGCTAATAATCTTCCACTCACCAGATGTCGCTAGTAGCGACTGAGGTAAAGTTTTTTGTTGCACAGTGTCAGTTAATTGAGAAATTAGTTTTAAATAATAGTTTACCATTATCTGGAGTATTATATTAATATATAACACAATGCGTCAGTGGTTTGATTTTTAATTTTTTGATCATTATAACTCTTTTTTTGAAATAGTTGTCTTTTAGTTATATTTATAGTTTGGTTTATTCGTTTCTAATGTAATGAATTTAAAATATAACAAATAATACAGAAAGAAACCTTAAAGATTACATTTTCCTAAGAAATTATCGTCCCCGCTATGAAACCTGTCAAATATTTTACCTCACTCTAAAGTGGCGCCGCCCTGGTGGCAGAAAAAGTCGTGGATGCCCTCATTCTTTGGGTGGTGTTAGTTTAACATCAAGCGAGTCCTCGCTTGATGTTAAACTAACGATGTGTTTCATGAGTCAAAACTACTTGACGCATTTATTTGATCAAACAAAATGGCACATATATTATAATTAAATGTAAATAAGCTTACAAAAAAATGTTTTGAATTTGTATATATAATATGAAGAAACTTTTTCTCCGATCTAACATTATATAGTTGTTATTAGGAAGATGCTGCTGCCCATCTCCTGGTTTCCCTCTATCGCCTCTTACGACACCCATGAGACTAGTGGATATTCTTACACCGCCGCTTCACGATCAAATGAGACAATGCATGGAGGGACTTATGAACAGCAGTGGTTTATTAATTGCGTTTTAATAGAATTTGCACGACAAACGATTACACAGTCCACGTAATAGTAAGTTGGTGCTGTGGCCCCAAATAAGAATCAAAGTGTAGATGCGTGGAATGCCTCGTTTCAAGTAAAAATGGTCTCCGATTCTCTCCACTTACCTTATGAAACACGACAGCATTAAACTGCTATGTTATTCTGGTATTCTGTGAGAGGGTGGTCCTACTCCGGTCGTACCGACCCTTTCGTCCTACAACCATAATATGCAGCTGCAGCGTGGATCTACTAAGTCTGTGATGAATGAATTCCAACTTAACTTAAAAAAGCTTATTCTAAGAGTAGTTTACGTTCACGATTGTGTTTCGTTGTCGGTACCCTTTAATGTTAAAGACACCTCTTTTTCTTTATCAGCCCGTAAAAATAGTTGGACATAGGCCTCACTCGTTATTGGGTGGTGCAGATTATATTTTTAACAATCCCCCTACTAACCCTCGACTACTCTCCCCCCTCCACTGGGCCTGTACCGTGAAAGTGTCATGAAAATGTCTAAGAGACATGAATTGCACATGGATAAATATCCATTAATAAATTGTATGCTCTACAATATTTATCACTTTAAAAATTAAGTATTTAAAATTTTGTAAATCTTGCGCGAATAAGGTTTTCATCTTATTTTACCACTGTAATTATTTTTGAGGTCTACCACAATGTGATTTCTGTAGAAAAATACGTTAGTGGGAGCTCCATTACTATTCTGAGAGCAATATCCTATACATTTGATTATCCCATCCTAGGGCACTGGATGCGTATGCACATGCATGTGCTTAGTATCATGGGATGTCGAAACTACGTCTCACACCCATAAGTCATCACTAGCAACACGTACTGGTTGTACAATCTCGTTTTTAAATTGTGAGATATACCTGATGAGAAGATTCTCTTTCGATCGAAGTTTGATTTACCTAGTCGGACTATTTGCCCCAGGTAAACGTTAGACTCGTCAACAACTTGGAGGTCAGTGCTCCCAACAAATACCGGCATAGGTGTCACAATATGTACTTGCTAAGTGGCTATTCAATTTATATATAAAAACATTGTGCTAGGAAAAAAAAAACAAAAAGTTACAGTGGTTTCGTTACTACTACTACTACTACTAGTGTTTGCGTTTCTGCGAACGGGTTAATCCCAGTCAGCCTCTCGGGTCATCTGAGGCGGCTGGGACTCCGTGACGGACCGCTCCAAGCTCAAATGCAGAAGGCGGTGCTCCCCGATATGCCCGCATTGTCCGCCGGTTTCTTTCCCTTTCCCCCTAAGCCGCGGCCGTTTGGTCTCCCCTGCCGAGGGCTTCCATCTGGTTGGTTTTTTATTTATTTATGTATTTTTTATGTATTTATTTTCTTTTGTTCATATTTATGTATGTTTATCATTTTCATTTACAATTATATATTTATACAGCCCAACCAGATGAGTTAACTATATGGATGCCACACATAATAATAATAATTTATTTCAAGAAACTGTACAATTAATTCAAACAATGTCTTAATTTAAAATAGTTTACAATAACAGGCACCTGAACTAGGATAAACCTGTATCTCAGGTGTATGTGCTAATAGATACATTTACAAATATTTTCTGTTTCTTATATAAAATGAATAACTTACTAACTAATTACGGTTAATTCGGTAAAATATATTATCATTAATTAACTTAAGATTTTAATTAGCTTAAAACAATCAGCAATTTTTCCGTATCATCGTATCACAAACTTTGTAACCATGTCCGAATTACATTTTTATAATCTGTCATTTTTAATGGATACTTGTACAAAATTGCATTGAATTGATTATACAGAAAAGGGCGAAGAAATGTGTAAAAATCTAAGCATTAAATAATGCCTTATTCTATTTTTTATGTTAGTTTCAATGACTTTATCTTTGCGTCTTTTATCAGTGACCTCTCTTCTGTCAAAAATGTCTACAAATATATTTAAATTACTTAGCTGATTATCTAAGTGGTTTACAAATTAAATACTTTATAAAATAATATAACATTTATGTCATTTTAGACATTTCAATATTTAACGCAGAATTGCAATAATATTTTCTCAAATAAGACTTGATATTGATGGTTCTTCTCTTAAATTTCGATATCGTCCTGCGACATAAAAACAGAGCTTATGCACTGCAAGGAGTAATTACATGTTATTCATCGGCGGTAGCAATTTATACCGGAAACCTAAGTGTTGCAGTTAACTTTGAATCTGTGAAACCGCAGTCATCGTGTTTTTAGCCTTGTGACTTATGATCACCGATTATCTGCCCCTCCCGACAATTTTTTTCTAATCTGACAGAGAGATGTGAAGAGTAAAAAAATCATGTCCACAATGACCAATTTTTATATATTATATTACTTTTATTATTATTTTGTTATATTATTTTAAAATTTAATAAATGCTATTTAAATATCTTTTTGGTTCTCTTTTTAACCCTCCATTAAAAGTAGACTTTCATTAACCTTGAAGGCGAAATGGATTGAACGGACTGTGCCTTATAAAAACCGCGACACTCATTGTAAAATTATTCAGTTGCCAACTACAAACAACATCAACATGTTCGCTAAGGTATGTTGAGCCATACATTGTATAAATAATTTAATAATATTAGTATTTTAACTATCATCACCATTATGGCTTTTCATAAGTACACTGCTGAACATAGGCCTACCTCAAGGCATTAAATAGGCGCTAGTAATTATTGATAACGAACAAGCAACATTTTTAAAAATTATGTAATATAAATAAACCACGTTTTTATCATATCCTGATATCGTCATGTGATTATGAACTATGTTCAGTCTCTAGCTGATTGGAAATTATAATAAAACAAATACTACATTCCACCCGAACGTGTTAAAAGTGAAGTGAACTGAACTTTTTTTTAAAATTGTCTGTTTGTTTTAGTTAAATATTACAATAACTTCAAATTCATAGAGTTAAATTAATCTGTTTGCTTATATTAATAAATCATTATTTTACAGGTTATGGTTGCTCTGTGCGCTATAAGCGCGGTTCGCGCTGGCGGTATTTTGGGAGTTGGCCCGGCGGTGTATAGCAGCCACACAATCGCTGCCCCCGCTGTGGTCACCAAGACTATCACTCCCGCTGTCTCCTCTGTATCTTCTTACTCCACCCACACTGCTCACGGTGGACCCATCGCCACTTATGCCGCCGCTCCCGCCATCGCCACCACCTACGCCGCTGCTCCTGCTATCGCCACCACCTACGCTGCAGCTCCCATTGTGAGCAAGACCATCACACCCGCTGTCTCCTCTGTGTCGTCTTACTCCACCCACACTGCTCACGGTGGACCCATCGCCACTTATGCTGCCGCTCCCGCCATCGCCACCACCTACGCCGCTGCTCCCGCTATCGCCACCACCTACGCTGCAGCTCCCATTGTGAGCAAGACCATCACACCCGCTGTCTCCTCCGTGTCTTCGTACTCGACCCAAACCGCACATGGTTCTCCCATCGCGACCTACGCAGCTGGCCCAGCTGTAGCCTACGCCACCCGAGCCATCGCCGCACCCGCTGTGGCCGCATATGCCACCCGCACTTACGCCGCTCCCGCTGCAACTTCCTACTCTTCCTACTCCACCCAGACTGCTCACGGCAGTCCCATTGTGGCTAAGACTTACGCCGCCCCCGCGCTCTCCACCTATGCCAGCCCCGTGTACTCTACCTACGCCGCCGGCCCCGCGTACGCGACCTACGCCTCGGCTGCCCCCGTCCTTCGTTCTTCTATTGCGTACTCTGCCGCTCCCGCTGTCTCCCACATCTCCTACAGCGGTCACGGTGCTAACTATGGTTGGTAAACTGAATCTGTTTGTATAAACTATTAATAGACAAATTAAAAAATAAACGACTTGCTATAACAAACTAATACATTTGTTTTATTACCTTTTTTTCTTCTTTTTATTAAGACTTATCGTTCATTTACATACCTACATGAATAGAATAGAATAATTTTTTATTCAATATTGATTATTACATAATACTTATTGAAAGTCATATTTTATTTACCACTGGTTCGGAAAATACCTCAGTCCTGGGAAGAACCAGCAAGAAACCCAGCGGGACTTTTTTTTAAACATAATTTCACTTAACAATAATTTTGTTTATACAATTTTTAAATGCTATTTTCATAGAACCAGCATGGTGGCGATTACCCTATTCCCAGGGGTTATTTTCATTCATGTATTCCTTGATATTATAATAACCCTTCTTGTACAGTTTTTCTTTAATAAAACTTTTAAACTTGTTTATTGACAAACTTTGAATATGTTCTGGGATTTTGTTGTAAAAGCGTATACATTGCCCCATAAATGAATTACTGATTCTGTGGAGTCTAGTAACTGGCATTACAAGCTTATGTTTGTTCTTAGTATTTAAAGTATGCACATCCTTATTCTTATTAAAGCTATTTATGTTTTTATGCACATACATTACATTCACATAAATATATTGCGATGCAAAAGTTAATATGATTATTTCTTTAAATTTTTCTCTGAGGGACTCTTTACAATTTAGGTTATAAATCGCCCGTACGGCTCTCTTTTGCAAAACAAATATAGCTTCAATATCAGTCGCATTACCCTATAGCAAAATTCCATAAGACATTACGCTATGAAAGTAACTAAAATACACTAATCTAGCTGTCTCAACATCTGTGAGACTTCTAATCTTTCTTACAGCATATGCTGCAGAACTAAGTCTGCTTGCTAATTTAGATATATGAGGGCCCCATTGAAGTTTCGCGTCAATAGTAATACCAAGAAAAACAGTGGTATACCCAAGACTTAACTCCTCCCCATTTAACAGCACATTGGTATTCGAAGGTTTACATTAGGTATTATAAATTTAATACACTTTGTCTTATTGCCGTTTAAGAGCATATTGTTGGCGTTAAACCAATGTACCAATTTCGATAGAGCATTATTTACATCGTCATAACTAATTAACTGTCGTTTGAGTTTGAAAATCAAAGAGTCTCAAATAATAATATATCGTGACTGTCCTCTACAAGATAAGGTAAGTCATTAATATAGATTAAAAACAGGAATGGGCCAAGAATCGAGCCCTGAGGAACGTCCATTGATACTACCGATCCGGAGGAACCTTTACCATTAATCACTACTTTTTGAATTCTGTTACTTAAATATGAAGTAATAAGTCTAAGCGCTAAGTTTTTTACACCGTAATGTTGTAGTTTCCTGATTAATGTCTCATGATGAACACAATCGAAAGCCTTGGAAAGATCACAGAAAATACCTAAGGCATCTTGTGAATTCTCCCAGGCATTAAAAATATATTTCAGAAGCTCAACACCGGCGTCAGACGTCGAGCGACCCCTTGTAAAACCAAATTGGTTTTTATGAAGTAATTTATTTGTATTAAAAAAAGTTAACAATTGATCCAAAATTATTTTTTCAAAAATTTTACTGAGAGTTGGTAGTACAGAAATAGGTCTAAAATTAGCGGGGTCCAATGTACACACCAGATTTAAATAACGGTATTACTTTACTATACTTCATTAAATCAGGAAACACACCAGAATCGATACAAGTATTAAAAATAATAATAAAAGCAAGATGAGGTGCAATTAAATCTATTATGGACGCAATAACTGTAACGGAAATCCCCCACAAATCTGCGATATAAACTATTTAATTTTAAAACCATTTCAATATATTAAGGCCTTAACAGTGGTTGAAATGCCTAAATCTTGGATATTTAAGTAAAAAAATCTCAATAACTGTTCATTTAATCCACAAAGAAAAAATACAGGGTAACAGAAGAGGATTTGGTTAATGTTTTTAATTGAACAAAATTGTATTTTTGTCAACCCTTTATTAGAAAAAAAAATCCCCAAAGAGTACCTATCTTTGTCATATTTTGCAAAATTTCTCCAAAACGGCACAAGCTTTTTAAATAGTTCTTACACTAAAAAAAAGCTCTTAAAAATATCAATATTTTTAATTGAGAGTTTTATTTTTATTCCCCGTTTTAAAAGAGAATATATCATTTTTCCCTGAAATTGAATATATTTACGCGAGCGCGCATGCTCCGTCGCCCTGTCAGCCTGTAACAGTCCGTTTTCGGACTTCATTGAGGGTGGACCGCGTGTCGGTGTTGGAGCAACTTCGTTCAAATATATATTAGTTTTTTAAAAGTTTATACTCAATTATAAATATTTTTATGACTAGAAATACTCAATTTAGTTAATATCTGTACACTGGTAACTGTAAATATTATTTGCTAAATAAATTAATTTTTAAAGTGCCCAAAGAAGAAGAAATTTTCGCGGCGACGTTGATTAGTGAAATTGAAAAATGCATTTTTATATAATTTAGATGTGGAACGACCAACATGCTCTCATTACCTACTTAGATTTCGATAGTTTTTAATACCTATGTAATTTTATTGTTGCATATTTTTATTAATTATTTGATACTGAATTTTATAATTATGTATTACAATAAAACGCTGTTTTTATGAGTATGACTTTGTAAAATATTATTGGGGAGGGAAATATAGATACAGATACTTACATTTAGGTACACTGTTATCAAATTAAATCAAACAATTTAAATAAATAAAAAAATGGTGCTTCCCTAAGTATAAATAACTATATAAAGACATTCTTGGGTTTTGTTTTTTTTTTATGTTAGACAAACTATCATTTAAAAAATGTAAAAATTTTAAATTGGAGAGGGGTTTCTCTACGTGATAAAGTTAGAAATGAAGATATTCGCAGTAGAAACAGAGAAATTGACATAGCCCAACGGAATATTACAGTGAAATGGCAATGGGCTTGCTATATAACTTGGAAAACAGATAAAAAATAGGAAGGTTCTCGAGTGGCAACCTCGTATAGGTAAGCGAAGTAGTACTCAACTTTTATTCCTCTTCACGTATTCTCATACGCTTTTCTTCACACACACACACACACACACACACACACACACACACACACACACACACGCACACGCACACGCACGCGCACGCGCACGCGCACGCGCACGCGCACGCGCACGCGCACGCACGCACGCACGCACGCACGCACGTGTGCACTTGTGCCGTTTTGGAGAAATTTTGCAAAATATGACAAAGATAGGTACTCTTTGGGGATTTTTTTTCTAATAAGGGGTTGACAAAAATACAATTTTGTTCAATTAAAAACACTAACCAAATCCTCTTCTGTTACCCTGTATTTTTTCTTTGTGGATTAAATGAACACTTATTGAGATTTTTTTACTTAAATATCCAAGATTTAGGCATTTCAACCACTGTTAAGGCCTTAATATATTGAAATGGTTTTAAAATTAAATAGTTTATATAATAATATAACATTTATCTCATTTCAGACATTTCAATATTTAACGCAGAATTGCAATAACATTATCTCAAATATGACTTGATATTGATGGTTCTCCTCTTAAATTTCAATACCGTCCTGCGACATAAAAACAGAGCTTATGCACTGCAAGGAGTAATTACATGTTATTCATCGGCGGTTGCAATTTATACCGGAAACCTAAGTGTTGCAGTTGACTTTGAATCTGTGAAACCGCAGTCATCGTGTTTTTAGCCTTGTGACTTGTGATCAGCGATTTTCTGCCTCTCCCGACAAATTTGTCAGATCAGAGAGATGTTTAGAGTAAAAAAATCATGTCCACAATGACCAATTTTTATATATGATATTATTTTTATTATTATTTTGTTATATTATTTTGAAATTTAATAAATGTTGTTTAAATATCTTTTGGGTTCTGTTTTTAACCCTCCATTAAAGTAGACTTTCATTAACCTTGAAGGCGAAATGGATTGAACGGACTGTGCCTTAGATATAAAAACCGCGACACTCATTGTAAAATTATTCAGTTGCCAACTACAAACAACATCAACATGTTCGCTAAGGTGTGTTGAGCCATACATTGTATAAAAATAATTTAATAATATTAATATTTTACCTATCATCATCATTATAACCTATCATAAGTACACTGCTGACCATAGGCCTACGTAAAGGCATTAAATAGGCACTAGTTATTATTGATAACGAACAAGTAGAATAGTGGTAGAGCCAGGCGGCAACTTTTGCTCTCGCACGGATGGGCCGGCCCGAACCGGGGTGGTACCACGACCTCACAGAATACCAGCGTGAAGTAGAGGTTTACCTCTGCGTTTCGCTTGGTGAGTACAGGTGTCCGGAGGCCCTTTTTACTGGAAATGAGGCATTCCATCCTAGTCCTCACGGGTGAAAACGCATCTGCATTGTGATTTGTAATAGAGGATAGATGTAGATGTCTATGGGCCGCAGCGACCACTTACCATCAGGTGGACTGTGTGCTCGTTTTTCACCCTTATCATATAAAAAAAAGTAAAATTTAAAACAAAGAAATATGTATTTAAATTAACCACGATTTTATCGTATTCTGATATTGTTATGCTATTATGAACTATGTTCAGTCTCTAATTGATTGGAAATTAGATTAAAAACAAATACTAAATTCCACCCGAACGTGTTAAAAGTGAAGTGAACCGAACTTTTTTTTTAAATTGTCTGTTTGTTTTAGTTAAATATTACAATAACTTCAAATTAATAGAGTTAAATTAATCTGTTTGCTTATATTAATAAATCATTATTGTTACAGGTTATCGTTGCTCTGTGCGCTATAAGCGCGGTTCGCGCTGGTGGTATTTTGGGAGTTGGCCCGGCGGTGTATAGCAGCCACGCAATCGCTGCCCCCGCTGTGGTCACCAAGACTATCACTCCCGCTGTCTCCTCTGTATCTTCTTACTCCACCCACACTGCTCACGGTGGACCCATCGCCACTTATGCCGCCGCTCCCGCCATCGCCACCACCTACGCCGCTGCTCCCGCTATCGCCACCACCTACGTTGCAGCTCCCATTGTGAGCAAGACCATCACACCCGCTGTCTCCTCCGTGTCTTCATACTCGACCCAAACCGCACATGGTTCTCCCATCGCGACCTACGCAACTGGCCCAGCAGTAGCCTACTCCACCCGAGCCATCGCCGCACCCGCTGTGGCCGCATATGCCACCCGCACTTACGCCGCTCCCGCTGCAACTTCCTACTCTTCCTATTCCACCCAGATTGCTCACGGCAGTCCCATTGTGGCTAAGACTTACGCCGCCCCCGCGATCTCCACCTATGCCAGCCCCGTGTACTCTACCTACGCCGCCGGTCCCGCGTACGCGACCTACGCCTCGGCTGCCCCCGTCCTTCGTTCTTCTATTGCGTACTCTGCCGCTCCCGCTGTCTCCCACATCTCCTACAGCGGTCACGGTGCTAACTATGGTTGGTAAACTGAATCTGTTTGTATAAAATGTAAATAGACAAATTAAAAAATAAACGACTTGCTATATAACAAACTAATACATTTGTTTTATTACCTTTTTTTATTAAGACTTATCGTTCATTTACATACATGAATAAAAAAAAATATGTAAAATTCTTCCCTTAACAAAGCTGTGGGAGTTCAAAAGGCTAAGCGCTCGCAGTAGATATCACAGTGCGTAAGTAACCCGGGTTTGATACCCGCTGGCAATCAGCACTTACACTAAATTGTTAATTTTAATATTAAGTGCTGATTTACCACGTGCACAGTGGTGAAGGTAACCATCGTGAGGAAACTTCATGTTTAAGTAATATATTTTTAGAGAACACATGAGTGAGTGAGAACATTACACTTACTGGAGCAACACGGTGCACTTATTGGTTCACCGTGCTCCACAGGGTTGAATCTTCTCAGAAATGAGAGGAGACGTGTGCCCTGCGATAGGACGTACACTGACTGTAACTTTACAAAATTTTATGCCTTTAGTACAAAAATATACTCATGGACAGATTTAGAGAAAACAAAGAAATGTGTGTGTAAAACAAATTATCATGGATATTTTTGAATGAATCCTGAATCCATCGACTTCCTGCATATCTTACCAGGGCGTCGCTCCGTCTAGTGGGGGGACGTCCTACACTTCGTCCGCCGGTACGAGGCCGCCAGTCGAGAACCTTTTTTCCCCAACGGTTGTCGGTTCTTCGAGCTATATGGCCGGCCCATTGTCACTTCAGCTTACTTATCCGTTGGGCTATGTCGGTCACTCTGGTTCTACTGCGGATATCCTCATTTCTAAGTTTATCAGGCAGAGAAACTCCGAGCATAGCCCTCTCCATAGCTCGCTGAGCGAGCTAGAGCTTCCTCATCCGGCCAGCAGTGAAGGACCACGTCTCAGTACCATAGGTAATCACTGGCAACACGCACTGGTTGTACAGTCTTGTTTTCAAGTTTTGAGGTATACCTGACGAGAAGATGTGTCGTAATTTCCCGAACGCTGCCCAAACGAGTTGAATCCGCCGATTGACCTCTCGGTCGAAGTTGGATTTATCTATAATAAATAGTGAAACGGGCAAGGTCAAACCGCGCAACTCGGATTTTCAATTGAATATTAACAATAATTTAACGCGATCTGATCAAGAAATTGCTATGGCTTTTGAGAAACATTTTACTGATGTTCCTTTTTTGACAACAAAATCATTAAATTCTTCTCCTACTGTCGCCGAATCATTGCTCAAACAAAATGTAAAGGCTTGTTCTAATACTTTTAAATTCCATAGAGTACTGCCAAAAGATATCGTTAAATATTTTAAAGCTATTGATGTTAAGAAAACGGCAGATTTATGGGGGATTTCCGTTAAAGTTATTTTATCTATAATAGATATATTAGCACCTTATCTAGCCACTATATTTAATATAAGCGTCAAATCTGGTGTGTTTCCTGATTTAATGAAACATAGTAAAGTCATACCTATATTTAAATCTGGTAGTACAATAGACCCCGCCAATCCTAGAGTATTATACCATTTTGGAATGTTGGTTAGTTGCGTCAATTTTTAAAAAAACTTGCCATACTAGTGTTCATACTTTTTTTTTACACCACGATAAGTTAAATTTGGTTAAAAGTAAAAGTCTTCAAAAAATTTAGGGAATAAAATAAGTTTCATTAATTTTCGTGATAAAACAAGAGTTATTCTGGAGTTTTTAAGAATTGTTATAGATAGCAGTACTATTCAGGTTGCCTATAAAAAAAAAAGAAAAAATATTTAAAAAATTGTGGTCATGGTAGCGAAAAATATCATAAACGGTCTCAATTTCTGAAGAATTTCATTTTTTTATATAACTTAAAATATAATTGGGATATATTTTTTTTCTTTTTTTCCCCGATTAGTCCTGGGCAGGTCTATCCTCCGGTGTTGGCTTATCGTTGAATTTTGGGACACTTTGTATATGATATGATCTTGCTGCACTTTTTCAAAAATGTTATCGACTTTATCCGTACGAGGGCGACCAGAGCGAGTTGCATCTTTGACATCAAAATTCCTGGACTGAAAACGCTTGAACAAACTTTGTGCTGCTCTTACTGACACTACATTAAGGTCATAAAAGTCTCAAATTTTTTTCGCGGCTTGAGTCCTATGTTTTCTTTTTTTTTTTAATAAAACTTCAGAATGTATCGAATTTCTTGGTTTGATCCACTCATTTTGGCGGACAGAGAAACAATTGAAAAAGGGTGGGAAAGTGTTTTTTACTTTTTATTTAACTTTTTCTTAATATTCTATTGACATTGTATTGATATTATAACCAGCCAGATACAAAAAGTACAATCAAAGAGATTTTTCTTCAACTTTATACAATCAAAATACCATGAAATTCTTTCCCCGACCTAGAATAAAAAAAACTAGACAAAAATATGTTATATTATAAATTAAATAAAAAAGAAATAGACCAAAAATAATCAATATCATGTAAAGCTCATTGTAGACCCAGAAAAGCTCGCGCAACTAACGATGTCTTTACTCCTTTCGAAACTTATACTAAATCTAAGTTTTTATTACTTTATTAACATACTCATAATTTAAAGCTTACTTACATATGATAACATCAAAATAAGAAGTATAACTAATAATATCAAATGTAAGTCGTGTAACTCAATAATTCTTAATAATTGCATTCAAGGACAAATTTAGAATAACGCAAAAAAGTTTAATTTCTCCTGTTGTAATTATCATGCGTACTAGCAACAAACATTAATAGTGTTGCGCGCCACAATTAATGCATGGTACATGGCAATACTAGTTACCACTAGCGCCCTCTAATATCGAGTAGCAGAACTAAGAGAGTCAAGATCCTTCTAGAAATTTCCATGGAAGAACTTTCTTGAACTATAGACACCTAGTTAGTCAGACCGGTATGTACTCGAACATTCGAAGGTTCTGGAAACTATCTGAGGCCCTATATAAGGCTGGTATAGACTGCGACCGGGTCAGTATTGAATTGGCGATACAAGCGAATACTTCGAAGCGATAGAACTGTGAATTAAAGTGATCAGTAGTACAATTGTGTTTTATTGTCAGTGTGGTTTTAAGTTGTAATTAGTGTCCTGTAATGTCTATTTACAAAATGTCAATTTTGGTAATTCAGTTGGCAGTTTTTAACTGCCTCGATCCCCAAGTTCGTAACAATTGGTATCAGAAGTAGGATCAAATCATGCCGATTTTACCTAAAGACGACACGGAGAGTATCCGTATCCGAAGTTTATGCCAACAGGAAACGCCGACAGGATGAACAGGTCCGCCGACAGAAAGAACAGGCCCGCCGACAGGAGGACAGACCTGCCAACAGGAGGAACAGGCCCGTTGGTTGGAAAAGCAGCTGCAGCGCTATATAGAAGAGTAGATGTTCCTCATGAAGGACCTTCACGCTTCCTTCGGGAAAGAGATATGGGAGGTGAAGGATAGGGTTGCTCAACATGAAAACCGCCTTTCGGAAGCTGAAGCCCGAATCAATGAAGTGAACAATCAGGTTGACAATGTGATGGCTGACGCAAAGAAAATGCAGGACGAACTCAAACTTGGAGATGGAATTACAACTCCCGTGGTAGCTACAACACCTTCGCTATATGAATTCAAAGTGTCACCGTTCGACGGGACTTCTTCCTGGTCATCCTACAAATCCCAGTTCGAGGCTGTCATGAAGGCGAACAGCTGTAATAAAAGTCAGGCCATGACTGCTCATACCCTAGGCCTGCGCGACCAGGCCTCAACTGTTCTAGAAGCTCTCGGAAAGGAAGTGACTTACGAGCAGCTGCTTGAGGCATTGGAGGCGAGATATGGCGCTCACCTGGAACACGTCTTTTGTGCGCAGTTTAAAGATCGCGTACATTGCAGCAACAAAAACCTTCAACAGTGGACCCTTGAGGTGGAAAAGCTGGTTCGAAAAGCATACCAGTCTGTACCTGCGCTCATTGATGGGAACCTGGTGCAGACATTCATCTAAGGCATCCGCAACCTTGAAGGCAGAGCTGCTGTGAGGCTCGGGCACCACGAGACGCTTAAGGACGTTGTGGCCCATACACTGGAGGTGGAAGCCGTGTGGCAGGATCATCATTCCCATCGCGTCAGGGAGGTTGCAGCAGCTACAGTTCGTGACCGCAATAAAAGATACAGCTCTAGGTGCTACGGCTATGGCGAAAGGAGCCGTCTTCGATTTAGCTGCCCTAAGCGAACTGTAGAAAGGAAGATGATCGATCTCGAGATGGTAGTGAGGCTAACAGCACTGCTCAGCGGTGCGGGAAATCTCAAAGCAACGCAGATGCATTGTTAGGAACACCTTGTCCTAAAGATTGCGAGCGTTGTACTAGGCAAGAGGGTAAGGAAGTGGTATCAGTGAGGATGCTCAGGACAGACCAGCTCAGCAAGGAGTGGAAGGACAGCCTACAACATGTATAGCAGGAAGATTTGGACATCAAGACAGTTCTGGAATGGATGAAGACCAGTGCTCCTAAGCCCAAGTGGAGCGACGTCTCAGCGATGAGTTCGACCACGAAAAGCTATTGGACCCAATGGGACAGCTTGAGCTCGTTATGTTATGCGGCTGTGCAAATGGAGCTCATACTCGTAGTAAAGGTGCATTGAAATTGTACTATGTTGGTGCACCATGGGAGAGGATAGCCCTTGACGTTGCGGGGTCGTTTCCGGAAAGTAAAAGAGGTAACAAATATTTCATGGTTGTGATGGATTTCTTCACTAAGTGGCCATTTATTTATTTATATATACTTCATTGTACACCACAAAATGATAAACAAACATATGACAAGAAGTAAAACCAGGGTTGGTAAAATAAGGCGGTCTTATCGTTAAAAGCGATCTCTTCCAGACAACCTTAAGATTAGGAGAAAATTGTAATATTGGACAGTGAAAGGTGGTGTATATTATAGTAAACTTACATACTAATACCTAAATAAACTAAACCGATACATAATAACAAAATATTCAATACACTAATATATACATTAAAAATATAATAGTACATACATAAGATTAAATAGGCAAATATACATAAAAATTACATAAATAAATACTGACAGGATAGAAAAAATACATGTCATGTGACATGTATTTTTTCTATCCTGTGTATCCTGTGTATGGTGACCAGCAGTTATTGTACTGTCAGGTAGTAATTTTTGACGTCAGTCTTAAACTTTTCTAGTGTTTTCGCACGACGAATTTGCGGAGGAAGATCATTCCATAAGCAGATGGCCTTGACTGTGAAAGAATTCTTAAAGTATTTAGCTCGATAACAATGTGGCGCGAGTATAAGTTCTCCGGCTGACCGTAGAACTCTATCCGGTCTGTCATGATCAAGAAACTTAAAGTTTTTCTTCAGATAGCTACGAGTCATTGGATTGAATAATACACAGTACAGAAGACAAACAATTTGTAGATTCCGGTGAAGGCGAATGGGTAACCACTTGAGCTTTAAACGAAATTCGGAGACATTATCATATTTGCGCAAGCCAAATATCTATATAATATATATACCTAGTCAGGTCATAAATTCTGTTACATGTTTAATATAAAATAATTGAAACAAGTTTATTCATTATGTAACCATTTATATACCAAAATGAATTTAACAAAACATAGATTCATAAGACACTAAAGTTTATTCAAAATGACCTGCGTGATTTTGAATACAGGCCTTCAATCTGCGCGGCCAGTCGTCTATCGCAGCACGAACGAGGTCCATGTCAATATCGGCGGCTGCCTTAATCAAGGATGTCTTGAGTGTCTCCAAATTGGGATGAGGCTTTGAGCACGCCTTTTCCTCCAAGTGTTGCCATATCTTGTAATCTAACGGATTCAAATCTGGACTGGAGGAGGGCCAGTCTTCATGCCGGATGAAGTCGATTTCACGCGCCGCCAGCCAGTCTTGTGTGCTCTTCGCTCTATAAGCTGGCGCCGAATCTTGTTGAAATACCCAGTGCCTGTTATTGAACATGGTATGAGAAACAGGTTCCACAAGGTTCGTCAGGACTGTATTTTGATACACAACTGCATTCGTTTTTACACCTTTCTCACAAAAATGTACCTCTGTTAAGCCCCAATAAGAAACTCCCAACCATACCATGAGCGAGGATGGAAAATGACCTCGTTGGACACGCGGAATACGGTTGCTCGCTTTTTCACTACTGTGTGCGTACACCTTATCATTTTGTTTGTTGTAGCTCTCTTCTACGGTAAAAATTTTTTCATCCGAAAAAAGAATTTCCCGATATTTTTTTCCCGCGTACCGCTTCAACAAAGCGCGGCATCTCTTCAGTCTCAGGTCCATTAGACGAGCATTCAAACGATGTTCTGTTTTTCTTCGATATGCGCGAAGCCCTAAGATTTCATTTAACACCGTTTTCACCGTAGTTCTGCTTAACAACCACATCTGAAGGGCCAACAGTTTCTGCTTACGTTTGGGATTTCTTTGAATTCGCGCCTTCACAGCTTTTATCACTGCTGGAGTCCTAACAGACCGAGGGCGACCACTTTTCGACCTGTCATCTACACTAGAGTCTTCATTGTATCGTTTGATGGTAAGATAAACGAATCTTTTGGTTATATTCAAATTTTTCAGTATGTCAAAAATTTGAATTGGCGCGTAACCGCAACGATGCAACGCAATATCTGCAACACGGTATTTTTAAGCGTCCACTCCATATTTAAAAATGAGTAAAATTCTAATAAGTATACAGTTTTATTTTCATGAACAATTCGAAATTCGAATTCAATAAACTTTTTTGTGCCCAGCATTCTAAAAGAAAAGTTTTTACTGTGTGACAATACTTATGGCCTGACTGTGTATCTATATATATAGCCTCTATTTTGAAAACGCTCAAGTTTGTTTAGTTGATCTTCAGTTAAATCAAGATAGCTTGCACCCTCTTAATCGAGAATACAGAGGAGTAAATATTGTACTAACATAATCTTAGTAGGAATGGAAGGAAAGAACGTAAACGCCGCAATAAACCCATAGAAGCAAAAGTCTTTCTGCTAACTTCTTTCAATTGATGAGACCACGAGAAAGTAGTATTGTTGTGGATACCAAGATTTTTAACAGTGCTACTGTAAGGTTTTACAACACCATTCAATACCACCGAGGGCAAGTTATTCTAGTCAACCCTTAAAATCATGCCAGCACTATCAATAATACTGGCCTGATAAAACTAGTTTCTCTAGGACTTTACATAGAAACGGAAGAATGGAAATGGGGCGAAAGTCGGTAAAATTTGAGGCTTGGGCCTTCTTAGGGAGTGGAATTACTTGTGCGCTTTTTCGAGCGTCAGGGAATTTGGAAGTTGAGATAGAGTACACGAATTGTACTACTGATTACTTTAGTTCGGAGTTGTATCGCTTCGAAGTATTCGCTTGTATTGCCAATTCAATACTGACCCGGTTGCTTTTTTTGTGCCCAGAAGCAATGAGTAGGGCTACCCTCCAGGAAGCGGGGGAGGGAGGTGGTGAATGCTCTAAACATACCACGGCAGCCGGCTGCGTGGTTATGTGGGACTCACTGCGAAACATAAGTGCCTACCCACTAAACACCACCTGTGACACTGGCATTGGCCTGTATGACCTTTCTGCCGAATTGAAAGCGACCCTCTTTAGGAAAAAGGGCGCAGGCGGCGAGTAGCCGCTGAGAGGTGAGCCCAATTAAGGCAAATTAAGGACGGGGAGAAGATTTGGTCTGAGCCGCCAGGAGGCGATTCAGGTCGGCCAAAACTTGTTTGGGGGGTCCGAGAGAGAGTTTCTCGGTGTTCGGACTCGATTACGAGAGGGAAGTGGGGCTGCATAGGAAGCTGGCTCACAAATGAGATGATTGGGGTGAGACTCTGAGGCTTTGAAGAAGTTCTCAGAGAGTGATTTTAGGAACTGTTGGACTGTGGGGAGCTCTAAGTCTCGGTGGAGGTCGGCGTTACAGACGTACCAGGGTGCGTTCGTAACCACACTACAGAAGTGGTTTTGAACTAATTGAAGTTCGTTAAGGACTTGGTCGCTGTTTATACCGGCCTTAAATAGGGCCTCAGATAGTCTCCCGAACCTCCTACTATAGAAAAATCTAGAATGTTCTAGTACATACCGGTCCCGACTGACTAGATGTCGATAGTTCTAGAAAGTTCTTCCATGGAAATTTCTAGAAAGGATCTTGACTCTCCTAGTTCTATTACTCGATACTAGAGGGCACTAGGGGTAACTAGTGTTGCCATGTACCATGTATTAATTATGGCGCGCAACACTGCCCCTCTTAAGACATACTCGTCCCGAGCATTATTGGCTCCATAATAACACACTAGTCGATCCACATGGACGATTTTAGGTACTCTTAAGATCGTCCATACCGAATACAAAAAGGTGCAAGAGGAGTTGCACCTTTTTGTATTCGGTAGGTTACGTCATTGATCCTTATTACGATCCGGTACGGTCCGTCCCATTTAGCTTGAAGCTTAGAAGATTTCCCTTTGCTGCAAACTGGGTTGTGTAACCATACTAGTGAACCTTTGTCGAAACCTTTGTTGTTCATTTTGCGGTCATACCGTGTTTTCATCTTTTCAGATATTTGTTGGCCCTATTGTCTGATGTGTTCATAAATGTCATTCATTTTGTTCCGCAAGTTATTTGCATAATCGGTTATATTGCGTGGGGCATCCGGTGGTATTCCGGTGATCAGGTCTGCAGACAGCCGTAATTCTCTTCCAAAGTTTGCAAAAGCTGGTATTACTGATGCACTTTCGTGAACAGCGCTTCGATATGACAACAAAAATTATAGAAATATAAAAGTTGTATGTGCCTGTACCAATCTCGTTGCTGATATTCCACAACTTTTGCTAGGTACCTCACCAATGTCTGTTTATATCGTTCTACCATTCCATCAGATTGTGGGTGGTAAGAAGTTGTTCTTGTTTTATGAGTACCCATAACTCGGCAAGTTTCCTGGAATATTTGAGACTCAAAATTCCTTCCTTGATCGCTGTGAATCTCTAAAGGTACTCCAAAACGACAAATGATTCCATGAACTAGTATATCTGCAACTGTTGAAGCTTCTTGATTTGGAATGGCTTAGCGAAAAGCAAACTCAAGGCGTAGATAGATCTGACAAAAATCTGCGAAACTACAAAAAAGTTCAGAATCTCTACAATACATTGTGTAGGGATGCACAACGACACCACATTCATAAATCAGTCGAAAACGGCGACACTACCATCAGCAGCATCTTCTAGCTCATTTCAGCATAATTTTAATATTGAACTCCTTAAACAACTTTTTACTTCTTCTAGTACAATGGACAGCTCAGACAAAGAACGCACTCTGAGTATTCTTTCTTCAATGCCAACTGCTTACTTCCCACAATTTAAGTTAACTCCTTTCGCTGACTGTGATGTTAAGAAGAACATATTATCCATCTCGTCTAAAGCCGTGGGTGATGACAATGTTAGTCGTAACATATTTTAACCTATTCTTGAATTTGTTACTCTCATTCTCACACTTTATCACCATCATCATCATCATTACAGCCTTTCACAAGTCCACTGCTGAACATAGGCCTCCTCCAAGGAATGCCACAAAACACGGCCCTGAGCCACCTGCATCCATCCACTTCCTGCATGTCTTACCAGGTCGTCACTCTATCTAGTGGGGGACGCCCTACATTTCGTCCGCCAGTGCGAGGCCGCCACTCGATAACCTTTTTTCCCCAAGAACCTTTTTTACCCATTTTCATTCTCACCCACATCCTGAATAAATCTATCTCAACTTCCAAATTCCCTGACGCTCGAAAAAGCGCACAAGTAATTCCACTCCCTAAGAAGGCCCAAGCCTCAAATTTTACCGACTTTCGCCCCATTTCCATTCTTCCGTTTCTATGTAAAGTCCTAGAGAAACTAGTTTTATCAGGCCAGTATTATTGATAGTGCTGGCATGATTTTAAGGGTTGACTAGAATAACTTGCCCTCGGTGGTATTGAATGGTGTTGTAAAACCTTACAGTAGCACTGTTAAAAATCTTGGTATCCACTTCAATACTACTTTCTCGTGGTCTCATCAATTGAAAGAAGTTAGCAGAAAGACTTTTGCTTCTATGGGTTTATTGCGGCGTTTACGTTCTTTCCTTCCATTCCTACTAAGATTATGTTAGTACAATATTTACTCCTCTGTATTCTCGATTAAGAGGGTGCAAGCTATCTTGATTTAACTGAAGATCAACTAAACAAACTTGAGCGTTTTCAAAATAGAGGCTATATATATAGATACACAGTCAGGCCATAAGTATTGTCACACAGTAAAAACTTTTCTTTTAGAATGCTGGGCACAAAAAAGTTTATTGAATTCGAATTTCGAATTGTTCATGAAAATAAAACTGTATACTTATTAGAATTTTACTCATTTTTAAATATGGAGTGGACGCTTAAAAATACCGTGTTGCAGATATTGCAGATATTGGGGGATGAGTCGCTCGCGTCCGTAGGCTTTGACCACCTAATCCTAGGCCCACCCTACACGTGTCCCCCGGGTGGTGCTAAACAAGCGACAAAGCCGAAAGAACTGACTCGGCTCCTCGCCGTGTGGTAGCGGCGTAAAAAATACCACACCCTACTTTCGCACCATGAGGCATAGAATTAAAGAAATGGCCCCGAGTTCCCGGCGCCCCTTTAATGGGGCAGGGGTGCGAAGAATCTCCGGGAGGAAAACCGGCGACGAGGTTCGCCACCCGTCACGTTCTGTCCCCCGGAGGGGCGAAAAGTGGATTGCGGAAGCCCGTCTGGCTACATTGAATGTATGTGGAGGAATGAATGATAAGATGGATGAAGTATGCGATATGATGCATGATAGAGGAATAGACGTGTTATGTGTAAATGAGACGAAACGGAAGGGAAAGGATGCTACTGCACATGGCATGTATACCGCGTACTGGTCTGGTGTAGACGAGACCGAGCGGGCATGCCAGGGAGTCGGTATCATTCTTTCAGAAAGAATGGGTCATTGTGTGAAAGAGTATGAATGTGTAAGCCCGAGACTGCTATGGATACGAATGAAAGTGGGCTTAAAGAAGTTGTTTGTTTTAGGGGTCTACGCCCCAGACATGTCTAAGCCCACTTATATCCGAGAGCAGTTTTGGGAGTTGGTAAGGATGGTGCTAATGAAATGCAAGGTTAATGAAAATATTGTGATATTAGGCGATTTTAATGGAAGGGTTGGGGTGAGGAGGCTTGATTATGAAAGGATATTGGGAACGTTTGGTGATGAAAGTATAAATGAGAATGGTGAAAGCCTTCTCGCCGTATGCGTGGAAAAGAGTCTTTTTGTGACGAACACTTTCTTTCGTCATAAGAAGATTCACACGTATACATGGGAAAGAGGTGATGATAGAAGTATGATAGATTTCATAATTGTTGATGAAAGAATGAGGAGCGCGGTGGTAGATACAAGGGTTTACCGGGGCTCTAACGTAGGGACGGATCATTACTTGGTCTTGTGCCGAATTAATGGTCTTTTCAGACGTTGGAGGCATCGGACATCTGTGTCTACCACTGCGTTACAGCGTATAAGAACAGAGAGGTTACAAGATGAAGGTGTGAGAGAGAAGTTCAAATATAGATTGAGAGAAAATATAAGTGGTATGGCTGAATTGTGTATGAATGATTTAGACTTGGAGACTGTGTGGTATAATGTCAAGAAAGGTTTAGTGGATGCAGCTACCGAAGTATGTGGTGTAAGTAAGAGAACGAATGAAAGGAAAATTAACACGTTATGGTGGGATGATGAGGTACGGATGGAAGTTGAAGCAAAGAAGAAAGCATGGCTAGATTTACTAGCAACCAAGGCTAGTAATTCTAGCAGTATAAATGATGATATTGAAAGGAAAAAGGCAGTCTTTAGACACCTAAATAAGAGAGTAAAAGAAGTAGTTGAAAGGAAAAAGCAAGAAAGAACGGATATGAATGATAGAAGAATATCGGATAACTTCCAGACAAACATTAAAATGTTCTGGAAACTCGTAAGAACTACCAGGGGACATTCAAAACAGCCTAGAATGAATGCTATACGAGACCAGAATGGCTGTATTCTGAATGACGAAGTTTTGAGTTTAAGGAGATGGAAGGAATACTTTGAAAGCGTGTTTATGAGTGATGAGACGTTTGAATTAAATGAAATAGAAATTCCGGAAGAAGAGGAAATAGATAGAGATATAAGTATAGATGAAATAATGAAAGCAATGAAAAGTATGAAAGCAGGTAAGGCAGCCGGTTATGATAGAGTATCTCTCGAAATGCTAAGGGCTGGAGAAGGAGTGGTGGCAGACCTGCTGTGCACCTTGTTTAATTTATGTTGGGAACTTAAGCGGGTACCGGGAGACTGGTGCAAAGCCGTGATAGTCCCAATATATAAGGGAAAAGGATCACAGCAGGACTGTAAAAACTACCGTGGTATCAGCCTTCTTAGCATTGTGGGAAAACTGTATGCTAAGGTACTAATTGAAAGAGTTATGAAAGAAACTGATGGAAAAATTTGGGATGTGCAAGCGGGATTTAGAAAGGGAATGGGATGTACGGATCAGGTCTTTTCTATGCGCATGATCGCGGAGAAGTTTTTGGCTAAAAACCAAAACGTTTTTTGTGCGTTCATAGACTTGGAGAAGGCTTATGACAGAGTGGACAGGGATGTGTTATGGCAAACACTGAACTCATTTGGGTTGAGCGCTGGCTTGATACAGGCATTGAAGTCTCTATATAGGGACTCTAGTGCTTGTGTCAGGATCAACGGGGCCTACTCGGACTGGTTTGGCATCCATAAAGGTGTCAGACAGGGCTGTGTGGCGTCCCCGTGGCTGTTCAACCTATTTATGGACAGTTGTTTGGAAAATTTGAAAGCAGAAGAATGCGGGTTAAGAATGGGTGAGTTAACCGTCAAATGCCTTTTGTACGCCGATGATCAAGTCATACTTGCGTCGTCGGCAGCCGAGTTGCAAATGATGGTTACATTAATGAACAGGACATTAAAAGAAAAGGGAATGAAAGTGAACGCAAGTAAGACGAAAGTTATGGTTTTTGAAAGAGAAGAAAGTAAAACGATATGTGAAATAAGAATAGAAGGGGAGTTGGTAGAGCAAGTAGATGAGTTTGTGTATTTGGGATGTGTGTTTAGCAGGGATGGTAGATATGATAAGGATATAGAACGACGAGTGAATGCAGGAAATAGATTGAATGGGGCTCTACACTCTATTGTGAAAAGTCAGAATGTGTCCAAAAAGGCACGTTTGGCAATTCACAATGCTGTGTTAGTGCCTCCTGTAATGTATGGTAGTGAAAGTTGGGTGTGGCAGAAGAAGCACGAGAGTAGAATAAATGCTGTAGAAATGCGGTCATTACGTAGTATGCTAGGGCTGAATCTGAATGACAGGGTGAGTAATAGTGTGATAAGAGAAATGTGTGGTTTGCAAGATGATGTTGTGACTAGGATTAAGAAAGGAATGCTTCGGTGGTTTGGTCATGTAGAAAGAATGAATGAGGAAAGAGTGACAAAGCAAATTTATGTTGCAGAGGTGAATGGCAGAGTCGGGAAGGGTCGCCCTAGGCGAAAGTTTATCGACCAAATAGGCGATATATTGAAAATGGGCCAAATTAAGAGTACCTTTAACCGACGAGCGTGTATGCGTAGGTATATGGATGTGGAGGAAGCGAGAGAGGTGTGTCAGGATCGTGCCAAATGGAATTCCATAGTCTCTGCCTACCCTTCTGGGTGACAGGCGTGAGTGTTTATGTATGTTATGTATGTATTGCGTTGCATCGTTGCGGTTACGCGCCAATTCAAATTTTTGACATACTGAAAAATTTGAATATAACCAAAAGATTCGTTTATCTTACCATCAAACGATACAATGAAGACTCTAGTGTAGATGACAGGTCGAGAAGTGGTCGCCCTCGGTCTGTTAGGACTCCAGCAGTGATAAAAGCTGTGAAGGCGCGAATTCAAAGAAATCCCAAACGTAAGCAGAAACTGTTGGCCCTTCAGATGTGGTTGTTAAGCAGAACTACGGTGAAAACGGTGTTAAATGAAATCTTAGGGCTTCGCGCATATCGAAGAAAAACAGAACATCGTTTGAATGCTCGTCTAATGGACCTGAGACTGAAGAGATGCCGCGCTTTGTTGAAGCGGTACGCGGGAAAAAAATATCGGGAAATTCTTTTTTCGGATGAAAAAATTTTTACCGTAGAAGAGAGCTACAACAAACAAAATGATAAGGTGTACGCACACAGTAGTGAAAAAGCGAGCAACCGTATTCCGCGTGTCCAATGAGGTCATTTTCCATCCTCGCTCATGGTATGGTTGGGAGTTTCTTATTGGGGCTTAACAGAGGTACATTTTTGTGAGAAAGGTGTAAAAACGAATGCAGTTGTGTATCAAAATACAGTCCTGACGAACCTTGTGGAACCTGTTTCTCATACCATGTTCAATAACAGGCACTGGGTATTTCAACAAGATTCGGCGCCAGCTTATAGAGCGAAGAGCACACAAGACTGGCTGGCGGCGCGTGAAATCGACTTCATCCGGCATGAAGACTGGCCCTCCTCCAGTCCAGATTTGAATCCGTTAGATTACAAGATATGGCAACACTTGGAGGAAAAGGCGTGCTCAAAGCCTCATCCCAATTTGGAGACACTCAAGACATCCTTGATTAAGGCAGCCGCCGATATTGACATGGACCTCGTTCGTGCTGCGATAGACGACTGGCCGCGCAGATTGAAGGCCTGTATTCAAAATCACGCAGGTCATTTTGAATAAACTTTAGTGTCTTATGAATCTATGTTTTGTTAAATTCATTTTGGTATATAAATGGTTACATAATGAATAAACTTGTTTCAATTATTTTATATTAAACATGTAACAGAATTTATGACCTGACTAGGTATATATATTATATAGATATTTGGCTTGCGCAAATATGATAATGTCTCCGAATTTCGTTTAAAGCTCAAGTGGTTACCCATTCGCCTTCACCGGAATCTACAAATTGTTTGTCTTCTGTACTGTGTATTATTCAATCCAATGACTCGTAGCTATCTGAAGAAAAACTTTAAGTTTCTTGATCATGACAGACCGGATAGAGTTCTACGGTCAGCCGGAGAACTTATACTCGCGCCACATTGTTATCGAGCTAAATACTTTAAGAATTCTTTCACAGTCAAGGCCATCTGCTTATGGAATGATCTTCCTCCGCAAATTCGTCGTGCGAAAACACTAGAAAAGTTTAAGACTGACGTCAAAAATTACTACCTGACAGTACAATAACTGCTGGTCACCATACACAGGATACACAGGATAGAAAAAATACATGTCACATGACATGTATTTTTTCTATCCTGTCAGTATTTATTTATGTAATTTTTATGTATATTTGCCTATTTAATCTTATGTATGTACTATTATATTTTTAATGTATATATTAGTGTATTGAATATTTTGTTATTATGTATCGGTTTAGTTTATTTAGGTATTAGTATGTAAGTTTACTATAATATACACCACCTTTCACTGTCCAATATTACAATTTTCTCCTAATCTTAAGGTTGTCTGGAAGAGATCGCTTTTAACGATAAGACCGCCTTATTGTACCAAACCTGGTTTTACTTCTTGTCATATGTTTGTTTATCATTTTGTGGTGTACAATGAAGTATATATAAATAAATAAATGGCCACTTAGTGAAGAAATCCATCACAACCATGAAATATTTGTTACCTCTTTTACTTTCCGGAAACGACCCCGCAACGTCAAGGGCTATCCTCTCCCATGGTGCACCAACATAGTACAATTTCAATGCACCTTTACTACGAGTATGAGCTCCATTTGCACAGCCGCATAACATAACGAGCTCAAGCTGTCCCATTGGGTCCAATAGCTTTTCGTGGTCGAACTCATCGCTGAGACGTCGCTCCACTTGGGCTTAGGAGCACTGGTCTTCATCCATTCCAGAACTGTCTTGATGTCCAAATCTTCCTGCTATACATGTTGTAGGCTGTCCTTCCACTCCTTGCTGAGCTGGTCTGTCCTGAGCATCCTCACTGATACCACTTCCTTACCCTCTTGCCTAGTACAACGCTCGCAATCTTTAGGACAAGGTGTTCCTAACAATGCATCTGCGTTGCTTTGAGATTTCCCGCACCGCTGAGCAGTGCTGTTAGCCTCACTACCATCTCGAGATCGATCATCTTCCTTTCTACAGTTCGCTTAGGGCAGCTAAATCGAAGACGGCTCCTTTCGCCATAGCCGTAGCACCTAGAGCTGTATCTTTTATTGCGGTCACGAACTGTAGCTGCTGCAACCTCCCTGACGCGATGGGAATGATGATCCTGCCACACGGCTTCCACCTCCAGTGTATGGGCCACAACGTCCTTAAGCGTCTCGTGGTGCCCGAGCCTCACAGCAGCTCTGCCTTCAAGGTTGCGGATGCCTTAGATGAATGTCTGCACCAGGTTCCCATCAATGAGCGCAGGTACAGACTGGTATGCTTTTCGAACCAGCTTTTCCACCTCAAGGGTCCACTGTTGAAGGTTTTTGTTGCTGCAATGTACGCGATCTTTAAACTGCGCACAAAAGACGTGTTCCAGGTGAGCGCCATATCTCGCCTCCAATGCCTCAAGCAGTTGCTCGTAAGTCACTTCCTTTCCGAGAGCTTCTAGAACAGTTGAGGCCTGGTCGCGCAGGCCTAGGGTATGAGCAGTCATGGCCTGACTTTTATTACAGCTGTTCGCCTTCATGACAGCCTCGAACTGGGATTTGTAGGATGACCAGGAAGAAGTCCCGTCGAACGGTGACACTTTGAATTCATATAGCGAAGGTGTTGTAGCTACCACGGGAGTTGTAATTCCATCTCCAAGTTTGAGTTCGTCCTGCATTTTCTTTGCGTCAGCCATCACATTGTCAACCTGATTGTTCACTTCATTGATTCGGGCTTCAGCTTCCGAAAGCCGGTTTTCATGTTGAGCAACCCTATCCTTCACCTCCCATATCTCTTTCCCGAAGGAAGCGTGAAGGTCCTTCATGAGGAACATCTACTCTTCTATATAGCGCTGCAGCTGCTTTTCCAACCAACGGGCCTGTTCCTCCTGTTGGCAGGTCTGTCCTCCTGTCGGCGGGCCTGTTCTTTCTGTCGGCGGACCTGTTCATCCTGTCGGCGTTTCCTGTTGGCATAAACTTCGGATACGGATACTCTCCGTGTCGTCTTTAGGTAAAATCGGCATGATTTGATCCTACTTCTGATACCAATTGTTACGAACTTGGGGATCGAGGCAGTTAAAAACTGCCAACTGAATTACCAAAATTGACATTTTAATTACAGAACACTAATTACAACTTAAAACCACACTGACAATAAAACACAATTGTACTACTGATCACTTTAATTCACAGTTGTATCGCTTCGAAGTATTCGCTTGTATCGCCAATTCAATACTGACCCGGTCGCAGTCTATACCAGCCTTATATAGGGCCTCAGATAGTTTCCAGAACCTTCGAATGTTCGAGTACATACCGGTCTGACTAACTAGGTGTCTATAGTTCAAGAAAGTTCTTCCATGGAAATTTCTAGAAGGATCTTGACTCTCTTAGTTCTGCTACTCGATATTAGAGGGCGCTAGTGGTAACTAGTATTGCCATGTACCATGTATTAATTGTGGCGCGCAACACTATTAATGTTTGTTGCTAGTACGCATGATAATTACAACAGGAGAAATTAAACTTTTTTGCGTTATTCTAAATTTGTCCTTGAATGCAATTATTAAGAATTATTGAGTTACACGACTTACATTTGATATTATTAGTTATACTTCTTATTTTGATGTTATCATATGTAAGTAAGCTTTAAATTATGAGTATGTTAATAAAGTAATAAAAACTTAGATTTAGTATAAGTTTCGAAAGGAGTAAAGACATCGTTAGTTGCGCGAGCTTTTCTGGGTCTACAATGAGCTTTACATGATATTGATTATTTTTGGTCTATTTCTTTTTTATTTAATTTATAATATAACATATTTTTGTCTAGTTTTTTTTATTCTAGGTCGGGGAAAGAATTTCATGGTATTTTGATTGTATAAAGTTGAAGAAAAATCTCTTTGATTGTACTTTTTGTATCTGGCTGGTTATAATATCAATACAATGTCAATAGAATATTAAGAAAAAGTTAAATAAAAAGTAAAAAACACTTTCCCACCCTTTTTCAATTGTTTCTCTGTCCGCCAAAATGAGTGGATCAAACCAAGAAATTCGATACATTCTGAAGTTTTATTAAAAAAAAAAAGAAAACATAGGACTCAAGCCGCGAAAAAAATTTGAGACTTTTATGACCTTAATGTAGTGTCAGTAAGAGCAGCACAAAGTTTATTCAAGCGTTTTCAGTTCAGGAATTTTGATGTCAAAGATGCAACTCGCTCTGGTCGCCCTCGTACGGATAAAGTCGATAACATTTTTGAAAAAGTGCAGCAAGATCATATCATATACAAAGTGTCCCAAAATTCAACGATAAGCCAACACCGGAGGATAGACCTGCCCAGGACTAATCGGGGAGAAAAAGAAAAAAAAAATATATCCCAATTATATTTTAAGTTATATAAAAAAATGAAATTCTTCAGAAATTGAGACCGTTTATGATATTTTTCGCTACCATGACCACATTTTTTTAAATATTTTTTCTTTTTTTTTTATAGGCAACCTGAATAGTACTGCTATCTACCACAATTCTTAAAAACTCCAGAATAACTCTTGTTTTATCACGAAAATTAATGAAACTTATTTTATTCCCTAAATTTTTTGAAGACTTTTACTTTTAACCAAATTTAACTTATCGTGGTGTAAAAAAAAAGTATGAACACTAGTATGGCAAGTTTTTTTTAAAAATTGACGCAACTAACCAACATTCCAAAATGGTATAATACTCTAGGAAAACAAGTTATAAAAAAATATGGGCCTATTATTTCTAAACAGGGGCCAAATTCCTTAAATTGTAATTGTCAGTAATCACTTTTACTACATGCCCAAAATGGGTTCCTTTGTTTACTGCGCACCGTTCCCAATTCAACTTACGTGGCCCTCGTACATACTATCGACTTTTGGCTTGGCTTTTTGGACTGGAATCGACCTGCAAACTTAACTGACCTGGCATTATTTGGACTGGAAGTGATCTGCAAACTGAACTGACCTGGCATTATCTTGGACTACGATTTTGAGTTTTGTTATTTAGAGTACTGGCTCATTTTGGACTGTTTGGCGTTTAACATGCCGCAACCGTACACACAACAGGAATACGCTAATGCGATGTCGTGCATGTATTAATGCTGGTGGCAAACAGTTCGAACATTTGCTATAATGTTAATAACTTAATAAATTACACGTGAAACTGTTTGTACCATTTGTTTTGAAATATTAAACATTTTTCAAGAACTAATACATTTATTACACCCGACCGTCATTTGGCCCCTGTTAAGAAATAATAGGCCCATATTTTTTTATAACTTGTTTTCCTAGAGTATTATACCATTTTGGAATGTTGGTTAGTTGTGTCAATTTTTAAAAAAACTTGCCACACTAGTGTTCATACTTTTTTTTTTACACCACGATAAGTTAAATTTGGTTAAAAGTAAAAGTCTTCAAAAAAATTAGGGAATAAAATAAGTAGTGACCGACCGAAGATTCGGTTTAGGTTTCGGTTTCGGCAAAGTTTCGGCAAAAATCTAGTTTCGGTAATAGTTTCGGTTTCGGCAAAAAAACTGCTGAACCTTCGGCGGCGCCGAAACTCAGCGTTCGTGGATTATCGTGCGTCGTTCGGATGAGTTCGTGATTCGTGTATTATCCATAATTGTACAGAAACAGAAACATAATCTTTTTTATTCAATATAGATTGTAAATAATACTTATTGAAAGTCACTCTTTTGTTTAATTACCACTGATTCGAAGAAAACCTCTGGCCTTGGAAGAACCAGCAAGAAACCCAGCGAGACTTTTTTTTGAAACAGCTTACAATCAGAGGCATAGCGTGGATAAACGTGCGCGAAGTTGCATCAGCGAGGCCCCTTTTCTTTCGTTCCATGGATCTACCGAATAGATACCTAACATGCATTGACACGACATACGAAGGCGACACTGAAAGTTTTTAGAACTGGCCACTTGTAAAAGATATAATAAAAAACCGGCCAAGTGCGAGTCGGACTCGCGCACCGAGGGTTACGAACAAATCCGTAGGTATATAAGTTTAAAATTATTAAAAATATTTTTATTACATAATGTAACTAAAAATTTATGCTTTTTGCAACTTTTCTTTTATCTGTACGTTACTTATACGTTGCTTCGTACCAAATTTTAAGATTCTGAGGTCACGGGAAGTACCCTGTAGGTTTTGATTCCTTTTCGAATGTCGAAAATTTGCGGCATAAACGGCTGCTTCTTTTAATTGCGTTGGCTTAGTAGTTTGATTGTTTCACAGCTCCAAGGGACAGTAGACTTGAGTATTTGATATGAATTTCAGCTTGATACCTCCACGCGTTCCTGAGAAAAAGGGTCTTGACAGACAGACAGACAGACGGACAACAAAGTGATCCTATAAGGGTTCCGTTATTTCCTTTTGAGGTACGGAGCCCTAAAAAATAAGTTCAAATTTTGAAAATGGAACTCTGCCAATATTATTGTGTATGTATTTTATTAATTTGTCATTTCTTTACGATTTGGCTGCAAATTGAAAATTGTCTATGTCACATCAGCATGAATTTAACGCGAGAAAATTTTCGTACACTGATTTTTTATGAATTTCGATGTTATTTAAGTCAACAAAAAAGATATGATAGACTTCGATTGGCCTTTCACGATGCAGCCCCATCTCGTGCCACTGTTTATAACTGGTTTAATGAGTTTAAACGTGGTCGTACTAATCACACCGATGACCTGCGTGAGGGACGGCTATTGATTTAGTCTTGTATAACTCAATGGGGACGGCCTTCTACGGCGATGACTGAAGATAACATCAGTGTTGTGCGGCGTGTGATAGAGACTGACAAAAAGGTGACTTATCAGCAGATTCGGACAAGATAAGGCATCGGTATGAGTCAAGTACACAAAATCGTCCATGAATATTTAGCAGTCAGGAAGCTTTGTGCCCGGTGCATACCTCATAACTTGACAGAGGCCCAAAAACTCCGTCGTGTTGATTGCTGTCGTGAAATGTTTCAAGCATTTAATGGAGGTGACTCAAATGCTGTGTTCGACATACTTACAGGTGACGAAAGCTGGATTTATTGTTATGATCCTGAAACTAAGAGACAGTCTGCTGTCTGGGTGTTTCCTTCCGAGGAGTTGCCAACTAAAGTGAAGAGAAGTCGAAGCGTGGGGAAAAAAGATGGTGGCCTCGTTCTTCGGAAGAACAGGTCATTACGCAACAATTGTTTTAGTGGATTGAAAAACAGTTATTGCAGAGTACCACAAGGCCTCGTCGCACACCGCCAAGCAAACAATCGACTACTTGGCGACGTCAGACGTGGAATTACTGGGTCACCTGCCCTATAGCACCGACCTTGCGATTTTTATTTATTTCCGAAAATAAAAGAAAAACTTCTTAAAAAAGATGTATATGGACACTATTGTGAAAAGATATAATAAGAGTAATAACTTGCTAGTTTGTTTAGTTTTTGATTTTTTAAGAACTTTGAGTGTTACCCTCGTACCTACTCATATTTATTAATTCCTGACAAGTCTCATATTCCGTCAATGTAACAATCACGGTCTTCGAAAGTATTTTAAAAGGCCTCGCAGTCGCATTTAAGGGGGTTTCTTGCGAGGCTCCAAACAACACACTTTCACTTCTTCAAGGGTAAAAGTGATCAAATTAATTAGTCATCTGTGGTAAAGTCTGGAGGCATCGCATTTTAGGGGGTCTCGCGAGGCCCCTTTTAGTGCGAGGCCGTGGACGAGGGCCCAGTTCGCCCACACGTAGCTACGCCACTATTACAATCATGTATGTAACACAATTAACAACAAAAAAGAAATTAGAAAGAAGTATTTCTTAACGTTAAATTGTTGATTTTTAATTGAAAATAAATAAATATGTTGCTGCATGACTATTACAGTTACTGTTTTTGATTAACATGCATTACTTATTTGTTACGTATAAAAATATACCAGATGAACATGTCTAAAAAAGGTTCGGTTTCGGTTTCGGTTTCGGCCGAAACTGACACCCAGACCGAAGGTTCGTTTTCGGTTTCGGTTTCGGTTGAAAATCCTGTTTCGGTCGGACACTAAAAATAAGTTTCATTAATTTTCGTGATAAAACAAGAGTTATTCTGGAGTTTTTAAGAATTGTGGTAGATAGCAGTACTATTCAGGTTGCCTATAAAAAAAAAGAAATAATATTGAAAAAATTGTGGTCATGGTAGTGAAAAATATCATAAATGGTCTCAATTTCTGAAGAATTTCATTTTTTTTATATAACTTAAAATATAATTGGGATATATATTTTTTTCTTCTTTTCCCCGATTAGTCCGGGGCAGGTCTATGCTCCGGTGTTGGCTTATCGTTGAATTTTGGGACACGTTGTATACAGGTTGTCCCAGTAATGGTGGATAATCTGGTACGTACGTGTTCGGGCAGAGGGGAGGTGGCCTCCGTTCTCTAAAAAAAAATTCTATCCCGGACGGTTCGCGGTCTACGCCATGTTTTATAAAATTCTGAAAATTCGTACTTCTGCTAACACTTGTGGTCATCACGTCCGCAGTTTAATGGCTAGATCGGATTTTTTCTTTTAACGTGTTCCCTAATAACGGTGTTTCTAAATTACCCTTAAAAGTTTTCAACCATAGAATTATTACGCATAGAATACTAGTACGCTCACCGAATGTGAAGCAAGTAAAACTAACGCTAAACCGCGTAAGTTGACTCTGCGACGCGTCAGTGCGCAACGTCACGTCTTACGGAGAAGAGCTCGCGAAAAATTGTAAAAATTACCGTTTGTGTTGTAAAATATTGTCACAACGGTCATGATAAACATAAAAGAAGTGATGGTATTACATTTCACATATAAGTTTATACATTTAATTCATTATAAGTACGTAAAACTAAAAAAAATACTCACCTAAGCTCTGATAATACAAATGTTGCTAGTTGTGGGGAAAAAAATCAAAATTTTCTTTTAAAAATATTTATTTTCTATTTGTGTTTAAAACGTTTAATCGCAAAGCTCTATGTAAAACTCAAATGTTTATATATAGTTACCTACTTCTCTAAGTATTAACATAATAATAAATGGGTGCCTACTTAAAACTAATACGGAGTGATCAGCTAATCGCGATTCGTCGACGCCATTTTAACACAACTATTTTATTTTAATTGCTTTTTTTATTGACTAAGGTTACGTTTTAGAGTATAGAATAAAAACTTTTTTATTGACAACATCATGAGATTATTAATAAGAATACCTTTACTAACCAGATGTCACTTTACACCCAAACATTAACCAGATGTTACGTTAGACCCAAACATAGCCTATTTTAACCAACCGACACCCAAAAATAAAGGTTATCAATATGTATGTATACTGATTTCTAAGCTTGATCAATTCGTATATACTTGCTGAAATTTTAGTAGTTGTTGTCCCGCAGCCAAATTATACTGTCTCGATAGTGGAGTAAATTTATTAATTTAAAAAATATTACAATTAAAAAAGGGCAGATTTAATACCTCAACTTAATTGTAATACCTCACAAGCTATTCGGGCGTCCAAACTAGTTTATGTCGTATCACTACGCTTGAGAGTTCATGATGTTATGAACATATATTAGTGGCCCTTCACTGTGTAGGAAGCGCGCGGTAACACGTACGACAGACGTAACACTACATTACGTCCAGCGATTGTTTTTTTAGACTTTATTATAGTAATTCGGTATAAGCTAGCCTGTACGTCCGACCTACTTGCGAGATACTGCCATTGGTTTGAGATCGCATTCGCGTTTGTGTTTCTCGATTATAAATCTGCCATTTTTACATCCTAATAATTTTATTTTAATAAATCTATTGTACTACTAAGGCAAAATCATTTTACTTCGGGAAAACAACCATTAAAATTTTAGCGTGTATTGGATCAATCTGTGTGTATATCCTTTCAAATAAAACAAATCTAAATCGGTTTAGAAATTGTAGAATTCTGAGGTATAAAACATTAAATAATACACAGAATTGATAACCTCCTCCCTTTTTTAAGTCGGTTAAAATTAAACAGTACACGATGTGCTTATTGTATTCGAGCAAATTAATTGTGTTTAATAATATTCTTAAATTTTATTACGTCTGCATTTTTTACCATTAATACATGTATAATAAAGTTATACTAGTAACATCATTATCGTATCGTATCGGCTGAATCTGAATGACAGGGTGAGAAATAGTGTGATAAGAGAAATGTGTGGTTTGCAAGATGATGTTGTGACTAGGGTTAAGAAAGGAATGCTTCGGTGGTTTGGTCATGTAGAAAGAATGAATGAGGAAAGAGTGACAAAGCAAATTTATGTTGCAGAGGTGAATGGCAGAGTCGGGAAGGGTCGCCCTAGGCGAAAGTTTATCGACCAAATTGGCGATATATTGAAAATGGGCCAAATTAAGAGTACCTTTAACCGACGAGCGTGTATGCGTAGGTATATGGATGTGGAGGAAGCGAGAGAGGTGTGTCAGCATCGTGCCAAATGGAATTCCATAGTCTCTGCCTACCCCTCTGGGTGACAGGCGTGAGTGTTTATGTTATGTTATGTTATCATTATCGTGTTTATTTTATTCCATTTTATATTCTCATAAAATACTTCTACTAAATAATCTTCGTACGTAATACGTAATCTTTATTATATCGATTTATTAAAATTAATCAAAAAACACCAGAAAATCAAACACCAGAAACTGGTATCACTGAATGGCGTGTATGTGTGCGTGTAAAGAGCGTAGGCTCATTCGACGCGCGCCCTCTAACATAATGACTTTGCATCATTTTAACGCTCGTGTCTTGTACTGGACTTTGTTTCTATGCGTAATAATTCTATGTTTTCAACTACTATGGGTAGTATTTTGCAAGACGGCACTAAACATAAGTTTAAATTTTTTACTTTATTTAACTGCTAAGTTTGAGCACCTGTGGTGAAAAAAAAGCGTATAGGATCTGTGTGGCCAACCATTCAAAAAGTTTGCCTATATCAAAAGGATTCTAAAACATTAGCATGCTATGTACTTAATGTCATTACTAGCAGTTAAATAAAGTAAAAAATGTAAACTTATATTTAGTGCCGTCTTGTAAAATACTACCCATAGTAGTTGAAAACTTTTAAGGGTAATTTAGAAACACCATTATTAGGGAACACATTAAAAGAAAAAAATCCGATCTAGCCATTAAACTGCGGACGTGATGACCACAAATGTGAGCAGAAGTACGAATTTTCAGAATTTTATAAAACATGGCGTAGACCCCGAACCGTTCGGGATAGAATTTTTTTTTAGAGAACGGAGGCCACCTCCTTTCTGCCCGAACACGTACGTACCAGATTATCCACCATTACTGGGACAACCTGTATAATATCATATCATATTTGTAGCTACGACATAGCCGAAGAATTAGGGATTGACGAAAAAATAGCTTTGACACATTTGAAAAAGTTTGGCTATACAAAAAAGTTCGATATTTGGGTATCACACGAGCTCACTGAAAGAAACCTAATAAATAGTATACTAATCTGCAATTCTCTATTGAAATGTAATGAAACAGAACCAATTTTGAAAAGATTGATCACTGTTGATGAAAAATGGATCACCTACGACAAAATCGTGCGAAAAAGATCTCGGTCAAAGGGTAATCAAGGTCAAGAGTGTAGTGAAACCCGGATTAATACGCAATAAGGTGGTGACAGCATCACCTAGGTGTATGGTGGGATTGGAAGGGCACTGTTTATCTTTCGGATCTTTACTGCCCACAACTAATGAGACTCAAGCAATAATTTGAGAGAAAACGGCCGGAATTGATCAACAGAAAAAAATGGTCTTTCATCAAAATAACGTCAGACCACACACATCATTGGCCACTCAACAAAAATTGAGATCCACCATATAGTCCTGATCTTGCACCCTCAGGTTTTCACCTGTTTTAGTCTCTTCAGATTTCTATGGGTAGTGTTAGGTTAACATCAAGAGAGGATCTAAGTCTCCAATTGGGGGCGACTAAATTTAGTCCAGTTTAATCCTCAGAAGATACAAGTTTGCGCGTTTACCGCTAAACAGAACCCCTTTGTCGTATCTCCTCAGTTTCGAGGCACTCTCCTTGTTGCCTCAGCCAATATTGGAATCCTCGGCGTCGACATATCGGTGTGACGTGCAGTTCGCGGTCACTCGGAAGCGATGGCCAAATTGGCCTCTAAATAGCTTGGCGTGCTCTGCAGAGCGGGACAGTATTTCATGGCTGCATACCGCCTGCAACTTTACAAGAGGCAGGTTGAGCCTCACATAATTAACGGGATACTCTTCCCATTTCTGGGCTGGGGCTCCCCAGTACCAGCTCCTTCCACTTGAGCGAATCCAGCGCCACTGCGCTGGATTGAGCGAATCCAGCGCCACTGCGCTGGATTCGCTCAAGTGGAATGGAATGGAAGTGGAAGGCGGCTCGAATCGTCGACGACCGAGTCTTTTCCGACCGGCCCGATTCACTGGCGCAGCGAAGAGATGATACATCTCTTTGCGTATTTCATCGCATCTTCCATGGGGAGTGTTCTGAGGAATTGTTCGGATTAATAATTCCAGCCGCTCAATTTCACCATCGCACATCGCGACAAAACTCGCGATACCATCTATACCATCTGGATGATTGGCGGTCCACCGCTGTGCGATTTAGAAGAAGTTTTCTTCCTCGCACAACCTCCTTGTAGAATTGATTACCACCAGCGATTTTTCCGGACCGATACGACTTAGGGACCTTCAAGAAAAGAGCCTACTCCTTTTTAAAATGGTCGGCAACGCATCTGCAATGCCGCTGTTGTTGCTTGCAGTTGTTCATGGGCGGAGGTAGCCACTTACCATTAAGCCGCATGCTCGTTTGCCCCATCTCCTATATAAAAAAGAGGACTGTAAAAATTACTTGGCGCATTTTTATAATAAAAAAAAAACAATATTTCTACAGTAACGGGATTATGTCACTATCTACAAGATGGCAACAAGTTACCGAACAAAATGGTACAAATCATCATCATCATTCATCATCATTACAGCCTTTCATAAGTCTACTGCTGAACATAGGCCTCCCCCAAGGAATGCCACAAAGCACGGTCCTGAGCCACCTGCATCCATCGACTTCCTGCACGTCTTACCAGGTCGTCACTCCATCTCGTGGGGTTGTGGGGGTCATTAAGCATAGTGCTTAGGTCCTCCAGCGATTCTGCCATAAGGACTATATCGTCGGCAAATCGAAGGTGAGTGATGTACTCGCTACTGATGTTAATACCGTATCCTTTCCAGTCCAGAAGCTTGAAAACGTCTTCCAATGCAGCGGTGAAGAGTTTCGGGGATATAAAAATGGTACATATATTATAATTAAATGTAAATTAACTTAAAAAAAATGTCTTCAATTTGTATATAAAATACGAACTTTTGTGCTATATATATATATATATATATATATATATATATATATATATATATATATATATATATATATATATATATATATAGTTGTTATTAGGAAGATGCTGCTGATCATCTTCTGGTTTTCCTCTGTCGCTTCTTAAGACACCCATGAGACTAGTGGATATTTTTCACCGCTTATGTACAGCAGTGTACTATATTAGTCTCTTTTTTAATAGAATTAGCATGACAAACGAGCATTCAGTCCACTTGATAGAATAGAATAGAATAATTTTTTATTCAATATTGATTATTACATAATTCTTATTGAAAGTCATTTTTTATTTACCACTGGTTCGGAAAATACCTCTGTCCTGGGAAGAACCAGCAAGAAACCCAGCGGGACTAGGAATAGTAAGTGATAGTAAGCGGGATAGTAAGTGAGAGCTGTGGCCCATATACATCTACCATTAATCCTCAATTAACACGTTCACTGCCCGGTTTTAAAACACAATAGTAAGACAATAGCAATGACCTATATGTAGTGCACGGGACAGCGAAAGGGTTAAGAATCAAAATATAGTGTGTAATCAAAATGCGTGGAAGGCCTCGTTTCCAGTAAAAAGTATTTCCGATTCTCCCCACTCACCACACGAAACACAGCAGCATTAAACTGTTATGTTACGCTGGTATTCTCTGAGAGTGTGGTCCTAACTGGTCGTGCCGACCTATTCGTGCTACAACCATAATATGCAGCTGCAGCGTGGATCTACCACGTAAAAAGTCTGTGATGAATGAATGAATTCCAACTTATTGAATAAAACTACTTTTACGGATTTTATCGTGTTTAATTAAGTTATTTTATATTCCCGACGTTTCGGTTGCTGGAAAGCATGGTCACGGGGGACCACGTAGTTTTATTCAATGAGTAATGTTCGCGTAAATATAAGAAATCATTATGAATTCCAACTTAACTTAAAAAGCTTATTCTAACAGTAGTTTACGTTCACGACAGTAGGCGAAGTGCGGATTCAAATTCACGATCGTGTTTTGTTGTCGGTACTCTTTAGGGTTAAAGATACTTCTTTTTCTTTATAAGCCCGTAAAAGTAGCTGGATATGTAAAGGCCTCACCCGTTGTTGGGTGGTGCAGGTACTTTTTTTTTTAACAACCCCTCCTACTAACCCTCGACTACTCTTACTCCTCCACTGGGCCTGTACCGTGAAAGTGTTTAAGATACGAGTATATGAATTGCACATGGGTATCCATTAATAAATTGTATGTATATTTATCACTTTAAAAATTGAGTATTTAAAATTTTGTAAAGCTTATGTGAATCCGGGGACACTGTCGTGCAAAACAATCTATACGTATTACTTGAGAGATATTGTATTTTCATGCGATGGCCAAGTCAATCTATTTATTTAAATCTAGCTGTTCCTGGCGACTTCGCCCGCGTGTTATTTGGAGTTTTAGTTTTTTTGCGTGGAACCCTCATCCTTTTTCTAAAATAAAATTAGCCTAAGTTACTCCTTATGACATCAGCTATCTGCCAGTGAAAGTCCCGTCAAAATCGGTTTAGCCGTTTTAGAGATTAACCGGAACAAACAGACAGACAGACAGACCGACTGACAGACAAAAAATTTAAAAATTGTGTTTTTGTTATAAGTATCGTATACACTTTCATATGCATTTAGTAAAAAGCCGTAATTTTGACATAACAAACAGACAATTCAATTTTATTTATTTGTATAGATATAAAAGATTTTTAGTACTGATGTGGTCACTATAAGATGTTGTTAAGTTAGCTAATTACGTAATAACTTAAGACAGAAGGACCCTTAACCCTAACCCTACTTAAGTAGGGACTGAATAAATTAACCGACTTGCTATTACATGGATCTCACAACTTTTTCGGTAGAAGAACTGAGTTGCGAGACTTTTTTACAAGTTATGTTTTTGATGGCATAAGGTTTTCATCTCAATTTACCATTGTAGTTAATTTACGAGGTCTACCACAATGTGATGTCTGTAAAAAAGCACGTTAGTGGGAGCTCCATTAGTACTCTAAGAGCAATATCCGATACAGTTGAGAGTCTCATCCTAAGGCACTGGATGCGTATGCACATACATGTGCCTACCATGGGATTTCGAAAGTATTTCAAAATTATTCATATTTAAAACTAACATAGATTAAGCCAAACTACTACCAATTAGTTAATAACATAATTATGGACTGTATGTAGGTCTGAAATAAATTTTTATATTATCATTATTGGTACCGGCGGGGATTGAACCCGGGTTGCTCGCGAACTCACGAACTACTGCGAATTTTACATAGAGCGCTTAGCTTCAGTGCTTCTACGGTTCTTACTTCCTATCCTTTGTTCAATACGAGATTTTGTTCAGCAAAGACTCGACTTCAGACACAAGTTTGTTTCGGTACTCGGCGACGTTTTCCCGAGATATATTGGCACGGCCGGTATATAGAGCATCACTAGTACTCTCATCCGCATAGCAATGAATGTTACTGGTTTTGCAACATATCATTGATATTGTAACGACCCCCCCCTCTCTTCTATCTCTATATACTTATACTTGTATTTCTTTAGAATCTATATCTATAAGATATATAAATATATCTAATTTACGTGACCAGTATATTAACCATATATTGATCTTTTTAAAGGTTTAAATATAGGCCGTTTAATAAATTCATAGCGTGATCGTCTTAGTTAGGACCCTTATTTACGTTGTATTTGCATAGTAACTTAGTTCTTTTAGGTGTATCTTGGAACAATGAATATTCACGAGAGCAATCGAAAGCTGTTGGTAGCGTCTTATAAGCTAAAGAACCCCGTTCACGAAGACAGAGCTCAAAAAAGTTAAGAACAATAAATAGTCCCTATTCCACTTGTATCTGGTTCACAAAAGTCAATTCATTATTAATTAATCCCTTCCCGCTTGGAAAAGGCTCACAATATATACATACATCAACTACCAGATACAAGGGCTTTGCACTCCCACATTTTAAAAAAAATGTGGAGGAGGCACACGGTTCCGCACACGCCGTGCACAGTGAGCGCTAACCATTTTAATGCGCTCCCCCCGAAGGGTACGCTAAGTTGGGAACTGGACCGTAGTCCACAGCAAAATAACTGGCGAACCAGTAAAAGAGAACTTGGCCCCTTGATAGTGCGCAAGCACAAACATCGACCGAAGTCGCGCATGTCAATGCGTGTAAACGCCATACAAATACGATCAAATTCAACCACAGTGAATGTACGTCACACGGGTTAGGCAACAATAGGCACACTGGCCATAAAAAGCCCTCCGTGGGCGCTACCACCTGCCAGACCGCCGTTCCTGCAGACGTGATGTAAGTGTAAGGCATCACCACCAATTGCATGGTCAGCACGGCCAATTGGCCGCAGAGCGTGTCATGAGTTTACCGCTCACCTCAAGGGAATGGGGTCCCACGTTGCGCGGCTTTCTTCTTTAGAGCCTCCTCAGATTCTCCCTCCAGCTACCACCTGCATGAGGTCGACACATATGCTCCACCAACAAATACAATGGCAGATATAGCCAATAGGCAGTTATAAGATAATAGTAATAATTCGCCATCAGAAAGGGTTTGTGTCACTGACGTTGAATATATGCATTTTTCGATCATGTTTGTCTCACCCACCAACAAGTTGCCTTCAATCTTTCAAAGGTGGGAAGTTTATAGAGATATAATTTTTATGTTGTTATATAAAACATCATGGAGGACAGACAGTCTGCAGCCCCGCAATGAAGGGACCCGACTTCGGCAAAGCTACTTAGGTTGTGATTCAAACCAAGATGCAGAGAGCGCCATTGAGAATAGCGACCCGCTAAACAACCATCGCAGAGACGCAGTGCTCCAGAACGCAACAAGCATCAATACGACTATCGTCGGGCTTACACCATCCCAAGGTGCCCATACAGTCCCAGCAGACATCACCACCCGCATACCTCCATCGACCACAACCACAAGATGCGTCGAATCAGGTGCAACACACCCGCAGATCCATCACAAGACGCAATACTGCAAGTAGCGGTAAGCATCAATGCAACTATCATACGGATGGTGCCCCCTCACAACACACCCACATGATCCCTATCAACTTTGGTAACAAAATTGATAATGTTGTTAACTAAAAATACCACCAACGTATCATAGTAGCACGGTACTAAGACGTCAGTAGCCAAAACTCCACGTATCATAGCGCTATTGCACTAAGACATGGAGTTGAGTATGCTTGCTGCACTTAAAAGTACTACCAAACACACTGACCCTAATCCGAAAGATAGCCGACGTATCATAACGCTATGCGCTAAGACACCGCCCACAAATGGTAGGGGTGTGCGATGTCCATGGGCAAGTCGTATTGCTACAACAAACCCGCTTACCACCGGCACTAAGATGATATGTCTAGGACACATCGGTTAGCGAGTCCAAGTTTACCTCGGTCTCGGAGGCTGCGAAGTAGCCTACACGCCACTATAATAATCCTTTTCAAGTCCCATTTCTTTCAATATAATGCTTTTACATATTTGAGACCTTCCACATATTTGCTTTATTTCATAGACCATACTATTGTATGTCTTATTCATATGGGACTTCAAGTCATAACTCTGCTATCATAATGCTTATGCAACATACAGACATTCTATATTAATGCTTTGGTTCGTTAGACCTTACTTTCACAAGTCCCTAATACAGGACTAGTCATTGTGCAACCTTACTACCAGCAGTCGATCAGCCGACCACCCCATATATATGTACAACCTTGGGTATGCGTCTCTGGCAACGCCTCCATTATTAGGGATCATTACAAGAACACGTTCATCTACATTGAAATTTTCCTATTATTACACAAACACCTTCATCAACTTTGAAATTTTTTATCCATTTTTTCTATTATATTACAAATGTTATTTATCTTTATTATTGCAATATAATCGACTTGTATTTATATGATTTAATACATTTTGAATATTTTAAGCAGAATTTTAACAAATTTAGAGATTTTTAGAGACAATTTATGCGTTTACTAATACTATAATATTCAATATTCCAAATGAATATATTTGAGCTTTATGCTTATTATTTGCATTTTAATTGTTTAATATATAATTTATATGACATTTTTAAATGTCTTTATAATGAATTTAATTATTATTTATTATTAATAATTATGAAGCGTCACAATATGCAAAGGAAACAGCGTTGGTGATAGCACGCAGCCTTGTGGAACACCAGCGTTGATAGGCGTGTAATCGGAGCATGTACCGTCTACTACAACCTTGATGCTCCGATCTGCAAGAAAGCTGGTGATCCAATTGCACAATTTCTCGGGAAGCCCATAGGAAGGGATCTTTGAAAAAAGCGCTTTGTACCAAACCAAACTAACAGCCAATGCCTCCCACTTGGACTCTACTGCCTTCGCCCATCTATGAGTCAGATAGACCAGAAGATCACCAGCTAATCGATTACGACGAAAACCGTGTTGGCAGTCTCTAATCAGCTGGTGATCCTCAAGGTACCGCATGAACTGACAGTTTATAATGGATTCAATTATTTTGGAGAACAAGGAGCGGATGGCAATAGGCCTATATTTAGACGTCTTCAGCATAATTAGAGGATTCCGTCAAGCCCACTCGACTTGTGCATGTTCAGGGAGAGGAGTGCTTTACGAACCGAGCGCTGTGTTAATCGAAAACCCGGTATAGAGCACTCATATCGCAGGGTGGTCGGCGATGTGCTCCCCCCGTCATCGTGAGTCGAGTTGGACGCAGAGAAAGAGCCCAGTAGATCAGCTTTCTCCTTTACGGTATGAGCCAGTGAGTCGTCCTCCCTGTGCAGAGGTGGAAGAGATGGCTGACAGAAGTTCTCTTGGACAGCCTTGGCGAGAGACCAGAATGCACGGATTACCGAAGAAAGGCGAACAATTTTCTCGCCAATTCTGCCGATGTACTCTGACTTTACCTTGGTAATGACTCTTTTGAAGAACCTGAAGGGCGAATTATACTTCTTCTAACATTTTGATAGATTTGATTGACCCATCCTAGGGCACTGGATGCGTATGCACTTGCATGTGCCTAGTGTCATGAGATGTCGAAAATAATTGTAAAACTATTCATATTTAAAACTAATATTGGTTAAGCTAAACTACTGCTAATTAGTTACTAACGTCATTATGGACTGTATGTGGGTCTGAAATAAATAGTTATATTATTATTTTTGGTACCGGCGGGGATCGAACCCGAACTGAGCTTCTATGGTTCTTACTCTATAATAGTATTGGCGATTACACAAATTATTTAAGTGAAAGCTATCATGTGTTCGCAAGTCTTCTATGCTAATAATTAAATTATTTATAAACCGTGAACTTTTTTGAATTTTAGTAAAATACTTTCAATGGTATAATTCAATTCTATATTTTTTTTATAGTATAAGGGTGACAAACGTGTACACAGCCCACCTGTTAGTAAATGGATGCCGTAGCCGATTGACATTTACATTTGTTCTCAATTAAGAATCAAAATGCAGATGCATTGTCATCCTTGAGGACACAGATGGAATGCCACTTTCCAGTAAAAGGTCTCTGGTTCTCTGCACTCACCATACGAAGCACGGCAGCATTAATCTGCTATTTTACGCTGGTATTGTGTGAAAGCTTTGTTCTTCCCCGGTTAAGCCAACCCATTCGTGCTACTTACAAAATATAGCTGCAGTATGGCTCTACTACATATACCGTTCACCGTGCAGACTGTGCTTGATCCCTGCTGGAAGCAATGGAATAATTAATTGCAATTTTGAGTGCTTATTTAACACGTCCTCGGTGATGGACAAAAACATCGTGAAGCACAATGATTTTTTTATATTTACGCGAACACTACACATTGAATAAAACTAATTTTATGGATTTTATCACGTTTAATTGTACTTAGTTTTTAATTCCCGACGATTTGGGTACTTTATAGCACCCATGGTCACGGGGATTTCCCAGTGACCAAAATAAGTACAATTAAATGCGATAAAACCCCTAAAAGTAGTTTTATTGAACCGTGAAACACATTCAGGTGACTTCTCAGTGTGGAAAACACTGAGAAGTTAAAAAATATTTCAAGGATATTGGATAACCACCAACACATATTGGGGCAATGCGGCGTACTCTTTCCTGACCCGAAACGCCCCAAAACAGTTACAAGAAAGAAACACTCATAACAAAGTGCTGATTAACTATGTGCTCGTTGGTTGAGGAAAATATCGTGAGAAAACTTGTATGTTCAAGAAATATAATATTTCGAAGAAATGTGAAGTCTGCCAACACGCATGCAGTTCAAAAGACTGATTGCTCCATAAAACTCTCAGAAATTTATTAATTATAATTAAAATAATGTTTATTTCTCCTCACAAAACAGACCATAGAAATATGTAAAAATGTATATCTATTTAAATACAGATATGGTCATACTCATAGTCTAGACTGTGTGAGGAGCTGGTGTCTTAGTTAGGCAGTAAAATGCCTGTATATACAAATCACCAAGTCCCCCACCCCACGAGATAAACAAGAGCATTATAAGAAATTGAGTGTTACAAGTATCGTAGAACTTATGATGATACTCTAATGTTTTTATGATATAAGTGGCTATTTCATCATCCTCATCATTACAGCCTTTCATAAGTCCATTGCTGAACATAGGCCTCCTTCAAGGAATGTCACAAAGCACGATACTGAACTACCGTTTGTACGTGGTAGAGCCATGCTGCAGCTATATTAGTAGTATAATTGTATCACGAATGGGTCGGCTCGACCGGGGAAGGACCACGCTTTCACAGAATACCAGCGTAAAATGGCAGCTTGACACTGCTGTGCTTATGGTGAGTGTAGAGAACCGGAGACCCTTTTTACTGGAAAAGAGGCATTCCATTTTAGTCCTCACTGGTAACGACGCATCTGCATTTTGATTCTTTATTGAGGATAAATGTAGATGTCTATGGGTCACAGCAACCACTTATCATCAGGTGGACTGTGTGCTCGTTTGTTAGCCTTATTTTATAAAAAAATACCTGCACCCATTGACTTCCTGCATGTCTTACCAGGTCGTCAGTCCATTTAGTGGGACGCCACCCGACACTTTGCCTACCGGTACGAGGCTGCCGCTCGTGAACCTTTTTTTCCTATCGGTTGTCGGTTCTTCGACATATATGGTTGGCCCAATGCCTCTTCAGCTCACTAATGCGTTCGGCTATGTTGGTTACTCTGGTTCTACTGTGGATATCTCCATTTCTAAGCTTATCGCGTGGAGAAACCCTGAGCATAGCCCTCTAAATTGTCCCCTTAGCGACCTTGTGAAGGACTACGTCTCAGACCCATAAGTCATCACTGGCAACGCGCACTGGTTGTAAAATCTAATTTTTAAGTTTTTACGTATATCTGACGAGAACATTCTCTCTCGGTCGAAGTTGGACTTACCTAGTCGCACTATATGTCCCAGGTAAACATGAGACTCGTCGATAACTTCAAGCTCAGTGCTCAAAACAAATACGGGCATAGGTCTGATATTATGTACTTGCAAAGTGGATATTTAATTTATATATAAAAACAATGTGCTTGAAAAAATAAACAAAAAGTTTCAGTGGTTTCGTTACCTCATGTGTGTGTGTGTGTGTATGTGAGAAATGAAAGGAGAAAGTGCCCCGTTTTAAAAATGCCTACATATTTTTAAATTACTTAGCTAATTATGTAAGTGGTTTTAAAAAGAAATAGCTTATATAATAATGTAACGTTTGTCTCATTTTAGACATTTTAATATTAAACGCAGATTTGCAATAAAATTTTCTCAAATAACACTTGATATTGATGGTTCTTCTCTTAAACTTCAATATCGTTCTGCCACATAAAAGCAGAGCTTATGTACTGCAAGGAGTAATTACATGTTATTCATTGGTAGTTGCAATTTTAACGGAAACCTAAGTATTGTAGTTGATTTTGAATCTGTGAAACCGTAGTTATCATTTTTAGGGTTCCGTAGCCAAATGGCAAAAAACGGAACCCTTATGGATTCGTCATGTCTGTCTGTCTGTCTGTTTGTCCATCCGTATGTCACAGCCACTTTTTTCCGAAACTATAAGAACTTGCTGTTGAAACTTGGTAAGTACCTGTATTCTGTGAATCGCATTAACATTTTCACACAAAAATAGAAAAATAAAATAATAAATTTTGGGGGTTCCCCATAAAATATAAATATTTTTCATCAAAGCCATACGTGTAGGGTATTTATAGATAGGTCTTCAAAAATGATGTTGAGGTTTCTTATATCGTTTTTTTCTAAACTGAATAGTTTGCGTGACACCTCTAAACTGGTAAAATGTGTGTCCCCCCCCCCCCCTGTAACTTCTAAAATAAGACAATGATAAAACTAAAAAAATATATGATGTACATTACCATGTAAACTTCCACCGAAAATTGGTTTGGACGAGATCTAATAAGTAGTCTTTTTTTAATACCTCATAAATCGTAAATTATGTTACTTGCTGTTACGTAACCCTTCATGGGCGAGTCGGATTCGCACTTGGTCGCTTTTTTCAGCCTTGTGACTTGTGATCACCGATTTTCTGCCTCCCCCGACGAATTCGTCAGATCAGAGATATGTGCAATTGTTTACCTTACTCACTATTGCTGTTTGTGTTGACAGTGATATGCGGAATCCATTATATTTCTGATTAAAGTACCAAAATCTTTCATAATAATCTTTCAAAAAATTTCATAATCTTTCATATAAGTAACAAAATAACTGATGAATTATGAATGAATGAATGAATTATGTATATAATTTAAATTTCAAGAATACGTGACCGTTAAATTTTAAATGATTACATGTATTATTTTTATTAATTTGCAATCGTAAAAATAAAAATAAATAAATAAATAGTGAAATAATAAAAATATAGTGGCGGTATACGATCTACTATACTCCATATCATCCCATGCGTTTCGTAAGAGGTGACAGAGGGAAACAGATAGAAACGTTATCCTAAGAATGACTAAAAATAGTAACTGCGGTGACCAATCACGTGCAAAGCGATCTATAGAGAGGCTATTGCAAAAAAATCATATCCACAAAGACCAATTTTTATATATTATATTATTTTTATTATTATTTTGTTATATATAATATTTAACAAATGGTTTTTAAATATCTTTTCGGTTCTGTTTTTGAACCTCCATTAAAAGTAGGCCTTCGTTAACCTTGAAGGTGAAATGGATTCAACGGACTGTGCCTTATAAAAACCGCATCACTCATTGTAAAATTATTCAGTTGCCAACTAAAAACAACATCAAAATGTTCGTTAAGGTGCGTTAAATTATACACTATACTCAATTTTAATAGATATGATGTAATCTACATTCACTTTTAAAGTGTGATTATTTAATTAATAATAAAAAGTACATGAAAAAGTTTTGTTAGAATTTTTGGCGTGGAGTATTTAAAATTGTTTTTATCTGTAAGTTTAAATAATTTAAAAATAATTTTGTTCAATGTTTTATTGTTACAGGTTATCGTTGCTCTGTGCGCTATGAGCGCGGTTCGCGCTGGCGGTATTTTGGGAGTTGGCCCGGCGGTGTATAGCAGCCACGCAATCGCTGTCCCCGCTGTGGTCACCAAGACTATCACTCCCGCTGTCTCCTCTGTATCTTCTTACTCCACCCACACTGCTCACGGTGGACCCATCGCCACTTATGCCGCCGCTCCCGCCATCGCCACCACCTACGCCGCTGCTCCCGATATCGCCACCACCTACGTTGCAGCTCCCATTGTGAGCAAGACCATCACACCCGCTGTCTCCTCCATGTCTTCATACTCGACCCAAACCGCACATGGTTCTCCCATCGCGACCTACGCAACTGGCCCAGCAGTAGCCTACTCCACCCGAGCCATCGCCGCACCCGCTGTAGCCGGATATGCCACCCGCACTTACGCCGCTCCCTCTGCAACTTCCTACTCTTCCTATTCCACCCAGGCTGCTCACGGCAGTCCCATTGTGGCTAAGACCTACGACGCCTCCGCGTACTCCACCTACGCTGCTCCCGCGTACTCTACTTACGCCGCTCCCGCAGCAACTTCCTACTCTTCCTACTCCACTCAGACTGCTCATGGCAGTCCCATAGTGGCTAAGACCTACGCCGTCCCCACGTACTCCACCTACGCTGCTCCCGCATACTCTACTTACGCCGCTCCCGCTGCAACTTCCTACTCTTCCTACTCCACGCAGACTGCTCACGGCAGTCCCATTGTGGCTAAGACCTACGCCGCCCCCGCGTACTCCACCTACGCTGCTCCCGCGTACTCTACTTACGCCACCGGCCCCGCGTATTCGACCTACGCTGCGGCTGCCCCTATCCTTCGATCCTCTGTTGCGTACTCTGCCGCTCCCGCTGTCGCCCACATCTCCTACAGCGGTCACGGTGCTAACTATGGTTGGTAAACTGAATATGTTTATGTCAATTGTAAATAGGTAATTGAAAAAATAAATATACTATAAAACATCCAAATTTTAGTTTTAGTAATTCCTGTAACTTTTATTATCTTAAAAACTCAAACAATTTTATATAAGGTTTTTAAATTTATTAAATAATGGGAATGGGAAATTGTATTTGTACCACTTTCAAAATTGAAATATTTTTATACTTTGTACCTTGTATTATTAAGAAATAAGGATATTGCACTTATTAGTTTGTACCTTGACTTGTAAGATTTTTAATAATTTCTATATCTATACAAATAAATAAAATTGAAGTGTCTGTTTGTAATGTTAAAATAACAGCTTTTTACTAAATGCATATGGATGTATGTACGGTACTTATAACAAAAACACAATTTTTAATATTTTTGTCTGTCTGTCGGTCTGTCTGTCTGTCTGTTTGTTCCGGCTAATCTCCGAAACAGCTGGGCCGATTTCGACGGGACTTTAATTAGCAGGTAGCTCATGTTCTAAGGAGTAACTTAGGCTACTTATATTTGAGAAAAAGAATTTGGGTTCTGAGCAATATGATTAAAACCCTAAATTACACGCGGGCGAAGTCGCGGGGAACAGCTAGTATCGTAATAAATGCCAACCAACAAACAAATATTCATGTGATAGAAAACAGCACAATTGAAGTTATAATATTATGTATTACGCCATGTGGTAGCAATATAAGTAAATTTTGATTTTTAAAATCCCCCCTCCCCCCTCCCCCCCGGGAATGAGGTAATTGCTTCCAATCTGTTTCTAAACTGAGTTTTTTTTAATTAATTGTATAACTTGTGTTTTCTATTGCATAAAAAGGTCCCACTGGATTCCTTGCTGATACTTCCCTGGATAGATTCGGAAAAAACTTCCGAATTAGTCGAAAAATTAAAAAATGACTTTCAATAAGCATTATTATATTGAATAAAAAATATTCTCTTCTATTTAATCCATCATCCCATCATGTCCTGTAAGAACTACTGTGAGATGTCTGAATAAACCATCTGCTTTACGCCAGACGTAAAATATCCTAGACTGCTGACGGGAAACAGAATAGAATATGCGAGAATGTTGATTGTGTGATCCTCTACCACTAATAGGGATTATGAAGAATCGTTTTTATAACAGGATAGTCTCTTGTACAAGTCCAACAGTGACCAAGAAAACAGCAATCCTTCCTTTCGAGGCTACCTTAAATCCGAAAATTGGTTATTAGGTCTAGGATGGTTCTAGGGTTTCCTTTTCTGCCTAGAAGTTCGTCTGAATACCTACTTACTACCCTATAAACTATTTCTGACGCCACATAGTAGTGCCTGCACTGCTGTGTTGCGGTCTGAAGGATATAGAGAGCCAGTATAATGACAGGCTGTGTGACATGCCATCTTTGTCCTCAAAGGTTCTTTATTTGAAATTGGAAGCCATTTTGGATTGAAGGTGTCTATAGAAACACCGGGGATTAAAATGAAGTATATAAACGCCATTTAATTCATAAAATAGACCTTGCGTGAATATAAGAAATCATTACTTGAAGTTTACTGTATTTTTTAATTCGTTATAGAGCGATTTAAGTTTTTAGATGGTAGAGCCTCGCTGAAGTTATATTGTGGCTACGAAACGTGTTTCACCTTCGCCGCATATTGGCAGGGCCACAGGAACGCTTTCATACATATCCGCGACTCCACCAGCGCCGGCTGCCCCATGGCAGTCCCTTCTAGGGGGAGGACCTCTCCTCCCCATTCTCCTTCTCAGGCAAGGCGCACCAGGAACACAAGGCAGGCCCCCCTTAACGGCCTTCAACTCCACCTGCGTATCGGACCACCCCGAGTCCAATACCTGGAGGCCTTCGGGCCAGGAAAATCAAGCGCTTAGTAGCACCCGCTTTCCCGAACTCAGCGGCGGATCTGGTCACTGGCTCCGCCGCCAACCAAGTTTTGGGCGCGGAGAGTAGGGAGAATGGTGCCTCGCAATACCGATACTCCTCTCCCCCGCGGCCCCAACACCACCACATCAACGGTGCGGCCCCGTCTGAGTCGCGGAGGATAGGGCAAGTGGCGCATCGCCATACCAACACTCCTCTTCCTCCACGACTCCACTTCGGCTGCAGCGGTAGGGGGAGAGGACACCCTTCTCACCGCAGCCCACTGACACACATCCAAAGTTGGCCCGTCAAGCTCACTTGGAGTGGCCACCTCGGGCCGGCCCTACACCATGGGCCAGCCAAGGGGTTCTTCTTTGTTCACCGTGGGTGACTAAGCCACGGCTACTAAGCCCTTCCGCTACAACAAGGCGGGAACCCGTTCGGGGGGGGGGGGATTGGAGAAATACCTAGCCTAGTGTAAAATAGCAGGTCAATGCTGCTGTGTATCGTATAGTGAGTGTGAAGAAGCGGAGCCTCTTTTTACTAGTGACGAGGCATTTCATCTTAGTCTTTAGGAGTGACGTAGGTGACGAAGCGCACACGTATGTTCTATTAAGGCCTAAAACTTAAGATTGCAGTGTGTTGTCCTATGAAATCGTATCTAGAAATCATACTATACATATAAATGATATAGAAAGCACATTCTCAGAAAGATAAATGATTGTTGAACTTATTAATATTTTTTTAAATTGATTTTTACATAAAAAAGAGAAATTTTTACATAAAAAGTGGTTTTAGTGGCTTATGGTGTGGATTTATCAAGACCGCATGGTGGCGTAAACACGATAACTCTTGAGAATAACAATTGTTCAACTCAATTTATTTTTTAATCTCTTCATCTATCATGTGGGAATCCATGGAATGTAAATGGCAGTTTAGTTTTGTTTTGTATAAATATAATTAATTTTTTCGGCGAAGAAACGGCGAAATATTCGGTGGTTTTAGCAGCCTTGTATTAATTTATTTAAATAGACCGCAGCTGCACTTCGAGCTACAGCCACAAAGTACTTTATTTACTCCAGGCTTAGAATCTGAGCCTGGAGTAACGACCTGGAAAACGACCACTCGTGAGTGGTCGTTTGTTACAACGGCTCGTGCAGAAAAATATCGATCGCCGTAGAAATAAAAATATTATTCCAAAAACCAAATTTGATGCATACTTGACCAAGATTAGATGTTATTATTATTTTTATAATCACAGATTTTTATTTATTACAATATTTTGTGTCGCGTAAAGCATGCAAGATTTATATATAAATATACTTATACGTCTTGAACTTTGTAGACCTGATGGTGTGTCGATATCTGCTACTGGAACTCTTCGACGAGGAGAACTAAATGTGCCGAGTTTGGGCTCGTTTTGTCAGTTGTAATGAGACCTTATCTCCGGACATGATAGAGTAACTTGAAAGTGTACTTTGATGACTGCTACTGGAATTCCTCGACGAGGAGAACTAGATTTGTCGAGTTCGGCTTTGTTTTGTTAGTTATAGAAAAGAATAGGTATATAGAATAGACCTTACCTCCGGACTTGACGGACTGACTTCAAGGTATACTTGGGTGACTGCTACTGAAACTCTTTGACGAATAGAACTACAAGTTATCATTATTTTAATTTTTTCACTATCATATGACACCTTTTTAATTGAAGTTTGACATAAAAATATCAGAAAATTGGAAGTATAGTTATTTATTTTTATTTATTTATTTCCACCAACAATATACATTCAGAAAACAACAAAAAGTATGTGCCTACATCTGATACAATACTATTGTTAGGTGAAAAACTGGTGCCTAAACTAGGTAAAACCTGTATCTTAGGTCACCAGGTCCCCACCTGTAGGTATCCGTGGACAAACTAAATAGATGAAGCTACAATAAATGTTTTCATTCGTAATTAAAAACCATACAATGAGATTTACTTATATTCTAATAATAAAAAAAACGCACAAAACTAATAAGAAAGAGAACAACAAAAAAAGGGGAATGTCTCACTAAATAGCAAACAGAGACAACAGTTAAACATTTTACAACGGTAGGTACTTCATTTTACCTATTAATGGTCGCATTATTTAGGATGCATATAATTGAGCAGAATAATAAAATTTGTGTATGTGTTTATGAGTAATAAATAGAGTTACATAAATAAAATAAAAAACAGTATAGTTAAATATATGTAAATAGATATTTTATTATGTTAATAACAGACATAAATGTTATTATTACACATATATATACTTTATAAATCACCACACTTTATTTTTAGTTTATACTTTCTTTTTTAATTTTGTTCTTATAATATACATATATTATCACCTCTTTGATTGCCTCAATAATTTAACAAGTTTATAGACAATATAAAAATTATGGAAGTCACATCAAGTAATTATTAAATAAGATAATAATAATTACCTAACTAATAATTCCTATTAAATTTTCAGTATCATCATAGCCTAGGTTCAGTAACCAGGAGGTAACCTGTTTTCTGCATTCGTATGATGATAATGAATATAAATCAATTTTCCCGTTATATAGGTTGTATAAATATGGACCAAGAAAATCAAAAAATCTTTGTGCGAATTTCGTCCTAAATACTTTGCTCGAGCACACAAAATCATATCTTCGCTTTTTGCTTTTGAGCTCTGGCTTATAAAGAACTAAACGATGTTGTCTATGTATAATCGATTGGACAAACTGCTGTCGCACAGATAGTACTTTCCAGTCTCTGTAAAGTTCTTTAGTAGGGTAAAGCAAATTACGAAAGGATGCTACTTTTAAGATTGCTCTTTGGGCTCTTTCTAATAGTAATAATGATGTTTTCGACAAGCCTCCCCAGGCAGATATAGAATAGGTCAAAACGGACTGACACAATGCATAATATACTGTTTTCATTAAGTTAAAATCAGCAATGTGACGCAGTTTTTTGAATATATAAACTAGTTTTCGTACCCTAGTTTTTAAAACAGTAATGTGTTTTTCAAAGTTTAGATGCTGATCTATAGTAACACCTAGATATTTTATAGATTCAGTATTGATTAATTCTGGGCATGAACATATAGGTGATTGACCACAAGAGTGAACAAACAATTTGTAGATGCCTTGGGGTGGAAGAGACAACCGCTGAATACCAAAAGTAATGTACATTGTTTTGTTTGTGTTAATGACGATTAACACAAACAAAACAATGTACATGATGTTGGTATTCCGGTGGCTATCTTGTAACTTTTTGACGAAAAAGTTACAAGATAGCCACCGGGTGACGAGATTAAGTCCAATTTGGGCATATCTAAAAACCTCCCCCCAATTGTCGCCCGAGAAAAGGAGACATGTATCATCGGCGAAGTAGATGATTTTACCATGATCTTGTTTCAGGTTGCATAGTCCATTTATATAAGCCAAGAATAGGGTTGGACCGACTATACTGCCCTGTGGTACACCAAACTTAATAGGAAGTTGACAACTAGTATAGTCGCTAATCTTAACGCATTGGGTTCTGTTGTGGAGGTAACTTTGAAAGAGGTCCAACTGTTTATCCCTAACACCCAAAGTCTCTAACTTATTTAGGAGTATGGGGATAGAGATCGTGTCAAATGCTTTGGCTAAGTCAAGAAATACACCAATACATTTTCTACCGGCATCTAGGTTTGCCACTACGTAATTAGTTAGATCTAGTATTGCGTCATTAGTACATTTATTTTTACGGAATTCATATTGTTGTTGAGATAAAAGATTGTTACTTTCAAAATAGTCCGTGAGTCTATTATTTATTATTCGTTCGATTACTTTAGACATTGCAGGTAATATAGATACTGGACGGTAGTTCGTTATACGATCTCTATCCCCATTCTTATTGATAGGAAGTATAACAGATTTTTTAAACACATCGGGAAAGATACCATGCGACAAAAATAAGTTACAAATGCGTGTAATGTATGGAATAAGGATATTTTTATGCTGTTTTAATATGGCAGATGATATGCCATCCCATCCCAAAGCTCGACTCTTTAGGGACATAGTAATGCGCTCTACTTCTTCTTCATCTGTCTCAAGCAATACAAAAGAAGAAGCTGACGAAGCATGGGTCACAATAGGGGCAGCAAGTGTCTTGGAAAGTATTTTTTGGGCAAGACCAGCGCCTACATTGGCAAAATAATTATTGACAGAGTCGACAGCACACTGTGGTGTAAAGTCAGTGGAGAGAAGATGTAAAGCTATGTTTTTCGGCTTAGGTTTGTTTGTGTTGAGATTAACTACGTCCCACAATTTTTTGACATTAGATCCGGCTTTACGAATTTCTGATTTTTCATGTTCAATTTTTAATTTTCTTAATAGATTGTTACAGAAATTCCTGTAACAACGATAGGTAATATTTAATATATCATCGTTGGGTGAAGCTCTTAATTTCATATGTATGTTATCCCTATTGCGTATACACCGCAAAAGACCGACCGTAATCCAAGGTTTGATAGTTTTGAGTCCGTCATGTAAACTTAAAACTTTTGTATTGGCAATAAGTGCTTTAGCAAGTAGGTTGACTAGATAGGATGCTGCATAATTGGGATCCTGTGAAAGAGCTATTGGACTGTAGTCATAGTTTTTGAGGCTGTACCAAAATCCAAATCCAACTGTATCAAAAGGTTATTAGTGTAAACTTAAAAAAATTAAGAATAATCATGCTATACGTAATTTTTTTAATGCGCTTAAGGCATGCGTGATTGGACCAATAGTTTACCAATAGTTTTTGTGATCTGGATTGACATATATCCTTGGGTCGGTTTTATAGAGACTAGATTAAAGTACCTATAAATGAAATTGACACATACGTGTCAATCCTAGTCACAAATGATCGGCGGCGGCGACGGGCAGTGAAATCAAAGGACGTCTGATACCGGGATCATCAATCTGTTTGCCAAACATGATGATTAAGGAAAACATCCTTTTTGCCACCGGAGAGACGCACTGGACAATATCCTTTCCTATTACGACCGATAAAGAAAGGTACCAGGCACCTATTTATTTATATTAAAAAAAACTTAACATTTGATTTAAAATATTTTTTTCAAAAATTTTACTTAATGTTGGTAGTACAGAAATTGGTCTAAAATTGGCGGGGTCTAATGTACTGTCAGATTTAAATAAAGTCATACCTTTATTATGTTTAATTAGACCAGGAAACACACCAGATCCGATGCTTGTATTAAAAATCGTGGCTAGATAAAGTGCTATTTTATCTGTTATAGATGCAATAACTTTAATGGGAATCCCCCAAAAGTCTGCCGTTTTCTTAACATCACTTGGGAACATAGTTGCCTCACTTGGGAAGGCGGGTTGGACCCCGCAGGTTAGCTTTACACTTCTGTCTATCTCCTGGTTTGTTTCGCTCAGTCACCTCTTGGGAAACCCACGGAACGATATGATCTAGTGAATATTCTTCACTTCACTTTAACGAAAATTGGTTGAGTGCTTAGTCTATAGCCTCGCACAAGTAATGCTGCTATCAATCACTTAATATATGTATTCAGTGATTTTAGATGGATTTTCCAACATTAGTCGGTCGCCAAAGCCTCGTCCATTCATCAGCTGATGTTATTTGAAGTTGGCATATGGAGGAAACTGATATGAGAAATATATCAGTTTTGCTGACACCTTTTATTAGAGCTACGTTTCTAAAGAGGGGGATGAGTCGCTCGCGTCCGTAGGCTTTGACCACCTAATCCTAGGCCCACCCCACACGTGTCCCCCGGGTGGTGCTAAACAAGCGACAAAGCCGAAAGAACTGACTCTGCTCCTCGCCGTGTGGTAGCGGCGTAAAAAAATACCACACCCTACTTTCGCACCATGAGACATAAAATTAAAGAAATGGCCCCGAGTTCCCGGCGCCCCTTTAATGGGGCAGGGGTGCGAAGAATCTCCGGGAGGAAAACCGGCGACGAGGTTCGCCACCCGTCACGTTCTGTCCCCCGGAGGGGCGAAAAGTGGATTGCGGAGGCCCGTCTGGCTACATTGAATGTATGTGGAGGAATGAATGATAAGATGGATGAAGTATGCGATATGATGCATGATAGAACGATACGATAAACGGAAGGGAAAGGATGCCACTACACATGGCATGTATACCGCGTACTGGTCTGGTGTAGACGAGACCGAGCGGGCATGCCAGGGAGTCGGTATCATCCTTTCAGAAAGAATGGGTCATTGTGTGAAAGAGTATGAATGTGTAAGCCCGAGACTGCTATGGATACGAATGAAAGTGGGCTTAAAAAAGTTGTTTGTTTTAGGGGTCTACGCCCCAGACATGTCTAAGCCCACTAATATCCGAGAGCAGTTTTGGGAGTTGGTAAGGATGGTGCTAATGAAATGCAAGGTTAATGAAAATATTGTGATATTAGGCGATTTTAATGGAAGGGTTTAATGGAAGGGAATTGGAATGGGGAATTAGGGTGAGGAGGCTTGGTTATGAAAAGATATTGGGAACGTTTGGTGATGAAAGTAAAAATGAGAATGGTGAAAGCCTTCTCGCCGTATGCGTGGAAAAGAATCTTTTTGTGACGAACACTTTCTTTCGTCATAAGAAGATTCACACGTATACATGGGAAAGAGGTGATGATAGAAGTATGATAGATTTCATAATTGTTGATGAAAGAATGAGGAGCGCGGTGGTAGATACAAGGGTTTACCGGGGCTCTAACGTAGGGACGGATCATTACTTGGTCTTATGCCGAATTAATGGTCTTTTCAGACGTTGGAGGCATCGGACATCTGTGTCTACCACTGCGTTACAGCGTATAAGAACAGAGAGGTTACAAGATGAAGGTGTGAGAGAGAAGTTCAAATATAGATTGAGAGAAAATATAAGTGGTATGGCTGAATTATGTATGAATGATTTAGACTTGGAGACTGTTTGGTATAATGTCAAGAAAGGTTTAGTGGATGCAGCTACCGAAGTATGTGGTGTCAGTAAGAAAACGAATGAAAGGAAAATTAACACGTTATGATGGGATGATGAGGTACGGATGGAAGTTGAAGCAAAGAAGAAAGCATGGCTAGATTTACTAGCAACCAAGGATAGTAATTCTAGCAGTATGAATGATGATATTGAAAGGAAAAAGGAAGTCTTTAGACACCTAAATAAGAGAGTAAAAGAAGTAGTTGAAAGGAAAAGGCAAGAAAGAACGGATAAGAATGATAGAAGAATATCGGATAACTTCCAGGCAAACATTAAATGTTCTGGAAACTCGTAAGACCTACCAGGGGACATTCAAAGCAGCCTAGAATAAATTCTATACGAGACCAGAATGGCTGTATTCTGAATGACGAAGTTTTGAGTTTAAGGAGATGGAAGGAATACTTTGACAGCGTGTTTATGAGTGATGAGACGTATGAATTAAATGAAATAGAAATTCCGGAAGAAGAGGAAATAGATAGAGATATAAGTATAGATGAAATAATGAAAGCAATGAAAAGTATGAAAGCAGGTAAGGCAGCCGGTTATGATAGAGTATCTCTCGAAATGCTAAGGGCTGGAGAAGGAGTGGTGGCAGACCTGCTGTACACCTTGTTTAACTTATGTTGGGAACTTAAGCGTGTACCGGGAGACTGGTGCAAAGCCGTGATAGTCCCAATATATAAAGGAAAAGGATCACAGCAGGACTGTAAAAACTACCGTGGTATCAGCCTTCTTAGCATTGTGGGAAAACTGTATGCTAAGGTACTAATTGAAAGAGTTATGAAAGAAACTGATGGAAAAATTTGGGATGTGCAAGCGGGATTTAGAAAGGGAATGGGATGTACGGATCAGGTCTTTTCCATGCGCATGATCGCGGAGAAGTTTTTGGCCAAAAACCAAAGAGTTTTTTGTGTGTTCATAGACTTGGAGAAGGCTTATGACAGAGTGGACAGGGATGTGTTATGGCAAACACTGAACTCATTTGGGTTGAGCGCTGGCTTGATACAGGCATTGAAGTCGCTATATGGGGACTCTAGTGCTTGTGTCAGGATCAACGGGGCCTACTCGGACTGGTTTGGCATCCATAAAGGTGTCAGACAGGGCTGTGTGGCTTCCCCGTGGCTGTTCAACCTATTTATGGACAGTTGTTTGGAAAATTTGAAAGCAGAAGAATGCGGGTTAAGAATGGGTGAGTTAACCGTCAAATGCCTTTTGTACGCCGATGATCAAGTCATACTTGCGTCGTCGGCGGCCGAGTTGCAAATGATGGTTACATTAATGAACAGGACATTAAAAGAAAAGGGAATGAAAGAGAACGCAAGTAAGACGAAAGTTATGGTTTTTGAAAGAGAAGAAAGTAAAACGATATGTGAAATAAGAATAGAAGGGGAGTTGGTAGAGCAAGTAGATGAGTTTGTGTATTTGGGATGTGTGTTTAGCAGGGATGGTAGATATGATAAGGATATAGAACGTCGAGTGAATGCAGGAAATAGATTGAATGGGGCTCTACACTCTATTGTGAAAAGTCAGAATGTGTCCAGAAAGACACGTTTGGCAATTCACAATGCTGTGTTAGTGCCTACTTTAATGTATGGTAGTGAAAGTTGGGTTTGGCAGAAGAAGCACGAGAGTAGAATAAATGCTGTAGAAATGCGGTCATTACGTAGTATGCTAGGGCTGAATCTGAATGACAGGGTGAGAAATAGTGTGATAAGAGAAATGTGTGGTTTGCAAGATGATGTTGTGACTAGGATTAGGAAAGGAATGCTTCGGTAGTTTGGTCATGTAGAAAGAATGAATGAGGAAAGAGTGACAAAGCAAATTTATGTTGCAGAGGTGAATGGCAGAGTCGGGAAGGGTCGCCCTAGGCGAAAGTTTATCGACCAAATTGGCAAAATATTGAAAATGGGCCAAATTAAGAGTACCTTTAACAGACGAGCGTGTATGCGTAGGTATATGGAAGTGGAGGAAGCGAGAGAGGTGTGTCAGGATCGTGCCAAATGGAATTCCATAGTCTCTGCCTACCCCTCTGGGTGACAGGCGTGAGTGTTTATGTTATGTTATGCTATGTTTATGTTTCTAAAGAGAAATGTGCGAACAAATGAGGTCACCCATTATTTCACACTTCACAATGATTTGCAATTTAAATAGAATTGATGACGCATTTATATTACAGAAAAAAACTAACTTAAACTGGTAAATTCAGCGATTGTATGACCGTTGTGAATACAATGGTTATAAGAGATACTGTAAGTGCTTTTGTAATTTATTTTTGCCGTGATTTGTTTTCTGTTTGTTAGGAAGGAGTTTGAGGAAGTTACAATATAGAATATATGTGTAAATAAATATTAAATATCATAAAATTCGACGAAATATCAATTTCTTATCAACACAATCCGCCGAACCATTCAGTAATATGAGATGTGTTAAATAAAAAAATGGACTAAGAGTAGACTATAGTTGTCCACATTGAAGGCACATACGTTCACTGAAATAGGCATACGTTACGCTATTTCCTATTCATATTTTTGATGTGTAACATCTTTCGTGCAATATGTGTGAGTCATTTCGTGAAAACGGGCGGAAAGTCAGGGAAGCGAGCGCTATTTAATTTGACCAATGAGCGCTTGCGGTGGTAGAAAGTGCTATTTATACTAATTTATATGCGTAAACTATACTATTTATTTATTTTTTGTATTTACTGTTGATAACAAGTGTCTGAAAATAGTAATAATGAATAATTATTACAATAAATATTTCAGTGGGTATTAAGCTTTCATAAATTTTGTGGTTAATTTCTGTCGCTGCTCAATTGATATTTTTAATTTTGACTAAAAAAAGTAAATAGCTTTTTTCAGGGTATAATAATGTTAATATTTCTTATTGCCAAGGCGAGATGTCAGATGTAACACATCATATGCGACTACTGTAAGACTCGTTCGTTTTTTTTTAAATTGACTTATCCATTTGAATTATAAATTATATTTATATTAAATATATTAAAAATTATTATTGATCAATTATTATTTGACGTAGGCATCTGTCGTGTACGGATTCCGGCGCCCGAGGCCTGTTAGTCCCGTACTCTTTGATACGGTTCCTTTGTTGTCGTTCATAAATACTGAGCAATTATAGGAATGCTTTTTTTTTATAGAATTAGGGGAGATAAACGAGCACAGAGTTGAACTGATGGTAAGTGGATGCTGCGGCTCATAGACATCCACATCAATCCGCGATTAAGAATCAAAATGCAGATACGTTGTCTCTCCTGAGGACTAAGATCGAATGCCTAGTTTCCAGTACAAAGAGGTCTTCGGCTCACTAACCCATGATCACGGGGGATTGGGGGGCTGGAATGTATGACGTCCCGATGCAATAGTTAGCCCGACTACTTTCAGTTTTTGACGTTCCGGTGTCATAGTTAGCCTGGCTACCTTCAGTTTTTGAATATTAATTTTTGGTTTGATCTACGCAGAATGAGCTTACAGTATTTTTAGGTTTTGAAGGGGTATGCTTGGGTTTGGATTTAATTTTGTTAATTATAGGATCCCAAGCAGATGGCAGCACCCATCCATCGTCCCTATTGAAATTAGGATATTTTTTAATTTCTATAGCCTCGCGTATCATCCTTGGTAGAAATCGGTGTTCTTTTGCGAGGATTTGTGGTCTATTTAATGGCAATAAGATCCTGAAAATGTTCATAGACTGCAGACTTGGCAGAGTGTTGGTGCCTCACGTTAGCTATATGTTCTTTCTCGCGGGGTTAAATAGGCCTTTTTGTTTGGTCTATGCAAGAGAGACCACATTCGCAATCAATCTCTTGTACACTCCTGCTTCTTGTAGAGGAATATTACTCTTGACGAATGGTAAAAATTGACTAATCTTCGTCGGCAGATTGAAGTATATTTTAATGGAAGCTCGCTTCAAGATTTAGCCAACCTTGTCTGTGACTCCTCTGACATAGGGTAGTACAGCAGCCACACGCTGGACCGTGGTCGGCTTAACTCGGTAACTTTGACGTAGGCGCGGGACCCAAAGCTTGTTGTTTTGCAATACTTGCTCGATGTGCTGAAGCTCGGCGAACAGATGTTTTCTGTCACAGATACATCGTGCTCTCTGAAACAAAGATTTTCCCACGGTAGTTAATTGTGTTGGATGATGGTGAGATTCGCCATTTAAATAATGGTTGGTACGGGTCTTCCCTTTTTTTATAGGAGAAGGGACTAACGAGCATGCGGATCACCTGGTTGTGACTACCGCCGCCCATGAACACCTGCAAGCAACACCAGGGGAATTTCAGTGGCGTTGCCGGCAAAAAGGCCTACTGCTTTTTATAAAAAAAAGGAGTAGGCTCTTTTTTAGAAGGGCCCTAATTCGTATCGGTCCGGAAAAATTGCTGGTGGTAATCGATTCCACAAGGAAGTTGTGCGAGAAAGAAAACTTCTTCTAAATCACACAGTGGTGGACCGCCAATCAGATGGTATAGATAGTATCGCAAATTTTGTCGCGATGTTCCATGGTGTAATTAAGTGGCTGGAATTAGTCCGAACAATTCCTCAGAGTACTCCCCGTGGTAGATGTGATAAAATACGCAAAGAGATACAACATCTCTTCGCAGCGCCAGTGTATCGAGCCGATCGGAAAGCACTCGGTCGTCGACGATTCGAGCCGCTCTGCGCTGGATGCGGTCAAGCGGAAGGAGCTGGCACTGGGGAGACCCAGTCCAAAGATGGGAATAGTATTCCATTTGAGGCCGAACCTGCGCCTTGCAAAGTTGCAGGCGGTGTGCCGGCATGAAATACTGTCCCGCTCTGCAGAGCACGCCAAGCTTTTTAGAGGCCAATTTGGCCTTCCCTTCCAAGTGACCACGAAACTGCACACTATTCGATATGTCGACGCCAAGAATTCCGATACTGGCTGAGGCAGCAAGGGGAGTGCCTTGAAACTGAAGAGATACGACAAAAGGGTTCTTTTTAGTGGTAAACGCGCAAACTTGTGTCTTCTGAGGATTAAACTGGACTAGATTTATTCGCGCCCAATCTGAGACTTTGTTCAGAAAAGACTCGACTTCAGACAAAAGTTTGTTTCGGTACTCGGCGACGTTTTCCCGAGAAATATTGGCACGGCCGGTGTATATAAAGCATCACAAGTGCTGTCATCCGCATAGCAATGAATATTACCGTTTCGCAACATATCATTGATACGCAGAAGAAACAACGTTGGTGATAGAACGCAGCTTGTGGAACACCAGAGTTAACAGGCTTGTAATCGGAGCATTCACCGTCTACTAACGACCTTTACGTTCCGATCAGCCAGAAAACTAGTGATCCAATTGCACAATTTCTCGGGAAGTCCACAGAAAGGAAGCTTCGAAAGAAGCGTTTTCTGCCAGACGCGATCGAAGGCCTTCGCTATCTTCAAACTAAGGGCCAATGCCTCCCCCTTGGACTCGATCGCCTGCGCCCAGCTATGTATTAGGTAAACAAGAAGATCACCAGCTGAGCGACCCCGACGGAATCCGTACTGGCGGTCACTAATCAGCTGGTGCTCCTCAAGGTACCGCATGAGCTGGCAGTTAATAATGGACTCCATTATTTTCGAGAACAAGGAGATGATGGCGATAGGCCTGTAGTTGGACGGATCAGAGCGGTTACCTTTTTTAGGGATCGGGTGCACGAAAGCTGTCTTTCATGAATTCGGGACAATGCCTAGGGAGTAGGAGTATCGGAAAAGATGCGTTAGAGCCGGTGCCTACTCTGGAGCGCACGTCCTCAGCACCATTGGCGGGATTTCGTCATGCCCACTCGACTTGTGTATGTCTAGGGAGAGGAGTGCTTTGCGTACTGAGTACTGTGTGAATCGCACATTAGGCTTAGAGCACTCACACTGCGGGATGGTCGGCAGTGTGTTCCCAAAAACTGTAATAACGGTATATCATTGTTTATCTATTTGAACCTAAGTTTAAAATTTTGAAAAATAACCCTGTATAAAATAAAGAAATGTATTTTGCTTCTTTATAATCCCGTTACTACCCACTCTTGGACATTGGCATGTTAACGTGCAGATAAAGGTGTGTGTGTGGAGGTGTAGGGTATATAAAGCGAGATAAATTAAAAAATGCCAGTTAAAGTATGCACTGGAAATATTATAATATTCCCAATTGCTACCTACAAATACTATTTGCCATGAGGTGGACTCGTATCTCGCTTATCGCTCCAACGTTATAAAAAAAACACTTTTTGAATATAATACACAACTGTTGTAACTAACTAAAGCGGACTGGCAATCACAATATCAGATAGGTATCTCGCATATTTCACGTTGCTGCTTATCTAATACAAAAGTCTCGCGCCCATGCGATGCTGATGATGCTGGTTAAAGCAACTTCTTACAGTTTTTACATTTATTTCATTAGTTTTTCGGACTCATATAAATGTAAGTACTTAAAGATTAATATCAGATTAAACGAAAACGAATTCACTCATTAAATACCAATAAAAACTTAGATAATATAAAATAAAACCAATGTTTCAGAAAGAAATATTAATTTTTATACTTTTCTAACAAATTAATCCCCCGAGCTGCCTTGGTAGCAGAGAAAGTCCTGGGTGCTCTCTGGGATGTTTTCCTTTACTAGTAATGAGAGACCTTGCTTCTTTCCAAGTTTCATGATTCTAGGTCCACTGGAAGTAGCCTATAAGTTTTGATGAGTGATTTTGCATATTTTTGTGATGTTTTCCTTTACTAGTAATAAGAGACCTTGCTTCTTTCCAAGTTTCATGATTCTAGGTCAACTGGAAGTAGCCTACAAGTTTTGATGGGTGATTTTGCGAGTAGGCAATAGGTATCAAAATATGTGACATTAATGGTCGTTTCTTTTAATTGCGTTGACTTGGAGGCTTATAGTTTTTACATCTCCATAAAACCATAGAACTTAGTCATCATTACAGCCTTTCACAAGTCCACTTAGGCCTCCCCCAAGGAATGCCACAAAGCACGGTCCTGAGCCACCTGCATCCATCGACTTCCTGCATGTCTTATAGAACTTAGTATTTGATATTAATTTTAACTTTATACAATCTGATGGACGAATAGACAGAGGGAACAACAGACAGATAAATAACACACTGATACTATAACTCTTTTTTGAGGTAAGTATGGACCCCCAAAAATATTTTTATTTCATCGCGTTAATTTTAACTTTCAATTCCCGATGTTTCGACCGCGTTTCAGCACCGGTCACTGGAAGAAGAGGGAGGGGACAGTGTACCTATAACTTGTGTAATTTTTTTTACTAGAATTTCATCTTAGTGCTTAGGGCAATGACGCATCTATTATAATTTTTAATCGAGGATAGATGCAGATACTTGTATGTCCTAGTTTGTCTTTTGTCAAATTTTGATATCAAACAAAACATTTGAGTTTTAAATAAAATCTGTACTTAATGTAATTTTTCTTTGTATTAATATCTGTGCGAAGAAACATTATAAAAAATTAAGAAAATCAGTCTATTAAAAGACAGATTTCGAGAAAAAAATTCTGCGTGCAATTATAAATTTAATAGTTGATAGATTACAATTTCTTTTAATCTATTGATATCATATCAATAAAAATTTTATTACATACTAATAATAAAATAAAAATATTTGTATCTAGAACGGATAAGCAGCAGTATATAATAAAATATTATAATAATTTATTTACTAAAACAGCAACCCTGCCGTTGCCAAGCGTAACGTTATTTAGATTTTAGGTACTCGTAATCAGAGACCATTTATTTTAATTATTATTTCGTTTATTATAAAAAAATAGCCTAGATCCCTCCCAGCATTGCTTGCTAGATAGCATCTTTACGAACAGATGTTCGTAAAGTTTCATCACGATCGGTTCAGACATTCCGAAGGCGGCATACAAACAAAACTTTAAAAATGGTTATTTATATCTTAACAGCATGCAAATAACCCTCGAACTTAATAGAAGTCAGTTATTTCAATATTACAGAGAGTTCAATTTTATTTATATGTATAGATGTATGGCTAGATATAATCTTTGATTACCATATTGAATAAGAGGTAAAATTTAAGAAGGCTTACAATTTTTTTCATTGATATAATTTCTGTTGACGGATTAATAGCGGTGCCATGACGACTGAGCGACATTGAAAACGAACCCAGAACAAGTTGTCACAAAAGGCTGTTTAAATTGAAATTGCAATACAATTTAAGCAGGTACTTTTTATAATGCATTATAAAGCTTTATATAAAAAAATAATTAACTAAATCTTTTTATGAATATCATAAAAAGATCAGTTTTTTTTATTTTAGTGTAGTTTTTTTACTTTAGTTAAGTTATTATCAAGATAATGCTCCTGTTATATAATCCTGATAATAACTTAATTAAAGTAAAAAACTTCAATTGCCAATCCGCCTGCCAAGCGAGGCAACTATGATAATATCGCCCTTATGAGGCAAACTGCCTCGATTGTCTAGTGTTCATAAGCGCGAAACCCGGATTCGAATCCCGGATTGGGTAGAAATCAGTAAGGTAGACTGGGGCAAGTGTGACAGTGGGGCAAGTGTGACAAATGCAAATTATGCGGCATAAATGCGGTTTTTGGTTAAATGCCATCTATTGAACAACGCAGAAACTTTTACGCTATTGACTATACCGACAGTTAAGTATATAACTTAAACTATTTTATCGACAGAAATATTTTTTTTAAAACTACTCAACTAGCGAAATCTCGCGCAATTTTAAGAGCCGAAGTTTTCAAGTTTTTCGATACGTCTTTCAGTTATTTTAAATAAGATACAAGGTGAGTGATAAAGAATAATATTGATACTTATAGTGTAATATGGTTTTGAGACCTGAAATAGACTATTGCTTGAAATACGGATACAGTTATACTTGGTCACCTAATACCTAACATTGGGGTAAGTGTGACAGTGTCACGCTTACCCCGGTCATCTTGTATGAGAATATCGTTACTAGTGATGGGACAGCCTATTTTTTTAACTGACTTTAAAAAAACGAGGGTGGTATTTACCTGTGTTCTTCTATGTATTTATATTTAAGTATTTACTTTTATATTTATACTTAATAAATAAGCGAGCGAAGCGTGTGAGATGTCAGAGTCACATTTTACGAATTTTTGTTTGTATGTTAGTTTGTACTTGTGTTTGTATATATGTTTTTGTACGTACGGTGATACGGTTTTGTATGTACAGTGAGGTATGTTTTGTAGATTTATCTGATTTTAGTTAAATTTAAAATGCATATACAACGTGTCCCAAAATTCAACGATAAGCCAACACCGGAGGATAGACCTGCCCCGGACTAATCGGGGAAAAAAAGAAAAAAAATATATCCCAATTATATTTTAAGTTATATAAAAAAAATGAAATTCTTCAGAAATTGAGACCGTTTATGATATTTTTCACTACCATGACCACAATTTTATAACTATTTTTTTCTTTTTTTTTATAGGCAACCTGAATAGTACTGCTATCTACCACAATTCTTAAAAACTCCAGAATAACTCTTGTTTTATCACGAAAATTAATGAAACTTATTTTATTCTCTAAATTTTTTGAAGACTTTTACTTTTAACCAAATTTAACTTATCGTGGTGTAAAAAAAAAGTATGAACACTAGTATGGCAAGTTTTTTAAAAATTGACGCAACTAACGAACATTCCAAAATGGTATAATACTCTAGGAAAACAAGTTATAAAAAAATATGGGCCTATTATTTCTTAACAGGGGCCAAATGACGGTCGGGTGTAATAAAAGTATTAGTTCTTGAAAAATGTTTAATATTTCAAAACAAATGGTACAAACAGTTTCACGTGTAATTTATTAAGTTATTAACATTATAGCAAATGTTCGAACTGTTTGCCACCAGCATTAATACATGCACGACATCGCCTTAAAAATGATCGTTTTATTTGTCTTGCATATCTTCTGCTATTAATGTAATCAGCAGCCTGAGTGATATTTCGACGAAGCTCATCCAATATCACAATGGGTTTTGAGTAGACCCTGTTTTTAAGACAACCCCAATAGAAGAAGTCCAGGGGGTTCAAATCGGGTGAACGGGGTGGCCATAAGATAGGACCAATAACTATTGCCATCTAAGTTTCCTTGTAACTCAAAGGGCCCCATTACTTTTCCATTTAATATGCCGGTCCATAGGTTAACCTTGAATTGATATTGGGATTTGTCTTGTCTCATCAAGTGTGGATTTTCATTACTCCAACTATGTAGGTTGGGAAGATTTAAATACCCATCTTTCTTGCACGTTGTTTCATCCGACCATAGAATTTTGTCTAGGAAATGGGGATCTTCATTGTGCCTTTGCAGCATTACACGGCAAAATGTGACCCGTAGCGGATAGTCCCGCGGTAATAACATCTGCACACGCCTGTAGTGATATGGGTGAAGCTTGTGACGTTTTAATATTCGATGTGCAGAACTTTTCGGAATTCCTGTAGCTTCTTCTATGGCACGTACCGAAGTAGTTCAGTCATTTTCTATCTCATTGAAAACTTCTTCATCATGATCCAATCTAGGTTTTCCAGCGCTTCTCCTATTGGATGGCATACGACCCTCCGAAAACGCTTGATGCACATTAATAAACACTCGATAATCAGGATATTTTTGAGCATTTGGGTATCTTTCTCGATACAGTCTGCTAGCAGCGTTAGCATTACATCGGCATTCTCCATAGATTAAATGCATATTAGCGTATTCCTGTGGTGTGTACGGTTGCCGCATGTTAAACGCCAAACAGTCCAAAATGCACCAGAACTCTAAATCACAAAACACACAATCGTAGTCCAAGATAATGCCAGGTCAGTTTAGTTTGCAGATCATTTCCAGTCCAAATAATGCCAGGTCAGTTAAGTTTGCAGGTCGATTCCAGTCCAAAAAGCCAAGCCAAAAGTCGATAGTATGTACGAGGGCGACCTAAGTTGAACTGGGAACGGTGCGAAGTAAACAAAGGAGCAGAGCGTACTGAACCGACTTGCTGAGAATAATAACAGCTTCTCTACCTGCCCTGTTATTGTCTCTTTTTAACGTAAATATCTCTATCTATCTATCTCTCTCTAACATCTAAGGTATTAATGCCCCATTCGAATTCCTAGAAATTGTAACAGGAACCCATTTTGGGCATGTAGTAAAAGTGATTACTGACAATTACAATTTAAGGAATTTGGCCCCTGTTAAGAAATAATAGGCCCATATTTTTTTATAACTTGTTTTCCTAGAGTATTATACCATTTTGGAATGTTGGTTAGTTGCGTCAATTTTTAAAAAAACTTGCCATACTAGTGTTCATACTTTTTTTTTACACCACGATAAGTTAAATTTGGTTAAAAGTAAAAGTCTTCAAAAAATTTAGAGAATAAAATAAGTTTCATTAATTTTCGTGATAAAACAAGAGTTATTCTGGAGTTTTTAAGAATTGTGGTAGATAGCAGTACTATTCAGGTTGCCTATAAAAAAAAAAGAAAAAAATATTTATAAAATTGTGGTCATGGTAGTGAAAAATATCATAAACGGTCTCAATTTCTGAAAAATTTAATTTTTTTTATATAACTTAAAATATAATTGGGATATATTTTTTTTTCTTTTTTTCCCCGATTAGTCCGGGGCAGGTCTATCCTCCGGTGTTGGCTTATCGTTGAATTTTGGGACACGTTGTATATATAATACAAATGAAAAACTTATGGTTTTTAGATATGGAGGGGGAGGGGGGGGGGGGGTCAAAAGGGTGAACATATCAGTTCATGGGGTATGCTTATAGCCTAAAACTAATTATAGAAATAGCATAGGCCCTTTTTACTGGAAATGAGGCATTCCATCTTAGTCCTCACGGGTGACAACGCATCAGCATTTTGATTTGTAATAGAGGATAGATGTAGATGTCTATGGGCCGCAGCAACCACTTACCATCAGGTGGACTGTGTGCTCGTTTGTCACCCTTATCCTATATAAAAAAAGCATCATTTATGTTTATTTTGTTTCATTTAGATGGTAAAAAACTATATAAGAAAAAAATCTTATAAATACTCTCGAGAAATTCTGCTAGAGGCTATCAAAGCTGTACGGGAGCAACATATGACACCGTTTAAGGCAGTCAAGGTTTACGGTGGCCCTAAAACAACCATAATCGCACACGTAAATGGTGATCGAGGTGTGAAATCGAACACTCATGGTAGGTCAACAGCGTTAAACTCAGACATGGAAAGAAATATGGCTGCAATGTTCCACACCATGGAACGGTATGGTTTTGGTTTGGAGTACGCATTCAGGCTCTGATATAGTAGACATTATCAGTGACAGCGATTCTGGAAGTGTTCAAGTAAATCAATTCAGTCGAGAAAAAAACAAAAATTTTAGAAGCAAAAAGGAAAAATCAACGCAAATTCTTACGATACAGCCTGATATCCATACAGAACCAATATTGAAGCCGCGATCGATATTTAAAAAATCTTTTAAGTAAATAATATATTTATTAATAATGTTTTTATTCAACAGAAATAGAATAATACAAGTACATACCAAATATTATATTATTTTATTATTGATTGTTAAGGTTTCTGATTTAAAGTTATTTTTCAATTAGCATTGTTTTTATTACTCTTTCAAAATTTAGGGCAAGTGATACATAAATCCATTTATAGGCACATCACTATATCGGTCAAAAACTGTCACACTTACCCCAAACGGGGAAAAATCCATTGTTACATAAAAATGGAAGTTCAAATCGTTTTAATAGTTCATAAAATATATTAACATTAGTATCATCTCATCAATTTTCTCGAATATTACAGATAATAATAAAGTAACTACAAAAAAAAAGCGTACTGTCACACTTGCCCCATTGATGGGGTAAGTGTGACAGTCTTCCACCTTAATTAGTTTTAACTGCCTCAAATTACATAATGCTACTTATAGATATTAAAATGTTTGATCAAACAAACAACCACTTAATAATTGATGTTTTGAAACGGAATTATCTACGTTAAACCCTTACCGAGTAGAAGTATTTAAATGTTCATTTTCGTTTTAATTAATTTATGTCACACTTGCCCCGGGTGACTCTAATTGGGTTTTTCTGAATAAAAAATATTAGTTGCGGCCTGGAGTCGTTGTTAGCCGTACACGACGAAGCACTTGAAGCGCTGGTCCTGCGCTTGATACCTCGCAGTCATGTCACGTGTCGGATTACTGTCCAATCGGAATATGAGAGTAAGGAAATAAAGAACGCATTACGCACCTGTGCGTAAGTATATACTCGGGCACTCCTGCTCGGCCAATCTTGTTCTGCGCAGATGGATGGTCTCCGTAGAGACCGCCGTGACAGAAATGGTAATGGTAATGGAAATAATGGTCTGAAGCACATTAATTATTACAAGGCAGGCTAGAATAGGCCTATATTTCAGACATTGATATGCTATTACAATTGGATATCTAATTTCACATGCCAGCCGAGGCAGCGTGGATGCTAAGCGCTAATTGTAAAATAAAAGTGCGCGAGCTACTCAAGGCAATCTCTGCGGGCACCAAGGAAATGTTAATTGTAATTTTAAGTACTAATTTATACAAGCTCGGTGGCGAAGGAAAACATTGTGAAGAAATCTGCATGTCTGAAGATTAAAAATATTTGAAAGACATGTGCAGTTGAACAGTCCGCAAACACGCACTGGAATAGCGGCGAAAATTGCTCCATAGCCTTCCATAAAGAAATTAGAAGAGGTCTGTGCCCATTATTGGGACATATATGAAATGATTTCTTATATTTACGCGAACACTACACATTTAAATAAAACTAATTTTACGGATTTTATCGCATATATTAAACCTATTTTATATTCCCGACGTTTCGGTTTCGGGTGCTGCTGGGATCCCATAATTAATAAAATTAAATCCAAACCCAAGTTTACCACTGCTAGACTTCAAGATACTGTAAGCTCATTCTGCGTTAATCGAACCAAAAATTAATATTAAAAAACTGAAGGTAGCCTCGCTAACTATGACATCAGGACGTCAAACACCTCAGTCCCCCGTGACCACGGGTGCTGGAAAGCACCCGAAACGTCGGGAATATAAAATAAGTTAATATACGCGATAAAATCCGTAAAATTAGTTTTATTTAAACATACATGAAATCAAGGTATGTGACATAATTATTTTAGAAAAATGGACGGCGAATATTAACATATACGATTGGCTGATTTGGGGGCCAGGATTTGTATTCACGTTATAATTATTAAACAGGTACTTAAAGTATTATATTTAAAAATTATGCAGAAACTTAGTTGCGTCTTTTTAGGTCTTTTTAGGGCTTGTATATCATAAGGTTGACTAATTTTGAATGAAATTTAATGTGATATTTATATCGTTCTTGCAAGAAACGTTGAAAGTTGTACATTTCTGAAATTCTAGTTAAGGGTGCAGCTTTGCGCTTTGATTGAATCTATTTATTACATTTGTTAGGCATACGTGAAATGTTTGAAGTAGTTGCAATATTTTAAAATAAAGTACATACGTAGCCCGTTTACGTATATCTATATACATTTAAAACCGTTTAGATTATTAATATATACAGATAACTTTGTTTCTCTAAATCACGTAATCACACATTATTCTATATTAAAAAAAGAGATGTCTTGTCACCCTTGAGGACTAAGACGGAGTGCCTCCTCATCAGTAAAATGGTCGCTATACGATAAATAACAACATTACGCTGCTATTTTACCTTTGTGTTTTGAGAGCCGTGGTCGTTTCCTGGTAGAGTGGTAGAGCTGAAGCATTCTTGCTTCAGTCAAAATACAACTGCAGCATGCCTCTATCATATATAAAACTACTACCATTTTTTTCGACTGTCAACGCATCTGCATTTCGATTCAAAAACGAGGATAAATGTAGATGTCTATGGGCCACAGCAACCTCTTACCATCAGGTGGACTGTGTGTTCGTTTGTCACCCCTATCCTATATAAAAAAGTAAACGAAATTACTTTGCACTTAAAAACATAGTAACATGCTTGGAGTTTCTCTGCGTAACAGACTTCTTAAGTAAGATATCCGCAGTAGAATCAGTCTAACTGACATATCTCAGTAAATCAGTAAGTTGAAGTAGCAATGGACCATCCATTTACTCGTAGCTCAAAGAACCGACAACCGATTTGGAAGAAAGTTTCTGGAGTGGCAACCTCGTAGCGGTAAACGACTTAGTAAGACATGCAGGAAGTAGATGGATGCTGGTAGCTCAGATTTCTGGTTTGTCGCATTTCTTTGAAGAGGCCTATCTTCAGCAATGGACTTGTGAAAGGCTATACCTAATGACGAGGATAACATAGTTACATTACATAGTTACATATTACCAGTCCAATTTGGACATGGTTTTCATTCATGTATTTATCCGTTCCCAGTCAAAGAGATAATAGTATTCTTTACGATTTTATTATGAGTAAAAAAGTAAAGTTACAAACTATATACGTCCCACTCCTGTGGGGTTTTAGGACATTAGGAATTCTATGAGAGTTTTAGGACAGGAAATTGTCAATGGCACTGCCCCTTTGCGTGTTTGTAGACTTCACATGTCTCCAAAATATACTTTTGTAATTTATCAAAAATGCAGATTTTTCACGATGTTTCCTTTAGGCTCTGAACACGTGGTTGGTCAGCACTAAAATTGCAATCAACAATTTCATTGGCGCCGACGAGGTTCGAACCCGGATTGCTTGCGTACTTCGAAAATAACACGAGCTTAGCCACTGAGCTACCACGGCTCTAAATGTTTATGTTTTATTATAAATGTTTTATTGTCCATTTAAAAATGTTAATAGCTAAAATATCCAGACGAATGACTAGATGAAACGTCAAAGACATTTTCGTAGTAGTAGTGTATATATTCTTTGGTAGTAGTAGTATATATTTAAATCTCTTTGTGAAACTTCAACGGTGCGAGACGTTTTAAATTTCGATTTCAAATCTGCTAGAAAAAGTTCAAATTTTTTTTTGAAGTATATGAACCAATAAAAACCACACTCGCAGGCTGGCGGTACAAGCCGAAAGGAAATATGTAGTAACAGAAAATATTTGTTAATAAGATCTTTAATCGAAACAAAAGAAATTTAAATATGTGTTAAGATAAAACAAACAAGAGTATAAACCGTGGTCAAACTAAAGGTCTTTCACTCTGTGTACAGGTTTAATCATTAATTACAGCCAGTGCCCTTTCAATTGAGTGTTTGGATCCAGTTATATATTATGATGCAATATTTAATCGCAATGAAATTATCTTATTAAAAATAACAAGGATTGAGTAACATTTTTAATACTCAAAATATACGTGTCATTTCAAATGTAAATATTGTATCTGAACTCTTTCTTTACTTCATTTGGTAGATGCAATAGATTTTCTTTTCCTTGGTCAGTTCGGAAAATAATGCATGTTTACGTATTAAAAATAATTTTATTGATGCTTATCGTCCTGTAGTATATAACAGTAACGGATAGTTGTAAAATCTTACAGAATTCCACAAAGATTGCTTTTGCCAATAATCATATTTCAAAATCAAAAGTCAAATATTTGTATTCAAAATTGGCTTTTACAAAGTACCTTTTGAAATTCAAATGGTAAGCCATCGCATCAACAAGTCCCCACAGCGGGGAGACCTTGTGTGAAGAATCGGCAAGAAACTCACAAGTAGACTATTTTTCTTCCAGTAGTTACAATTTAACCTTATATAATATTTACATTTTGACGTGGTAGAGCCATGCTGCTGCTCTATTCATTGTATAGTTGTAGCACGAATGGGTCGGCTAGACTGGGGAACGATCACGCTCTCAAACAATACCAGCGTAAAATAGCAGCTTAATGCTGTTTTGTTTTGTATGTTGAGTGTGGAGAACCGGAGATCTTTTTTACCGGAAAAGAGGCATTCCATCTTAGTCCTCACGGCTGACAACGCATATGCATTTTGATTCTTAATTGAGGATAGATGTAGATGTCTATGGGCCACAGCAACCACTTACTATCAGGTGGACTGTGTGATCGCTTGTCACCATAATTATACAAAAAAATAAAAAATATATAATTAAAAAAGTCTAAGGAAGTTCATTAAAAGGCATGTAAATACACTTAAATAATTAGACATTTAAATAATCATCAATTAGATGTAATTTATTATATCTGTACATTATAAATTAAAATTAATCCATAAAAATGCTTTTTACATGCGCTTTGAATTTACGGAAAGATAAATCAGTAATATTTCAGGGAATCTTGTTAGTCGTATTAATAGTTATACGTCTATCCAAAAAGAGCCGCTAGTTTAATTATAAGTTAATTATAGTATATAATTACATTTATTAAAATAGTTCTGTTACTATAGGAACTTCTCCTATATCGTGCAGCAACGCATGGTCAAGTACACGAGATAATAATTTATAGGTCATTTAAATATCCCATGTCGTCCCGAACCCCGTGCGGGGATCAAACCGCAACCCGCAGGGCAACAGCCAAATGGTCAACAACCAAATGGTTGTTGTCCTACGGGTTGACTACTGCCGTCAAATCATCTGGCTTTTGATAGGTAGCGGTTCTATCTGCTTTACGAGAGGTCTAGTACTGTAATCGCCACTTCAACTACCATGTGTAGCGATTAAGGCAAATTCTTCCTACAAAGTTTAAGGCAGCCCAGCTTTGTACTTTTACAGGTTAACCAACCACATGAATGGGGTTTATTAATTAGGTGTATGAGATTGTTGGAACGAAGTTCCTTATCACCTTATTAAAATATGAATTGAGTTAGGACGAAATCCAATACAAAAACGGGAATTCAATACGTTTAGCATGTAAATTTGAATATTATACAGATGTGGTAAAACTAAACCATGCGTCGCTCAAAACATAAAGTATTTTTTTAATAATACTGAAATAACATACGTACTTACAGTCCACTTGAATATAAATGGTTACTGCAGACAATAAATGTATGATAATAATAATAATAATAAGATGCAAAGGTTAGAGACACGTAATCTTCGATATATGGTGTCAGACCATTTCGTATATAATCAGGGGCGTAGCTACCGCTGTATCAGCCGTATCAATGATACGGGGCCCCCGGGGTACAGGGGCCCCGAACGTGTGTAACCAAAAATTCCAAGGACTTCTACGCGACAGGAAAGGCTATCACTATTATCTATAGAAGCAAAGAATAAAAAAATTGAAAGGCATTGCTTCGCCCGCATCCAGTTCGAACCTTATTCAGTTGGCACCATTCCTTTCTTGGGAGCGCAAAACCAGCAGGTTTAAGTTTAAGTAGGTTGATGGTAACTCCCATGCTATCAGGGGGTTTTGCGTTCCATTCTTGCAACCACTCAGCAGATGTGTTAAATCCGCCGGACACGAGTTCACACGCGGTCTGGTATGGTGGGTGACGTGACTTCAGACGGTGGGGTGGCGGATCAGTAAACTCCGCGTGAGCTGGCAGGTTGGGACTTCCGTAGATCTTCTGGGTCTCTCGTAGTAGAATTTGTTGTCTTCTCAAATTGGGTGGGCTTATATGGCTTAGCACGGGGAGCCACTGGATGGGGGTACATTTCAAGGTTCCAGATATGCATCTCATGGTCTGGTTCAGCTGGGTTTCCACATGCAGCACATGTGCACTATTTAAACATACTGGTGCACAGTAGTCTGCTGTTGAGTACACCAATCTGAGACCGGTTGTACGCAGCACATCGGCGCTGGCTTCCCAAGTGGTGCCCGCTAACCTATGCAAGATGTTGTTTTCTGGTCTGGAGCTTTTTGGATAATTTGTCCATGTTGCGGAGCGTACGTAAGAATTCGGTCGAGACTCACGCCCAGGTATCTCGAAATGGGGTTGTAGTGCAACATGGCTCCAGCAAACTCAACAGTGGGCTCGTATTTTGCCATTTGATTAGCCAAGTGAAACGCAGTTACTTCGGTTTTGGCAGTGTTTGGTACTAAAGTATTTGTTTCCTAAAGTATTTGTCTAGTATGCTTAAGTCCTCGTTAAGGATACATTCGGATGGTTTCGTGTTGGGAAGCTAGTGCTGTGTCATGAGCATACATAAATTTACGTCTCTGCGTTTCAGGTATATCATGTAAGTAAAGATTGAAGAGCAGCGGAACCAAAACTAAAACCTTGTGGTAATCCATTGTTTAGCTTTTTGGTACGACTTTCACTATCGCCAAGGAAAACCATGAACTCACGGTTCCTAAGCATGCTATTTAACAGCCCCACCATTTTTCTGCATGGTACCGCTTTCATGAACTTATAGACCAATCCTTGCCGCCAAACTGTGTCGTATGCCGCTGACAGGTCTATTAAAAAGCAACCGTGTTTAGATTCTTTCGAAACCCTGCTTCAATGTGGGTTGTGAGGGACAACACCTGCCGGTACAGTTGCTGCCACAACGGAAGCCAGCGTGTTCCACTGGAACCACCTTATCAATGAGAGGCATAATGCGGTTATAGATTAGTCTCTCCAGAAGTTTGTAGACACAGTTCAGAAGGGCGATAAGACGGTAGTTCTTAGGATCATCTGCAGGTTTTTGGGGTTTCAGTATAGCAATAATCTTCGATCTATTGAAGTCGCGAGGCAATTTGTTACGTAACAGGATATCTGAGAACTCTTTCAGCCATTTCCTGCATTTCGGGCCCAGGTGCTTTAGAAACTCATGGTAGACTCCATCGAAACCAGCAGCTTTATTAGGAGGCAAGTTTCAAGGCGCGATCGGTTTCATCTTGGGAGAATTCTCGTGATAGCTGGTAGTCAATTGGTAGCGACGCCTTGAGCTGTTTAGCGCACTGTCATGTCGCCCGGGTATCATCTTTCCTTCCTTTAACTCGGGACACTTCAACTATTCTTTTTGCAATCGCGTTGGCTAGTGGAGCAGTTCCAGTCTTGCATGCCAACCCATTAAGCACCTTCCAAACTTTCCTGCTTGAAGTCTTAAAATCCATTGACTCTACGGTATCGAGCCACCTATTTCGACGCTCTTCGTCGAAAGATTTCAGAAGGTCATCACCTATTTCATAGTTACCCGTGTGCGTGTACTCATCAAATAGTTTTCAGCAAGGGATGTGCGCCTTGCGGTAGCCTCGGAGAATGCTCTTTTTTGATGTTGCTATGATAACTTTAGTGAATCTCTTGTAGTTTTCGGCATAGGGAGGTATCCATCTGATAGCAGCATCCATGTCAGCGCTGGAATTTGGACCAGTCTGCTTTGTGGAAGTTCCATCGAGGCAAAGGCACGGAGTTTATTAAGGGGATCTTAATACCAACCTCGACAAGCATCCGTCTGTGCTGGCTGTTCGGGAAGTCTGAGAGAATTCTTCATGTGGTTTGTAATGGGGTTCGATTGATGTCACAGGTAGTAAACGTTAAGTCTGGATTATAATTCCCGTCTTGCTAACCTGAACAATCCTCTATCCTTGGAATTAAATACCAGGTGTAGGTTGTTGTTCTCCGCCCATTGCACGAGGTGTTCACCATTTGCATCATTTTTGTTATATCGCCAGGTCGGGTGATGACTATTGAAGTCGCCGGCATATAGGCATGGGTGTGGGAAAGCGGGGAGGTTGGTAGTCCATGAAGAGTTCGGTGGTTTTATACGTTTCGAATGATAAGGTTATTGATCTTTATTGCAGAGGCAAATACATCTGGACCCCAAGGCAAGTCTCCGCAGTGACATGTTTAATACCGTCTTTAACACAAGTGGCCATGCCATATTGCGCGTGGTTAATTGAATGAGCAAGGTAGTATCCCGGGATAGCACCACGTTTATATAGATCCTGTTCATCTCTAGCGTGAGTTACTTGTAAAAGGAGTACGTCTATGTCATTTTCTAATACAATCTTACTTACTACTTCGCATTTAGCTTGACTAATACTTTCTATATTAAGTTGGCAGATTCGGGTAATAGGTCCAATATCTCTAGTCTGGTGGCTCTCCGAGGAGAGATGATCGCATTGAAGCATTTCAAGTGGGTAATTAAATGCTATAATAATTTTTTGAATGACTGTGAGATTGCAGGATTATAGCGCAACAGTACAGCAGCCAGTAGTTTGTTGTTCGTTTAGCGCCACCCAGGGGACACGTGCAGGGTGCGGGAGGCAATTCCTGCGGACGTGAACAACTTCATCCCCCTACTCTTCATTGGGGCCCCCCAACAAATTTTGATACAGGGCCCATCTAAGGCACGCTACGCCACTGTATATAATCGATGTGAAATACCTTAACCGGCGACGGGGATTGTCAACGGTGCAAGATGTTTGGTAATGTGATACGCCAATAATCCTGCTTAGTGTTGGGGTTTCAACAAATTCTTCCTACAATAGGGGAGGCCCATGTCCAGCAGTGGACTCTAACGGGCTGGATAAAGAATAACAGAAGACTAACGTTTATAATATGCGAAATTACTGCAATTGATTTTTAATATATTTGATATCTTGACAATTTGCGGCTGCAGTACTCGTTTGCAGCCTTAATTATTAAAACATGTATTCGTTAATCTAGTTCATATAAAATGTTATAATTAAAAAGTTCAACCACGCAATCCAAGTATAGATGTAGGCTGCGGCAACGTTGTCATTTATTAATTCTGGCATATAAACTGGGTGGAGCTCCGCCATGACATTGTTACAGTTGGACATATAGGATTAATACAAGATCGGATTAAGCGAATAGCAAAAATAATCTTTCTACTTATGTGTTAAACTGCATATTGCAATCACATGGCAGTCACAAAATTAAGCAGTGTATTGCACAAAATTACTTAAAGGATTTGATACCAGTTTGCCTGCGTTGTATATAAGTGAACGTAAGTGCTCTAATAGTCACTCTACGATCAATACACACAGCCTAAACATGTATTCTATGGTGCGGACTTTGTTGTGAGTGAATAAACGTGTAAAAATGTGATCGTATTTAAAGTGAAATATTATTTTCAGGTAACAGTGCTCCTGTGTGCCGTAGGCATCGCAACGGCTGGAAATCTCTATCATGAAGCTGCTCCGTGGTCTTACACAACATATGGTGCTGCACCCGCATTGACTTCCTATGCCGCTGCTCCAGTTATTGGAAAGACTTTTGCGCCATCAGTTTCATACCAATCAATTTCTACACAGTCCGCTCCTGCCTTCGCTGCCTATTCAACTGCACCAGTAGTCGCTAAGACAATCGCCGCACCGGCTATTGCGACTTATTCAGCTGCACCATCTGTATCGTACCAGACCATTTCCACTCAATCTGCACCACTCACTTACGCTGCTACTGCCCCGGTAGTTGCTAGAACTTACGCAGCTGCTGCCCCTATTATTACTAAGTCTTACGCTGTGCCTTCTCATTCTAATTATGCAGGATACTCAGGCGGATCGGCGGTTTCTTATCAAAGTGTTACCAGACATTCATCTCCATTGACATATGCAGCTGCTGCCCCTGTTATATCTAGTTCTTACGCGGCTGCTCCAGTTGTAGCTCATTCGTACACGGCACCTGCTATCTCTTCTTATACGGCTCCGGCTATATCTACTTACCAAACTGCTCCCGTAGCTACTTACACTACTGCTCCTTTAGTTACTAAAACTGTTTCCCCTGCGGTATCATATTCATCGGTCTCAACTCACTCTGCTCCCGTGGCAGTAGCCGCCAGAACAGTTGCTGCTCCTGTAGTTTCTTATACGTCTGTTCCTTCTCATTCTACTTCAGTAGCATATACGGCGGCTCCTTTAGTCACTAAGACTATTTCTGCCCCAGTGGTCACATACGCAAGCGCACCTATAGTGTCTAAAACAATCTCTCCAGCTGTTTCATATTCATCTGTATCTTCTCACTCCACGCCAGTAGCTGCATATTCTGCTGCTCCTGCCTATACTGCATATTCTGCTGCTCCTGCCTATACTACGTACTCTACAGGCCCCGTTTCATCTCACGTTACTTACTCCGATCTTGGTGGTCATTACGGATGGTAAACAACCAAAGCCTGCGTTGAAATGTTTTTATGTACAAAAGAAATTATTTATGTTAATGTACTATTTTATTAATAAGATAAAATAATAAAATTGTCTTGTCCAAAATAAAATTGCTTTTTATTTATTTCTATTTCTTTTTCATTTAGAATGGTTTCAATAGGAATATTTTTATTTTTTGTATTTGATAAAAAATAATTATGAGAATCTTATGATTATTACAATAGTTTTTTTAATATGAGTTTGAGATATGATTTTTAAAAACTTTGAATTTTGGATAATTTGGTCTCTTATAAATACATTTATATATGATTTTAATACCACGATTTCTAATCAAAACCTTAAGTCAGAATATGAAGTTTTTTTAACGTTTTTCATTTATTTACTACTCGTAATCACTCGCTAATATTCATCACTTCACATCACCTTATATTACAAACTTATTAAGGCCTGATTTCGCAATCATCAAATGAATGAATGCAAAAGTAAAACAGTTGAACTATTTTATTCATATAAGTGTAATTTTTAATTCGTTTATATTCTATTTTAATCGTGTAGTGGCGGTGTAAGAATATCAACTACCCCATGTCGTCCGTTGGGTGTCGTAAGAGGCGACAGAGGGAAACAAACCAGGGGATGGGCAGCAGCGTCTTAGCAGCGTTAATGCCAGCTTAAAAAATACTGCTGTTGGCAACTCACCTACCCAGAGTGGCAACTATGGCAAATATCCTCCTATGGGATAAATTTATAGGGGAGGCCTACATTAATCACTGGACTTTTGACAGGGTGTAACAATAAGATTAGAATTCTGAAACATGAACTCGTGAAACGTGAACTCCACCATGCAAACTACACAACTCTGGAACTCCTTGCCTATAGATATCAGAAAAGCGCCTAGTAAGGGATTCTTCAATTCGTCGTGTCGTTGGCTGATTTTATTTATATTAATGAATTTATTTATATAGTAATATGTGTATATAGATCATATGTGTACAGGGTTATTTTGCAATAACCGGCCAAATTTGCAGAGAAGGTTCAGAATAAGTAATATAGGCAAATGGTGAAGACAAATTGATTAAAAAAAATCCCAAACATACTGTCATTTTTATCTTTTAAATTCTAAATGCGTTGTAATTCATTCTTTTAACTGATTTTACTGCGCATTCGTAAGGGTCGATCGGTAGGCAAAAACATTGTTTCCCATAAATCACTTTCAATTTGGGATAATTTCAAATAAAACTAGAAGCCTTATTTACTCAATTTTCAAATAATGCAATAACGGTGTATATCATTATTTATAAATTAGAACTTAAGTTTAAAATTTGACTACTCTTTGAAAAATAACCCTGTATATGTGTGTTTACATTGTGTATGTATGTGTGCATGTAGATATGTATTTATGTATTTGTGTTTTTTATTTTACTTAATTTAATATTTTATAACGTATATATTATTCTTTGTTTTTATATAAGGGGTATAACAACTGGTAGATATTTTTTTTAAATTTTAATCGATTATTTGCACCTAACACTAATTCTCACCATATCAAGGTTGACTCGCAGAGAATGCCAATAGCAATTAAGTCCGCCCTTTGTAATATTTAATTTGAAGTAGTTGCAATATAACATAGTTGCTTATAAATAAATAAAGATGAAAAGTGTGAAAAGTCTGGTACTGCAATCGCCGAACCGAAGCCAAGCGTGGCGAATATTTTTATTTCAAATTCAACAAGTAAAAACAAATTAAAATTCTCACTACATTGATAACGTATCTCCACAGATTAGAAATAATGATGTTCTTTTCTTATATCATCAGAAGGATCATTCAGAAAAAAATTGTAATTCATGAGCACAATTATCATAAGATAGAATATCTACCGCCATCAATTGTCACGCACTCAATTTTCTTTTCTTTATCTACGCACTTCGGCTATGTGTAGTGCATAAATATTTAATATTATTTTTTATTATTTAAAATTTTTTGCAAGAACGTCTAGTAACCTCTTGCCTAAAAAATTTGACTATTAAAACTGAAATAAAATATTGTATTTAAAAAAACACCAATATAATACAAGTTTGGTAGTTGGAAATAAACTGATATGCGGAGTGAATGAAAAAACACCAATATAATACAAGTTTGGTAGTTGGAAATAAACTGATATGCGGAGTGAATGCTATCTGTACGCGAAGATTAGCCCTTGGAAATCTCCAATCCCGTAGCTAAAGTTTGTTAATAGGAGTCATTATAAAATCGGTCGAGTAAATCCAACTACCGAAATAAAGAGCTATATTAGGAATATTTACTTGAACAAAATATAATTTTTTATTAATTTTGTATGTTATTTACATTTACAATTTATTTTTTATCATTTACTTTAAGAAAGAAAAAAATAAACTTTATTAGCTGCTACAAAACAATATACGAATATAAACAAATATGGATGATTAAACTCTATTTAAAAATAAATTGCTGTCCGTTAGTCTCGAAAAACCATAGAGATAATATAGATAGAGTGGAGAAGCCATATGCTTTTCTGCAAGTGGAACTGACGCGCTGTTAGAAAGAGAAAGAAGATGAGAGTTGCTGTCTGTCCTTCTCTAACAACAACAGAGCGCATGCGCGGTGTTATTTTGTCATGTTAGATTAGCTTGAAAACATGCGTCGTTAGAGAGAGACAGATAGCAATCTTGATCTTCTCTCTCTTTCTAACGAGAAGTCACATTTGCGGCTGGCTTCCCTACTCTATCTATATTATCTCTATGCGAAAAACGGCAATTTTGATAATTTTGTGTATGTCTATGGATGGTACACATTTCAATTGGACCCGGTAGATGGCGCTATTGTGGAGATCCAGAAATCACCCGTGCGAAGCCGGGGCGGATCGCTAGTATAAAATAAATAACTTATTGTATGCAGCAACGAAAATGTTACCGACTTAGCGCTGATATTCTGTTAACTAACCTACGAACAGTAAATTAATTTACTTTATGGATTATCCTACTATTATTTTAATTAATTTTGACTGCCTCGTTGGTCTATTGGTAGTAAACAGGAGGTCCCGGGTTCAAATTGCCAGTCTAAACAAAAACCAGTTTTTCTGTCATGATACTCTCAGTAGCAGCCGGGAGTCCAGTACCTCGGAAAGCACGTATAGCCGTTGCTAATGCGCCTGATCTCTCCGTCTGGTCATGTCGGTTTGCCGTTCCATCGAACTATGAGTGTGGACCTGTGCTTGTGCATACACTCGAGCACTATATTTCTGACCAGCGCAGATGGCTTAATCTCCGTTGACACTGCCTTAACCGTAATTAGGTCTGGAGGACATTATAATTGGGACGCAGTGTAGCCCTCTTATCCCTGAATCTGATTAAATTTTTGAAGTGAAAACTTCTTTAGCGGCGTTGTGCACTTTTTTTGTAATGGGTAAAAAATGTTAAACTCGCGTCAGGTCACGTGTCCTGATCGAAAATTCGTAAGACGGACGGAGAGTAGACAGCCGGCGCGGCGTAGGAGAGGAAGTAAGTTAGGTTTAATTAATTTTATTTTATTAATTAATATAATTTTATTATTAAGATTAGGTTTCGATCGAGTATACTGTACTGCTTGACGAAATTATTAATATAGATACACATGTACTTACACATTATAGATGTAATATTTGTAATATGTTTACACTTTATAGCATTAACCTATATTTTCATAATATCACAATAAGCACATGTGCAGTGTAGGTTTACCAAACAAATAATTTCGAATGAAAATAAATGAAATAAGATAATAATAAATAATCTCCGCCATTCCAAAATATCAAAAATGCACAACGTTAATATTTAAGTTTTCACTTCTGCCGGCACTCCCGGAGTGCAACCCGTCGTTTTTTTATTACTATCTCTTCTGAAGAATTAAAAGTTCCATTTCGATAAAACTAAGTACAGGTATACATATTTTTTTCTCTAAACGATATCTTTAAATTTTTTAAATATTAAACCTTTTGTAAAAGTTTTGTGAGAGCGTGGTCCCCGGAGACAGATGTGTTGCTACTACCAAAAAAAGGGGGTAATATATAGTTTGATTTGGTGAAATACTTAATTTATTGTCATACCTTAACAGTAAAGCCACAGTAATCCAAACTAAGACTTAGTTTGGATAGCATTCTTCGAAATACTCCATGAGTAAGTCCCAATACCTTATCAAGTCAGAGACTTGACTCAGTCTTCGATGAAGGACTTTCTTTTTCTATAAGAAATTTCGTCAAACCCGAAGAGAGAAGGTAAAGGTTAACAATGGTAGAGCCAAGCGGCAGCTTTTGCTGTCGCGCGGATGGGCCGGCTCGAACCGGGGTGGTACCACGACCTCACAGAATACCAGCGTGAAGTAGAGGTTTACCTCTGCGTTTCGCTTGGTGAGTGCAGGTGGCCGGAGGCCCTTTTTACTGGAAATGAGGCATTCCATCTTAGTCCTCACGGGTTACAACGCATCTGCATTTTGATTCGCAAACGAGGATAGATGTAGATGTCTATGGGCCGCAGCAACCACTTACCATCAGGTGGACTGTGTGCTCGTTTGTCACCCTTATCCTATAAAAAAAAAATAAAAAAAGAGATTCACACACATGTATTTGGCAGTGTGCGCAAAGGCGGATCAAAACATCATCAAAGAGCCGTGTTGGGGGAATTGCAATTAGCTGACATCTCTTAAATGTGGTGTGGTATTTTTCTGGTTTTAAATGATAATCCAAATTGCTTTTTCAATTATTAAACTTCAAAAAATTAAAGTCATATTTTAGTTAGGCAGTTTTTTTTGTTTCATTTAGACACAAAGTGGCGTAAGGAATTTTTTGTTATTTTTAATGAAGTAGTTGAGATCAACTCTATGCCTAGGCTTAATTATGACAATTGGAATATAAACGGCATCCTGACTCTCAAGATACCTGTGATAGCTTAGAGGTTGAGTATTCACCATAAATCTCTTAATACGCGAGTTACTACTGATTAAATGCTGATTAAACTTTAGAACTTAGCTTCGGCTTCAAGTGTTTTAGTAACGCTTTAACCACAGAGTCTTTAGTCATGTGCTTTAACCCTTTTTGACCAAACTATACATTCTTACTTTATTAATGAATAATATGATATCATCCAGTACTTGGCAATATTAACGTATTTTATTTTTAAATGTTACTTAGCTATTAGATTTTTACTAAACCGTTGATATCATATTTATGATAATTTTATAAACTTATATTTTTAAGTATATCGAGAGATATAATTTTTATTTCTTTAAAGTTATCTTCAAGCGACACTCCAGAGCTTAGGTAATAAATGGGTCTTACGATCATGACCCTCTTTTGAAACAGAAAATTGTCCTAACGTCACGTCGTACGTATTTTTTATTCGTAATAAAATGTCATATAAAGCAATAAACTATGAAAATTAATAAATAAACCTTATAGTAGTAATACGTTTAAGAGATAAACGCAACCTCATCGCAACCTTTGTGGGAGGCCTTTAATTGGCTGAAATGATTGATGGCATACAATTTTTAAGTAGTTAATAAATAAATGGACTTAATTTATACACACTTTTTAATAAATTGTTGTTGTATTTGTGCCTGGTATCGTATGTTTTTTTTACAGAATAAGGGTGACAAACGAGGCCACAGTCCACCTGATGTAAGTGGATGCTGTGGTCTATAGACATCTACATATACCCTCAGTTAAGAATCAAAATGCAAATGCTTCGTCACCCCTGAGCACTAAGATAGAATGCTTCATTTCCAGTTAAAAGGGTCTCTGGACATACACCATACGAAACACAGGAGCTTTAAGTTACTATTTTACGCTAGTATCCTGTGAGAGGGTGGTCCTACCCCAGTCAAGCTGACCCATCCGTGCTACAACATAATAATAAAATACACAGGCAATTAACTTACATTGAAAGACTAGATAATTGTAATATGATTTCATTAAATGATCGAAGAGCGCTTATGGACTTGTTTGTTACACAAAATCGTTAACAATAAAATTAGCTCGAATAATCTTTTAGGTAAAATATCATATGTTATTCCTAGACCTAATTCTAGAATAAGAAATTATAGTTTATTCAAAACTAGGTATTGTAGAACAAATGTCGGATTATCAGCTCCAATTAAAGAACCTTAAAAACTTATAATGTAATTTCTAAATTAGTCGATCTTGACATATTCAACGATTCCTATACCACTTTTAAAAATAAAATTAAAAAACATTTTTATAACAAAATTAAGATCACCTCATGAGTTTAAAAAAAATATTTTTTGTTTCATGCATTACAATAGGTTATTTTTAGTGATGCAACGAATACTACTTTTACGAATACGAATATCAAACCTACTATTCGGCGAATACGAATACGAATACGAATATCTCGCCATGGTAATAAAAAACTAATTTATTTGATGATTTTCTATTGTTCTAATAATTAAAATTTACAATAGGCAAATTTTTATTTAAAAAACATAAAATTTGTAGATTTTCTGGTTTTAGGCGATTTCTTTTTTCATTTTGGAGTCCCCGTCGTTGAGGCTAAGGGCCAAAACACACGAATCATAGAATTATTAATTCTGTGACGTGTGTTTTTACGCGCCGACGACGCACGTTATCCAAGTCCGCCAGTAATTATGGGCCCCTGAGACGGTCAAACGGTTTGATTCAAACACGTAGATTTTGGTTTGAGTCAAACCAATTTGATCGTTTACGCCGTTGGTTTGACAGATTTGATCAGACGTTACGTGTTTGAAGCTCGTTTGATGGAAATTTATATTTTGGTTTTGTTTGAAGCACCGTTTGATCGTCTTCGCGATGTGTTTGATCAAACCTCATCAGTCTTGTGCTGAATTTCGAAGCGATACGTTCTGTGTGGTTGCCAAAATGCTAAATACCTCAATGTAGACAATTTTTGATTTACTGGAATAGCTTGCCTCATGTTCATAGGTATCCTGTTTTTGAATTAATGGTCGAACTTTATTCAATAAATTTTTATAAGAATTATTGTCCATCCTCAGGAAGTTCTTATAATCATCTGGTACGATAGTTTCTAGCACTCTTTGTAGATGTTCGTGTGTGAAACGATATCTTAATACCATTCTTTGCATCAAACTATTTTTCTTTTTTTCTTATTATTTAAGCAAAACATTAATACAATAAACGCGAGAAAATCTTTATCCATAGTCGATGGCATTAAAAATTCGTGATCAGTATTCGGCGAATACGAATATTCGTATTCGTTGCATCACTAGTTATTTTGTTATTCTTTCTTCTTTTTTCAACAATAATGTGCGTTACTTATTATTTTACTTTAACATGTAAGTTAGCCTATAAGTATGATATGTACTAAACTTTAGATTAATCTATAAAATTTGTAAACATTTTTTCATTGTACAATATCATGTTGGCTTCCTAATAAATAAATAAAAAATACAACCATAATATAGCTACAGCGTAGATCTACATCGTACAAAATGTTTATGTGTTGTGTTTGATGGCTACAGAAATTATTATAAAGATCGTATATACCTTCTAACTGTACGTACTTATTATAAGAAATTGTGTGGTGAAAAGTGTGGCTTGTAAGATTATGTTGTGAACAGGATTAAGAAAAAAATGCTTTGGTGGTTTGGTCATGTAGAAAGAATGAATGAGGAAAGAGTGACAAAGCAAACTTATACTGCAGAAGTAAACGGCAGAGTCAGCAAGGGATGCCCTAGATAGAAGTTTATCGACCAAATTAACGATATAATAAAATTGGCCAAATTAAGAATACCCTTGAGCAACGAGCATGTATGCGCAGGTATATGGATGTAATGGAGGCGAGAGAGGTGTGTCAGGTTCGTGCTAAATTGAAGTCCGTAGTCAATGCCTACCCCTCTGGGTGACAGGTATGAGTGTTTATTTTTTATGTTATGTTTGTTATAAGAAGGACATTTTGATCTGATAAGTTTTAAGTAAGTAATTTTTATATTATGATAGACTAAATTCGTGAAATGTGCTATTAGAAGATATTTTATAATTTGAATGTACAATTAAATAGAAATGCTAGCGGCTGAACCCGATTTCAGGCCAAACTTGTTTGTCCTAGGCCAAATCAGTTTATCCTGCGCATGTCAGATACTAGCTTAGACCCAGCTAAATCTAGTTTGGCCTACATACTTTTCCTTTTTTCACTTGGGAATATGATTACGCATACCCGCCTTGCGGGGCCATGGACCGGTTATATCCGACTGGCACCAACTAAAACCCCGTGGCGTTCCACCTTCGTCGCATATTGGCAGGGCCACGGGTACGATTTCGCACACATTTGCGATGATCTTGTTTCGTATGAAAGGTAGTGAGATACCTTTAAAATAGAGGGCAGTGTCGTCTGCAAAGAGGGAGAGCTGAACACCTTTTGACGGGATGGGAATGTCTTTGGTAAACAGGATATATAGGAGAGGGGCAAGTACTGAACCCTGAAGGACACCAGCTTTGATGGGACGCTGAGAGGAGAGCGTGCCTTCGTGTCTAAAACGAAAGGAATCTTTCAGGTAGGAGACCACGAGACGAACAAGACGATCAGGGAGGCCTATTTTATAGAGTTTACATATAAGGCCTTCGTGCCAGATTCTATCGAATGCCTTTACTATGTCGAAAAAGACCGCGCTGGTCTTATAACGACGAGGATAAAAACCGCTGAGGATATATTCCACAATACGGTGAACTTGTTGGGGACAAGAGTGTTTCGCTCGGAAACCGAATTGGTGGGGGATGACAAGAGGGTCACCGTCTTTGGGAAACAGATGGAGCCTCATACGAGTGAGGATGACTCGTTCAAAGAGTTTGCCTATGGCCTTGAGGAGGCTGATGGGAAGATGACTGGAGGGGAAGTCGTGAGGCTTTCCTGGCTTGGGGATACCAATAACAGTTGCCTCTTTCCACGTGGTGGGAAAGTAACTATGGTTGAAGCAGGCGTTGAAGATAATAGCTCAAAGGGTTAACACCTGCTAAGGAAAATGTTTAAGGACTTGGTTGGAGATGCCATCCGCGCCCGAAGCCTTTTTGGGCTTCAGTCCTTTGATGAGGGATAAGAACTCATAATTGGACACAGTGATAGGGTCAGAGGCTGTGGGGGGTGAGTTCCAGCGGCGGACCTCATCCTCCACTGTCTGGAAGTGGGAGGGGTCGGTGGGTTGTGAGCTAGGAGAGCATTGAGCCGCGATGCTGTCTGCAAAGCACTCGGCTTTTTCCTCGTCCTCGAAGGCAATCGTACCTTCGATTTCGAGAGAGGGGGAGTGTGAGTGATAGCGTCTAAGCGGAGGGCTCTCGCCATCTGATAGTACGCTGTATGAGAGGGAGAGATATTCTCCATGAGATTACTCTTTTCGAGGTCTCGAAATTTGGAGAGGCGGGAACGGACTTCTCTTTGAAGATGATTGGTCGTACGCCTATAGTCGGGGGTGAGATAGATTGCTGATCTCCGGAAAGCAGCTCTCTTGACTTTCTTTAGGTTGCTAATATATAGGGGAAGACCGTAATTATTAGCAACCGGGACGACCCTTTCATTATCCTTAAGGGAGGATTTTATAAGGGTGGAGAGAGAATCAACCGCGGTGTCGATTTTTTCGGTACTGTCGAAGTCCGACGAGAGGGAGATGGGGGAGTCCTGTGAGGCCATAGCTTTGGCTAATGACTCCTTGAAGCCCTTTCAGTTAGTGAAAAATTTCGTGGAGGGTGTTGGCTGATGGCCGAGAATGAGGAAGACCGGGCGGTGGTCGGATCCTAGATCTTCAAGAGTCTCGATTGCCCTGAAATTGAGGGAAACTCCTTTAACTAGCGCAAAGTCTAGCACGTCAGGAGCGTGGTCAGTGTTGTCGGGACAGTTAGTGACACCGAGGGGACTGTGGACGGTAAGGTCAAGAGACTGCATGATATCAAGCAGTTTCTTGCCGCTCTGGGAAGTAGTAAGAAGGCAGGTCCATTCAGTATGCTTGGAGTTAAAATCTCCAAGCATAATTACTGAATTGCCTAATGCAAAGACAGCCTCAAAATCTTTTTTGAGGGGGAGGCTTCCACTAGGGATGTAGCCGGAGGCTATGACGATGGACTGATGTCCAGTCAAGGCTAGCCTGCATACCGTGGCTTCCATGTTGGTAAGCTGCGGAGTGGGGACGTGGGAGCAATGAAGGGTCTTCTTGTAGTAAATGACTGTACCGCCGCCTTTGCGGTCAGGTCTGTTGTTACGAAGAAGAGATTACTTTTGGACGGAAAGGCCTTTGAGGTCCTTGGTTTTAAAATTGGTCTCCTGGAGGAGGAGGAAGTCGGCTTCGCTATCTCGCAAAAAAAGCTTAAGCTCAGCGAAATAACCTTTCGCAACCCGCGAATATTGAAGGACACAAGTAAACCCTTAGGCTTAATACGACCGTGAGACTTTGGAAGAGCAGAGTGATCTGCCATTGTTAAGTTAAGTTAAATTATATAAACTTAACTTACAACGAGCACAAGAGATTGTGGCACTCAGCAGGAGCAAGGAGACGGTTCCGAGGGGACTCAGCAGCACGCAGTTTACGTGCTAATATGGCAATCTCGCTAATATCGATGCTCCGAATAGCGGCATACACCGTATTCAGGTCATCAACCATTTAGGGTTGTGCCTGTTGTGGGGTGGAGGATGTCCGCGGGGCGTCGGATTTTTTGAAGCCCCAGGGGAAATCTGGAGGTAGTGAAGGCTGAGAGAAGCCCGGAGGGGGCCGAAGAGGGGATTCCCAGCGGCCGGATGCCCTTCTTTTATTTGTGCGGAGGGGGTTTCATCGTCGTTGTGTTCCCACGCGGCGTCACTGTGCGCTCGTTGGACGTAGGAATCACGTGATGTCCGGGCGGTGAGCGGGTCGTGGGTATGAGGGGGTGACGGGGCGGCGGCTCCCTTCGCCGTCCGTAACAATATTCATATTCGCTCTAATCGACAGAACCCTCCACTCACTTTGTACCGTAACCATAATACTCAAGCATTTAACTTAATTAACCCTTCATATAAGCGTCCCGTTTAACCTAATAGCAGGTTCTCCCTAAAAGCATTACTTCGCACCCCAAATGATATATACTGATTTGTAATCATATTATATTACAGGCAATAATAACATTGTGAGACATACGTGGGACGTATGTCTCACAAACACTGATGACTTTTCTCATCCTGCAAACCGAAACAGAAACTGAAATTTTTTTATTCAAGATTGGTTATAAATAATACTTATTGAAATTCACTTTTATGTTTAATTACCGCTGGTTCGGAAAAGTCCCTCTGCCCTGGAAACTATCAAGAAATCCAGCGGGACTTTTTTTTAAATCATAGCTTACAATAATGTGTGTCAGCTTAAATGTAAGTAGTTATCACTTCATTCCCAGGTGTTATATCATCCATTCAACATTCAACAAGCACCATGTCATTTGCAAAACTTATATATAGTTCACATACAAGTGTGTACTTGGTAATGTAACATGCATGCTACTGTCCGCTTTTACCAGTCCGTTTATGTTATGGCCCAGAGTTCCCCCCCTGCAATTATTGGTTATGAGGTCCTGGGTTCGAATTCCGGTTCGGACCAAAAAATAAGTAATTATCATTTCCTTAAGGGACGTGAATGACGTGATACGCGATGCCGATTTTATTCCAACCTACTAAACAATTCCTTTTCTTAGTTTTGCTGATTCCTAGACTAATAGTCGCGGCTTCCACAAAGTCGAAAACTATATTAAGTATATAGTAATTTGTCAAGTACTTATGATATGATTCATTACAATATCTTTCAACATATGACCTAAATTCAAGAGGAACGCTTTATTTTTTAAGTATATTTTTATAGTACGAACGAATAGATCAATCTGTTCTATGGAATTTTTCTTTCTCCTACTATATTCAACCAAATCTAAGAAATATCTTTTGACGTTACGCATTAATCATTCCGCAATAACTTTGTACAAGCGTACTCCCGCACTGAAAAATAACCTTATACGTAAATCCAAAGAATTATGAAGCTATCTATATTTCATGACAACATGTAAAGTTTTTATCACTAATTTATTAAATATGAATCTTTCAAAAAAAGCAGAATATAAAAAAATGAACCTGAACCAATTTTTATGCTTGTCGTTGATACAATGATATATCGTTATGCATCTTACCGTAGTGTTGGACGATTCAAATTTCTGGGGGCACGGCAGTGCCCCCGCCAAGTCGAGCAAAAAAGCGGCACGGCCGTACCATCCTTTTCTCGAAACAGTTCAGGCCATTTTCGAAACCTTATAACTTTGTTGTGGAAAAAATTAAAATCCTGAATTTTCAGTTACCAAGTAGGCATTGTATGAGCTCAGTATATTTCAAATTTCATTAAATTTGAACCAGTAGTTTAAGAATTATAACTAGTCAAAGTTTCTTAATTTTGTCACTCACTGACTGACCGATCATCAAAACTCTAAGGCACATCTAGCAGACATAGAAACTTCACATTTGGTATATAATTATTGTTTAGTATATAAATCAAGGAAAAATTAAAATATTTTGCAATTTCGGTCTAGTTTTCGAGCGATTTTTCGATTCGATTGCGAAACCAACTGCATAAATAACTTTGTAATCCCATTTAAATATATAGAATTACAAAGTTACATTTGCAGTGAATGAATCAGTGTACTTAAATATGTATAATATAATGGAATAATAGGTGTAAATAGGTACCTAGGTATAACTATCTACAAAAAGAAATGAGATGCCATCAGAAACATAACTTATTAAAAACCAAATCTCGCAACTCAGTTCTTCTACCGTAAAAAGTTGTAAGATCCATGTAATACCAAGTCGGTTAATTTATTCAGTCCCTACTTAAGGCACAGATTACTTAATAGTTTATCTTAAGGGTCCTTCTGTCTTAAGTTATTACGTAATTAGCTAACCTAACAACAATCGCATTAAACAATCTAATTTAATATAATGTGTATTACTTGAGAGATACATTGTGTTTTCATGCGGTGGCTAAGTCAATCTATTTATTTAAAATATAAAAGATTTTTAATATTGATATGGTCGCTATAATATGTTGTTAGGTTAGCTAATTACGTAATAACTTAAGACAAAAGAACCCTTAAGTAGGGACTGAATAAATTAACCGTCTTGGTATTACATGGATCTCACAAATTTTTACGGTAGAAGAATTGAGTTGCGAGACTTGGTTTTTTTACGTTATGTTTTTGATGGCATATGCTAATGCGAATAATCGGTAAAACTGTTCAAATAATCGATCCTTTATATTTTTAATTTTATAATTTGTTTATTTAAATTTTAATTTTTAGAATTGAATAAATATATAATTTATTCAATTGAATATCATGAATGAAATAAGTTTAATTTTTTTATAATTTCTGTAAATCCCACTATGTTGAAGTAGCGAGTAAGTCTAAAAGATTTCGTCGGAAGTCAAAAGATGTCTTCCGATGCAAAAACACGACAAACGCAAAATAATTATTGAATTGAACGAATGCAAAGTATAAAATTTTTACAATAAATTAAAAATATAACCAATTGGCACAACGTTTTATTCATTGATGAAACATGGCTAAATGCCAAACACACACAGACATGGACAGATGACGTCTCATAATTTGTGGAATCTGCTGGAGGAGGCTTCGAAAATACATTTAATATACAAAGAATGACTGGGCCAAAGTGATGGAAAAAACAAAGGGAATTTATGGACGCCTATTAAAGAGACATACGTTTTGAATGCAATAGAAAATCAAATAATAATTAAGGTAAACAACGATGATATCAGCTATTTGTAGTGAAACTAATGAAATAAAATTTTAATCTAGTGCATTCTTTAATTTATGTAACATTATCTCTCGGAATTAGCAGTAAGCAATAAATATGAAAAAACTGATAAATTGAGTTATGTGTTCTGATTAATTTTGATATTATTCTAGATAAAACTGTTAATGATTACCAACTCTAAATAATTGATATCGATATCTCTTAAAAATCGAGTATTGTAGGTACCGAATTTTCAGTTGGAATGCCTAGTCCAATAATTGTGACAGCTGTCAAGAAGTATTTCTTAGATTTGGTGAAGTATAATACATCTATATCGGTGTTAAAATGTCCAATGTCAGACATTGGCCTCCACCTACCTTTGTAAGGAGAAATTATAATATAATTGCCACGCTCAGCAATCGGACCGAAACGGACGAAAGATAAGATGGTTATATCGCTACCTATTGGAATCCTTCTTAATATATAATCATAACATCTTTCTGATTTTTTAATGAAAGACGAGGCAAACGATCACACAGCTCACTTGATGGTAAGTTATCACAATCGCCTATGAATATCTGCAACATCAGGGAAATTGCTGGTGCACTGCCGGCATTTTATAAAGGAGTAGGCTTTTTTATTAGGGATCCCTAAGTTGAATCGGTCCGTGTGGTCGTGCTAAGCAGAAAATTGCCTGTGATATCGTGCCAATAACGCTCGCTCTGTTTCCTCGCTGAATGGCTATAATTAGCCTTTGAGCGAGAAAAGAACCAGCCCTCTTATCATCAGCAGCAACGACCAGTCGCGGATAGAGTTCCTTTGGGAATTTCACCGCACGTAGACCCCACGGACCGATAGTCTCTACAGCAAATGGTACAAATATGTAGTCATCTTTCAGAGACTCATATTTGCGCCACTTACTAAGTTCAGCTGCCTTTGATGCCGCCCTGGCACTAAACGATGAATAAACCTTGAGATGAGAAGCTGCCAAAGTGTCTACGCAAGTAACATCCCATACATATATTAGGATTTTACCTCTATCCCAAGGGACCAATGTCATACCGTCGGGTCTCTAAATATTCCACAAAGCTCTAAAACTGGGAGAAAATTTATAGAGACAAAAGTCCTTCGGATGACATCGTTCAAAGAACCGTGCCGTGAAAACCTACCAGCGCTTTTCTTACAAGAAAGTCCGTGGAGCTCAAACTTGTCGACGCTGCTATCACAGGGGCACTGATGGGTTTGACAAATTGCCGCTCCTAGTCGGATACCTACGGCGATGCGCAAGATTTCCCCATCAAGTAATATGCCGAGAATACTTGATGGTAAAGCGTGTAACCAGTGACTAGATTCCGTAGTCGAAAACAGAAGGCGTGCCTGATCTTGGTCACTATGGAAATTATGAAACAAATCTTTCTGCACGCTCTGTACGAACGGAATATCCCACTGTTTCCGTTGGTTAACTTCCAGTGGAACATTTTCGCTGGGACAAGGCGTTCGTCATGTCTACCCTGCCTCCCAAGTAAAGCACAGGTCTAATTTAGTATTTAAAATAATACAGTACATAAAGCAAGGAAAGCAGGTAATGCAACGCGTAGGATGGTTACCGTTATCCTTTCATTGAAGGCACATAATCTTATTACATACGAGATAAGAATGGACTGAATTTTTTATTAACATTACCAGAAAGCATAAAATTACATAATTTCGTAATGTCATTAAGAAGTACTCTGCCGGTGACGCCGGCAGAAGCGCGGCAAGATCTTTAAAATGTTGATGCGTAATTCCGTCAATGCAGTCAGCAGAGCCATTCGAAAATGACATAATTGGTTCTAAAGTGTCTTTTTCAGAAATTTGTAAAGGTTGCAAAGAAGTTACAAAGTTTATGACGAAGGCCTTCAAATGTGTCGATATTATGAGGAGACAGGATGTTGTCAGAGAATAAAATACGGAATGAATTTTTTAAGTCACCATACACTACTTTTTTAAAATCAAATTTAGGACAAAGTTTAGATAAATGAGTATTAATTGGGTAACGTAAATTTTGAAAAAAAGTCTTTTTAGTTGAGATGTAATTGATTTATTTATTGTTTTATCAAAATGAAAACGGGAATATGCAAAAGTAAATAATTTTTGCCATCTCTTTTCACTATTACTGAAACAATTATGAATAGTGCATGACTGGATGCTTGGCGGTGCACTACTGTACGTTTCACTAGGAGTTATCTTCCGCTTACGACCTCTCTGTGGAATATCTTACCACCGGCGATATTTCTGGACCGATACGACATAGGGACCTTCAAGAAAAGAGCCTACTCCTTTTTAAAAGGCCGACAACGCATCTGCAATTCCCCTGGTGTTACAATTGTTCATGGCCAGCGGTAGTCATTTACCATCAGGTGAGCCGCAAGCTCCTTTGCCCCCTCTCCTATAAAAAAAATGTATATTTAATACCCTTTTCACCTTTAAACGGACTACCGTTGGTACAATTTTGACACCAGGAAATCGGGCTGTGAATGTAGCGGAGCGAAGATTCATTTAAATATCCAAATGCAGATACATTGTCACCCTTGGGGACTATGATGACGACGATGCTGACGATGACGATGTCGATGCCGACGGAAATGATGATAAAGTTGACGATAATGCCTGACAATGACGATGTCGATGACGACGGAAATGATGATGACGTTAAAGATGACGATGACCATGACTATGACGATTATAATGACGATGCCGATGACTATGAACATGTCGATGACGATGACGATGCCGATGGCGATGACGATGACCATGTCAATGTCTGAGTATCTATACATATAATAAATCTGTAGAAAAGTCGTGTCTGTAATTCTAATATATTATTGAAAAAACAAGTCCAGGGGACTAAATAAAGGGTTCTGAAGCCAGATTAGTGGTTTTTACAATTTTTGTCTGTCTGTCTGTGTATTCCGGATTCACGCAAAAACTACTGAATCGATTTACATGAAATATTGTATGTAGGTAGTCAATAACCTGGGGCAACTTATAGGCTACTTTTTATCCGATTACGGAACTTCGAAAAAGGAAGGTTAAGTATTTTATTTTCTATAGATGTTAATTTTCTATTATATCTTAGTTATAGGCGGGATGACGGGAGTTTTTCAAATAAATACCATATTTGTAAATAAAGTTTAAAACTTAGTTATAACCTTGGTAAAATAATTCGAAACTACACCGATTTGGTATTCAAAACAGCGCCATCTATCATCAAATGGAAAAAGTAGTATATTTTGCCTTCAGTTACTAATAAATGAAATAATATAAATAACTTAGATGTACATAAGTTATTTATATTTATATGTATGATAAAATGATAAATTTTTTAAAATTATTAAAAAAGTTTAGTTTTTTTTGTTAATTTATTTTAAAAGTATAATAATTTCAATAGATAATAGTGACGTCTATCAAAAATATGAAAATTAATAAGGTATTTATTTCAATTACTAACATGTATGTAAAGTGATTAAAACTGGTCTGTTTGCAATTGTTGCAAAATTTTCATTATAATTATAGTTTTATTAAAGAAATTTTGATGTATGTCATGGCCAGATCGTAGAATTGATCTATGGTATATAAAGTAGTCTATCATTTCGTGAAATGGTGTGGTCATTTCATGATATTTAACACTATTTGTTGAACATGTCATGATGTAGCTTGACCAAATCAATGAATAGAAATCGTATGAAGATATTAATAACTAAACACAAGGTTGCTATTTCATAATATGGTCATATGACGATATCATTAAATCGTTATTCACCGCTAGCGGCGCTGATAGCGTATTTTTTAACACAAACAGAACTTTAAGAGAATTGACATCACTATATTTATAATATATATATTGATATAATAAATAAATGTTCGCTTCTATTGCTGATATTACTAGATGGTATAGTTTTGGCTTTCCTTATTTCATCTAATATTAGCGCCACCTACTTACTTCTAAATAAACTAAAATAGCAATTCATTGATAAAATTAAATAATACAATGCTACTGAATATACGATGTAAATAATTGAATCATTTACTTTACATTCATTCCGCGTTGGAATCAGTGCAGCGAACACTTTTTTGGGCAAATACTCTGCGGCCTATGCCCAGTAGTAGCATGCTATGTAAGCTGCTATTTTTTTTTACTTTTCATGGGGCAATATATGCAGTTTTTATTTCATTCGTGTTTTTGGGCTTGTTACTTTTTGTTTTCATTTTACCGTAAACATTAAGGCTTGCAAAGATGAGTAGAACTCATTGTCGTCAGCCTATCAAAAGTCCACTGAACTGAACATTGGCCTCCCCCATAAATTGTCAAGTAGCTGGATATTTGCTATAGTTGCCACGCTTGGTAGGTGGGTTGGCAACCGCAGCTATTATTATTTTGAACTGTTGTCAAGAAGATAATGCAGCCCATCCCATTTCCTGTTTGTTTTCCAATGTCGCCTCTTACAACGGGACGATATGAGGTGGTGGATTTGCTTTCACCGCCACAACAGGGCGAACATTTTTCTACTCCCGTTCATGAGTGTAGTGCTCACATTCACTGTAAATAAAATTTAGAAGGAATAAAACTAATTTTAAGGATTTTATCGCATTTCATTTTAATTTTTTTTTGATGTTTTGAGCACTTTACAGCACCAGAGGGGCGGGAGAACTGAGGTGTTTGACGACCTGATGTCATAGTTAAAATAAAATAGAATTAATGCAGTAGGGTCTTTCGCAAAAAAAGTGTAATTTCACCTGACGTAAACGATTTGTTTGTTTGTAAGATAGACATAATATTCATGCTTACATTCTGGTATCATATCGTTTTCGAAGTACTTTTTCTATAAAGGCCAAGTATATCCTATAGTATTATTATAGTATTTTAGTTGGTAATACATGAAATGTACCGATAATCTAATTAACCTGCAGCAATTTTGATCAAATATTAAAGTTTTTGCTCAAGTTTGTTGAGAAGTTATTATAAAATTGTAAAATACTAATATTTTTCGGAAATTGTATAGTCTAAAGATTAAATTTAATGTTAATTTTAAATTAAATAATTAAATCTCAGTAAGCTGGTAATAATTGACCTGGGCAAAACGATCAGGTGAATGAGTTAGTGTGCAGGTTGTTGAGATTTTCAATTTTAATCATATTATATAATTTTAATTTTATCATCATGAAGCATTTATTTCTTATTTGGAATATTTGACCTGCGATTCTAATCTTCTTCTAAATTATGAAAGTATAAATAGAAATAATCTTTCAATAAAACAATCAGTTAAAGTGTGTAACTGATTTTTCAATTTAATACAAAATTGCAATTATTACAACAGTCGAACTTTTTACCTTTTATTCTTATTAACCAAATTTATTGTATTCTTGGTTACACCTTACTCTTAATAACTAAAATGATTCTATCTATCTATCTACTTAAATGAGATTATAAATTCATATTTAAATTATTGTGTCAGGTACAACGGGGAGGCCTAAATCATCAAAACTAAATCGTGAAGAAAAACTTAAAAAGAAAGACTGGATGAAAAAAGAAGGTACCAAAAATTAAGAATGATCCCATTGATATGCTCAATATAAAGCAAGAAATAAAGCTAAATACCAAAGGAGGAAAGAAGGGAAAAAAGTGCTTCCTATTAATGAAATGACTCCACGACAGCAAAGAATTCAAAGGAAAAAGTGGAGGGAGAGTTTTAAAAAGTATTATGATCGTAAGAAGGAAGAAAAAAATAAAATAAAGGCTTTTATAGATTGTAATAGCCCACCCCCATGTGACACGGAAAGTTCGATTCAGGAAGTAAATGAACTGACTAAAGCCAACCCAACAACACCGAAAAGATCACGAATGTCATCTTCTGAAGAGACTAATGCCACAACCTCAAGAGAAAAGTCACCAACATTAGTTGTATGTTCATCTACTTCACCGATATCTACACCTTGTTCTAGTGGAAGAAACAGTCCTGAAACTCGACTAAGAAAATTAAGATATAAGAAAGACAAACATATAGAATTTCTTAAAACTCAGTTAGAAACTTTCGTAAAAATGAATTATATATATAAGAAACAAATCTCGGAGCTTAGAAGCTTAAACGACAAACAAAACATTAATTTAGACATACAGAGAAGAGAACAATCATTAAGTGAAGGTCTGGTGAAGAGTTTTAAGGATCTCAAAACTCATGATGCTAAAAAAAATTGTCAGTTGCACTTAAACAACACATAAAACAACCTTTAAAGGCTAAAAGGACGATGGGGACATTATGCGCTATATTTCGAAATAAAAATAAGATTCTCAAGATATCAAACATAAAAAAATAAGGAAGAAGTAGAAAAAATCTTAGAAGATGATGAAAACAGTTGTGTAGCTGCTGGAATTAAGGAGTTTGTAAAAAAGGGTGGCACTAAACTTCAAAAACGATATCTTAATGACTCTCTTTATAACAGTTTTTTAACAGTGGTAGAGCCACGCGGCAGCTTTTGCTGTCGCACGGATGGGCCGGCTCAAACCGGGGTGGTACCACGACCTCACAGAAAATCAGCGTGAAGTAGAGATTTTCCTCTGTGTTTCGCTTGGTGAGTGCAGGTGGCCGGGGGCCCTTTTTACTGGAAATGAGGCATTCCATCTTAGTCCTCACGGGTGACAACGCATCTACATTTTGATTTGTAATAGACGATAGATGTAGATGTCTATGGGCCGCAGCAACCACTTACCATCAGGTGGACTGTGTGCTCGTTTGTCACCCTTATCCTATAAAAAAAAAAACTTACATAAAAAGTTTCTACAATCTAATAGCTCTAAAATTAGTAACACAACGTTTTGTCGATTTCGGCCTTTCTGGATATGTCCTGCTAGCAAAAAACCAAACAAAACATGTTTTTGTATTCTTCATGAAAATTTTCAACTCCTGACTACAGCATTGCACAGAAACCAAATAATCAAGATAAATGATGGCACCGGAATACTTCGAGAAATATGCTGTAATATTTATTCTTCTGACTGTTTATTTAGAAAATGTGAACATTGTAAAAATCAACGTATCACATACATGGAATTCGACAATTCCATTAATTTCTTTTACTGGACTTGGATCTCTAAAATAGAAAATACCACTACACAGAAGTCTTACAGAATTACAAAAAAAGAAAAGATATACACTACACCAAAAGAAGCAATAACTATTTTTGAAAACATGTTGATAAAGTTTTTAAATCATTGTGGTAGAATAAGAGCACAACGACAAGCTATAACAAATTTAAAGGATACCTTAGAACTTAATGAAGCAATTGTTCACATGGATTTTTCCGAAAACTACAAATGTCAATATGCAAGGGAAATCCAGTCAGTACATTTTGGAGGAAATAAAAAACAAATTTCTTTACACACGAGCGTCTTGTATTACTTCGATTGTAACCAAATTAAGGTGACAAAGTGTTACGCCACAGCAAGTTCTAACACAAGACACGACGCAGCAGCTGTATGGGCTCATTTAATTCCGCTTCTTGTGTTTATTCAGACAAATGCTCCCAACACAACCACCCTTCATATGATTTCTGATTCCGCCGGAAGTCAGTACAGAAACTTAAAAATGTATTATATAATAACTGCCTTAAATTAGAGTTTTCTAAATATACAACATATAACATGGAATTTTACAGAAGCGGGACATGGTAAAGGAGCTCCTGATGGAGTCGGAGGCGTATTAAAGCGATCTGCTGTGAATCTTGTTAAGTGTGGTAATGACATTCCAGATTTTGATGAATTTATAAAATTACTGAAATAAAATGTGAGTAATATTGTCATTGGCACAGTATCGGACTACGACATATTCGAAAAAGATTTGTTACTTCCAAAAAACATCCGCCCTTACAAAGGTACCCAAAAAGTTCATCTGGTAGTGTGGAACAAGTCTAAAAAGTCAATGGTTGCCTTAAGAGCACTAAGTTGTACAGAAAGTTCTTGTCGTATATTAATAAATCGTTGTCCTCATGATAAACATCTGAGCTTTCATGAACCGACACAGCCTTCATGTAGCCCACAAGACAATACAGAATCGTTTTCATCTAAAATAGGGACCCAAACACAATGCTCGTCACCAAAATTGAAGATTCTGTCTAATATTTTAATCAAGAGTGCTGATCAGATAAATCCCTTAAATGAATCTTCATCTTTTGTGGCTTTGCCTACAAGATCTCTTGCATTTTCTGTATTATCCGAATTAGATCTACCTTTTGAATTGCATAAAAGCTCCTTAGACCAAATATTAGGAGAAGATGGTTATGACGAAGAAAGAGAAAATAAGCCTGATAATATTATTGACGATAGCGACAGCACTGATAGCTTTGAGATATTTTCGAATAAACTTACAAAATACAAGAAAGCTACATTTTAATCATCATCATTATCATCATCATCATTACAGCCCTTCACAAGTCCACTGCTGAACATAGGCCTCCCCCAAAGAATGCCACAAAGCACGGTCCTGAGCCACCTGCATCCATCGACTTCCTGCATGTCTTACCAGGTCGTCACTCCATCTCTTGGGGGGACGCCCTACACTTCGCCTACCGGTACGAGGCTGCCACTCGAGAACCTTTCTTCCCCATCGGTTGTCGGTTCTTCGAGCTATATGGCCGGCCCACTGCCACTTCAGCTTACTAATCCGTTGGGCTATGTCGGTCACTCTGGTTCTACTGCGAATATCCTCATTTCTGAGTTTATCACGCAGAGAAACTCCGAGCATAGCCCTCTCCATAGCTCGCTGAGCGACCTTGAGCTTCCTCATCCGGCCAGCAGTGAAGGACCACGTCTCAGTTCCGTATGTCATCACTGGCAACACGCACTGGTTGTACAATTTCGTTTTAAGGTTTTGAGGTATGTCTGACGAGAAGATGTGTCGTAGCTTAGCTTTTTAATACGTACTTAAAATTAAATAGATGATAATGAAGATGCCATAAAAAATTGAAAAAGTTACGCTAATTATTATAAGATTCTCAAGCAAGATTATGAAGATTTCAATAAAATGTCTTAAGTTCTGTAGTAAGATTAACTACATTTAATTCGGTTTAAATTTGACATTAATAGCTGTGATTTTATGCTAGATTTTTTGCCAAATGTTATATTATTTTAATAATTTAATAAGGTTATGTATATTGTGAAGATTTGACACATTACATTTATTGTTTACGTAATTTTTAATTGTTTATTAGGAGTAACTATGAGGCTGTGAGAAGATTTTTATTAGGTTTATTTTTATAAGAATTTACATTTTATGTTGTGACCTTACACTTGAAACAAGATATTCGAATGTTTATTAGAAGTTACAGTATTTTGATTTATACTATTTTGTTATTAATTATTCAACGGTCTCTTAAATGTAACGGTTAGATTATAATTTAAATTTCGTTGCAAGATTTTACTACGAGATATGTTTTTAAATTATTTTATATAAGTAATATTGTCCCATTGTGGTCTATATTAATAATATTTCATTAAAGCATATTTTGTATGAAAAATACAATATCTTTTAAAATAATCAAACTATATTTCCGTACGTTTCCTCACCAAACTGTAAGTATTTAATAAACCTGGGGCGCTTTTCTCATAAACCTGGACGTATCTACTTCACCTGACACCATTTTCTCATTAGCCTGGTCAACTCTTTTTTCTGCATTAATTATTTCAAAAATCTTTTTCTAAGGTATACCTTCCCTTCGCCAAATTATCATTCATGAGATGGTTCTCTTTCAATCCTTATAGCAGATTATGACTATAACAGAAACTTGCACTTTTTTGGCAAATTTGCACTTTTTTTGCGAAAGACCCAGTAGTAGTTTGAATTTAATTTTATTAATTATTAGCAGTTCCTCGCGACTTCGCCCGCGTGTAGTTTGGGGTTTTATTTTTTACGCAGTACCCTAATTCTTTTTCTAAAATAAAAGTAGCCTAAGTTACTCCTTGTGAGATCAGCTATCTGCCAGTGAAAATTCCGTCAGAATCGATCCAGCCGTTTCGGAGATTAGCCGGAATAAGCAGACAGACAGACGGACAGACAGACATTCTTGTTATTAGTACCGTATATACTTTTATATGCATTTAGTAAAAAACTGTGATATTGACATTAAAAATAGACACTTCAATTTTATTTATTTGTATAGATAGATGGGATCCTTAGCAGATGGTAGCACTCAGCCATTTTCTCTATTAAAATTAGGATATTTTTAATTTCAATAGCCTCGCGAATCATCATTGGTAGGATTCGGTGTCCTATTGCAAGGATTTGTTGTCTATCAGATCCGATATAATGGTTGGGATGATACTAAACATGTTGACATACTTTAGACTTCCTGGAGCTACGGTGCTTCACATCAAAGATATGTTCTTTTACTCGGAACTTTCATCCAAGATGCGTAAAAAAATCCGTAACATTAGTTTTAATCCACGTGTAGTATTCATTATTATAGAACTGTATTAATGAAATTTTCAAGTCTCCTCCAAGTAAAAAAAATATCTACAGCTATTTTATGGTGCCAATCAATATTAAATAGAACCAATGATTTGAATAAAATGTTTCAAACAAACATTATATTACTTTGGTAAAACTAAATTAACTTTAACTATGAATAAATGTAAAGAGTAAAATATAATTAATAATAATACATTTTGATTTTAAGACTTTTTACATTTCATAAGGATACATCGGAAGACACACTCGATATAAAAAATAGTAGGTGTTTTTAGACATATAATATATTCACGTGTTTTTGTAGCATGTTACCAATCATCTACGTTTAATAGTATTTTAGAATGAAAAAAATCTTTGACAGACATAGAGACACAGACACTGAGATGACTCTAAAAATGATCGAATTTTTCTAAATTTGGCACGGAATAGCATTTAATGATGTTCCTAAATTTAAGCGCACGCGAGCGAAGCCGCGGGCAAAAAGCTAGTATTACAATATAAACTAAGTATAGACGTAGTAGAGCCATGCTGCAGCTGCAGCTGCAGTATACCAGCTCGACGTATCTTTTAGTGGCAATTGTCGAACACTTAAAAAGAGATGTCGAGTTCTGACCAATTCGTATATGTACAGTTCTCGGGACAGTAAAGCACAGTTTGTTAGCATTAGTCAGCTCATTACAGTCTGAATATTATTACACACACTGTAAAGGGTCATTGCTTGTAAATAAAGTCTTCTAAAGATTCTAAAATGAGCATGTTATAAACTTTATAAACTTACTTTGAAAAACCGTAAGAAATATAGAGTGTCCTGACTTGTTTTTATTTCAAGAAAAATAATGAAAGACATTCCTGGAAGTCACGTTATTCTCCGCCGTGTTCTACTAACAAAGCTCGTTATTTATTTTAACAGGTCTCTTCTTTATTTTCGTAATAGGATTTATTTTTAATGAAACTAGTTTTCTATACATTTTATGACGTACATTTAACTTTTTATCATTATTTTATAAATATTAATTTACAATCGTTTATTTACATAACATTCAAATATACAACACAATTCATTACAAAAAAAAACTAAAAGTTAAAACTTAAATTATAAGAGAGTCCTATTACTTGATATATACTTGTCATACTAAGCCTTTGTGGGAGAAAATCACAAGCCCTCTCATCACCACCAGCGACAACAAGTCACGGATATATTTCCTATAGCAACTTTACCGCACGTGGACCTCACATACCGATAGTCTCTACAGCACGCATATGTATTCATCTCTAAGAGACTCATATCTTCGTGTCACTTACTTAGTGAAGTGATGAACAAAGGCTTTCCACGCAGATTGTCTCATAGGGGAAATATTTGCCACAGTTGCTACGCTTCGCACAATATACTCGTTTAATTGGTTTCTCGGAAATGGCTGTGGGTGGTACCTGTCCAGACGGGCTACTACTGGAAGAGTCGTAGTACGTAGTGGTAAAAGACGAAGTTCTTCCGTATAGTGGAAGGTTTCTATATAGATAAATCGCATTTGGACAAATACTTAGACCTCGAAGAATTATTTATAGGCCTTAAAAAGCTTGCTTCGTGTGCGATCAAAATTGGGCCTCTTATCTTTATAATTCAGAATCGATTAAAAATTATTCTTGAAGAAAATATCACCCGAAGTGGCACAGATTTTTTTTCGAAAAAAGTTTATTGTTTAAGACATTAACAATTTTTTTACACTAGTACGTTTTCTAATTCAATATAAAGGCCCTTCTAAGTCATCCGAGTACAACATTTATGTATAAAGGCTTTTGCAAGTCAACCCAGTACTATATTTATGGATAAAGTTCTTCTAAGCCAACCAAGTACTGCTGTTATAACAAAATTCAGCACTGACTGACTCTAAGAGATGAAGAAAGAAGTCCTTGCCCTTTTTTGGCTGTTCCGGATGAAAACGTATTGATACGGAAAATTAAAATAATGAGAATAGACGAATTATGTTAAAGATTTTTATTAGATTTTAGTGGGTAGGTTTCTTATGATTTTACATGAACACATTCGCATAAGGAGAATAGATACGCGATGGCTGCCGCACAACCTCACAGATACTCACAAGATTAAGCAGGCGGCGCACTCGGAACTCAAAACGAGGGACTTCCTGAAAAGCACACCGGTTAAAGTTTTAGAGTAACCCTCCTTACGGCTCTGGCTTAATAACGCGTGACTCCTTTTTTATAGGATTAAGGTGACAAACGAGCATACAGTCATAACGGTAAGAAGATTTTGTGCTTAGATAGATGTAGATAGATATCTCTGTCATGTACATTTATTTTCCCTGTGATAAAAAAAAGGCTGTTCTACACGGGTTGATGCGCTAGCAGCCTTCGAGAGCCGTAGAAGAGGCGCCTGAGGCAGACTGGAAAAAGTGTTTTGAAAATTGGTTCAAAAAACAATATAACTCATTTCACAAAACTTTCCGAGTAGCCCATAATGTAAACAACCACTTGACCTTACTTCCATTTGACGTTACCACAAGCTTTGTAGACTTTAAGTGAAGAAATTATTTATAAAATGTACAAAATGCAAAAATATATATATAAAAGAATTTAAATTAATGTAAAATTTTCTTTAATTGATAATGTAGTCTTCAGAAAGAAAAATAACATACACACATCGCGTCACGTCTGTAATCCCCGAGGGGGTAAGCAGTCCAAATAACAGCGAGCTATTCGGATCATTATATTAAGTAATTGATTCATTTTTGTTATAAGTGCTACTCGTACGTAAGTATGGATCTACAAGTCTCAGACCAAAATGGTACATGACATGGGATGAAAAATAAATTTAGCTTTAATGCTCTGACAGTCTGACATTATTTAGGCTGTTGTTCTTAAAGGTTCTACAATACAGGCTGCATGCTGCAAACAAACCGAAATCAATCCCAGATCAATCAATCCCAGAAATTATTGGATTGATTTCGTGTCAAGAAAGACATCGTCACTAGCGTGCGTTTTTGTGCTAGGCAGCTGTGCTTCAGCAGCTCATAGTAACCTACATTCATCCTTTATTTAGAAGCACAATAAAGATGCGTTATCACCACGGAGGATTAAGATAGAATGCCTCGTTTCTAATAAAAAAGTCTCTGATTATCATCACAGATCATACAACAGAAACACCGTAGCATTAGCTACTAATTTACACTAGTAATCTGTGAGAGCGTAGTCCTTCCCCAATCTAGCCGACCCATTCCTACAACTACCATAATATACATTCAGCGTAGCTCAACCACGTGACTTGGTAAAGTTTTCCTTGCCCTATAACTCTCTCAAAAATTAAAGGACATTTAAATCAGACAGGAGGTATTTTAAGTTAGCAATAACAATTGAAAGAAAAAGGTACGTTTTAACAATCGTTTATTTTCAATTTTGTACTAATAAACTATTACATAATATATAATACAAAAATAAAAATAATCAATATCATTGTACAATAAATAATACGACAAAGATTAGGTTGTTTACCAGCCATAGCTGGCACCGAGACCGGTGTAGCTGACGTGTGAGACAGCTGGCGCAGCAGAGTATGTGACGGCAGTCTTGAGCGCTGGCACGGCTGAGTACGTTGAGTAGGCGGGAGCGGCAGCAGCGTAGGTGGTCAATGGAGCCGCGTGAGAGACCGAAGAGTAGGACAGAGCAGGAGAGATAGTCTTAGCTACAACAGGAGCGGCATGGTAAGTAGAGTACGCTGGGGCAGCGTATGTAGAGTAAGCGGGGGCAGCGAACGTCTTTGTAACTACAGGGGCGGCCGCGGCGTAAGTTAAAGGTGCAGAGTGAGAAGAGATAGTCTGGTAGGAGACCGATGGCGCTGAGGAGTAAGTCGCAACTGGCGCGGAGAACGTTTTAGCTACCACGGGTGCAGCGTAAGTAGCGACGGCCGGAGCAGAGTGGGTTGAATACGATTGGTAAGACACGGCAGGAGAGTACGACTTGGCAACAACCGGCGCGGAAGCGTACGTTGTTAATCCTGGACCCGCAGCATATGTGGTATATGGTCCATTGTGTGAAGTTTGCGATGAATACGACACGTGTGATACCGCAGGAGCCGAGCTGTAGGCCACGGGAGCGGCGTGCAAAAGATTGCCGGCGGAGGCGATGCCCGCTGCGCACAGGAATACTAGCACCTGCAAAACAAATTACTAAATTATCCTGTTGAAAAGTAACATAATATAATTTCTAAATTTCATAAAAAAATCCTGTTGAGTTTAATTATGACAAATTCTAAAGAATGGCGTAAGGTTCCTCCGCGTAATTTCGTATATTGTGTCAGATATACACACACACATGCACACAATTTAGGCAAATTCGGTTTCCTGTTATAATTGAACTCAAAGGCCATGACTGTAGGTCTCTAACCACCGACTATAAATAACACCAATACTTTAAAGTAAAAAAAAAATAGCCTATACACGTCTCACTGTTAAGCACACGCATCCAACTTAATTTCTCACAACGTTATAGAGTAGTTACACTATTGCGCTGCTCAGTGGGACTTCGCGTACTACGCTTGTTTTTATCATGGCGATTTCCTCACGATGGTTTTCTTCACCGTCGAGCACGTGGTAAATCAGCACTTAAAATTGCAATTAACAATTTAATTGGTGCCGACGGGGATCGAACCCGGGGGGTTCACGTACTATGAAATTTTGCGAGCGATATAGGAACGCGGATAAAATATTTTAAATGCATACCTTAGAGTACATGTTTGGACTACGTGTTTGATGAATGTATGAATATAAGAGCTCTCGCGTCTACTTTTATACTTCATGCACAAACTGGTACCGAATCTTCGAAGTCGGTTTGTGCAATAACCAATACTTACTGCTTCACTTGTAAAATGTAAGCTCTTTCGATGAATTAAGGACTATTATTGTGTAGCATTTTCATTCATGACTACGCCCTCGTCGGTCCAAATGTAACAATGTCATGGTGACGCTCCACCCAATTGTAGGCTATAGTTAATTAATGCCCGAAGGCATGAACTACTTCTCAAAATTTTCCTACCCAATTGTTATAAAGTATTTCTCTTGATCCTTTGCCATTAATTGCATTAAATCTTAATTTATTAAACAGACAATGCTTTAACCTTCAATAATACAAATATTTGTAAACTAATATATCAGAATTTTTAATTTTATACATTCATTTTGGAAGTAATAGTTAAAAAATTAATTAAAGTAACACCTGTGAATGCCTCAAAGTACATCATTCATCTACATTCAAATAAATCATCTTACAATTAGACAAAACCAGTTTTTACGGATTTTATGGTGTTTTATATTCCCGACGTTTCGAGCACTTTACAGCACCCATGGTCACGAGGGGAACTGAGGTGTTTGACGTCCCAATGTCATAGTTAACCACCTCTTGTAATGACCCTTTTAATGACTCAGGAGTGCACGGGCTTGATTGTGAATATGGTCTCTTTTATATAGGATAAACTAAGAGATCAATAAAAACCCGCGTGAAATAACACGTAGCTGATGTGAAGAATCGACGCTGCGGGAAATCTGCAGTCTATGAACACGTACAGGGTCGCCGCCATCACTACCTTAGGAGGAGCCGTGGTTAACTATGACTTCAGTCATAGTCAACCATAATAAAAAGTTAATTATGACATTGGGATGACAAACACCAGTCCTCCCCCTCTCCCCTGACCATGGATGCTGTAAAGTGCTCGAAACGTCGGGAATATAAAATAAGTTAATAAACTCGATAAAATCCGTAAATACTAGATTTATTTAATTGTGTAGTGTTCGCGTAAATATAAGAATCATTAAATAATTTTATATTGCAAATCTGAAGAACATATGAAGAGTCATACTTTTTCCAAATATATTGTGACTATTCTTATACTGGCTCGGAATTCAATCTTGCTATATCGATCTTAGCTTACCATTTCATGGTACATGAGAAAATAAGGACACTCGAATACTATATATCTGAGTATACCTTTGTCACTAATATAATGAATGACCTATGTTAATTAATTAAGGACGATGTTAACGTAATTGAATACATCATATAGAAAGAAATTGTAGTAATAATTATCTCATTGGGATGAGATGATATCATTATTTCTTTCGCTACTTTTATTGCAACTATTGTTATACTTTGTCAGCACGTGCATATTTCCATTTTACAATATGTTAAACACAAAATTACGAGTCAACACACTGTTTTTGTGTTAAACCACTTCGAAAGTCATAATAAATCATCGCTCTTGAATTTTCTCGAGTCAATTCCATTTTCTCAACGACTAAACAAGTTTGACAAAACCTTGTGACAAGACCGAGAATCTTTTTTTAAATAAATGAATGGTATTCGATTTTTAAAACCAAGGAGTTTTCAATTAAAAAGATTTTAATATGACAGGAACAGTGGAAATATTCCATTCCCGATACTTTTAGTGCAGCCTATGTATGAACACGTTTTATTTGTATACATGACATGACTAATAATACACTGGTATCAAATCTCGAAAATTTTTGGAACAACTTAATTCAAACAAGGTTCACAGCATTACATGATCTACGACATCGTTATAAAGACTATTTTAGTTGCATTTATAATGTAACGCTCTTTCACTGTTCAGCCGTAACAATGTCATGGAGACATTAAAGTCAATGGTTAAATGTCAATCAACAAATCCCACTGGGACAGTCAATGCCCGCAGGCTTTATAATTTCCTTTCAAGATTAATACGTATGTGATATTAAGATCATTCATTTGGTTTATTGATTTACGTTTATATTTATATTACGTGTATTTTTAACGTATGTTTTTCTTAAGTTGTTTAAGCAATAGGAGGTAATTGTATTTTAATGACTGACAATCCTAGATGTACTGAAACACTGGGTGTGTGTGTGGTATATTTTTTATAGAATAAGGATGACAAACGAACACACAGTCCACCTGATGGTAAGTGGTTGCTCTGGCCCATAGACATGTACATTTATCTTCGTTTGCGAATTAAAATGCAGATGCGTTGTCAGCCGTGAGGACGAAGATGGAATGCCCCTTTTAGTAAAATGGGTCTCCGGTTCTCTACACTCATCATACGAAACACAGCAGCATTATGCTGCTATTTTACGCTGGTATTCTGTGAGAGCGTGGTCCTTCCCCGGTCGAGCCGACCCATTCGTGCTATAACTATACTATTAATATAGCTGCAGCATGGCTCTACCACGTAAAAAATATAGCATAGTGGGACATTTATATTTGAGACCGTGTAGTGATGTAAGAATATCCACTACCCAATATTATCCCGCGGGTGTCGTAAGAAGCGACATTGGGAAATTAAAACAGGAGATGGACAGCAGCATCTTTGACAACAACTCAAAATAATAAAAACACTTGCCTACCCGCCTGCCAAGGTTGACAGCTATGGCAAAATCCTCCTGATGAGGCAATCTATGGAGAGGCCTATGTTTAGCAGTGGACTTTAATAGGCTATAATGTAATAATAATTATAACTTTTAACAAAAAGTAAAAACCGACTTAAAATTGATAAAAATGAAGTTATTTATTTGTTAACCTAAGGGATGGAATTTTTTCTCCAAATTTATATGAGACCACTCTTGAAGTATAACCTATTTAATAAAAAAGAATCATCAAAATTGGTTCAAAATCTGCGAAGGTATCGCGTAAAATTAATAAAGCAAAACGTACACTCGAATTGAGAACATCCTCCTTTTTGAAGTCGGCTGAATAAAATAGTTTTAATTAGTCTAATAACCTAATATAAATATGGAACAAAAAAATAAAGGTCTGAAATAAAGATTTATTTATTTAATGATATATAATAACACGTTTTACATATGCAAACACGAGACGTATATATAAAATGCCAAAGATTTAATGGTTTCCGAAAGATAGCGCTATAACTATCTTATGCCTGACGCAAAAAACGCAGACCGGCTGGCGACGGGAAACAGCGACTTTGCGAAACGTCGATCGACAATCGGCCCGTCGAGCGTGGCGAATCTTATGAGAACTCATCGAGAGGCGGTTAAGTTTTACGGGGTGATGATAATGATGAATATTTTTGTACTAGAATCTTATTTACTTCCTGACAAAAAACTGAACAGAAAATTATTGTTTAGGTTTTATAGGGTTACCAATACATCTAAAACTTTTTTATGGAACGAAGTTCTTTATCGGACGGTACGGGTTTGGCGGATGGGAGCTAGGCTAGGCGACAAAAAGTGTAAGATTTTTTCGTCACTACTCCTCATTATAATGTAGACGGCCTTGGAGGCGAAATGAGGAAGTGAGATGGAATAAAATCCATCTCCCTCGCACTTTTTCTTATCTTGCCATGAAAGAAATATAATTTTATTTCAAATGACGCTCCATTGTAATAGACGCTAGTAATTCATTTATTTGTATTTGTTAATAATATAATACATACGTTTATCAATAATAATATACTACGCAAGGAACTTCGTTCCAACCGAGTGTTGCACGACACTCACGCATTTTAAATGCCAAATACTAATCTTGTTCTTTTATAATGCATATGCCAACAACAAGTGCTTACACGTAACACTCTTACAAACATTTCAGGCGGAAAACTAGTTACGAAACTAAGCGGGAGGTGGCGCACCGAAGTTCTTAACTATATTATTCAAAAGCTTTGTTATTGCTCCCCATTTTTTTTGAACTGAACACAATTAAATGTAAAGTTATAAAATTACCGCCTATATACGGCTCACTGATGCACATGGCCTCCTTTTATTTCTTAAAGGGTGTCTTGAACTCCAACGCTAGAAATCTTTTACTTATCAGCAAGCAGATTTCCTCGTTTATCTTATTAGATTGTGGTTTTATTACGATTTTTCTTTAAACGCCGAACACATAGCAAATCAACAGTTAAAATTACTATTATAATTTAATTAGCACCAGCAGCGGTTGAACTCGGGTGCTCGAGCAGTGTAAATTTTACGGTGAACGCTTAGAACTTCGAACTTTCACAGCCATTTCGGTACTTTCAACTTCAAGCTGTAAAAATCTAAAGTGGTCTGTAGACAACATCAAGGCATTATGTTGAACATAATTTTACAAGGGACGTGGCTGTTTCTGGATGAAATATCTACAATCGAAGCCTGTTGATCTGCGAACAATACCTGCCAAAATTTATATATATTTTCTATATATGTGTATATTTTATGTATGTGTTGCATGTAAATACTTGAACTGAATTATATCATGACAACTTAACTGCCCAAACTCACTCTCTGTTCTACCCAAGGTTAGCAGGTAGAGAATGCCATATAGCATTAAGCTCGCCTTTTGTACAAATTAATATTTAGTGTAATAAAGAATAAATAAATATTTTTTTTTATAGGATAAGGGTGACAAACGAGCACACAGTCCACCTGATGGTAAGTGGTTGCTACGGCACATAGACATCTACATCTATCCTCTATTACAAATCAAAATGCAGATGCGTTGTCACCCGTGAGGACTAAGATGGAATGCCTCATTTCCAGTAAAAAGGGCCTCCGGCCACCTGCACTCACCAAGCGAAACGCAGAGGTAAACCTCTACTTCACGCTGGTATTCTGTGAGGTCGTGGTACCACCCCGGTTCGAGCCGGCCCATCCGTGCGACAGCGAAAGCTGCCGCGTGGCTCTACCACTGTTAAGTAACCACTTCGATTGTAGATGTTTCGTCCAGAAATCGTGCTAATATAGGATATTTTAGCACAATTAGTACGATAGATACGATAACGAATACGATTACGATTTACGGACCACTGACTAGTGGAGGTGTGTGAGTACTCACTCCTCCATATCGTTCCGTGGGTGTCTTAGGAGGCGACAGAGGGAAACAAACCAGAAAATAAAAAACTGCAGTTATCAACCTGCCTGCCAATCGTGGCAACTATTGCAAGTATTACCCCTTATAAGGCAATCTTTGGGGAGGCCCATGTTCTGCAATGGACGTTCACAGGTGTAATGAAGATGATAATGGTATATCGACCATGGGCACGACGATGGGGTGAACGAGTAAGAGTTACGGTGTAGTAAATCAATTCTCGCCTCTGTGCAACTAAGTCAGTAATAGGAGATCGACCTATTATTGTTATCTTTATTTATAAAAATCAATTTTTGTCTATTAGTCTCGCTAAAACTCGAAAATGGCTCGACTGATTTTATGAAATTTTTTGTGTGTTTGAGTGGGTTTCCGGGACGGTTTATATTCATAATTAGACCAGGTAGGTAGCGCTGTTGTCGAGATCTAGAAAAATTACGCGAAACCAGGGCGGAAAGCTAGTATGTCCATATATATATGCTTACCGGTAACAGGTAGAGTGTATCAGAATACGTAGACACCCACCTGAAATTATTTTTCAATAAACTTATAAAGCTTTTAGTATTCTAGTGTTCTTAAAAAAAGTTATTTTGTTTAAGTTTATAAGTTTAGTATTCCAGTGTTCTTAAAAAAGTTAAGTGTCTGGGCACAGGCCTCCTCTCATCACCGAGAGGGTTTTAGAAGTGTCCACCGCCCTACAACAATGAGAGAAGGCCGATTTCACATATCTTCACAATATTAAATTTCTTAGACATTTAGGTTTCCTCACGATGTTTTTCTTTAGCACCGAGCACGTGGTGGATCAGTAATTAAAATTGCAGTCAACAAGTTCATTGGTGCCAGCGGGGATTACTACGTACTATGAAATTTACAACGTGCGCTAAGTACCGATATAAAAGATAAACTTGTCGTCAGATACATAATATACTTTCATGTCGTTCAAATGGTTCAAGGCAACGGTTGGACCACTATGTTACACAATCAACAGTGACTTCAATGCAAAATGTCTATGTTTATAATCATGTAAGGCGGTCCGATTTTTTTCTTGTAATGTATTATTGTAATTTTATTCTTGAAATAATGCTATTTATACTGTCTGATAAATTTACTAGGTGTTAGTTGGTTGAATAATGTATATAATATTTTATTATAGGATAAGGTGACAAACGAGCATACAGTCCACCTGAGTTGATGCAAGTGGTTGCTATGACCCATAGACATCTACATTTATCCTCAATAAAGAATCAAAATACAGATGCGAGATCACCCGTGACGAATAAGATGGAACGCCCCTTTTCCAGTAAAAGGGTCTCCGGTTCTCTTCGCTCACCATACGAAACGCAGCAGTGTCAAGCTGCCGTTTTACGCAGGTATTGTGTGAGAATGTGGTCCTTCCCAGGTGGAGCCGACCAATTCGTGCTACAACTTTATAAACGCACTCCAATGCATCGAACGCTTAGCAGCAATTACAATGATAAATTTGAAAGTATTGAAATATTTGAAATATATGACGGCTCCGTGGCGCAGCGGCTTAGCAATGAGTTGCTTGCGCTGGGGCGCGGGTTCGAATCTTGCACGGAGCAAGTATTTGTATGGCCTACAAATAATTGTTCCAGGTCTGGATGTTTGTCCTTGTGCAACTTGTGTTTGTAAACTGCCTCCACGATACAGGAGAAAATCCTAGTGTGGGGGTAACGTTTTTTAAAGAAAAAAAAAAAGAAATCAAAAGATAATAAAAAAAAATTTCCACTCTCATTAACCAGATTTGCAAATTGCCTAATATATCTGTAGTACAGCGTATTTAAAGTTTTTTCGCCTTTAATTTTTCTTTTACCTCATCATGTTTGAAAACGTATTTAAACTTAAACTTACATTTATTTGCTCAAGTTACATTATGTTATGTTAGTTATATCTGGCATATATTTTAGTTATTTTCTTAATAATAAAGTTGTTGTTAGTGGGTAATAATATATTAAATTAATATGTAATGATATATGATTATCCAATTTATACTGTACTGTAGAAATTAGACAATCATATATCTAGGTTTATCATGTATTCTTCATCATTCTTAAAATTATGTAATAGGAGGATATTTCCCATACACACGTGCGCGCGCGCGCGCTTGTTTTTATTTATTATTATTATTTTATTTCTTTTCGTTTTTATGTTAACAAGTTTATTATTTTTTCATTAATACTTTTCTACTTTTTGCTAACTTGTACTTGTCTAGCTGACACATGTTAAGATATAATTTATGTAAACTCATTGTTATGCGTTAACAAATTATATTGACATGCGGGTTGGTATCTGCAGCTTTTCTTATAATTATTAAGTTGATATGAAAGTGATGCTGCTGCCCATAACTTTCTCTTTAACGCCACTCACTTACTAAATACTCTGGGATAAATGTGAGGAAACAATGTCATTGGGAGGAAACCTGCATGACTGAGAAACCAAAATATATTTCAAGGCCATATGTAGTGCACCAACACGTATTTAGGCATTGCGGCGATCTGTTTCCGGCTATAAATCCTTATCCGAAAGAAGAGGATGTCTGTGTCATTACGTATAATATCTGCAGCCTTTTTTCTAATTGAGTTATATTTATTCTAATTGATATATTATACATTATTAACTACTGCTAAAATATATTACACTCTGGCATTGATAATTTAATCACTACTGAGTGGAGCGTCACCATGACATTGTTACATTTTGTGTCGTGATTTCGGACATCAAGTTCTACGATAATAGGTCTTATTGCAGAGCCAAACGTATCATTTTACAACTATATTATATGAAGTTTTACGTCGCAAGTATGCGTTCCGAGGATTCGATACGAGTTTGTACACGACGTATAAAAGAGTCGGCCAAAATGTTCTTAATCATTCCATTTTCAAAATACAAAGATCAAACATGTACTCTAAGGTATGCGTTAAAAATATTTTATAGTTCCTATATCGCTCGTAAAGTTCGTAGTACGTGAAGAAACCGGGTTTGATCCCCGTCGGCACCAATAAAATTATTAGCTACAATTTTAATTGTTGATTTACCACGTGCTCGGCGACGAAGAAAGACTTCGTAAGAAAAGCAACATGTCTACGAACAAGTGAAGTTCGCGGAGTCGCACTGAGCAGCGCAATGGTGTAACTACTCCATAACACGCTGAGAAATTAAGCTGGATGCGTGCGTGTGTGTGTGTGTGTGTGTGTGTGTGTGTGTGTGTGTGTGTGTGTGTGTGTGTGTGTGTGTGTGTGTGTGTCTGTGTGAGTGTGGGTGCGCCCTACATTTCTGACACAACATACGAATCTATCCGGCGGAACCTTACGCCATTCATTAGAAATTGTCATAATTTAACTCAATAGGAAGATTTTTACGAAATTTAAAATTATATTATGTTATTTTTAAACAGGATAATTTAGTATTTTGTTTTGCAGGTGCTAGTATTCCTGTGCGCAGCGGGCATCGCCTCCGCCGGCAATCTTTTGCACGCCGCTCCCGTGGCCTACAGCTCGGCTCCTGCGGTATCACACGTGTCGTATTCATCGCAAACTTCACACAATGGACCATATACCACATATGCTGCAGGTCCAGGATTAACCACGTACGCTTCCGCGCCTGTTGTTGCCAAGTCGTACTCTCCTGCCGTGTCTTACCAATCGTATTCAACCCACTCTGCTCCGGCCGTCGCTACTTACGCTGCACCCGTGGTAGCTAAAACGTTCTCCGCGCCAGTTGCGACTTACTCCTCAGCGCCATCGGTCTCCTACCAGACTATCTCTTCTCACTCTGCACCTTTGACCTACGCCGCGGCCGCCCCTGTAGTTACAAAGACGTTCGCTGCTCCCGCTTACTCTACATACGCTGCTCCATCGTACTCTACTTACCAAGCCACTCCTGTTGTAGCTAAGACTATCTCTCCTGCTCTGTCCTACTCTTCGGTCTCTCACGGGGCTCCATTGACCACCTACGCCGCTGCCGCTCCCGCCTACTCAACGTACTCAGCCGTGCCAGCGCTCAAGACTGCCGTCACATACTCTGCTGCGCCAGCTGTCTCACATGTCAGCTACACCGGTCTTGGTGCCAGCTATGGCTGGTAATCAACCAAATCTTTGTCGTATTATTTATTGTACAACGAAATTGATTATTTTTATTTTGTTAATAATTTATTAATACAAAATAGAAAATAAACGATTGTTTAAACATACCTTTTTCTTTCAATTGTTATTGCTAATTTAAAATACCTCATGCCTGACTTAAATGTACTTTAAGTTCTGAGAGAGTTTTTGGGGCAAGAAAAACTCCACCAAGCCACGTGGTTGAGCTACGCTGCATGTATATTATGGTAGTTGTATGAATAGGTCAACTAGATCGGGGAAGGACTACGTTCTCACAAATTACCAGTGTAAAATAGCAGCTAATGCTACGATGTTTCTGTTGTATGATGTGTAATGAGAATAGGAGACTTTTTTTACTAGAAACAAGGCATTCTATCTTAATCCTTCGTGGTGATAACGTGTCTTTATTGCGCTTCTAAATAAAGTATAAATGCAGGTTTTTATGAGCTGCCAAAGAACAGCTGCCTAGCACAAAAACGCACGCTAGTGACGATATCTTTCTTGACACGAAATCAATCCAATAATTTCATTGTTGTTGGATTCTGGGATTCATCTGAGATTGATTTCGGTTTTGATTGCAGCATGCAGCCTGTATTGTAGAACCTTTAAGCACAGCGGCTCAAATAATGTCAGATTATCAGAGCATTAAAGCTAAATTTATTTTTTAGACCATGTCATGTCCCTTGTTCATCTGAGACTTGTACATCCCATGCTTCTGTAGCACTTATAACAAAAAAATGTGGACCTACCTAGCGTGACATAAAAGACAACTAATGGGCCAATAACTTAATATAATGGTCCGAATAGCTCGTTGTTATTTGGACTGCCTACCCCCTCGGGAATTACAGACGTGACGCTATGTATGTGTGTATGTTATTTTTCATTCTGAAGACTTACACAGACATTATCAGTTAAAGAAAATTGCACATAAATATAAATTCTATTTATCCATATATGCTCTTTGAAGTCTATTAAACGATTTGCCCGCTTTCAGGCGACATTTGATATGCCAAAAAATCATCGCCCGGAAATGTTCCCGACGCAGATCGATTTTTCAATCAAACTCGATATTTCAATTTAGCTCATAAAATCTGTTGAGCAAAATTGGATAATGGATTATTTGTATTTTTACTTGTATGTTACTTATTATATTTAAAATATATTATTACTTTATAGTTTCCGTTACAGCATTATTTTATAGTTGTTTTAGCTTTAGACCCTATTGCATATGTCGTGGTTTGTTTTTCTCTGTCACCTTTTACGACACCCACGTGACATTATCAGGTAGTGGATATTCTTACACCGCCATTACATGGTTAACTTTTTAGTGTAGAAACTTACTAATGCCTTAAAAGAAAAAGGTCGCAAAATTATCTGTGTGATTTTGTGAGTAAATTTTTTTCACACTAATTTTGAATCCATTCTGAATTATAGAGATAAGAGGGCCCGGTAGCCCAGTTCTGAATCGCACACGGTACAAATCTTTGTAAGGCCTACAAATATTTCTTCAAGGTCTGGGTATTTATTTATATGCAATTAATCTATATAGAAAGTTCCACTTTACGGAATAAATGCGTTTTCTACCACTATGTAGTTGGACTCTTTCACTAGTAGTCCTTCTGGATAGGTACCACCCACAGCCGTTTCCGAGAAACCTATTTTATTATATCTACATATTTTGTAAAGCGTGGCAACTATGGCGAAAATCTCCCCTATGAGGCAATGTTAAAGGTTTACTTTTAACACTATTGATAAGCAGTAATAAATAAATACAAACTGAACCAAGTTAGTAGCGCAAGTATGAGCCATTTGCTGTAGAGCCTATTGGTCCGTGGGGTCCATGAGCGGTGAAGTTTAAAAGGAACGGTATCCGCGACTTGTCGTCGCTGCTCGTGATTGGAGGGATCAACATATAAAAATAATAATAGAAAGTAAATTAAAGTAAAAAACTAGTTTCATTAAAAATAAATCCTATTACGAAAATAAAGAAGATACTTGTTAAAATCAATAACGAGCTTTGTTAGCTAGTAGAACACGGTGGAGAAAAACGTGACTTTCACGAATGGTTTTTATTATTTTTCTTAAAATAAAAAGTCGAATCTGTATACTTTTCCTACAAGTTTATAAAGCTTATAACATGCTCACTATAGAATCCAGAAGACTCTACCATTACCGTTACAGCCTATTAAAGTCCACCGCTGAACATAGGTTTCCTACATAAATTGCCTCATAAAGAAGATATTTCACATAGTTGCCACGTTTCACAAGCAGGGTGAAACCAAAGGTTTAACCGCAGTCTTAAATTTTTAGTCACTATTAGGAAGACGCTACTGACCATCTCCTGATTTGTTTCACTTCTGTCGCTTCTTACGACATTACGACACCCATGGGATGATATGGGGTAGTGGATATATTTACACCGACACTACACGGCATGCAGAAGATTTTATTTACAAGCAACGACTCTTTACAATGTGTGTAATAAACATTTATGACCGAATCTGTAATTCTATGAATAGATCGGCTAGATCGGGGAAGGACTACACTCTCACAAATTACCAGTGTAAAATAGTAGCTAATGCTACGGTCTGTTGTATGATCTGTGATGATAATCAGATACTTTTTTACTAGAAACGAGGCATTCTATCTTAATCCTGCGTGGTGATAACGCGTCTTTATTGTGCTTCTAAATAAAGGATAAATGTAGGTTTCTATGAGCTGCCGAAGCACAGCTGCCTAGCACAAAAACGCACGCTAGTGACGATGTCTTTCTTGACACGAAATCAATCCAATAATTTCATTGTTGTGGTCTGGAATTGCTATCGGTTTGTTTGCAGTATGTAACCTGTATGACAGAACATTTAAAAAAGTCGGCTCAAATAATGTCAAATTGTCAGATTATTAAAGCTAAATTTATTTTTCATCCCATGTCATGTATCATGTTGGTCTGAGACTTGTAGATCCATGCTTATGTACGAGTAGCACTTATAGCAAAAAGAAATGTGAACCTGCCTAGTATGACATAAAAGGCAACTACTACAAAGTATTGTGGTAACCTCACATGGAAGTCAAGTTAATTCATATGGAAACATCAAAACCATTGAATCGAATCGAGTGGTTGTTTACTTTATGAGCTACTCGGAAACTTTTGAGAAATTAAAAAATAAGGGTTTATTGTTTTTATTATTTAATTTTGTCAAAACTCTCCGCAGGCGTCTATTAAAAATTTCATGTGTCTGAACCAATTTTCAAAACATTTTTCCACTGCTTCAGGCACCTCTTCTACGACTTTCTCAAAGGCTGGTAGGGCATCATCCTGCGCAGAAAACCCTTTTGGACTTTTTTATCACAGGGAAAAGAACTGTACGTGGTAGAGCTTTCTATCTATATCTGTGTAATCTATGGGTCACAAAATCTTCTAATCATTACGACTGTTTGTTTGTTTGTCACTTTGTTTTTTTCGTGTTGGGTTACTCAAAAACCTAAACCGGTGTGCTCTTCAGGAAGTCCCTCGTTTTGAGTTACGAGTGCGCCGACTTTTTAATCTTGTGAGTATCCGTAAGGGCTTGTGACAGCCATTGCGTATCTATCCTCCTTATGCGAATGTGTTCATGTAAAATCATAACAATGCTACCCACTAAAATCTGTTAAAATCTTTATACATAATTCGCCTATTCTTTTTAATTTAATTTTCCATAGCAGTACATTTCCTTTTGGAACTGGAACAGCCAAAAAAGGGCAACCACTTCTTTCTTCATCCCTTAGGCTGGATTTAGTGCTCGACCGATGGTCAGCACGTACCGTACGCGCTGACGGTACGTCCTGATCGTCGGTCGAGGCCAATCGTTTAGTGCTTAACTGATGGCAAGCTTTGTTAGACGTGTACATTTACGAAGAAAAATTAATCCATTTGTTAACTATATAATATGTGCGTACTATTTACGCAAACGATTACGGTATAAAAGACGGAGAAGATATCATGTCCACCCAATAATTGTAGACCGTTTAATTGAATGAGAATTTTGTTCATTGTATTCGAAATTGAGAAAACAATGTTCATTTTTGTTCGCGATAATACGTACGCGCGTACGGTCGGTCGGTCTGTCAGCGTCGCACTGAACGCACACATGTAACGCCATAGCGCGTCAGTCAACCGACGTACGTCGGACCGACTAGTTCGACCGACGGTCCTCGTACGCACGACGTAGCTCTGCACTGTAGCCGTTAATAGGTTTTCATTGATATAGCTACGCTCAACCGATGTCAGCGCTCACCGTCGGTCGAGCACTAAATCCAACCTTAGAGTCAGTCAATTGTGCTGAAATTTGTTGTACTCGGTTGGCTATGAGAGGCTATGAGACAGTCTATGGGGAAAGCCTATGTTCATCACACTAAGTGGCACAAGTATGAGTCTCTGAAAGATGAATACATATTTCTGCTATTTGCTGTAGAGACTATCGGTTCGTGGGGTTTACATGCGGTAAAGTTGCAAAAGGAAATTTATCCGCGCCTTGTTGTCGCTGTTGGAGATGAGAGGGCTTGTGCTTTTCTCCCTCAAAGACTTAGTGTAGATATTCACGAGGAAACGCTTACAGCGTTCTTGACATATGTTACGGCTTGTAAGACTATGATAATTTAAGTTTAACTTTCTATTTTTTTTTAATAAATTGTGTTTTATATTTGAATGTTATGTAAATAAATAATTGTAAATGAATCTTGATAATAATAATAAAAAGTTAAATGTACGCCATAAAATGTATAGAAAACCAGTTTCATTAAAAATGAATCCGATTACGAAAATAAAGAAGATACCTGTTAAAATCCATAACGAGCTTTGTTAGTAGAACACGGTGGAGAATAATGTGACTTTCAAGAATGCTTTTTATTATTTTTCACAAAATAAAAACAAGTCAGGACAATCTCTATATTTCTTACAGTTTTTCAAAGTAAGTTTATAAAGTTTATAACGTGCTCACTTTAGAATTCAGAAGATTTTATTTACAAGCAATAACCCTTTACAGTGTGTGTAATAATATTTATGACTGTAATGAGCTCACTAATGCTAGCAAACTGTGGTACTGTCCCGAGATTTGTACAATTCGAAGCGAAGCGAATTGGTTAGAACCCGACGTCTCTTTTTTAGTGTGCAACATTTGCGATTAAAAAGATACGTCGAACTAGTAAACACTCTGCAATGCATCAACTGGTGTATTTTTTTTATTGGAAATTACAGTAATAAATTTGAAAATATTGATATATTTCAGCTCTCATCAACCAAATTCGAAAACTGCATAGTATTGAGAACTCTTTATAATAATAAACGATATTCGTAATACAAGCGCATTAAAAGTTTTTTTTCGACATTAATTTCTCTTTCATCTCTCTCATAGTGTCTGAAAATTAACTTAAACTTATTTGCTCATGTAGCATATATCTGGCATTTACTTTAGTTATTTTTTCAATAGTAAAGTTGTGAATTGCATGGTTAAATACGAAATTAATCTTTGACGATATATCATTGTCTAATTAATACTGTACCTGTTATTTCTTAGCTGTTTCTTTGAAAAGTTTGTCCTGATCTTAATCCTACAGTGTTTCGGTGTATTTATTCGTTAAGTTTAAATATTTATTTGCAGCCCATCAAAAGTCCAATAAACATATGCATTAATAAATGACGATCATCCTTCTCGGCATCCTCTTTAGATTGTATAATATTATTATAGGTTGCAGTTTGTATTATAGTTATATGTAGTAATATATGTATTCTTAGATTGTATTATATAAATATTCGAGGGCACATGAAGTTCACCAACACTTATTTAGGCTTTGCAGCGTACTCTATCCTGCTCTATCTCCTTATCCAAAAGAAAAAGAGGCTTATATCAATACATATAATGACTAGAGGCCTTTTTTGTTAAAACTCACTTATATTTCTTCTCATTGATAAATTATTAACTACTGCATAAATATATTATACTCTGACATTAATAATTTAATCATCACTCGGCGGAGCGTCACCATGACATTGTTACATTTCATGTCGTGATTTCGGATATCAAATTCTACGATAATATACCTTATTGCATAGCAAAGTGTATCATTTTACAACTATATTATATCAAGCTTAACGTTGCAATTACGCGTTCCGAAGATTCGATACCAGTTTGGACACGACGTATAAAAGAGTTGGCGAAAAGTTTAGTGCTCATTCCATTTTCAAAATACATAGATCAAACATGTACTCTAAGGTACGCGTTCAAAATATTTTATCCGTATTCCTATATCGCTTGTAAAGTTCGTAGTACGTGAACATCCCTGGTTCAATCCCCGTCCGCACTTATGAAATTTTTAATTGCAATTTTAAGTATTGATTTACCACGTGCTCGACGGCGAAGTAAAACATCGTGAGGAAACCTGCATGTCTAAAATGACGTGAAGTTCACGAAGTCGCACTGAGCAACGCAATGGTACACCATTTTATGGAGTAGTTATAACTACTCCATAAAACTCTAAGTAATTAACCTGGATGCGTGTGCTTAGCAGTGGGATGTGTACTTTATAATGTTATTGTTATAATCGGTATGTTAGTGACATAAAGTCATAGACCCTGAGTTTAATTATCACAGGAAATATTTATTTACGTATTTGTGTAAATAATGTGTGTGTGTGTGTGTGTGTGCACCCTATATTTCTGACACAACATTCGAACCTTATGAAATTCATTAGAAATTGTCATTATTTAACTCAATACAAAGATTTTTATGAATTTTAAAATTATATTATGTTATTTTTAAAGACTTTAATTTGATTTGCAGGTGCTAGTATTCCTGTGCGCAGCGGGCATCGCGTCCGCCGGCAATCTTTTGTACGCCGCTCCCGTGGCCTACAGCTCGGCTCCTGCGGTATCACACGTGTCGTATTCATCGCAAACTTCACACAATGGACCATATAACACATACGCTGCGGGTTCAGGGTTAACCACGTACGCTTCCACGCCAGTTATTGCCAAGTCGTACTCTCCTGCCGTGTCTTACCAATCGTATTCAACTCACTCTGCTCCGGCCGTCGCTACTTACGCTGCACCCGTAGTAGCTAAAACGTTCTCCGCGCCAGTTGTGACTTACTCCTCAGCGCCATCGGTCTCCTACCAGACTATCTCTTCTCACTCTGCACCTTTAACCTACGCCGCGGTCGCCCCTGTAGTTACAAAGACGTTCGCTGCTCCCGCTTACTCTACATACGCTGCTCCAGCGTACTCTACTTACCATGCCACTCCTGTTGTAGCTAAGACTATCTCTCCTGCTCTGTCCTACTCTTCGGTCTCTCACGCGGCTCCATTGACCACCTACGCCGCTGCCGCTCCCGCCTACTCAACGTACTCAGCCGTGCCAGCGCTCAAGACTGCCGTCACATACTCTGCTGCGCCAGCTGTCTCACATGTCAGCTACACCGGTCTCGGTGCCAGCTATGGCTGGTAAACAACCAAATCTTTGTCTTATTATTTATTGTACAACGAAATTGATTATTTTTATTTTGTTAATAATTTATTAATACAAAATTGAAAATAAACGATTGTTTAAACATACCTTTTTCTTTCAATTGTTATTGCTGACTTAAAATACCTCATGCCTGATTTAAATGTACTTTAATTTCTGAGAGAGTTTTTGGGGCAGGAAAAACTCCACCAAGCCATGTGGTTGAGTTACGCTGCATGTATATTATGGTAGTTGTACGAATAAGTCGGCTAGATCGAGGAAGGACTATGCTTTCACAAATTAAGCGTAAAATAGCAGCTAATGCTGCAGTGTTTCTGTTGTATGATGTGTGATGAGAATCGGATACTTACTTAAAAGAAACGAGGCATTCTATCTTAATCATCCGTGGTGATAACGCATCTTTATTGTGCTTCTAACTAAAGTATAAATGTCGGTTTCTATGAGCTGCCAAAGCACAGCTGCCTAGCACAAAAACGCACACTAGTGACGATGTCTTTCTTGACACGAAATCAATCCAATAATTTCGTTGTTGTGATCTGGGATTGATTTCAGTTTGTTTGCAACATGCAGCCTGTATTGTAGAACTAACGTTTCAAATAATGTCAGATTGTCAAAGCATTAAAATTAAATTTATTTTTCATCCCATGTCATGTCCAATGTTGGTCTGAGACTTGTAGATGTCATGCTTATGTACGAGTAGCACTTATGTGACAAAAAAAATGTAGATCTGCCTAGCATGATATAAAACGCAACTAATGGGTCAATAACTTAATATAATAGTCCGAATAGCTCGCTGTTATTTGGACTGCCTACCCTCTCGGGGATTACAGACGTGACGCTGTGTGTGTGTGTGTGTGTTATTTTTCATTCTGAAGACTAGGAGTACATTATCAGTTAAAGAAAATTTCACATTTTAAATTCTATTTATATTTATATTTTTGCATTTTGTATATTTTGTAATTAATTTATTAACTTAAAATCTACAAGGTTTGTGGTAACGTCAAATGGAAGTCAAGTTAAGTCATATAGATACATCAAAGTCATTGAATCGGATCTATTGGTTGTACTTCATGGGCTACTTAGAAAGTATTGTCAAATTAAAAAAAGTTCTATTGTTAAAGTTTTCAAATTATATATTTTCAAAAACTCTCCACAGGCATCTATCCAAAATTTCATGTATCGGAACCAATTTTTAAACGACTTTTTCCAGTCTGCCTAATACACCACTTCTACGGCCTGCTCGAAGGCTGCTAGGGCATCAACTGGCGCTGAATACCATTTCAGCCTTTTTTATCGTAGGAAAAAAAAACTGTACGTGGTAAAGCTATGTTATGCAGTGAAAACACATTTTCATTTTGATTATTAATCGAGGATAGATGTAGATATCTATGGGTCACAAAATCTTACAATTAGGGAGAGTGTATGATCGTTTGCCACCCTAATCCTTTAAAAAAAAGTCACGCGTTGTTAGATCAGAGGTGTTAGGAGGTTTACTCAAAAACCTTAACCAGTGTGCTTTTTAGGAAGTCCCCCGTTTTGAGTTTCGAGTGCACCGCCTGCTTAACCCTCCTCCTTATGCGAATGTGTTCATGTAAAATTATAAGATCGCTACTCACTAAAATCTGTTAAAAATCTTTATATATAATTCGTCTATTCTCTTTAATTTAATTTTAGCAGTACGTGTCTTTCGGGAACAGCCAAAAAAGGGCAACCACTTCTTTCTTCATCTCTTAGCGTCAGTTAATCGTGCTTAAATTTGTTATAACAACAGTACCTACACGGTGGGCTTGGAAGAGACTTTATCCATAAATGCTCTTTGAAGTCTATTAAGGCCTTAACAGTGGTTGAAATGCCTAAATCTTGGATATTTAAGTAAAAAAATCTCAATAACTGTTCATTTAATCCACAAAGAAAAAATACAGGGTAACAGAAGGGGATTCGGTAAATGTTTTTAATTGAACAAAATTGTATTTCTGTCAACCCCTTATTAGAAAAAAAATCCCCAAAGAGTACCTATCTTTGTCATATTTTGCAAAATTTCTCCAAAACGGCACAAGCTTTTTAAATAGTTCTTACACTAAAAAAAAGGTCTTAAAAATACTAATATTTTTAATTGAGAGTTTTATTTTTATTCCCCGTTTTATAAGAGAATATAACATTTTCCCCTGAAATTGAATATATTCACACGAGCGCGCATGCTCCGTCGCCCTGTCAGCCTGTCACAGTCCGTTTTCGGACATCGTTGAGGGTGGACTGTGCGTCGGTGTTGGGGCGACTTCGTTCAAATATATATTAGTTTTTTAAAAGTTTATACACAATTATAAATATTTTTATGACTAGAAATACTTAATTTAGTTAATATCTGTACACTGGTAACTGTAAATATTATTTTCTAAATAAATTAATTTTTAAAGTGCCCAAAGAATAAGAAATTTTCGCGGCGACGTTGATTAGTGAAATTGAAAAATGCATTTTTATATAATTTAGATATGGAACGCCCAACATGCTCTCGTTACTTAGATTTCGATAGTTTTTAATACCTATGTAATTTTATTGTTGCATATTTTTATTAATTAGTTGATACTGAATTTTATAATTATGTATTACAATAAAACGCTGTTTTTATGAGTATGACTATAAAATATTATTGGGGAGGGAAATATAGATACAGACACTTACATTTAGGTAAACTGTTATCAAATTAAATCAAACAATTTAAATAAATAAAAAAATGGTGCTTCCCTAAGTATAAATAACTACATAAAGACATTCTTGGGTTTTGGTTTTTTTTTTATGTTAGACAAACTATCATCTAAAAAATGTAAAAAATTTATATTGGAGAGGGGTTTCTCTACGTGATAAAGTTAGAAATGAAGATATTCGCAGAAGAACCAGAGTAACTGACATAGCCCAACGGAATATTACAGTGAAATGGCAATTGGCTGACTATATAACTTGGAAAACAGATAAAAAATAGGAAGAAAGGTTCTCGAGTGGCAACCTCGTACAGGTAAGCGAAGTAGTACTCAACCTTTATTCCTCTTCACGTATTCCCATATGCTTTTCTTCGCACACACACAAATAGGTCGCAAACAATACTTACCTAGTACTATTAGACAAGAGTTAATAGGTTTTTGTTAAGTCAGTGCAATTCACCATCTTAGGCTACATAACCACTTACCGATGAGATTGTAGTTACTACTTGCTGGGTAAAAATAGTAAAAAAAAATTTACCCTGTGAAAGTTTGCATTTAGATATAATTTTTCTAACCAACCATAAAAATATGATGATAATATGTATATAAGTATAAAGGTTCCCTCACACGGGACAGTAATAATATAATATTATATCTTCCATTATCTAAGCACGAAAACTTTTAAAATTTGTGAATCCCGAGGTATGTTTATATTAAGAGGCCGAATAGAGCCACGTTGATATGCATAGGGATCGTTTTGTAATTTCACATCATTATGGAAAAAAAATTTGTACATATTTCAGGTGGCGGTTTGCAAAACACGATTCCACAAAAATTTACTCAATAGAAAATAATTGCAAAGTTGCTTCTGAAAATACTTAAATATTCAACGTCAATTTTTTCTAACGTGGTAGAGCCACGCTGCAGCTATATTATAGTTGTAGCACGAATGGGTCGGTTCGACCGGGGAAGGGCCACGCTCTCACGGAATACCATGTAAAATAGCAGTTTAACCCTGCTGTGTTTGGTATGGTGAGTGTAGAGAACCGAAGAACCTTTTTACTGGAAACGAGGCATTACATCTTAGTCCTTACGGGTGACAACGCATCTACATTTTGATACGTAATCGAGAATAGATGTAGATATCTATGGGCCACAACAACCACTTACCATCAGGTGGACTGTGTGCTCGTTTGTCATTCTTATTCTATTAAAAAAAAACTTTCTGAGATTTCAGTAAAATAATGTTAAGTATTGTAAGCACTCGTACAATTATATATCTCATGTTAATAAAGCTATTGGGCTATTTTGATTTTTAATAAAGTGATTCTACTTTATAGGTTAAATAATTTATTTACCCTTCTATATTAAGAACCGTTTTTCTGTCACTCCTATTGAATTTGACAGTGCTTGCTGAAATTTAGCATCTTTAGATGGATCAGAATCGCGCGCTGATCCGGCTGTTAGATATCCCAAAAATAATCGAAAATATTTATTTTTACTTTCATGCCGAAGACTACCTTGTTTTATTTTATTACGGTCAAATAATATTTATTAGGTTATAAAGCAAGTATTTACAAATATTTTCAATGTTTTGTTATTCTATTGTTTACAGTTATTATCACGTCTTAGCTTTACACCAAGAATTACATTAGAAATTCTTGATGGGATGCGATGTAACGCGCATACTTTATATTCATCAAGAACATATATATAAATAAATATATAATAATATATAATATATATATATATATATATATATATATTTGCTTTTTTTATTAGTAGAGTTTCAACACAATCTTAAAAAAGTTCAATGAAATAAAAAAATGGCGATAATTATATAATTTCAAGTCAGTGTTTTACATTTAAAGATCAGTTATAGAGAGCCAAAATTCTTATTTTCATTTTGATTAATTTAATTCGAATATACAATAAATGTGAAAGGGCTTTTATCTGCAATAATAATTTTCATCAAAAATAACATAGACTTATAAAAGTCATATACACGGTCAATCATACTGAAGATTATCAATTGTACTACAAAATATTTAAAAGACTATTTCCAGTATAATGACCCGAATATCATCATTAATGTTTGTCATCACTTAAAAGTTTTATCACATGGCTAAATGATTGACTATTATGTTATGATAAGGTCATGCTTTTCTATAAAAAGTTGCAAGAAATTTTAAATCACGGAACAATTGTTTTTTTTTTACTTTTCACTTAATTAGTGAAAAACAAGACGGACTGATCTAAAAGTTTACTTTCTTGTGTATAAAGTACTATTTAGAATTTTATGCATATGATAATTAAAGTTTCTATGTAAATAAATGTAACATAGCGGGTATTATATTCAATGGTAGCGGCCATCCATATTTGCAAACCCAGCATCATTTTCTGTACAGAAACCGGTAAAGTGTTGCTCAAGGCACTATAAACAAAGCAGCTGATATAATGTTACACTCATAACTGTTAACAAAAACTGTTTGTGCAAATGGTCTTATAGATAATAATAACTATTCCGCCGTGTTAGGTGCAGGAGCTATTATTAGAAGGAAAAGAGGTAAAATTTTGTTTTAGAGATGCGCAATCAATATTGTTTTGTCTGCAATTGAGCATAAAATAAAAAATAACTTCAGCCAAAGAGCATAACTGGTAATATACTCAGGCCCGTCAATTGGTATGGAAAAAAATAATTTTACCAGGCTTCAAAAAATCAATCAAAATTTAAAAAAACATAAATATTAAAATCAAAAAATTTATATACGTATGTCTATACATACATATAATGATTTATGGCCGCTTAGTAACTGACGGTGACTCAGTATAACATCCTACAGTCACGTCGAAACTAAGAGGAGAGAATCACTGTAGAAAAGGTAATAATTTATTGCGGAAATTTTGTGATAAAATTAAAAAAAATTACAAACTTATCCAAGTTAATCTAACATAGTTTAACTTATCCTTATGCGTTACAAAAAAAAAACAAATAATAAAATAGTCAGATGGCGTCAGTTTTTAAGAAGATATAACAAAAATAAACAAAAAAATAAATTTCATAAAAGTTCAGTATTTAATTGATTATATACCGCTGACACTTAATCACGCTTTTCGAAACCACGCCAGTTGTAAACAATACTTGTGTGAAAAGACAAAATCTTCTTTTCAAATTTCCGCCGAGTTGTAAGTAGAAAGCCAAATAGGTCATGTGTCAATTTTAATTAAATATATTTTATATGAAGTGATCTTGACTACGTTTCATCAATTAACCATTGGTAAAAATTAAAACAGGAATTGTACCATTAAGTTTACAAGAAACATTATTAGTTGAACCTTGCAGCTTGTTCATTATTTTTATTATAAATACCTATAAATGTATATATTATTAATAAATAGTTCCCATAATATTTTGGATTATTTTTTATTTTGCCCTATCTGCAATGCTCTACGCTCTATAGAAAATGTGGCGTATTACATGACTGACAATCTTTCGAACGTTTTATCTAGGTACAAAGATGTTTTACGTTTTCTTCGCCTCCACATGATATTTTTGTCAGCATAAGGTATCTGAAACGAATTTAAATATTGCTACAAAGTAAAGTAAAAGACTATACAAGTCGCTCTACTGGGCACAGAACTCTTTTTTTATTTCTGAGAGGGTTTTAGGGCAAGGAAGTGCCCGCCGAATTGCCCCAATGCGTGTTGACGAAAATTGCAATTACAAATTGCATTCGTGCTATCGGGGATCAAACCCGGGAATAATTTACAGCGTACGCTTAGACTCAGATCTACTAATACGACACAAATAAATACGATTTAACATATATAATAAAAAACTCTTACGTACTTGAAACTTGAACACTTGATAGCTCGTGACGCCTACCGGACAAAGCTACAGCACAATATAATTGAAGATGCGTAACCACGACATAATTCTCAGTGATGCGCAAGCAAAACAGGCAGTATGTCACTTTTATAATTGTCATCTCTGCAGTCTATTAATCTTTGCACTTTTATAAGTAATACAGAACGTAGTTGTTAGACGGTGTTGACGTTGGCTAAAATCTCTGCGATAGCCGTTTCGTCAAGGTCATTCAGGCTAGTTAAATCCTTAAACGATTTGCCCGCTTTTAGGCGACATTTGAAATGCCAAAAATCATCGCCCGAAAATGTTCCCGACGCAGATCGATTATTCAATCAAACTCGATATTTCAATTTAGCTTATAAAATCTGTGGAGCGAAATTGGATAATGGATTATTCGTATTTTTACTTGTATGTTACTTATTATATTCAAAATGTATTATTACTTTCTAGTTTCCGTTACAGCCTTATTTTTTAGTTGTTTCAGTTTTAGACCCTGCCGCCCATTTCCTGGTTTGTTTATCTTTGTCACCTTTTACGACACCCACGTGACATTATCAGGTAGTGGATATTCTTACACCGCCATTACATGGTGGTACTAACTTTTTAGTGTTAAGACTTACTAATGCCTTAAAGAAAATAAAATCGCAGAATTAAGGTCACTGAAAATTTCGGGAATCAAGGAAGTGACACAACATTACTATTTAAAAATGTATTTATTGCTTTTCGAAGTATTCTCCGCGAAATTTTACACATTTTTCCATACGATGGAACCAATCATTGAAGCAACCATTCCATTCGGAAGTTGGGGTCTCCAAAATGGCCGTTTTGTAGGCGTCCACAGCTTCTTCAGGTGATGAAAATCTCTGTCCACGCAATTTATTCTTTATTTTAGGGAAAGTATAGAAATCATTAGGGCTTAGGTCGGGGCTGTACGGCGGATGGTCTAATAATTCTATGTTTTCTTGCTCTAAAAACACTTTTGTTCTGTGTGCGGAGTGAGAACTCGCATTGTCGTGATGGAGGATGATGCGGCGGTTGCAGTTCTCTTTACGGAGTCCAGAAACGACCTGTGGCAAAAAAATGCTAGCATACCATTCTGGATTAACTGTTCTTCCTCCCTCAAGAGGAATAGTCGTAACATGGCCGGTTTTGGAGACAAATGTGGCCACCATTTTTTTTGCAACACTCCGTGAACGAACAATTTTTGTTGGCTTTAACTCATTTTCGAACACCCAAACTCGTGACTGGTTTTTTGTTTCGGATTCGTACGCGTATATCCAGGATTCGTCACCTGATACGATGTTGTATACAGCATTTGAGGATCCTGCGTGGAATCTTTCGAGAGTTCTGACGCACCAAGTAACGCGAGCCGCTTTTTGCTCTTCACAGAGCGAATGCGTCCAAATCCATCGGGAAAACAACTAATTGTTCATGCAAGATTATTTGTATGTGACTCATGCCAATGTCTAAAGTTGCCTGAACTTCTCGGTATGTCACATGTCGATCTTCCTCAATCAGCTTACGCACAGCATCAACGTTTTCTTGGGTGACTGCAGTTTTTGGACGACCTTGACGGGGATCATCACTGAGCTTGACATGTCCACGTTGAAATTCAGCAAACCAGCGATAAATTGTGGTTTTGGATGGGGCTTCATTGCCAAATGCAGAAATCATCCGGTCAACACACAGTTTTTGTGTTAAACCACTTCGAAAGTAATAATAAATCATCGCTCTTGAATTTTCTCGAGTCAATTCCATTTTCTCAACGACTAAACAAGTTTGACAAAACCTTGTGACAAGACCGAGAATCTTTTTTTAAATAAATAAATGGTATTCGATTTTTAAAACCAAGAAGTTTTCTCTTAAAAAGATTTTAATATGACAGGAACAGTGGGAATATTCCATTCCCGATACTTTTAGTGCAGCCTATGGATCTTTGTGATTTTGTGAGTTATTTTCCTTCACAATAAATTTGAAACCATTCTGAATTATAGAGGTAAGAGGGCCCGGTAGCCTAGCTCTGTATCATAAGCTTCCACTATACGGAAGAAATTCGTCTTTTACCACAATGTAGTTGGACTCTTTCACTAGTAGTCCTTCTGGATAGGTACCACCCACAGCCGTTTCCGAGAAAGCTTTTTTACTATACCTATATATTTTGTAAAGCGTGACACCTGTGACAAATATCACCCCTAGGAGGCAATATATGTGGAAAACCTATGTTTAACACTGCTTTCTTGGCACTGTACCGCGGGGAGTAGGACTTTATGATAATATAAGGTTTAAGTTTTAGTTTGTTTTGTATAATGGTAATAAGCTGTGTTGTATATTTAAATGTTATGTAAACAAATGATAAAAATAAAACGTGGTAGAGCCATGCTGCAGCTATTTTAGTAGTATAGTTGTAGCACGAGTGGATCGGCTCGACCGGGGAAGGACTACGCTCTCACAGAATACCAGCGTAAAATAGCAGCTTAATACTGCTACGTTTCATGTGGTGAGTGTAGAGAACCGGAGACCCTTTTTATTGGAACCGAGGCATTCCATCTTAGTCCTCACGGGTGACAACGCATCTGCATTTTGATTCGCAAACGAGGATAGATGTAGATGTCTATGGGCCACAGCGACCACTTACCATCAGGTGGACTGTGTGCTCGTTTATCGCCCTATCCTATAAAAAAATAATCATAAAATAGTAATAAAAAGTTAAGGAAGCGCCATAAAATCTGTAGAAAACTAGTTTCATCAAAAATAAATCCTATTACGAAAATAAAGAAGAGGCCTAAAAACAATAACGAGCTTTGTTAGCACGGCGGAGAAAAATGTGACTGCCACGAATGTCTTTTATTATTTTTCTTAAAATAAAAACAAATCAGGACACACTCTTTAATTCTTACTAAACTTTGATTTCCCTTTCATACATCATAATGTCTGAAAACGTACTTGTACTTAAATCTATTTGCTCATGTAGTAACATCTGGCATATATTTTAGTTAATTTCATAATAGTAAAGTTGTAAACAGCATAGTGGGTTACATATTAAATTAATCTGTAATGATATATGATTTTCTAATTTAAACTGTAGTTCAGGGATCACCAATTAGTAAAATGGCGGGTCCGTTTAAAAAAAATATAAATCTGTAGCGGTCCGTTTGCTAGATGATGACTATTAACCGAGACTTAAAATTTCAATAAACCAGTAAAATCAAAAGAAATATTAAATAGTAATAAAGGACATTTATTAAAATATACAATACTAAAAACTATAATAATAATTAAAAAAAAAAACTAAAACTAGAAACTTAAATATCATATAGTCCTACTCCCCGCGGTATCGTGCCAAGAACGCTGGCTGCGTTTCCCCGCTGAATGGCTATACTTAGCCTTTGAGCAAGGAAAGAACCAGCCCTCTTATCACCAGCAGCAACGACCAGCCGCGGATGGAGTTCCTTTAGGAACTTCACCGCACGTGGACCCCACGGACCGATAGTCTCTACAGCAAATGGCACAAATATGTAGTCATCTCTCAGAGACTCATACTTGCGCCACTTACTCAGTTCAGCTGCCTCTGATGCCGCCCCGGCTCTAAACGAGGTACCCCTGAGATGAGAGACCGCCAGAGTGTCTACGCAAGTAGCATCCCACACTAAGGCTTTACCTCTCTCCCAAGGGACTAATGTCATACCGTCGGGTCTCCTGCCATCGTCTCTAAATATTCCACAAGGCTCTAAAACCGAGGGCACATTTATAGAGACAAGAGCCCTTCGGATGACATCGTTCAAAGAACTGTGTCGTGAGAATCTACCAGCGCTTTTCTTACATGAAAGTCCGTGGAGCCCAAACTTGTCGACGCTGCTACCACAGGGACACTGATGGGGTTGACAAATCGCCGCTCCTAGTCGGATTCCTACGGCAATGCGTAAGCTTTCCGCATCAAGTAATGTGCCGAGATTACTTGATGGTAAAGCGTGTAACCAGTGACTAGATTCCTTAGTCGAAACAGCTAGAAAGCGTGCCTTATCTAGGTCACTCTGGAGATTATGAAACAAATCCTTCTGCACGCCCCGTACCAATGGAATATCCCACTGTTTTTGTTGGTTAACTTCCAGTGGAACATTTTCACCAGGACAGAGCGTTTGCCATGTCTGTCCTGCTTCCGTGGCAAAGCATAGGTCTGCTTTATTATTTAAAATTATATTACATAAGTCACTGACACTATTTACGGAAGCAAGGAAAGCAGGCAATGCAATGCTAGAAAGATTTCTCACACCAATGCCACCAAATTTTATAGGTAAAGTAGCTTGAGTCCAGGCTGTAGTATTTAAAGTTAAATTTAGAATTTTTTCAATAGCTATTTTAAGATTATTATCAATATCTTGTAAAATATCCGAACATTTCCAGACTGGACTCGAGCGGAGTAAGTATGTAAATCTAGGTACAAGAAGACAATATTTTAAAATAGTAAGAGCTATGTGGGGGTTTAATTTATACAATTTATCAACGTGGTTTAAAAACTGATCAAATTTTGTTTTTAAAACAGGTTTAATACTATCGAAAAACAACGGGGCACCTAGCAGGTATAGTGATTCCGTACTGACGGTTTTTATTCCTGGACAAATATGATTAAAATTTTGAATTAAAGTGTCTCTATGAGAAGTAGATAAATTATTGGAAAAAAATATTTCAAATTTATTGCTATTTGGTTCAAGACCAATATTTTTAAAATTTTGAAAAATATGAGTAAGATCACTGAGGACGTCATCTGCTCTACCTCCCAGTGTACCGTCGTCTAGGTACCAGACATTCAGCTTGGATTTCAAATTTGAAATAATTGGTTGAATTCCCAAACTGAAAAGTGCTGGACCCAGTGGGTCACCCTGCTGAACACCGACAGCGGAATCGATAACATGGTTTTCGTAAAACAAGTTAGTATTTTGACTATAACATTGCCAAACGTAATGATAAATTTCGGGGGTATTATTAGCCACTTCTTTCAGCAAGGTTACCCTATCGATAGAGTTAAAAGCATTCCTTAGGTCAACCTTCACAAGAACATCTGCATCAGAGCTTGTTAAAAATGTACGCACTGAATGTACCGCCGCCTCACAGCCACCTCTAGTGCCAAAACCTAGTTGAGTAGGCTGAAATTTGGTCTTAAGGTTAGAGATTATGTGCCTGCAAGCTAATTTTGAAGTTAAACGTCGAAATGTGGAACCAACGGCAATAGGACGGATACCGTTATCCTTTTTTTTTGAAGGCACATAATCTTGCCCCATATAAGAATGGAATGAAATTTGGATTAACATTACCAGAAAGAAAGTACTAAAGTAAAGTAAGTAGTAAAGTAGTAATAAAGTAAGTACCAAATATTAAGATGAAATTGGAATTTGTTTTCTGTCTGAAGTCTGGAATTAAGTTGGTGCAAGCTATCAAATTTTAATAATGGTAAGGTAAGACGAGATCTTGGAAACCGCTGTTTTACAAATATAATATGTCGATCCAAATTGGTATTTATTACCACACATTAATTTTATCCAATATTCTTGGCCAAGAACTTCCAATTTTTCTTGTATTGAAACAGAAGGAAAGTGAATTATCACAAATTTAGTTAGTTTAGTTTGGCGGTCTGGATGCGGACCGCGGTCCGCCATTTGGTGACCCTTGTTGTAGTGTTCAAATTAGACTAAGATTAAGTGCTCAGCATTCTCTTCAGATTGTCTAATATGAGGACCCCCCCCACACACACATATTATTTATTATATATTTTTTTCCTTTTCATATCGTTTCCTGTTTATGTTAACAAGTTTATTATATTATCTTTACTTCCGCCGACATATGTCGAGATGTATATATAATTTATGTAATTTCATTATTATGAGGTAATTAATTATTATTATACGATTTGACAGGCGGGTTGGTACCTGCAGCTTCTCCTATAATTATTGAGTTGTTATCATAGTGATGCTGGTGCCCACATGTTTCTTTCTATTATAAATACTTTACCTGCTCAACACACTCAGAAATTAAAGGGCCCACAGAGCATATGTTTACACAACAAATTATTAAATATGTATGTATTAATAGTATGTGCATAAGATGTTATGATACTTCTTAATAGACATTTGTAAAAATTATTTTGAATTTTTGGAAATTTCTCAAACATCACATCACAGGCATTTTAAGTTAAGAATTGAAAGAAAAAGTTACGTTTTAACAATCATTTATTTTCAATTTATATTTACACATTATTGACAAAAATAAAAATAATCAATTTCATTGTATAATAAATAACACGACAAATATTTGGTTGTTTACCAGCCATAGCTGGCGCCGAGACCGGTGTAACTGACGTGTGAGACAGCTGGCGCAGCAGAGTATGTGACGGCAGTCTTGAGCGCTGGTACGGCTGAGTACGTTGAGTAGGCGGGAGCGGCAGCGGCGTAGGTGGCCAATGGAGCGTGAGAGACCGAAGAGTAGGACAGAGCAGGAGAGATAGTCTTAGCTACAACAGGAGTGGCATGGTAAGTAGAGTACGCTGGAGCTGCATATGTAGAGTAAGCGGGGGCAGCGAACGTCTTTGTAACTACAGGGGCGGCCGCGGCGTAAGTCAAAGGTGCAGATTGAGAAGAGATAGTCTGGTAGGAGACCGATGGTGCTGAGGAGTAAGTCGCAACTGGCGCGGAGAACGTTTTAGCTACCACGGGTGCAGCGTATGTAGCGACGGCCGGAGATGAGTGAGTTGAATACGATTGGTAAGACACGGCAGGAGAGTACGACTTGGCAACAACCGGCGCGGAAGCGTACGTAGTTAACCCTGGACCTGCAGCATATGTCGTATATGGTCCATTGTGTGAAGTTTGCGATGAATACGACACATGTGATACCGCAGGAGCCGAGCTGTAGGCTACGGGAGCGGCGTGCAAAAGATTGCCGGCGGACGCGATGCCCGCTGCGCACAGGAATACTAGCACCTGCAAATCAAATTAAAGTGTTTGAAGGTAACATAATACTATTCATAAATTTCATGAAAATCTTCCTGTTGAGTTAAATAATACAATAGTAATGAATGGCATAACGTTCCTTTGGTTGGATTCGTATGTTGTGTCAGATATACACACACACGCACACAATTTACACAAATACTGTTTCCTGTTATTAAACTCAGGGACCATGACTGTAAGTCGCTAAGTATGTCGACTATAACAACAATACTTTAAAGTTAAAAAAATAACAGCCTGTATACGTCCCACTGCTAAGCGCACGCATCCAGCTTAATTTCTCCGACCGTTATGGAGTAGTTAAACCCATTGCGCTGCTCAGTGCTTCACGTGATCTTAGACATGCAGGTTTCCTCACGATGTTTTTCTTTGCCGCAGCACTTAAAATTGCAATTAACAATTTCATTGGTGCCGACAGGGATTGAACCGTGGTTGCTCACATACTATGAACTTTACGAGTGATATAGGAAAGCGAATAAAATATTTTTAACGCATACCTTAGAGTACATGTTTGGTCGATATATTTTGATAATGGAATGAGTAAGAACATTTTAGCCGACTCTTTTATACGTCGTGCCCAAACTGGTATCGAATCCTCGGAACGCATACTTGCAACGTGAAATTTGATATAATATAGATGTAAAATGATACGTTTTGCTCTACAATAAGGCCTATTATCGTAGAACTTCATGTCCGAAATGACGGTATAAAATGTAACAATGTCATGGTTACGCTCCACCCAGTGTTGATTTATTTATTAATATCAAAGTATATATATATTTATGCAGTAATTAATAATTTTAAATATATCAATGACAAAAACTATAACTAAGAAAAAGCTTGCAGATATTATATGTACTTCATGTACTCTCGAAATATGTTTGGTTTCTCAGAGATGCAGGTTTCTTCCCAAGGGCATCGTTTCTTCAAATTTACCGCAGTGTTTACTAAATGAGCATAGAGAGAAACTTGGGCAGCAGCAGCACTGTTATAACAAGTTAATAATTATAAGAAAATCTGCAGGTACCAACTGCCAGGGGTATTACTATAATAATCATAATACCAGAAATCAGAATCACAGAATACCAGCGTAAAATAGCAGCTTAACACTGCTGTGTTTCGTATGGTGAGTGTAGAGAACCGGAGACCCTTTTTACTGGAAACGAGGCATTTCTTCTTAGTCCTCACGGATGACAACGCATCTTCATTTTGATTCGTAATCGAAGATAGATGTAGATGTCTATGGGCCACGGCAACCACCCACCATCTGGTGAACTGTGTGCTCGTTTGTCCCCTTTATCCCATAAAAAAATAATTTAATAATAATAATAACATTGTGGGAATAAACCTGACATTGTGGGAATAAACCTGACATTGTGGAAATAAACCTGATATTGTGGTGATAGACCGAATTACACGCAAGGCAATAATAGTGGATATCAGTTTTCCTCATGATGAGAATCTCGTGAAAGCAGAGAATGATAAAAAAATAAAATATATCGACTTGGCTCATGAGATTGTCGCTATGTGGAACGTTGATTCTACTATTATTGTACCAATAGTTGTATCAGTCAATGGGCTTATTGGTAAAAATATGGACGATTATCTGTCCAAGTTAGGTTTGGGCAAATGGCTGAAGGGATTAATTCAAAAATCGGCCTTATTAAATACGGCTCGAATACTCTTGAAACTCGAAACTCGAAAACTCCACCGATGGCTTAGGATTCCTCGCTGCGGTGTATAATAGCCGAAATAATAATATTATTTATATAGATTGTATTTATATTTATAATATTATAGTTTTGTGACAATATATGTGATAATGTAATAATAATAATTCTGCCCCAGGAGCTCGCTCTGAAATACGGTCTCTTGGATCGGAAACTGCTATATTATAAGTACTTGCCGGAGGCCGTGAAAATGAGCCTCGTAAATGACCGTGCCAGGCTCTACTGGGACTGGGCCATCATCACAGACAGGACTATTCTTGCGAATAAGCCTGATATTGTGGTGATGGATTGGGCACAGTCAAGGGTATATTTGGTCGCCATTACTATTCCTTACGACGAGAACCTCGTGAAAGCCGAAACAGGGTTTTTATTTATTTATGTATTTTTTATGTATTTATTTTATTGATATTTATGTAAATTTATATCTTTCGTTTACAATTATATATTTAAACAGCCCAACCAGATGATAAAACTTTATAGATAACCATAATAATAATAATTTATTACCGCATAACAATGAATTTGAATAAATTATATCTTAACATACATGTCTAAATATTACATATAAGCTTATATTAGTATCTCTGACTTATAAACTAGGCAGGGCCTGCAACAGCAACAGCTAACAGTTATACAATATACTATAAATTATTGTTCACAACTTTACTATTTATTATAGTTAATTTCTTAATGAAACTAAATGCCAGATGTAACTACATGAGCAAATAAGTTTAAGTTCAAGTACGTGTTAAATAACCTTTTTTGGTGTCTATAGCCGAATTTTTTCAGTTACGTTTTTTGTCATAAGTTAGTATATTGTTAATTTGACTGTGCTAAAATAAAGTGCTTCTTTCTTTCTTTTTTCTTCTTTCTAAACATACTTTATTCTATCAAACGTTATATTATTAAGACTTAATTTTTTTTTTCGTAATTATTAATAATTTTAAACGTAAACGATTAATGGTAATAAACGAGCACACACTACACCTGATGGTAAGTAGATGCTGTGGCCCATAGATATTTATATCTGTCTGTCATCGATAATTAATCAAAAATCATTGCCTTGTCAGCCCTAACGACTAAGCTGTAATACCTCGGTTTCCAGTAAAAAATGTCTCCGGTTTCCTACACTCAACACACGAAGCACAGCAGAACTAAGCTGCTATTTTACGCCGGTATTAGGGCGTAGTCGTTGATGCCACAACTTTCTTATATGTCTTAGGTCTTAAGTAATCAGAGTGAAGAATACCCAATCTTTCTGCGAGAATTTTGGAAGCAGTAGAAACTCCGCTTAGCTGCCTTAAATCGTGGTGGCGGACTTCACCAAATAAAATAAAAGTCATTTTAAGAATATGTAATTACATGTTCTCAAAATATCTTTAAAGCAACATGTAACTCCACTTTCTTAAAATATCTTTAAAATAGCAAACACAGGTATTCTCACGATGTTTATCTTCTAAATACATAACAGCTACAAACGCTTTTGATATGGGAACTTCCAATCCATTCGCATAATTAAACTGCTGTTTTATGGTACTCTGTTAGAGCTTGGTCCTTCCCCGTGGAGTCGACCGATTCGTGTGACCATAATATAGTTGTATCTACCACGTTCATAAAAAAAGGATTACTAAATAATATTTTGCTTGTAATGTTATTTAAAATCTTATGCAGTAACAACGACAATCAGCATGCATGCAGTGCAGCTGACGTATTCTCTCTCCCCAGCAGTGGGATTTATAAAAGCTGTAACTTTACTATATATGTAAAATGCGCCCAAGCATTGTGGCGGATTAATTTTCAATTCAATATCATCCTCTAGTAAATTAGAAGACGCGTGCCTAGAAGTGGCACACTGTAACGTTACTTTAAAAACAACTTATCTTATTTCGTAATAATAACACTTTAACTAATAAAACGTAATAAAACTTGTGTGGTATTTGAACGTCACGTCAGTGTTTTGCGAGTTCTAAGGCCAGTATGGTGTCCTAATCCTAAGCCGGTTGAAATTTGCCAACTATTCTAAATTCCCCGATAAGAGACAATCTATGGTAAATTCTATATTCAGCATTGGACTTTGATAGGCTGTAATAATAATGTCCTCCAGACTGAATTTCGGTCACGGCGGCCGGTCTCAGCGTAGAATAGCCATCTGCGCAGGACAGGATTATAATGGCCAAGTGTATGCGCAAGCACAGGTGCACATTTCATTCCCTCACTCTCATAGTCGATACTAGTCGATACCGTACGCACCAACGGCTTTACCTACTTTCCGAGGCAAACCGGTGAAACGCCGCCGTCGTCATGACTCCTGGCTGCTACTGAGAATTTCTCGACAAAAAACTGAGTTTAGCTCGACCCGGGACTCAAACTTAGGACGACCACGTTTACAACCACTAGACCAACGAGACAGTCATGCATGATGTATTTATACGCTGTAATTAATGAATAAAATAATGAATATTTAAGAACTGAGTTCGCCTATGTGATTTTTCTAGCATATAATAATACTATTGAATGTTTCATAAAACTTCAATAAATTCCATCGAAAACGATAACTATATTTACGACACAAGTAATATTAATTTAAAGAGAGAGAGAGAGAGAGAGAGAGAGATTAAATCAAATTTTTAAACCATTAGTGCAATAATAAATTTTTATTCTCTTGTTATTTTATTCATTATGATGGGAAAAATTTCCGAAAAACGAGGCGTCCGTCGCAGAAAAAAATCATGGATTACGTAACCATGATTTTATTACATCCGTGAGTAGATGGAAATTGCGAGTGCCAGCTTTCGCTAGTCGGAGACGCAACTGAAGAAGAAGAAGTTATTTTTTTTTACATTTTATTTATTTAAGGACTTCTGTTCTGCGGGATAAAAGTCAATAAATAAAGAGAAAAAGAGTATTCTAATAACTTTACAGATTATTAAACAAGATATTATCTGGGTTAAAGCTAGTCATAACAAAGTGGATATTAAACGTGTATGTTAATTTTGCCCTTCGTCTATCACTAAACTTCCGGTGGTAGTAACATACTCGTAAGATAAGTGTATCCTTTGATCTTACTAATTTGTGTCAACTCTGACATATCTTGTGACTATAATTAAATGATAATCCGATTTCATAGGTAATTATGTGACAATAGTACCTACCGTGATGTTGATAAAGTGGCAAATTTCAACCATTTAACGAGATAAAATATGTTAAAAAAAAATTAATAACCTCGTGGTTCCAGTGTAAGAGTATCCATCACCCCTTTACTTTACTAGTTGGTGGGATTCGTTCTTTGCCTAGGTGTCTGTTTTGTTAACTACCACTCTCTTAACAATTTTTGCCTCCAAATACCAGTTCGTGCACGTCTTTGGTCTGGTCTGCGAGCCAGTATAATAATAGGCTGTAAGATATCCCAACTGCGGTAATCATTTACGAATAGGTTGGCTGTAATTTAGTTAGTCTTTTTTTATAGAATAAGTTTGACATACAAGTACAGTTCAGCTCCAGCCATCTACATGTATCCTCAATTAAGAATCAAAATGAAGATGCTTGCTCTTCTTCTAGTAAAAATGGTCTCCGGTTCTCTACACTCATTATACCAAACACAGCAGAATTAAGCCATTTTATGCTGGTATTTTGCGAGGGCGTGGATCCCAGTCGTTCCGATCCATTCGTAGAGAACACACGTAGTAGAGCCACTAGTCACTTCAATTGTAATAACAAAAAAAAAAAATATAAAAAACCACCTTGGGTATCGTCAGAGGCGACTATGAAAAATTCGAGGAAAATCTTATAGCTTTTTATAGAAGGTGAAGTAACCATCTTACTTACCTCGTAAAATACACAGACCGGACTGGAAACGAGCAGCAGGCTCAAAGGTGTGAGATGTCTGGTACTGTATCGGGCGCGAGGGAGGCAAACCCTGCCTAAAACAGAAGTTCATGTTCATCAGTGGACTTTAGAGGGCTGACGAAGAAGAAAAATAATTTACGACGACTTAAAGTAATCAATCTAAGTTGTAGTAAATTTCCGAAGGGATTGTAAATAATAGTAATACTATGGACTTCTGCATGTTCATTGTTTGAATTATAATAAAACTACAGTAAAACCCGCTTAAGACGATTTTGAAGGGACCTAGCCAAATTGGCGACTTAAGCGGGAAAGCGTATTATGCGGGATAGGAAAAATAAAACATCATTTAGAAATATTGTGTAGGTATTGAATTATAGGTATACGTATTTATAAATTTGTTAGAAAGGTATAATGTTATGCATATGTATATGTATTTAAATACAAATATAGTTAATTATTAATTATAATGACATTACTTAAAATAATCATTTATTTTGGTTTGACAAAAAGATTTTGATGCATTATTAATGACAAGGCTTTCAATATAATTTAACTTTTGCAGTGCGTCTTCGCTTTTCTCGAAAGATGATACATAGCGCCTTAAATTGTTTACTGCTGATAATGCCTCTGTGTTTGACAAAATCGGAATTGAATCTCCTTCATCTTCATCGTCATCACTTAGGGCCTCTTTTTGGGTGTTATTCACATCTTGAATAAGATCTTCGATCGAACAGGTTTCGTAGGGTGCAACATTGTCATCAATGGAAGAATATCCAGAAAAACCCTGCAGTATCGCGGGTTCTTCTTCCAACACCACATCAGCTTCGTTATTTCGGAAACTTGCTTTCTTGAAAAAATTATGTATGGTTTCAGGCTTCATTGCTCGCCATGCCGCTGCAATGTTCAGGATCGCGTCATGAACAGTCAAGGGTCGTTTGCTGTCAGAGTCTTCCATTTCCTTAAGATAGCGATGTATCAATCGTGTTATTTTGAGGACGTGTTTTTCACGATTGCGGACTTTTATTATGCCCTGATTTATCGGTTGCAACTTGCTTGTCGCATTCGGAGGTAAGAAAACAAGCTTGATGTTCTTTAGTTCAATATCTTTGGGCTGAGAGTTTGGAGTTATCAATGAAGAGAATTATGCGTCTATATTTAATCTGGAAATGGTCATCTAAAGCTTTTAACCAGTTCATAAAACCAAGGCCAGTCATCAAAGCTCGAGATTGTGCATCATATGTTACAGGGAGCGATTTCACGTTTTTGAAGCAACGTGGATTTTTCGCCTTACCAATCACTAGCAAACATAATTTTTCGACCCAGATGGCGTATTAAACGGGATGACGAATCGTATTAAGCGTGTTAAAAATGTATGAAAACATGCCTCAAGTTGCAGGGACTGATGTAAAATGACGTATTAAACGAGTAATCGTATTAAACGTGATCGTATTAAGCGGGTTTTACTGTGTATAAAAAGTACAAACTGACTTCAAAAAGCAACAACCAGAATGTTGTAAAATAGTTACATTAAAAACTTCATCCCCTATTTTACTACTCTTAGGGTCACTCTTCTTCTTCTTTAAATTTTAATGGAAACACCCCTGATGTATTACCGATTTTTATATTTATATTTTATATATTTACATTACATTTATATTTTTAAAATGTTTCACCTGTTTCTAAGAAATCGATGAACATACTTAAAAGAAACATACGTCTTAAAAGGGGCGAGAGTATATCGATTAAATTAGCGATATTTTAAAAATGGGCCAGTTTAAGAGTACCCTTAACCGATGATGATGTATGCGTAGGTATATGGATGTAAAGGAAGTGAGAGAGGTATGTCAGGATCGTGCCAAATGTAAGTCCGTAGTCTCAGCCTACTCCTTTGGGTGATAGGAGTGAGCACATAACACAATTACTCTTTAACAAGAGGGAGTGAGTGCTTATGTATCTTTTGTATATGTGTCAAATTATAAAACCATCAAACATTAAATATTTGTGAATATAGGGATTCGGGCATTAGTTATTGAGAAGATAAATATTGATTTACAACATTTATTCTAATTTAGACGTATCTGCTCGTTTGCCTTTTGCGAAACGTGTGTACCGTAAAGTAACGATTTCTTGTATTCTAACTATCGTTATCCGGCAATTCAGCAATATGTAAAATATATTACGAAGTTTTGATTTTGATTTGACACACAACTTCCTTCAACAAAATAACTGCTACAAAATAAATATAGTCGCGTTAGTGGGTCTGTTAGTGACTGCACTTTCGCACAATGTCAATGTCAATATCAGTCATGTTATTAACAAATGCCATACTTATGGGCCAAAATGGCTCTTATCTTTCTTTATATATAAAAATTACGTGTCACGTTGTTTGTCCGCGATGAACTCCTAAACTACTGAACTGGTTTCAATGAAATGTTTCACAATGTGTGCAGTTTGGTCCAACTTGAGAGATAGGATAGCTTTTATCCTGATAAAGTGACCCTCAATTTTTTTTTATTGTGAATTTAATGATTTTTTTAGGACACATTATCATCGGAAAGGGCAGTACAACGTCTACCTGGTCATCTAGTATACAATATTATATTGCTCAAATTCCAAAATCGAAAATCATACAATCTGGACCACGGGGCTGTATGCGAGTTATTAATACATTTTATAATTATACCATAAAGTCTGAAGTGATTTCGGAGAGTAACTCATTGCGTCACCTATCGGAAAGGGCACAGGAACGTCTGCCGAGACAACTTGTATATTTGCAATCTAGCATGGGAAGTTTGAGAATTGAAGTTAAAGGTCGTATATGGCAATAGGTAATAATTAAAAGGAAATGTGACAGACAATGTAGATTGTTTGTTTTATGTATGTAAATTAAACATCTTCATAATTCGTACCATCTAACGAAATTTTATATCTATACTAATATAATAAAGCGGAAGAGTTTTTTTTGTTTTCTTGTTTATTTAAACGCGCTAATCTCTGGAACTACCAGTCCGATATGAAAAATTCTTTTTGTATATTATAGCCAGATTCATGTGGAATAGTATAGGCTATCTAGCATTAAGCTATATCACTCAGCTAGCCTAAAATATGGATATTTATTAAGCAAGTCAGACAAAAAAGCGCTCCCGAAATGATTTATCCACGTACGCTGGTGTTATCGTCAGGGATACGTAAATACAATGTTTTAGAAAAATATAGATCTTTACTCCGTCTAAAAAAAAGTCCCCTAAACCATGTGTCTATTTCTTATACATAAGCCATAATTAGGTATTTTATGACAAAAAAATATTGAAAATTAATAAAGTGAAGTTGATGAGCGTTATTATTAGGCATGGCCTATTTATCCCTACGAACGAAAGTTACTTCATCATCAAGACAATTTTATGAAGGTAAACTTTGTTCTTTATATCATGTTATTCGGATGCATAGTTTAAGAGATAATGTAAAATTAAAATAATTCAATACTTGGCTGGGCGCGCGAACGACACATAAATCTTAGCCGCCCGGTGAGAACTGCGAGAACTGCTCAACCGGGAGGGGGAGGGAAAGTGGATAAAACTTAACTTCGCTCTACATCATACATAATATGCCGACAGATAAAAGTACTCCATTAATTATGCCAATTTTTACATCCATTGCTATCAAATAAAATATTTAATTGCAATTATAAAATGCTTGAACTAGGTCATGTCGCGCACCTCCAACACGTGATGACGCGGGTGAAACCGCGGGGCATAGCTAGTTTTAATATAAGTACCTACTTTATCAATATGTGGAATAACATGATATCCATCATAAGGAATAATGCGTTGCCGGCCTTTTAGAAAGGTGTAAGCTCTTTCCTTGAAGGTTCCTAAGTCGTATCGGTCCGGAAAATTCGCTGGTGGTAATTGATTCCACAAGGAAGTTGTGCGAGGGAGAAAACTTTTTCTAATCGCACAGTGGTGGACCGCCAATCATCTAGATGGTATGGATGGTAACGCGAGTTTTGTCGCGATGTGCGATGGTGAAATTGAGCGGCTGGAATTAATCCGAACAATTCTTCAGAGCACTCCCCGTGATAGATGCGATAAAATACGCAAAGAGATGCAACATCTCTACGCAGTGCCAGTGTATCGAGCCGATTAGAAATAACTCGTTCGTCGATTCGAACCGCTCTGCGCTGGATGCAGTCAAGTGGAAGGAGGTGGCACTGGGGTGCCCTGGCCCAGAGATGAGAACAGTATTCCATATGGGGCTGAGCTTGCGCTTTGTAAAGTTGCAAGTGATGTGCCGGCATGAAATACTGTCTCGCTCTGCTGAGCACGCCAAGCTTTTTAGAGGCCAATTTGGCCTTCCCTTCCAAATGACCACGAAACTGCACACTATTCGATATGTCGACGCCAAGGATTCCGATACTGGCTGAGGCAGCAAGGGGAGTGCCTTGAAAGTGAGGAGATACGACAAAGGGGTTCTTTTTAGCGGTAAACGCGCAAACTTGTGTCTTCTGGGGATTGAACTGGACTAGATTTAGTCGGCCTCAATCCTCGGATTGAGGCCGACTAAATCTAGTTAGTTAAACTAAGTCTTGTTAAGCAAAGACTCGACTTCAGAAACAAGTTTGTCCCGGTACTCGGCGACGTTTTCCCGAGAAATATTGGCACGGCCGGTATATAAGGCATCACCAGTGCTATCGTCTGCATAGCAATGAATGCTACCAGTTAGCAACATATCATTGATATTCAGGAGAAACAGCGTTGGTGATAGCACGCAGCCTTGTGGAACACCAGCGTTGATAGGCTTGAAATCAGAGCATGCACCGTCTACTACGACCTTGATGCTCCGATTAGCAAGGAAACTGGTGGTCCATTTGCACAGTTTCTCGGGAAGCCCATAGGGAGGAAGCTTCGAAAGAAGCGCTTAGTGCCAGACCCGATCGAAGGCTTTCGCTATGTCCATACTAACGGCCAATGCCTCCCCCTTGGACTCTACTGCCTCCGCCCATCTATGAGTTAAGTAGACTAGAAGGTCACCAGCTGATCGACCCCAACGAAAACCGTACTGACGGTCACTAATCAGCTGGTGATCCTCAAGGTACCTCATGAGCTGGCAGTTAATAATGGTTTCCATTATTTTGGAGAACAAGGAGGTGATGGCGATAGGCCTGTAGTTGGACGGGTCTGAGCGGTCGCCGTTTTTAGGGATCGGGTGGACCAAAGCTGACTACGCCTTAGGAGTAGGAGTACTGGAAAAGACGCATTAAAACCGGTGCCAACTCCGGAGCACACGTCTTCAGCACAATGGGAGGGACTCCATCGGGCCCACTCGACTTGCTGACTTCCAGGGAGAAGAGTGCTTTGCGAACCGAGCGCTGTGTAAATCGCACATCCGGCATGAAGCACTCACATCGCGGGATGGTCGGCGGTGTGTTCCCCGTGTCATCTAGAGTCGAGTTGGACGCAAAAAGAGAGCTCAACAGATCGGCTTTCTTCTTTGCGGCATGGGCTAGTGAGTCGTCCTCTCTGTGCAGAGATGGAAGAGATGGCTAACAGAAGTTCCCTTGGACAGCCTTGGCGAGAGACCAGAATGCACGGGTTCCCGAAGGAAGGCGAACTAGTTTCTCGCCAATTCTGCCGATGTGCTCAGACCTCGACGCTTTTGAAGGAACTATAGGCGGAATTATACTTCTTTTCTGCCGACTTCCAAAAAGGAGACGGTACTCAATTCGAGTGTATGTTTTTTTTATGTGTATTACCTCATAACTTTGTACTGGGGGAACCGATTTCGATGATTCTTTTTTTATATGAAAGCTGATAGTTTTCGTGTGGTACTATTTGAATTTGATCAAAGTCAGACCAATATTTATTGAGTTATTCTTAAATACTTATATTGAAGTCGCTTATTATGAAGTCGGCTGTACAAAATTTTTAATTTTAAATTATTAAGTGCGCTGGTGTTTACATCCCGAGACGTTGATGCGTCAGCCCAGGCCCGGTAGCTCTCCTGCTTATAGCGTGATGCTATTTTACAGGAGCGCCCAAACCATGACTGGGATCTGCCTCCGATGGGCACCACAGAGGATGGAATAAAAATATCCATACCCTGAATTACCACATCAGCACAGAATCGGCAACAACGCTGGGATCTTCCGGCGAGAAGCAAACCCGCCCAAGGGTAGGATGCAAAAAAAGACCGCATCCCGTCCCAATCAGCTGACCTATAGTGCCAAACATGGCGGCAAGCTGCAGATCGCAACTGCGATTGGAGCGTCAGTGGAACCATACTACGGATCAGACCTGATATCCGTCCGGATGAGAGGTCAGCAGAAGGTCCAATAGAAAAGGTACATGGTCTTCCACATCTGGGATCCGCGTAGGCGAAGTAACCAGTTGTGTTAGACCATTTGCCAAAGCAAAGTCATAGACAGATCTACCCGCATGATCGGTTAAACGAGAACCAAGCCATTCAGCGTGGTGGGCGTTGAAATCACCGAGTATCACGATCTTTGCGGATGGGACCTATTGTAGCACGGAGTCTGCAGCCATTTGGACGTGGTCGATGAGTCAGTCTGTGTCGGCATTACCGCTTTGGGACCTATATAGGCACCCGTAGACGCGGGGATGGTCGTCGCTGTCTACGCACAGCCATAGGATGGACAGGTCCGTACCTTCAAGACTGCCGAGGCGTCGAAAACCGATGTCCTCTCTGACGTATACGCAAACTCCAGCCCGGGGCTCAAAGGAGTGTTCCAATTTGTACCCCGGGTAGGAGAGATATGAAGTATCAGCCGGAGAGGATACCTGAGTCTCGGTTAGAAAGAGCAAGACCGGCTCCGCCGTCTCTAGATGGTAATGGACACCGTTAAGGTTGGAATGAAGTCCCCTGATGTTGCAAAAATTCACGGATAGCGTGACAGGGGTCGCCTTGGTTTTATTGCTCCGCTGGCCCCGAGCAGCATTAGTCGCGAGCGGAGTTTTGCCCCCTCCCCCCCCCCCCCCCCCCCAGAATACGCGGGGCAGCCTGAGCACCCACGCTCAGGAGTGAAGTAGTTTGGTCGTGGATGCTCAGCGAGGGATTCTCCAGGGGTGCTGGTACCTTCCTGGGGTAGTCTTTTATTTAATTCCACTACCATGTTGATGGGGGGGGGGGGGAATTGGGCCTCAGGCCACCTGCACTCACCAAGCGCAACGCAGAGGTAAACCTCTACTTCACGCTGGTATTCTGTGAGGTCGTGGTACCACCCCGGTTCGAGCTGGCCCATCCGTGCGACAGCGAAAGCTACCACCTGGCTATACCACTGTTAAATAATATGTGTTAAATAATAATATTGGGCGCATATCATAAAAATAGTAAAGTTACAGCCTCTATAAGTCCCACTGCTGTGAGGAAGACATAACCTCAGCTGCACTACCTACTACTAGATATTTTCATGTGGACTTCCCATGTCTTCGAATTATTTATTTTTTAATTTCTCGTACATTCAAGATTCCTTGCCATACTTCACTTTACGACCGAGCACGTGGTACATCTTAAAATTGCTAATTTCAATTTAGTTGGTGCCAGCGGGGATCGAACCCGGGGTGCCCGCGCATTGTGACATTTACAGAGAGCACTTAGCCCTTGAGCTATCACGGCTCTGACGTAGCTAATGTATTTTTCACTCCATAATACATTCTCGAAATAGTACACACGTAAATCGGTACTTAAAATCTCAACTAACAATTGCTCTTCATATTAGTTGCTTACGTGATACGAACATTTCACTCCTTTCATCGTTCTGGGCTACCACTACTCACATCAGGTACCACGGTATCATTTTTTTTTAGTTAAGATCAAATTTGAGGATATCAACAATGCAAGTAAAATATTATGTGAGTATAAAGTCATAGCTCAACTTACAAAAATATAGAATTCTTTGAATGTTTTTGCCATAAAATTATTTAAAAAAGTCGAGAAAGTTTGTAACTCAAAAAGGCTAGGATGTTTAATGTTGTATATAATTTAATTTATTTAGCTTACATTGATAAATATTTACATCACTTTAGTATTTGCTTCCGTAGCCACCATATGCAGTGCCAAATCCACTAAATCCATAGCCTCCGTAACCTTGGCTTTTATAAGATATTGTTGGGGCGTATGCTCCGTGAGCACCGTATGTCGAGGTGGGAGCAGCCATTGGCATGGCATAAGTCTTTACAATAGGGCCCAGTGAATGCTATACTGGGAGACGGTGGAAACAGCTGGTCCGGTGTAAGCGGCACTTGTACCATAATCTTCATAACCTTGAGAAGCATATCCAAGATCTCTTGAGTATCCAGTTCCGTATCCTATGTCTGCTCCGTGTCCTAAACTCGCCCCATATCCGAGACTAGCGCTGAGTCCTAGGCCAGTTGCGTATCCCAGTTTGGATCCATGACGTAAGGTTGTTCCATATCCTAAGCCGGACGTATATCCGAGCGAGGGACCACTGTAGAGATTACCGGCACGAGTCAAACCGAATAGGCACTGCTATCTATAACAATGAAACTAATTATAATATTCGTTAAATTTCAAATGAACCATAACCATGATTCCAATTTAATATTGGTGTGTCTTTTGTTATTATTGCATTTCTAATAATTATAGTCGAAATCATTATTAAAGCCCTTCATAAGTCCACTGCTGAATGTAAGCTGAAATGGCTTACTGCCTTACATTTATCATTGAAGTAGACAATTATTGCTACAAAACACAATCTGGAAGTCGCCAGTTATATTTTTTAATAACTTAATGTAGTAATTTTTATTTTTACTGTTGGTTTAGATAAAAACCTCAGTTGCGGGAAGAAACATTACAAAGTTGTGACAATTTTTTGCCTTAGGTTTTTTCTTATTATAATTTCCAAAACGCAACTCAGATCTAGTGCAATATCTAATAAAAAGCTAATTGAGCAATAAAAGAAGAAATGTGGGACATAATATTATTGTACATAAACATTTTTAAGTACAAAACTAGAGCACTGAAATAAATCCCATCTTTATGTTAGGACTTATGGTTAGGATAGCCTTGGATGTTTGCCAACTCTACTTATTTTATAACTCTGTCTTTAGAAATACACTCTTGGAATTCAAGTGGCAATGGAGAAAAGTTTCGTTCACTAAATAAAAAATATTATAAAATAATATTCTGTAACTAAGGGTTCTCCTTAGCACTCACCTTAGCCGCCATTGTTGTAGATACTTGCAATGAAGAATATAATGTGTTTTGGAGCGAAAATTTTTGTTTATATTTGCAGATATCGGAAATGTTATAACCTTGTTACTGCTAACGTTCATGAATTTAACAGAAATTGTTGTATGATCATAGGTTTTGTAATAGACGTAATTATAATTGCAATTCTCGAGCGAATCAATGTCAAAGGTTTTATTTAAAAAATGATTCATTGAATAAAACTAATTTTACGTAATTTACTGTGTTTAATTTATTTAAATATCCGCGACACACTAGGACTCAACAGTGGCAAGGCATCAAAATTCAATGTATTAACGTAGAGCCGTATTGCAGCTTTTTTATTGCTATAGCACTTTGGCTTTATTAATTAGAACGTATTCCTTACGTTCTTATAGATTAAGTAAAGTAAGACTATAATTACAGTCGATCATCCATATACGCCCTACAGGTGGACATAGGGCCTCCTCTCATTTTTAGCAGGGTTTTAGGGCAAGGGATGTCCGCCGCGCTGTTCCAATGCGTGTTCACGTGTCTTAAAAATATTGTTTTAATTTCTCAGAGAGGTGTCCTTTGTTTTCCTTCATAAATAAATAATTCATTGGCGCCAGCAGGAATTGAGCCAGCCAGCAGGGTTGCTCGCGTACTATGAAATTTACAGCTGCCAGTCTCACAGAATTTACTAGTGTAAAACAGGAATATAATGCTGCTGTGATCCATATGATTTGTGTTGAGAAGCTGACACACTTTTTGCTCTCTTTCCATTTTTGTCCTCAGATGTGACAATGTATCATCTATATGTATGTAATCCGCCACTTATCATCAGGGAGATTATGTGCTCGTTTGTCACACTTAGCCATATATAAATATGTCTAGAGCCGATAATGACATCACAAACATCACGAACACTAGTTATTGAGGGTATCCCGCACAGAAAAAGTATTTATATTGCCTAAAAATAATTGTTCCGGGTCTGGATGTTTGTCCTTGTGCAACTTATGTTTGTAAAGTGCCTCCACGATACAGGTGAAAACCGTGGTGTTGCGGTAAAGTTTTTTTTAAGTAAAAAAAGAAGGAAAAAAGGATATCGATACAATTGTCAATGTTTTGGAATTTGTCTTTTAAAATTGAACAACTTTTACCTATGCCTATATAACATGAAACAGAAACAGAAACAGAAACAGAAACTTTTTTATTCAATATAGATTATAAAATAATGTTTATTGAAAGTCACTCTTTTGTTTAATTACCACTGGTTCGAAAAAAAACCTCTGTCCTGGGAAGAATCAGCAAGAAACCCAGCGGGACATTTTTTTAAAATAACAGCTTACAATCATGTATGTTACACAAATTAACAACACAACAAATTAAAAATAGCTTGGTAGCGATCACCTCATTTCCAGGGGTTATTATCATCTATAAATTCTTTAATACTATAATAACCCTTTTTACACAAACTTACTTTAATAAAGTTTTTGAATTTTGTTGTAAAAGCGTATACATCGCCCCAAGAATGAATTACTGACTCGATGGAGTCGAGTAACTGGTACTACTAGCTTGTGTCTGTTCCTAGTATTTACAGAATGAATATCACTTATTTTTGTAAAACTACTTTTATTTTTGTGTACGTACATTACATTTTCATAAATGTATTGAGAGGCCAAAGTTAATATATTAATTTCCTTAAATTTTTGTCGCAGCGACTCTTTAGGCTTTAAATCATAAATTGCTCTTATGGCCCTCTTCTGTAAAACAAATATAATTTCAGTGTCAGCTGCGTGGCCCCATAGCAAAATACCATACGACATTATGCTATGGAAATAGCTAAAGTAAACTAGTCTAGCTATTTCAACACTAGTTAGACTTCTAATTTTTTTTACGGCATATGCTGCAGAACTAAGTCTGCTTGCTAGTTTTGATATATGGGGGCTCCATTGAAGCTTCGCGTCTAGTGTGATTCCAAGAAAAATGGTGGTATCTACAAGACTCAGTTTCTCCCCATTTAAAATTACATTGGTATTTAATTGTTTGACATTTGGAGTCATAAATGTCATACATTTCGTTTTAGTGCCATTTAAATGCAAATTATTAACATTGAACCAATTTACTAATTTAGATATAGCATTATTTACTTCGTCATATTTTAGCAATTGACGACTTAATTTGAAAATTAAAGAAGTGTCATCTGCAAATAATACTATATCATGGTTATCTCCTACTATGTAAGGTAAGTCATTAATGTATACAAGAAACAGAAAGGGGCCTAGAATTGAGCCTTGAGGCACGCCCATCTGTACCATCGACCCGGAAGAACTCATACTGTTAACGACAACTTTTTGCGTTCTCTTACTTAAATATGAAATGATTAATTTAAGAGCATCACTTCTTACACCGTAGTGTTGAAGTTTCCTGATTAATGTTTCATGGTGAACACAATCGAAAGCTTTGGATAGGTCACAAAATATACCCAAAGCATCCTGTGAAATCTCCCATGCATTAAATATATATTTAATCAGCTCAACACCGGCATCAGTTGTCGAGCGACCCCTTGTGAAACCAAATTGATTTTTATGAAGTAAATTATTTATATTAAAGAAATTTAACATTTGATCAAGAATAATTTTTTCAAAAATCTTACTAAGTGTTGGTAGTACAGAAATAGGTCTAAAATTGGCGGGGTCTTATGTACTAACAGATTTAAATAAAGGTATTACTTTACTATACTTCATTAAATCAGGAAACACACCAGATTCGATACTAGTATTAAAAATAGTAGCTAAATGAGGCGCGATTGTATCTATTATAGACGCAATAACTTTAACGGAAATCCTCCACAGATCCGCAGTTTTCTTAACATCAATAGTTTTAAAATATTTTACAATATCTTTTGATGATACTTTATGAAATGTAAAATTCTTTGTACACGCATTTACATTTTGTTTAAGTAATGATTCGGCGATCGCAGGAGAAGAATTCAGTGAAATGTAAACGCCATATATTCTAGCAAAAAAGAAAACGCTTCCCAATAGTCAAAATATTGGCCACTACGCCGCGGACTTGGATGTTACAGAGAAAAGTTAAGCTAAGAGCCCTGTCAGCATAGGTGCTAAGCTTTCGCTGTAACTTTGACAGTACCGAAGTGACTCTGGTTCGATTACCCTTATTCCCCGATTTAATTTATTCGCTCTTCATAATTTATTGGTTAGTTTACAGTAACAATGTAGTAACGATCTAACGTTATGAAAGACTGGAGCCTGTTATGAGTTTTATAAATCCAGGTTTTTTTATATAAAATTAAAAAGATAACTGATTTTCAGGACAGGCACTTGTTTTAATGTTCCTCTAATGTTAATCTAATCATCATGTACATAGAGGAAATAGACAAAAAAAAGTTGTAAAAAGTTACGTTTTGAGTTATATATAAAAGTTACAACCCCTATAAGCTATAATACAAAGAAATGGCTCCCAGTCCCCGGCAGCCCCGCTATTGCTGGCTACAGTAGCGTTCAGTGTAGTGACCCCTCTGTTGGCGAGGGGTGCTAAAAATCTCCGTTGGGTGTTCGGTTGCCACCTAAGACGACTCGATCTGGCAATATTCAATACACACACCCTAATAAATGACGAGAAAATGCTGGAGCTGAAAAGGAAGAGATAGACAAGTTGCACTGTTATATTCTAGGATTATCTGAGGTCCGATGAGATGGCGAGAACACGGTGATCCTCGAATCCGGCAACTTGATCTATAACCGGGAAGGTGACACCGTCGTATCCCCGAAACTCTTCACTGCTGTATTGGAAGACGTTTTCACGCGATCTCAATTGTGTCTAGCAACAGGTAGTTCCTAAAATGTACATGGACAAAACAAATGTTATGTGTTACGTCCATGTCACAGTAATTGCGGTAGTTTTTGGGAGTACTACGTTCGAAGTTGTCATTGAGTACGTTTGTCTAGAACAAATAGACCGACTAGGTAGGTCCAAATTCGAACGAGAGATCAAACGATGGATTCAACTCAGCGGGGCAATGTTTGGGAGATTACGACACATCATCTCATCAGGTACGAGTATACCTCAAAACTTGAAAACTAGATTATACAACCAGTGCGTGATGCAAGTGATGACGTATCAATCTGAGACGTGGTGTTCACTGCTGGCCGTATGAGGAAGCTCAAGGTCGACCAGTGAGCTATGGAGAGGGCTATGCTCGGGGTTTCTCTGCATGATAGTCTTAGAAATAAGGATATTCGCATTAGAACTAGAGTAACCGATATAGCCTGACGGATTAGTCAACTGAAGTGGCATCGGCCATAAAACTCGAAGAACCGAAAACTGATGGTTAAGAAACGTTCTCTATTGGCAGCGTTATACATGTAAACGAAGTGTAGCCACTAGATGGAGTGACGACATGGTAGTGATTTGTGGCATTCCTTGAGAGAGGCCTATGTTAAACAGTTTAACAGTGGTAGAGCCACGCGGCAGCGTTTGCTGTCGCACGGATGGGCCGGCTCGAACCGGGGTGGTACCACGACCTCACAGAAAACCAGCGTGAAGTAGAGGTTTACCTCTGCGTTTCGCTTGGTGAGTGCAGGTGGCCGGAGGCCCTTTTTACTGGAAATGAGGCATTCCATCTTAGTCCCCACGGGTGACAACGCATCTATATTTTGAATTGTAATAGAGGATAGATGTAGACGTCTATGGGCCGCAGCAACCACTTACCATCAGGTGGACTGTGTGCTCGTTTGTCACCCATATCCTATAAAAAAAATGTTCAGTAGTGTATTTATGAAGGGCTGTAATGTTGATGATGATGATGATTTCACATTATCAGGCGTTATGCAGAATCTGTACAGTGGGTATGAGTGAGTGAGTTAAAGTGTGTCCGAGAAGGTTTACACGTGTGAATGTTTACGATTGCGTGTGGGTTTGTGCGCATGTGCAAATGCGTATGCGTGTATTTTTAAATGATTGTATCAGATCAGTCTAGATTGAGATAGGAGTAATTTATTTATGTACGGAAGAGCTGAATTGAAGTTTGGATAGCATAAGATGTAAAAGATAAATCTTTCCGGAGTTTATTCTTAACAAGTTCTGGCTTTTAATATAAATATGAGAATTTCGTTTTAGCACAATGTGCAGGATGAAAGTTCAAGTACACCCCACTTTGTATACAGCTCATCTGTAGGAAAACGGAAAGTGAGACCTGCTTTGAGAATTGAACGTTGTGATCTCATTCGTGCTGTGGTACGTATTGACATCATTGGTGACGGCTGTAATTGAAGATGCTTCTTTCTGTTAGAAATTTTAAAGGAAGTGCTTATTTCCTCATTAATTCTCTTATGAACTATTTTTATTTAGAAATACATCGAATATCACAAAAGTTTTATCTTAAGATATTAATTAAATCTTTAAACAAATATGCCCTAAAACTTTCTCAGAAGTCAGAGGAGGTCTGTACCGAGCAGTGGGACGTATATAGACTGTAACTCTCAATTCTTATTTCACTAAAGAAATGTAATCATTTGGGCGGAAATTTGCGTAAATTTTAAAATTTGAAGGAAAATTGTCGAATGCTTATTAAACTTTAAAAATAAATTAATTGAAATCGCAGCCCAAGGGGGAGCTTTCGTTGCTTCGTTTAATCTGATGATCCTATCTAGGGCTTACAGAATTTGAATATGGGTATCCAATAATAACGAAATCCCGCGATATTTTTATTTGACAGTTATGATAATGCGGCCATTTAAACTATTGATATTTAAGTAATTAATTTGTTCAATAATTAACTAAAGGCTAGTAACTAAAGTGAGGAATATTTACTAAGTATATTGTATAAAGTCAAACTATTGATGAGGAATTCTCCTGTAATAACTATATATTTTACGCCATGTTGAATTACAATGGTACTGATGTTAGCAATAGTAATTTATTTAATACACTTGTTATTTTATTTATTTTATCTTTATATATAAAAATTACGTGTCATGTTGTTTGTCCGCTATGTACTCCTAAATGACTGAACTGATTTCAATGAATTTTTCAAACTGTGTTCAGTTTGGTCAAACTTGAGAGATAGGATAGTTTTTATCCAGATAAGTGACCCTCAATATTTTTTATTGCGAATTTAAGAATTTTTTGTTTTTGTCTTCGGAAAGGGCAGAACAACGTCTGCCTGGCCAGCTAGTTGTTTTATATTTCCTGTTAATATTACATAATGATATTGCCTTCACGCCTTTTCTATTACTATTTCTACAGCCCATTCCCACTGCTGTAGATAGGCATCTCTCATAAATTACTACAGAGAACGGTACGGGCCACCTGAATCCATCAACTAACTGCGTTTTTCATCAGTTCGTCACTATATCCAGTGTGAATTCGCCCTAAATTGCGCTTGCCACTATGAAACTACCACTAGAGAACCTTTTTTCCCATCGGTTCTTGCAGATATTGTATGGTCGGCCTATTTTAATTTATTGCAGGATTAATACATCTTACTGATCCGCCTGGATTTGTCAATTACTATACGTTCTACTGCGGATATCCTTGTGTAGGCTTACGTAACAGAAACGTGGTCCTTTTAGACGTATGGGAAAGGGCTACGCTTGAAATTTCTCTGCGGGATAAAATCCGTAAGGAAAATATTGCTTGAAATTTAACAAATTATATTTACTGTCGAGTTGACAAGGTCACGCAACTCACGTTAAATCGGGTTTATTATTTTTACAAGCTTTTTAACTTTCTTTCTTCGTATGTATTTTCAGATAAAAATTAGTAGTCAATTTTTCAAGCACTTGCAAAAGTCGGATTGAAAATTAGCACAAAGGGGCTGGTCTAATGATGGACTCATGAAAAAATACTAAAATAATAACTAAAACTACCATACAGTCCTACTATTTCCCCGATATAATAAACCAAACAAGAACGTTGGCTGCATTTCCTCTCTGAATTGCTCTATAATAGCCTTTATACAGAGATAATTAATACTTAAGTAAACGATAATAAATATTATAAGTAAGGTCGCAAATTTTAACCACGTCTATATATTTTATACTTGCTAAGTATAAATAATAAATAAAAATTAAATAGAATAGAATAGAATAATTTTTTATTCAATATTGATTATTACATAATACTTATTGAAAGTCATTTTTTATTTACCACTGGTTCGGAATATACCTCACCCCTGGGAAGAACCAGCAAGAAACCCAGCGGGACTTTTTTTTTAAACATAATTTCACTTAACAATAATTTTGTTTATACAATTTTAAAATGATATTTTCATAGAACCAGCATGGTGGCGATCACCCTATTCCCAGGGGTTATTTTCATTCATGTATTCCTTGATATTATAATAACCCTTCTTGTACAGTTTTTCTTTAATAAAACTTTTATACTTATTTATTGACAAACTTTGAATATGTTCTGGGATTTTGTTGTAAAAGCGTATACATTGCCCCATAAATGAATTACTGATTCTGTGGAGTCTAGTAACTGGCATTACAAGCTTATGTTTGTTCCTAGTATTTAAAGTATGCACATCCTTATTCTTATTAAAGCTATTTATGTTTTTATGCACATACATTACATTCTCATAAATATATTGCGATGCAAAAGTTAATATGTTTATTTCTTTAAATTTTTCTCTGAGGGACTCTTTACAATTTAGGTTATAAATCGCCCGTACGGCTCTCTTTTGCAAAACAAATATAGCTTCAATATCAGTCGCATTACCCCATAGCAAAATTCCATAAGACATTACGCTATGAAAGTAACTAAAATACACTAATCTAGCTGTCTCAACATCTGTGAGACTTCTAATCTTTCTTACAGCATATGCTGCAGAACTAAGTCTGCTTGCTAATTTAGATATATGGGGGCCCCATTGAAGTTTCGCGTCAATAGTAATACCAAGAAAAACAGTGGTATCCACAAGACTCAACTCCTCCCCATTTAACAGCACATTGGTATTCGAATGTCTTACATTATGTATTGTAAATTTAATACACTTTGTCTTATTGCCGTTTAAGAGCATATTGTTGGCGTTAAACCAATGTACCAAATTTTTTGAAATTGAAATATTTCATAGGAGCCAAGCTGAAGCTATATTTTGGTTATCGCACATATGGGTAAGCTCAGCCGGGATAGGACCACACTTTCACAGAATACCAGAGTAAAATAACAGCTTACTGCTGTTGTATTTCGTATGATGAGTGTGGAAGCGAAGACCCTTTTTACTGGAAACGAGGCATTTTATCTTAGTCCTCAGTGGTGACAACGTATCTGCATTTTGATTTTTAATCCAGGATAGATGTAGAATATTCACGTCACTATATTTTCAACTTTAAGAAGATTTTAATATAGATAAAAATATAAATAATTGATAAAAGCTAGAATAAGAATAACAAAGAGTTTATTTCTAATTAAATATGAACATGATCCTTTAACACACTTTCGTTAATGGAAAAACTCATACGAGCGATTAATCCGAGCTCTCAAACAATGCGTTATTAAATCAACGAGAGCGGCAATTACGAAGGCAATTTATCAAAACAATGACACTCGCCTTCAAGCCAAACAATAACAGTGACGAAAAGCTCGAATTGGTCACGACAAAAATAGATTTCACAAAAAATAGTAAAAAGGCATATAAAGTGTTGCAACATATGTATGCTGTGTATTTCTTTATTTAATCTTGTGACTGTCTCGTCGGTTTAGTGCTCGTAAACACGACTGCTGATCATAAGTCCCGGGTTGGAATTTCGGGTCGGAAAATTCCGTCTGGAGGACGTTATGATACGACGATATTATTATGAGAGTTATGATGCAAATCCGAAAAGGGAAAATGATAACTGAGAGCGTTTAAGTAGAACAAAATAAAATAATATAATGCCATCAAAAAAATAATTTGTAAAAAGTTGTGAGATCCACGTAATACCAAGTCGGTTAATTTATTCAGTCCATAGATTGATACATAGATTAACTTGGCAATCGCACTAAAAAATCTAATTTAATATAATATGTATTACTTGTGAGATATATTGCGTTTTCATGCGAAAATTCAGGCTTCTAGTTTTATACATAACGAAGTTATAGGGTTTCGGAAATGGCCTGAATTGCTTCGAGAAAAGGATGGTACGACCGTGCCGATTTTTTGCCCGACTTGCCGGGGGTACTGCCGTGCCCCCAGATATCTTCTGCCAGTATTGTGATTGCTTCTTGGAAACGAACACATATAGTTCTGCCGCCAAGAAGCAGAATGCGTGTCTGAAGAGTACAAACTTTTAAACTGAAGTAACAAGCAACGAACGAACGAAACGAACTAACAAGCTACTAGACGGTAAGTGGCAAGTGTAGTCCATGGACATGGGTACATTAGCGACTGACAATGGATGCGTTGTCACTTCTGTGAACTAAGATGGAAAACCTTATAGCTTGTAACTATTTGGCGGCAGAAATAGGCAAGAAAGTGGTACCTAACCAGACACAGAGGCATTAAAGGAGACCACCAATTAAAAAACGTTATGAAGGCTAACTGTCCATGTTCGAGGCGAATAGAACTAATTAAGTGTTTACCGGTGAATGTGGTGTGTTTTCTTAGACCATAATAGTTTAAGTGAGTTTTGCATATTATAAGGCGATACAATTTAAATATGGGACATTATTTAAGGTTTTGATGAAATAATTAAGAGTTACATCCACTGTTCCTTTACTTTCTCTTTTTTAATACATAAAATACATTTTTTATCTGGTAGAGCCATGCTGCAGCTATATTAGTAATATAGTTGTAGCACGAATGGGTTGGCTCGAGCGGGGAAGGACCACGCTCTAACAGAATACCAGCCTAAAATAGCAGCTTAACGCTGCTGTGTTTCCTATGGTGAGTGTAGAGAACCGGAGACCCATTTTACTGGAAATGAGGCATTCCATCTTATTTTTTACGGGTGACAACGCATCTGCATTTTGATTTGTAATCGAGCCGCAGCTACCACTTACCATCTGGAGGTGGACTGTGTGCTCGTTTGTCACCTTTATCTTGTAAAATAAAAAAAACATGATAGGTTATTTTTTACACAATGTCTTCAATTGATAAATAATTGATCATTATTTATCTTTTAAAAACATGTATTACATAACTGCAAAAGAACCCTTAAAATATAACAATGACAATATATTTTTTTAATTTGAATGCTTGAATAATTAGGGTAGAGTGTTTTGCAGAAATTACAGAGTAATGATATATAAAAATAATGAAAAGTCTATCATGTGAATAGAAAGGTTTCACAACATCGTAATGTGAGATGTACTGTTATCAAATCAGAACTCAACGACGAATCTCGTCTTTTCTAAGAGGCAATTATAATGTAATAGACGGCTGCTAATTGAGTCGCAAATAATTTTTTTTCTTTTAAAAAATATTTAAAATCAATTTTTATTATTTATTAAATATAATACAAATTGTTATATTAATTTATTTAATTTAATTTTTAATACGTTACAGCAGACTGTATCGTGGTATTTAACATATGTAAATTGGACATGGATAAACATCCAGGTTCGAAACAATCAAACCCTCAAAACAATTAAACCTATACAATATACACGTTGTTCCGTTCGAGATTCAATCCTGCACCACGCAGCGTCGTATGCACCACGCAACGCTATATGCGCCACGCAACCACCACCACCACTAGCACATGCTAGCACCAGCCAGTGCTGGCTGTGTATAAAAAGGATCAGAAAATGCATTTCACTTTCTTTTTCTTTAATCACAACCGTGGCATTAGAAATCGTTAACGGTAACGTTAGTATTAATTGCAAATTTAAAAAGTAAAAATGCAAATAAAAATAAAAAAGTTAGAAACAACTGTCTAGTGATCCTTATATCTTATATAGATATTAATAAATTACTTCTTAAATATTTTTAAAACCTTTGTAAAGCACTTTTGAAAGTCAAGAAAGCTTGCTTCATAAAGGGCATGAAGAAGCGGTAAGAAACTACAATAAGTAGACAATTTTTTTCTAACAGTTAAAAAATAATCTTGTAAAACATCTACTTCCGTAAAAATCTAAATTATATACATAAAAAAATTAATCATGTTATAAATAGTTCATTAAGCTATCTAAAAATTATCCGGTTTAATAAAGCATGTACTTTAGAAGGGTAAGTTTAAGATGTAATGCGCGGTAATTGTAGAAATCACTCGTTAACTCCTAATAAAATTGTTTCTAACATATAAATATCTTAACTGTTGCATCATTAAGATATTGATTTCTTTAAAAACGTCTCTGAGTGAGTCCCTTGATCATAACATTATTCATCAGGAACATTATCTGCCAAAGTAGACTGCAGTTCTTCAAAAACACATTTTGTAGAATAATTTTTAAGGCAGAAATATTTAAAACCACACGAAGTTCGAGCTTCTCCATTTTTTATGCGAATCAAATTCCAGCCAAAGTTTTTTTTTTATAGAATAAGGGTGACAAACGAGCACACAGTCCACCTGATGGTAAGTGGTTGCTGCGGCCCATAGACATCTACATCTATCCTCTATTACATATCAAAATGTAGATGCGTTGTCACCCGTGAGGACTAAGATGGAATGCCTCATTTCCAGTAAAAAGGGCCTCCGGCCACCTGCACTCACCAAGCGAAACGCAGAAGTAAACCTCTACTTCACGCTGGTTTTCTGTGAGGTCGTGGTACCACCCCGGTTCGAGCCGGCCCATCCGTGCGACAGCAAACGCTGCCGCGTGGCTCTACCACTGTTGTGTGACAAAAAATTGGGTATTGTTTTTAAATTAGTTATTTCTGGTCTCAGCTACTAACGAACTTAAGATTCGAAATAAAAATAGAACGCATTTCTGTAACTCATTGGTAAGTGTCCTATTCCGAAAAACTATTGATCAACCTGGTATTTTCAATATCAGCTTCTGATCCCCATAAGTATAATCCATAGGAATTAACACTATTCTAAGCTCAATCATGCTGTTTTATAACTCTTATCTTTTTACTGCATACAAAAAGTGACGAAGTCTTCTTGACAAGGCTTTAATATGTAACCATAGAAAATTGAATTTGTAAGCTTCGAAACCTTAGATTGTCATAAAACCCAAATATTTCCTAACTAAAATCTACAATTAATTTCATATAATATTGTCTTAAATTATTTTATTTATAACTAGCTGTTCCTGGCACACTTTGTAATGCCTCTTTTTTTGTTAAAATACGAACAAACAAACGAACATTAATTTTTATACGTTAGATCAAATGCCTGTCAATATATAATGTTACTTAAACATTGTGTTCGTGATATACTTAATTAAGCTATGTCAGAGCTTGTGAGTGGCCATTATTATGCGTGTTCAAACAATTACTAAAACGTGGTTAACAACCGATTAACTATTTATAATTTCTGGACACGTATCATAATAAAGTGCAAAACAAAGTCATCTACATAGAGGTTATTAACCTTTCTTGCAAAAAATGTAATTTTTAGGCAGCATACCTCAAAAGATAAAAAAACGAAGCCCTTACACTCGTAAGCTCACTTTGCTGTTCGACTGACAAAACCCTCGTTTCAGGAATTAATAGAGGTATTAAGTAGAAATTTATTTTAAATACTAAAAGCAACAGTCTTTTAGAGGGGATGTAGGCTATATTTTATCCGAAAAATTTAAAAATTATTTTTGTAGAAAAAAGACGAGGAAATTGATAACATTATATCTTTGTATATATTAAATCTAAAAAACGCTACATTAACAGATTATATCCAGGCAAAGTCAAGGCGGATCACAAGTAACATAAAAATATTTATTTGTGATTAAAAAATTATATTTGCAATTAGACTAACGAACATAATAGGAGAACATTTCCCTTCCTTCAATCCAAATAATTTCATTTAAGTGTATATATAACCCTCAGGATGCAAGACATAAACGCTCCTCTGCGTTTATTTTTTCTAATTAACGATGTATTAAAAGTTTTCGTTTGACAATAAAAGAAAATAGGTTCTATTTTAAAATTTTATTCGCGTTGTATTACAATAAATATATTAAAAAAAAATCATATGGCGTAACAACTACATTACGAAAATGTTAAATGTGATCACCAGCCGTGGCCAGCTAATTTACCGTACGAATAAGCAGGTCCTGCTGAAAAGTAACCTGACTTCAGGATAGGTCCAGTAGAGTATGTGGTCAGGGGAGCAGCATGTGCGTATGTTGTGTAAGGAGCGGAGTATGTGGCGAACCGGGCAGGCTGTGCGGCGTAAGTCACAGGTGCAGCAGCAGCGTAGGTCACTGGAGCCGCAGCGGCGTAGGTCACTGGAGCCGCAGCGGCGTAGGTCACTGGAGCCGCAGCGTACGAAGCAACTGGAGCGGCAGCATATGCTGCTACAGGGGCAACAGCCTTAGCAAGAACTGGCGCTCCGTGAGACGTTTGAGTTGTGTACGAAGAGATCGAAGACACCGCGGGAGCAACTGCTTTCACAATAGGTGCAGAGTAGGTCGCCGGTGCAGCGTAAGCATAAGATGGAGCCGTATATGACACGGCCGGTGCGGCATACGAAATAGCAGGAGCAGCGTAACTCTTCACGATTGGAGCAGATGTGTATGTAGTGTATGGAGCCGACGCATATGTGGCATATGGTGAGGCAGCATACGAGGCGTAAAGTCCACCAGCGTGGGCTGCAGCCACAGCACACAGAAGAATGATAAGCTGTAATAAAAAGTTACAATAAATTTCCATGATACATTTACTTCAAAACAAATCAACGATGTACAGCGAATAAAACTGTTTTTGCTTTATAACAATAGGTGGATAATAAATAAAATCAATAACCAGTCAACCGTATTCCTCCATACATTAACTCAGTATGTCGTGTTTCATAATTTATTGGAAGTCATATTTATTAAATTAGTACATGGTAATATTTTTTTTTATATTTGTAACGTACATTAACACGGTAGAGTATACGTGCATAGTAACACATTAAAATACACCTTTTAAATGCACCCGATGAAAATTAAAGTCGATTTATATTTTCTTAAATATTAAATTTCATATCTTAATTTGTTCAGACAGACTTTGTTCTGCACTTTCCGACGACGCTTCGTCCTTTAAAAAATCTTTACATTCACAATAAAAAAATATTGAGGGTCACTTATTGGGATAAAAACCATCTACCTCTCAAGTTGGACCAAACTGCAAAAAGAGTGCAAACTTTCATTGAAATCAGTTCAGTAGTTTAGGTGTTAATAGCGGACAATCAATGTGACACCTAATTTTTATTTATAAAGATTAAAATTATTATGCATTTGTAATTAAACTTGCCTAAAGTCTCTAAATATTTTAAGTATTTCATAAGTAGAAAAGCTGGTCATCGCTTATAACTCTTACAAAAAAAAAAAACTAAAAAATATAAGAGAAGAAACTTGAAACATATTTTAATTTGTCCTTATTATTAAATAAACCTGTTTTTGTAACTTTTCGCTTAATTTTTATTGTATGTGAAAAACAGAATGAAATAATTTAACTTTGAAAAAAGAGATGGCTCGATATTAATTCTATGATATTATTATATTAAACAATATTTTTCAGATGCTATGTTACGAAATGGGAATTTATATACAAATGTGTAGTAAATTTTTAATAGAAATTTATTTTTCCAGTGAAACTTTAATTTCGTACCTTAGCTGCCATTATGTTGAAGGTATTAGATCCACTTAGGCAAGTGATACGGATTAAGTAAATGCCCGGACTTATATACTAGGTCTGCCTTTACCCCCGTGCAAACACAGGCAAACATTTAACTCCTCTGTGATACACTTTACAGTGACCAGCTCAGGATTCTGTCACGTATGTAGAGTAGAACAAAAACATTAAATTTAAAATAAGTTAATGTAGAATTTTTTAAAAGAGGTTTTGACTTAGTTTTCTGTGTCTAATTTGTTTAATACATACATTGTATACTTACAGGTTTGCTCAAAGAATGTTGAAAAACACGTTTAATGTAAAAATATTTTCCAGACATAGGTCGTATTTCAACAAGCAATTTAAGACATAATATATTTGATGTTTAACGTATGTAAGGAATTGGCTTTTATATTCACGTTCGTCTAATAAGTATGTTATTGACATCAAAGCTAAAGCTATATAAAAATAATTGAAATGAGATCAGTAATGAATTTATAGAGTTTTGCAGATGATTTGAACTTTGTAAAATATAACGAATTTCATCAGAAACTTATTTGAGTTACGTATGTTTATGTTGTACGCTTGATTGGACATTTCACTAGAATAATGCCAATTTATATTTAAATAAACAATGATTTTATATTTGTATAACAAATCTAAACCAAACCACCGAAGCATTCCTTTTTGGTTTTGGTTTGGTTTGCATTTGGTTTGGTCATGTAGAAAGAATGAATGAGGAAAGAGTGACAAAGAAAATTTATGTTGCAGATGTGAACGGCAGAGTCGGGAAGGGTCGCCCTAGGCGAAAGTTTATCGACTAAATTGGCGATATATTGAAAATGGGCCAAATCAAGAGCACCTTTAACCGACGAGCGTGTATGCGTAGGTATATGGATGTGGAGGAAGCGAGAGAGGTCTGTCAGGATCGTGCCAAATGGAAGTCCATAGTCTCTGCCTACCCCTCTGGGTGACAGGCGTGAGTGTTTATGTATGTATGTTATGTATAACAAATCTTTAGTGTTATATAGTTAACGTTATATAAGTTAAGGTATACATATATATGTATATTTGAAGCATTTAGTATACTTTTATAATTTTAAGCGACAAAAGATCTCGTAATGCAATCGCAATGTAGCAAAACCCATGAAGTACTTAAACCAGTTTTTACTTTATTTTTTGGATCTTTTCTTAAAATTAAAGTGACAAATGAATATACAGTCTGCCTGATGGTAATTGATAAATGGTTTCTTTAGTCCACGAACACCTGCAGTCAGTTTTATACAAAGAAGGCTACTCATGCTTCGTCACCTATGAGGACTGAGATGGAATGGCTCACAGTCTGTAATTATGTTGGCTCTCTATACGCTTCATATCGAAATACAGCAGTTCGGCACTACTACTAGGCGGAAGAAATAACTACAGTAGAACGCCGATTATCCGAATTAATTGGGACCGGGGTCGATTCGGATTCGATCGATCGATCGGATAATCGGACATAGACTGGTATGTAATATAGAAAAACGCACTGTCATACACAGAATAAACTTTGTTTATATATGGTTTTACACTTCATAAAGTTATATAAAGTATAAAACTAGCTACACCTTTAACAGTGGTAGAGCCACGCGGCAGCTTTTGCTGTCACACGGATGGGCCGGCTCGAACCGGGGTGGTACCACGACCTCACAGAAAACCAGCGTGAAGTAGAGGTTTACCTCTGCGTTTCGCTTGGTGAGTGCAGGTGGCCGGAGGCCCTTTTTACTGGAAATGAGGCATTCCATCTTAGTCCTCACGGGTGACAACGCATCTACATTTTGACTTGTAATTGAGGATAGATGTAGATGTCTATGGGCCGCAGCAACCACTTACCATCAGGTGGACTGTGTGCTCGTTTGTCACCCTTATCCTATAAAAAAAAACACCCATTTTTTCACTAAACATTCGCGCCTTTTCACATAAAATCGATCCTGAAATCGGTTGTCAAATAGATCGTTGCTGCAGAAACCACGTAAAAACAGCATTCTCAAGCTGTTCATCCTTTGCCTTTTTCATTACTTTTCGCGACGAACATCCATCACCAGTTTCCAACGCAGTCACAAAACTTAAAAAATGTTGTGTTCAAAAGTAATGTTACTTACTTACAGTACTTGGTTTTAATTTTTTATATTACGCTAAGGACCGATTCGGATAATTGGCGATTCGGTTAATCGGCGTTCTACTGTAAAAGCAAGTACGTTAGGTTCCAGAAGAACTGATGGTTAACCGTAGTAATGATGATTGTTTTACAAAGTAAACCAGAACAAAACAATAGCTACACTGCTGTTTGCAACAAAATTAGTTGTGTGACCTATCCAAGAGTTCCACTTAGGAATTATTTTTGTACAATGTATATTACATTGTTTACTCACAAAATGAATGTAACGTATTATGTAAATATGAAGCAATCTGTATTCAGGTAGATGTTATTTTCTGGGTCATTGATCTGAATAATAAGTGTATATTTTCAAATTATGTCAAAAGGTTCTTTATTTAAAGATTCTTATTTAAATATAGTGTAAAGCTATGTCTATACCAGTGCGCTTTCAATTTCGCTTTCATATTAATTTTGCGTTTCAACTTTTAGTTCGTCTTGCATCAAACGCTGTGCCATAAGATGCATGCAGTTTATCGTCTATACCCGTGCGCTTGTGCATGCAACTCGTCTATACCTCACGCGCCTCGGTTAGGTTTGGATAGAGATGGACGCGGCACTAGTAGCTATCAGCGAGGCATATTTTATGTTAAATGCAGGGAAAACACGCAAGAAAAGTAGAATATGATGAAGGATTATTTGAAGAAACGAAATAACGCAATATTGAAAGATTTAGAGCTAAACAATGATATACTTTTTTAAAATTTCACACGAATGACTAAAGCCACATTCTACAAGCGTTTGAAAATAGTGGAACCAAAAATTACGAAACAACACTAAAACTTTGTCTTCCGCCATATTGTGTACTAAAACGCACGAAATGTTGCATGCAAACCCACCGGTGACGGATCAGCGTTCGCTAGAGGCATGCGATGTTGTCGAACTAGTTTTAGCGCATGCGCTATTGCATGCGCTATGGTTGCTTAGGCATGCATTAGAGGAAGAAGCAAGATGAACAGAAAAGCGCACTGGTGTAGACATGGCTTAAGAGATCTACGCAGAAGACAACTCCATGAAAGCGATCTTAACATTATAATCTCTTCGAATAAATTCAACCTGTGAAATTATGTGTGCTGAGATTGCTTCGATTTATTTTACGACATTGAACAATTAATTTCAAGCATTTCTAATTATGATACCCTCATATGAGTACATATACCACGAAATTTCAATTTGTTGACATAGACATTTTTAAGATTTTGGCAGTTCAAGGTCTTTATTAAAGTATTTTAATCGTTACAGTTTATTAAGTGTCAAAAAAGATTAAAATGTGGAGTTACTTTTCATTAAGGTAGAATATCAAATTATTGTAGTTATAAAGATTTAAGCTAAAATTACTATATGATATATGAAATTCTTAGAGAAGCTAATTATTCTGGATTCAAATCTTGGACAAAAGTGGCCGGCTCGAACCGGGGTGGTACCACGACCTCACAGAAAACCAGCGTGAAGTTGAGGTTTACCTCTGCGTTTCGCTTGGTGAGTGCAGGTGGCCGGAAGCCCTTTTTACTGGAAATGAGGCATTCCATCTTAGTCCTCACGGGTGGCAACGCATCTGCATTTTGATTCGCAAACGAGGATAGATGTAGATGTCTATGGGCCGCAGCAACCACTTACCATCAGGTGGACTGTGTGCTCGTTTGTCACCCTTATCCTATAAAAAAAATATAAAATAAGGCACGATATATGAAGTATTAAACGTGTTATGGCAGTGTAAAACCTCACTACCCTATATCATCCCGTGGGTGTCGTAAGACACGACAGAGGTAAATGGAGCCTGGAGATTAACAACGGCATCATTTTTATAAGAACCGAATAAAAAAAAACTGCGATTGCCAAATCGCTTTCCAAGCGTGACAACTATGAAAAATATCGCTATCAGCAGTAAACATTAGGCGGTAATGGAAATGGTATACGGAACATTAATGAAAGGTGCTATGCCTATACAAGTTTTTTATTGCATTAGTCTGACAACTTACGTTAAACAGCATGAATGTAATCACAAAACCCTAATTCCTTTAGCAAACGAAATTACGCCATCATGTCAATGCTCTAAAAAAAATAAAAACAAAAATATAAAATTGGAGTTGCCATCCCGCTTTCCATGCGTGGCGAATACGGCAAATATCCCGCCTGTAAGACATTCTATAGGGAAGGCCTATATTTAACAGTAGACATTTGATACGTTGTAATCTTATATGAAATATTTGTTACAATAACTGTAAGATTTTTTACGTGGTATGCCATGTTGCAGCTATATTAATAGTATAGTTGTAGCACGAATGGGTCGGCTCGACCGGCGAAGGACCACGCTCTCACAGAATACCTGCGTAAAATAGCAGTATAATGCTGCTGTGTTTCGTATGGTGAGTGTAGAGAACCGGAGGCCCTCGCGGCTGACAACGCATCTGCATTTTAATTCGCAAACGAAGATAAATGTACATGTCTATGGGCCAGAGCAACCACTTACCATCAGGTGGACTGTGTGCTCGGTTGTCACCCTTATTCTATAAAAAAAAAAGATATGATATGGATGGATCAAGCATTATTTTTATATAAGTGTCCACTCCTGAAATTTTAGAGTAGATGTCAGAAGTTTTGAGAGGCATATTGACATCGGCAGTATGTCTCATACCTTTGACTTACTACTTTGAAAGCTAATTTAAACACAGTTGAAGTAAAAAGTAAATTAAACCATATGCAACATGTATTAATATTATCATGTCTCATGCTGTTAAAAATGTAACGCAGCGGACGTAAGACCCTTGGTCATTTTTTATGGAATAAGTATGAACGACTACACAGTCCACTTGATAACAAGTGGTACTTCGACACCTATGTCTATCCTCGATTAAGAGTCATTATGTAGATGCATTGTCAGCCCTGAGAAAGATATTCTGCCCCAAGAATAAGAGGTTCTCTATACTTACCGCAGCAATTCTGTTATTTTATGCTGGTATTATGTGCGAGTGTGGTCTTTAACAAGTAAAATTTATTATGATTATATAATACAACATAAGACCGTTCTTTAAAGTAGGTTTGTTAAATGTATAATTTTATATAGCAGTAGATACATATGTGTTAAGCTAATTATGATGATGATAAATATGTATGACATAGTTTTAGTAACTTTATTTTTGATTCAATCTTTTTGAAACACCTTTATTTTAGGGATATTATCGGCTTTAACTTTAATTTTTAAATTCTGGACATTTCAAAACGTATTTTAATCCGTAAACTTAGTTTTATATAATGTGTGGTGTTTGCGTAAATAGAAGAAATTATTATATTTCAGTCATATGTACAGTATATTAAATCAAAGTATTATTTTATGAATCGTCTTCTTCCTCCTTTTATCCCAAGTTATTTGGGGTTAGCATAGCATAATATGTCTTACTCTTCTATTCCCCTTTATTAGCTGTCATGTCTTCACGCATTTCTTTCTTATGATAATATATAATAATGATAATACATTCCTTATATAGTATATTCATCTTTTCTTAGGCCTCCCTCTACTCTTTTCAGTTACTTACTTATTATATAGTTATACACTTTATTTACCTAGACGCTATGGCGTCAGGATAAAATCATATGATTGTACTTTGGAGAGTGTGCACATGAGCTTCATAAACTCATACCGCCATCTCCATTCTCCTATCGGAATACCAGACGTACTGCAGGTTACCATCCACACTTGGTTGATACTCCGAATATTCGCACTAAGTCATTTTTTTTTATAGGATAAGGGTGACAAACGAGCACACAGTCCACCTGATGGTAAGTGGTTGCTGCGGCACATAGACATCTACATCTATCCTCTATTACAAATCAAAATGTAGATGCGTTGTCACCCGTGAGGACTACGATGGAATGCCTCATTTCCAGTAAAAAGGGCCTCCGGCCACCTGCACTCACCAAGCGAAATGCAGAGGTAAACCTCTACTTCACGCTGGTTTTCTGTGAGGTCGTGGTACCACTGCCGCGTGGCTCTACCACTGTTTAAATATCATCATAGTCATCTACATAATGCTGTCAGGCAAGGAGTAGAACCCCCTGCCGGCGTCTTAATACGAGTACATTTAAGCTTAATCTCTTCAAGGTGCGTGTTAAAAGACATCTTCATCTTTTTTTTCTTATTTTTTAAAACCGTTACCCCTACACTAGGATTTTTCCCTGCATCGTGGAGGCAGTTTACAAACATAAATTGCACGAAGACAAACATCCAGACCCGGAACAATTATTTGTAGGCCATACAAATAATTGTTCCATTCGGGATTCGAACACGCGGCCCCCAGTGCAGCAACTCATTGCTAAGCCACTGCGCCATGGAGTCGTAGTCTTTGCCCTGGGGTCATATGGAGGTCAAGAGTTAGCCTAGTTTAATAATAAAAAAAAAGATGAACCTGAATATAAATGGTACCTGTATATCAAGGTTAGTCTTGCTATAGAAAAAAATATAAGAAGTATGTATTGTAAATTTTTCTAGAAATGTCTTTGTTTTCGAGAATGTGAGGTATTAGCTGAGTGATAGACCGCAGCTACGATGATTGGGTAATGCTTTTTTTTCAGGAGGAGTTAGCGCTAGTCACCACACAATTATGCTTTGTTTATCGTAATATATGAGCAATTAATATCTATACGACGCATACCATCACTGTTACCATTACAGCTCAAAGTCCACCTTTGAACATAGGCCTTCTCTATAGATTTCATTGGGGGGATATATTCCACAGTTGCTACGCTTGGAAAGCAACCACAGTTTTTTTTTGTTCGGCTGTTGTAAGGGAGATAGTGCTTCTCATCTCATGGTTCATTTTCTCTCAGTTGCCTCTTATTACACCCACGGAATGGTATGTGTTAGTGGATATTCTTACACCGCCAAAACACGGTTAAAATATAATTTTAAAATTAATTTAACAATTTCTGCAGATACTTAAATAATTTTGACCAAAAAAAATTCAATTACTCTTTTGTGGACCTTTCCATTACAATATTATTTTGTTAAATAAATGTCCGGTTATTTTTAGTGTCCTACTTTTTTGAATTATACAAAACTTTTATGCCGTATATATGGCATATTTGTTGCATTTTATATGATCTAAAGTAACATACCTTAAAAATCATTTGTGAATTTAATAGGCGGGCCACATAAAGGTTCTAAACACGGCTTCGCAATCCAACTTTTGCAACACACATGGACAGGTCAATCGTGCAGTCTCAACGTGCATACATACTTGTAGGGCTGCTAATTTATTTTTAAATATTAATCAAATAACGATATAGTCTTAAAGTTTTCCCAATTAAAAAAATGATCTGGTTAATCTTAAATATTAAAAATCTTTTAGTGTTTTAATCCTTAATATCAATTTATTAAATATTAAGCAGTCAAATAAAATAATATTTTAATAAATAAAGGAATGTTATTGAAACATAATAAATTTTGTATGACCTCTTTCTTACTGCACTTAATTAATTTATAGTTAATTTGTACCGTATAGTGACGGCGTAAGAGAGTTGAAACAGAAAGAGAAACAGAAACTTTTTTATTCAATTTAGATTATAAATAATACTTATTGAAAGTCACTCTTTTGTTTAATTATCACGTTCGAAGAAAAACCTCTGTCCTGGTAAGAACCAGCAAGAGACCAAGCGGGACTTTTTTTAAATAACAGCTTACAATAGTGTAATCACAATTAACCACACAAAACAAATATACAGTTCATTCCAATTTCGCAACATATGTGTCATAATGGCGACTATGGGAAATGACAGAAATGTTTCATAATTTCCGATATGATATGGCTCATAACCTAACATCGACGGTGTAGTGGCGGTGTAAGAAAATCCACTACTCCATATCGTCCCGTAAGCGGAGACACAAGGAAACTAACCAGGAGATGGGCAGCGGCGTCTTCCCAATAACAAAAAAAATTAACCACCCAAGTGCGAGTTGGACTCGCGTATGAAGGGTTCCGTACGATCGTAAAACACGTTTTTAGTAGGGGAGCCCCCTTTAATTTTTAATGTATTTTTATTTTTCTTATTTGTTGTTATAGCGGCAACACAAATATTTATTTATTTATTCTTTAATGCATTCTTTATTATAAAATAATACAAAGGGCGGACTTAATGACTTGAGGCATTCTCTACCAGTCAACCCATGGAGTGGTGAGAATTTATACATATTCTGTAAAAATCTTAACTGACTACCTATTACGAATCTCATGATCCGTAATAGATACTCAGTTGATTTTTTTTCTCGTGATAAAGCGCGCTGACAGACGGACGGATGGACGGACGGCCGGACGGATGGACAGCGGAGGCTTAGTAATAAGGTCCCGTTGGGTATCCTTTGGGTACGGCACCTTAAAAACTGAGATTACCAAACCGCCTGAAGAGCGTGGCAACATTTGCAAATATCCGCTTTATGAGTCAATCTATGGAGAGTCATAGATTCAGCAGTGAACTTTTAGGTATAAAAGTATTAAGTATATTAGGAATAAATAAAACCTAAAATAACCATCCCGTTTATGGTAGAAGCGTCAAATTTGCGAGACATCTGTTACTGCGATCGTTAATCCGTCTGTCAGGTTTGCTATAATCCCTATGGATTATAGCAAACCTATTCTACAATGGGAAACACTCATGTACATTAGTGGACTGTTGCGGGTTGATGAAACAAAGAAACAAGGTTAATTTATTTAACATTTGACAACCCTACGTAAACCCATTTCAAACAAGTTTCGAACGCAAAGTAAAATCTAGTGTAATGTCTATATCACAGTATTACAATATATCAACTTTTGTAATGTCAACAATGAATTTCTCGTGTGACTAAAGATGCTTGACCGTTGTAAAGATGCTCCAAATTGATTGTATATAAATTCAAACAAATTGAAACCTTTATTTCCTACTGATAAGGTTTTGTTTACAACGTCAATTGAAGGGTTCTATCTTTTGCCAATTGAAATAAAAGAGGAATTATTTGTAATAAATTGTAATACATGTTTGCTGTGTCTAAACGACTGAATTTCGGTTTTTTATTTTGTATAGAATAAGGGTGACAAACGAGCACACAGTTCACTTGATGGTAAGTGAATATTGTGGTTCATCGATGTTCATCTTTTATCACCGCTGAGGACTAAGATGGAATGCCTCGTTTTCAGTAAAAAGACTATAGTTCTTTAGATTTATCATATAAAACGCAGCAGCAGTAAACTGCAATCTCACGCTTGTATTCTGTGTGTCCATAGGTCGCTGAGCGACCTTGAGCTTTCTCATATGGCCAGCAGTGAGGGACCACGTCTCAGATCCATAAGTCATAACTCAAGTGGCAATGGGCAGGCCATATAGCTCAAAGAACCGAGAAGCGATGGGGATGAAAAGTTTTCGAGTGACAGCCTCGTACAGGTAGGCGAACCGTGGGGTGGCCGTCCACTAGATGGAGTGACGACTTGGTTAGACATGCAAAAGATCGATAGATGCAGATGCCTCAGGAGCGTGTTTTGTGGCATTCCTTGGGGGAGGTCTATGTTCAGCAGTGAACCTGCTGGCTTTAACGATAACGATGATGATGATGATGATGATGATTCTGTGTGTCGGTTCGACTGGGGAAGGACCTCTTCCCCGGTCTAGCCGACGCATTTGTGTTGCAGCACAAATTAAGTTATCATCACAAGTCAGTATTATGTGGTAGTTAGAGTTCGTACGAGAGTGATATTGTATCTTCTTTCTTTGTCGATCTTATCATATGATACATTGGACATGTGTAGATTGGGAAGTGTCAGTACTTATATATACTTATATGTACTTGCGCGTACACTTACGTCACTTAGATTTCAGATTTGATAATACCCCGATATTCGAAAGTTCTACTTTTTGCAACTATACTGATTAAAAGGGTCATTCATAATAGTTTATATCTCTGTCATATAATTGGATTGTATTTGAAAATTCATATCTCACGGACATTTCAAAAACTAAAAATAATAAAATAATAGTGCATTCGGTACTAATTTATAGTGAAGAAACTCCAATTTCAGGTTTTATATGGAAATTATTTTATACGTTATAGATTTCAAAATAATTTCTTAATTGTCTAAGCAATATCACAAGTTCAAGGTAACAACTGTATAGTTGTTAAAAAAATATTAAGGCGAAAATATTGTTGCCTTAATATTTTTTTATCGGATAAGGCTGACAAACGAGCACACAGTCCTCATGATAACTTTAAGACCTCATGGTAAGTAGATGCTGTTGCCCGTAGATATCTTACATTTATCCTCGATTAAGAATCGAAATGAGTTATAATAAAAATTTTATTCCCTATTTTTGTAGCCTTAGGGATGGAATTTATTCTTTAAATTTACATGGGACCACCGCTAAAGTTATTTAGCCGGCCATTTCCGAGAAATCGCTTAACATATATAACAATGAATATACGTGTCAAATATAGAATCTCCTCGTTTGTTGAGCGCTGTTAAAAAGGGCTTTGTAAGGGCTGTACGAGTAAAAGAGCTATAAGAGGGCTTTAAGAGGGCTCTTCAAGGGCTCTAAGAGGACTCTGTTTTAAGTAGATCGATAATATTTAAAATCTGGTCAGATTGAATTAATTTATTGTTAAAGTATTTAAAACGCCATAACTATAATTAAAGATTTTAATGGCCACTTAGTATCACACTTACAAATAACACGTAAAGCCTAATTTAAGGCTAAACTACATTCTGTGTTATTACATTCTTAATAAATTAAAAATTTTACATTTGTCTGATTTTTACATCTAGCGCAACACGTATAACTTAAAGATACAGTCATACACACACACACACACACACAAATATATATATATATATATATATATATATATATATATATACTATAATAAATATGTATTTTATTAGCATGTCGGTGGCACGAACTCCTAAGATTTTAACCATCAAAAAATCACCCAAAGCGCCTAATAGAATAGTCCATACATTAAATTTTTATAAATATATTGAGAGGCCAAAGTTAATATATTTATTACTTTAAAATTTTCTCTAAGGGATGGAAAGGAATATTGGAGGAATCTAACGAATTTTTTATTTCTAAATCTATCTAAGATCACCAGTGAATGAATAATCAATCATGATGTCGATAATGATGATGAAATAACCTTTACATTCAATTAATCATTAGTATAACGCTATTATTTTAGAGCCAGTAAAAGATTTTCTTGTACAAGTAGTTTCATAAACAAAGAGACAATAGATCATACCATACTTCATCATCATCATCATCATCATAAACATTACACCCAGTCTACTGCTGAACATGGCCTCCCCAAATAACGCGATAAGGCATCGTCCTGAGCAAAATGCATCCATCGAATTCCTGCATCTCTTACCAGATCATCATTTTATTTAATAAGGGGCTCTAAATTTCGCTTACAGGTACGATGCTGACACTAGAGAACGTTTCTTCGCCATCAGTTGTAGGTTCTTCGAGCTAGATGGCCGGTTCATTGCTATTTCAGCTTACTGATTATTTGGGATATGTCGGTTAATCTGATTCTACTGCAGATATTTTTATTCTGGATTCTATCTCACTGTGAAATTTGAACATAGACCTCTCCATAGCTAGCTGAGCGATCTCAAGCTTCATCGTACGACCATTTGTGACTGACCACGTCTTAGTTCATGTCGTCATTGGAAAAATACAGTGGTTGTACACTCTTGTTTTAAGGTTTTGACGAATACTTGACGAGAAGACGTGTTGCAATCTACCAGATGCTATCTAGTTGAGTTGTATCCGATTAACTATATCTCGGTCGAAGTTGGACTTATCTTGTCTTATATACTTATCTATACTTATCTAGGCCATTTGTTCTAGAAACATAATCCTCAACGACTACGGGCGTTGCCAACAACTACCGGCATAGGTGTGATATGTGAGTTACACCTAATATTTGTCTGGTCTTTGATCATCTTAAGACCCACTCGTTGGGGAAACTTATTTATTTTTTAGATTATTGTGGATAGTGCTCTAAGGATTTAAGGTCCTCTGGCGATTCTTCCATAATAACCATATCGTCGGCAAATTGAAAGTGATTGATGTACTCGCCATTATTGTTTGATATCCTATCATTTCCGGTCCAATAGCTTGAAAACTTCTTCTGATGCATTGGTGAAGTGTTTTGGGGATATAACGTCATCCTTCCTTGCATAAAAAATAAGAAAAACGTTGGATAAGAAACATTTGTAACAAATTATGACAGCTTATGTAATGCTATATAGTAATGCTAACTTAACGGCATTTTATAAAAATTAAGTCAAATACTTCTATGACTCATACACTGGTTTATAAACTACCAATCGATCTGTACGATTATCAACTGATAAGAACAGAGCGGGCGTTTCGTAAGCATTCATATGGACTTGTCTTACAAAATGCGTGCTGCACGTGCAAGTTGTTACAGAAATGTTGCAAATTGGCATCGCTATGTCAGATATTATATATATATATGTATATGTGGGTGTGACCAGTATTGTTAAGTGTGATATTAATTATCTTTCTTTTGATTTTACTTAACTACGTTATATCATGATAGTTTAATCATTTTTGATGATCGATTATTATATATATATTATTTTTGTTCGTTCGATGTGTGACTTGATAATGTATCATAGTTTAGCGGTGTTCTGGAAAAGAAAAATTCTCTAATTTCTACTATTTATTTGTAGTTCATTTTAGACATATTTTTTGTAAAATGGAGTGAGCTAGCAATATTAATTTGAATAGCGACTGTAGCTTAATGGTTAGGATACGGACCGCAAAACTCACGAATTATGGGTTTGAATCCGTCAACCAACAATTGTCGTGAACTGTTTAAAGCTTAGTTGGCGTGGTTAAAGGCAAAGAGTATATAACCACTACGTTTAGTTAAAGAGAATATTAGTAATGTTAATAAAACTAACTAGTATAAAAAAGAACTGATGTATATAATTCGGTGAAAAATAAATTTTGTGACGGATGATACTAATAAGTCATGAACTCAGATTTTAGTGTACTATTTTCGTTTACTCAGTAAAAATTTTGATTGTATGTACTACTTTAATCTATTTTTAGGGTTCCGTACCTCAAAAGGAAAAAAGGGAAACCTTATAGGATCACTTTGTTGTCCATCTGTCTGTCTGTTTGTCAAGACCCTTTTTCTCAGGAATGCGTGGAGGTATCAAGCTGAAATTCATATTGAATACTCAAGTCTACTGTCCCTTGGAGCTGTGAAAAAACCAAACTTCTAAGCTTACGCAATCAAAAGTTACCGCCGTTTATGCCGCAATTTTTCGACATTCGCAAAGGAATCAAAACCTACAGGGTACTTCCCGTGAACTCAGAATCTTGAAATTTGGTACGAAGCAACGTTTTATAGCACAGATAAAGGAAAAATTGCGAAAAACATAAATTTTTTGTTACATTATATAATAAAAATATTTTTAATAATTTTAAACTTATATAACTACGGATTTGTTCGGAACCCTCGGCGTGCGAGTCCGACTCGCACTTGGCCGGTTTTTTAACCATGTAGCCATTCTTTATAGTGTTCTTATGATAATATGTTATTACTAAGATTAGAAATACTGAAAAGTGAGATCGCATTAAGTTTTTAGAATAATCCTAAAATCCACTAAGTAGCAAATAAAATACTTACATAATTGATAAATAAGTAAGTATCATTATGGTATCTACTTTCTATAACTTATTTCCTTTATTCGCTGATCGCCTGTTTGTTAGGCAGTGGCAAGGGGAAGAAGATATTAAGATATATTATTCCTATGCACAACCAAAATGCATCCTATAGAAAGAATACTGAAAGCCTGGCTGCTCTGCACTTGTGCTTAAGGTTGTCAAGATTGGTTTTTGACAAATCAAGGTTACCAATAAGCCGTTTAAAACGCCTCTCCACTGTGCTCAAAGGCTAGTGAGGCGTGTGGCCTTTTGTAACACCAACTAGCCGGCCAGGACGATCCCTACTTGCGGCGGCGTCCTGTGGCGGGTCACCCTCTTCCCTTTAATATGGACGAGGTGGACGATAGCTGCTAGATGAGTAATACCTGTGCTGCTTGATTGAGTTCGAGTTCGCTATACACTGTAAAACTCCAATTTTTTAATCGTCTTTTAAAAATAGAACATTTTTCAGCAAACTTTTGTGTAATAATACGGGACACAATTTTGAAGCACTTATTAGCAAATGTTAAATAAAGTTGAAAAGTTGAAGCTTAATTTCATGGCTGTTAGACGGAAAATGCGGCTACAGTCCACAACAGATTTGACAACATACAAGCAACTGAACCGATAGATCTTCAAATGCATGCGGCAGGACTTAGCAACTTCAATACAGCTTGTATTGAAGAAGCGATCGAGCGGAAGCAAGGCTCCAAAATCTTTGCCAGAAATCCATCTGCGAGAAAGAGCCAACTATCAAAGTTAAAGACCGAGTGTGGCAGCATCGTTTCCGGGACACCTTAGATTTTGAGTGAGATTGAGACGTTCTATGAGCAGCTGTACACATCATCGTAGGAGTCCCACGCAAGTGCGAGTAACGATCCAAGAGCAAGTCTTATTCGACACTATTCTGATGATATCCCGGACGTCAGTTTGAGCGAGATTACAATGACTCTCTAGCACCTTAAGAACGGTAAGGCCCCAGGCGATGATGGAATTACAGCGGAGCTTATGAAAGCGGGTGGAAAACCGGTGCTCGAAGTTCTTCAGAAGCTCTTTAATTCTGTCCTCCATGGTGGGACTACTCCGGAGGCATGAAGCAGAAGTGCCCTGGTCTTGTTCTTCAAGAAAGGCGACAACGCTCTCTTGAAGAACGACAGACCGATTTCCCTTCTGATCCGCGTCTACGTGCTGTTTTCGACAGTCATTACGAATTGTCTCGCATGCAGACTTGACGACTTTTAACTTCCCAAACAAGCCGGTTTCCGAAAAGGTTTTTGTACCATAGACCACATACATACCCTTCGATAAATTTTACGAAAAACCGAAGAGTACAATCTTCCACTTTGCCTTGCGTACGTGTACTAAGTACGTGTACGTGTAGAAAGCTTTTGATTCCGTCGAAATTTGGCGGTGCTACAGTCCCTTCAGAGGTGCCAAGTTGACTGTCGGTATATCCAAGTGATTAAGTGTTTGTACAGTAGGGCTACGATGGCTATTCGAGTACAGAATCAGAGTACGAAACCTATCCAACTGCAGGGAGGTGTAAGACAGGGTGACGTGATATCCCCGAAACTCTTCACCACTGCATTGGAAGACGTTTTAAAGCTACTGGACTGGAAAGGATACTGTATAAACATCAATGGTGAGTACATCACTCGCCTTCGATTTGCCGACGATATGGTCTTTATAGCAGAATCGACGGAGGACCTAAACACTATGCTTAATGACCTCAATAGTGTCTTCCAACTGATAGTTCTTAAGATAAACATAGACAAAACAAATATGTATACTCGTAACGTCTGACTCGCACTGAGCTCGAAGTTGTTGACGAGTATGTTTATCTGAGACAAATAGTCCGACTAGGCAAGTCCAACTTCGACCGAGTGATCAATCGACGGATTCAACTCGGCTAGGCAGCGTTCGGGAAATACGATACATGTTCTTATCAGGTATACCTCAAAATCTGAAAACGATGTTGTACAACCAGTGTGTGTTGCCAGTGATGACTTATGGATCTGAGACGTGGTCATTCACTGCCGGTCGTATGAAGATGCTCAAGGTCGCTTAGTGAGCTATGGAGAGGGCTATGCTGAGGGTTTCTCTGCGTGATAAAATTAGAAATGAGGATATCCGCAGTCGAACTAGGTGACTGACATAGCTTAACGGATTGGTAAGCTGAAGTGGCAATGGGCCGGCCATATAGCTCGAAGAACCGCCAAACGATGGGGAAAAAAGGTTCTCGAGTGGCAGGCCTGTACCGGTAGGCGACGTGTAGCGCATCACTAAACATGCAGAGATGGCTCAGGACCATTCTTTGTGGCATTCGTTGGGGGAGGCCTATGTTCAGTAGTGGACTTGTAAAGGGCTGTAATGATGATGATGATGAAATAAAGTTGAAAATTAAATATTATAATATAAACACACATACAACATATCATAATATCCATACACATTTAATATAGCGTATCAAAATGCTTTTAACTTGATACCACACAATGATTTTAACATAAAAATGTCGACCCTCCTTAAACTAAGTCCTTTAGTTGAAAATGCGAATTTTAACCCTGACGTCTGTATTCGAGAAACCATATTTTATAACATATTTTATGTGTCTATGTAAATAAGACTGATTATTGTGGATTTACAGGCTAAGCAACAATAACGATATAAGTCGTTTTATTTTTATTATTTTGTCCTTAATTGATTTATTGCGTAATATGATATATAGAATTGAATAAATGTCATAATAACGTTATTCATACGCTACAAGCACACGGGTGATAAAGTAATGAAAGTTTAATGTGATGGAGAACTGCGGCAGGGCATCAATAATACATGGGATGGTAAGTGGCTAACCGTGTTGAACCACTAAACGCAACCTTAACTTTTTTAAGATGAAATTTCATTCTTATGGGCTATTGAATGCTTGGTATTGCAGTCTTAATATTATCATAATTAAAATTTGTTTTTATAAAATAATGAACTTTTAAAAGTGGATTTAATTTTAAAGATGCTGAATTATATTAATTTTGTATTTAATATATATAATAACTAATTCTTATTAAAAACTAGCTGTTCCCCGCGACTTCGCCCACGCTTAATTTATTACGATTGGATTTCATGGGTTTTAATTTTTTCCGCGGAACACTAAAATAAAAGAAGCCTAAGTTACTTCTTATGACATCAGCTACCTGCCAGAGAAAGTCTGGTCAAAAGCGGTCCATCAGTTTCGTAGATTAGCCGGAACAAACAGACAGACGAAAATTTTAAAAATCGTGTTTTTGTTATAAGTACCGTATATACTTTCATATGCATATAGTAAAAAAGCTGTTATTTCGACATTACAAACAGACATTTCAATTTTATTTATTTGTATAGATCATTATGACGTACTTCATTTTGTTATGGTCCATGTTCAGCAGTGGACTTTTGAGGGCTGATGATGATAAAGAGGAATACTTCATAAGGTGGTATTCAGGTTTATCTTTAAAGGGATAAACTTCACTCACTATGTATAAGGTTTGAACATAGGTTAAGTTTGCCTTTTTTATGCAAGTCGGCTGGCAGCAACTCGATGAGTTAGGACAAAGATCGGGCTTTGTGGTGTGCTTCAAGACAGATTATAGTTAGTAATGGCTCGATTATATCTAGCGCTTTCTCTCGTTTCTATTCGTTATGCAGTTCGTTAAAAATGTAAGCAGTAAGTTTCATAGATAAAAGGGGATGCTAGCTTACAGAACCAGCTTCTCTAAATTCCATTCTCATTTGCACGTGTGGCATTATAAATTTTTTTTTTTATAGAATAGGGGGCAAACGAGCATGCGGCTCACCTGATGGTAAGTGACTACCGCCGCCCATGAACAACCGCAACACCAGGGGAATTGCAGATGCGTTGCCGACCTTTTAGAAAGGTGTAAGCTCTTTTCTTGAAGGTTCCTAAGTCGTATCGGTCCGGAAAATTCGCTGGTGGTAATTGATTCCACAAGGAAGTCGTGCGAGGGAGAAAACTTCGTCTAAATCGCACAGTCGTGGACCGCCAATCATCCAGATGGTATGGATGGTAACGCGAGTTTTGTCGCGATGTGCGATGGTAAAATTGAGCGGCTGGAATTAGTCAATATGAAAGTATTGATTCACCAGTAAACTTGATGAGAGAAAACACAACGAATAAGGCCGCGTTCCGACGACACGCACCCGCTACGCGCACGCCACGCGCGTCTGCACCCGCGTCTAACTCGCTTTGAAACTTGTTGCATATAATTTGAGTCTTATGACAAATCTATAAATCTGAAATTGCATTTATCGACGTTCAACCACAGACGCCTTGCACACGCCACGCACCCGCCTCGTTCCCGCTTTACGCTGATCCCGCGTTCACCCCGCACACGCGCTGCACCTGCTCAGCCCGCCCTTTTTATACAATTTCAGATTTATTGATTTGTCATAAGATTCAACTCAGAAAGGTTTGTGGACTGTTTATATCGCTGCATTGGAAGACGTTTTCAAGCTAATGCATTATAAATGGCTAGCTGTTCCCCGTGACTTCGCCCGCGCGGAATTTATTACGGTTGAATTTCATGGGTTTTGATATTTTGGCGTGGAACCCTAATTTCCTAAAATAAAAGTAGCCTAAGTTACTCCTTATGACATCAGTTATCTGCCAGTGAAAGTCAGTTTATCCATTTCGGAGATTAGCTGAAACAAGCAGACAGACAGACAGAACGATAGAAAGTCAGACCGACAAACATTTTAAAATAGTTTTTTGTTCAAGTACCGTTTAAACTTTCATATGAATTTAGTAAAAAGATGTTATTTTGAGATTACAAACAGACACTTCAATTTAATTTATTAGTATAATATGTAGATAAAGTAATATCGTATATTAGTATATACGATATATTTATTAGAGCAGAATCGAAGGAGGACTTTAGAATAGTGCTTAATGGCTTTAATAATCTTTCCAGCTCTTAAAATCACAAGGACAAGATAAAGGTCATGTGTAAGGTTCATGTCACGCCTATGCCGATGGTTGCCTTTTAAGTGAGGTCGCAATGGACCGGCTATATTGCTCGAAGAGCCGACAACAACTGGGGAAGGAAGGTTCTTGTGTCCGAGTTCTCGACTCCGAAGCAGCCTCGTTCCAGTAAGCGAAGTGTAGGAGCCTACCACTAGCCGGAGTAACGACCTGGATATAAATGCTGGAAGATGATTGATGCAGGCGGCAGATATTACGAACAAAACTACGTATGCACACTTTTTAAACCTCGGGATTCCGAATCTTGAATATTATGTACGATATACGAGTATATACGCATATTCCGCAAGTGTATATATAATGTATAAATAGTAAAAAATGTTAACTGTGATTGGGCACTATAATAATTAAAATTTGGAAATGAATTAACCACATGAGCTTGCAATAGCGGCCGTCAAGAAATATCTCGTTTATGATTTTGAATAATGGTTAAAATGATGGTCCAGGACCGTGCTTTGTTGCAGTCCGTTGCTATGTTCAACAGTATGCAGTGGAATTGTGTTGTAGACGAGGCTTACAGTTTTCAGTTTATAGGTAATTTATATGTTACCTAGGGTCGGTTACCTAGGTATATTATGTTTTTCTTTTCTTTGGAATTTTTCTTTCATATAACGATTGCTGTCTTTTCTTTATGATAACCGAGAACTCTGGGGCACAGAATCTGTCCTTCCTTATATCTATCATAATAAATATCTATCATATGTCGGATAGACAGTATCCGTACTCGAGTGAATTCATGTCTCTCTCAAGACTGTGCGCTTGTGAAGCTTCTCGCCTTTAAGTATTCGTCGTACTCAGTTCCTTTTTCCCTTTTTAAAAATCTATTCAAAGTATATCAAATAATTTCCATCAAACTTTCTGTCCTTTCTTATATCTATCATAATAAATATCTATTAGATCTAGGATAAACAGTATTCATACTCGAGTAAATTCTTCCCTTCTTCAAGAAATATTTTTTTTGTTATAGCTGTACGCTTTTGGAGCTACTCAAAGCATCTCTAATATTTTCCATCATACTTTCTATACTTTCTTATATCTGCCGTAATAAATTTATATCATATCTAGGGTAAATAGTATCCTCAACTGCCATCATGTATTTTTTTAACTCAATTGTACTCGTATAATGTATCACCTCGCCATTTTTTGTGAACGACATTATTTGCTTAGTGCGTTAGTCCTAAAGAAATCGCTCCCAGAGCGATACGACCGTTTTCGTACATTCTTCATATATGTCATTGTGTGTGTTTTTAATGTGTATTGGTGTATAATAGTGAATATATTGATTGAGACCCAGTTGAGAACTGTGCCTACATTTCTATAAAATAAATACAATAAGTAATGTTTTCTTTATTCTTCCACGAAAGGCAATCAAGAATTTAATTTAAGTTAATCTACGACCAACTATTGCAAAACTGTGTTAATAATCTAAATTATAATTAAAAAAAAAATTATACACGCTCGACTTGGGATACGTGGAATAGTTCATGGTCTCAATAGACTTAAATTGAAGCATGAAATGATTAATTACAAATATTTAGAACATGTTTTTTTTTTGTTTTATTTACGTATTCCAGGAAAGTTGATGACTGAAGGTATCTTTAAAAATTTCATTTTGTTTCTCAATTGGTCTCAAACGAGCTTACTTAGCTTTGCCGACTTTTACAATAGATAGTAATTATCGGTTTGTCTTAACAACTGGTAACATTGATAGTGGAGTACTAAATGATGGCATGGGTTTGGCTTCGAGCCTAACGTTTGTCACGCGTCTGCCAATATCAGGCCATTGTGTTACCGATTAAACAAACTAATTGTAGTCAGTCCAAGGGGCTTTTGAACATTTGCCAAAACATTTTTTACTAGATAACATTGCCTTCAACATATTTATATAGTTTCATTAATGTATTCATTCATTACGACCAAAAGTAAGAAGAAGAAGAGTCCACTGCTTAATATATGCCTCCCATATTGCCTCATAGAGAGAGGGGACATTGGCTATAGGGTCTTTACGTTGTAGAGTCATGTTGTGGCTATATTATGGTTGTAGCACGAATGGGTCAGCTCGACTGGGGAAGGATCACGCTTTCACAGAATACCAGCGTAAAATAGTAGTTCATTGCTGCTGGTTTTCGTATGGTGAGTGTACAGAACCTGAGGCCCTTCTTATTGGAAACGATGCATTCTATCTTAGTACTCAGGGGTGGCAATGCATCTGCATTTTGATTCTTAATTGAGGATAGATGTAAATGTCTATGGGTTACAGCATCTACTTACCATCAGGTGGGCTGTGTTCTCGTTTGTCAGCCTTATTCTATAAAAAGAAGGTGCCACGCTTGGTAATCGCATTTTTATCATTTTGTGGTATTACAAGGAAGATACTGCTACACCAGTCTCCTGTTTCATTTCCTTCTGTGGTATCTTCCGACAAGGTATGGATATGGGATAGTGTATTGTCAAACGGTGATATTATTTATTATTTATTTCGTGTTGAGGAGCTTTGACACTACTAGTAACAGTATAAATACTTTTAAATATTAATTACATTATTAATTAATTATTGATAATTAAAATATAAATTAATTACAATTAGTCAGGAAATTGGCGGTGTTTCACATCCACGCCTCGGAAAGCACGTAAAACCATTGTTCCTGCACCTGACTCTTTTTTTAACTCTTTCTGGTCGTGTCGGGTTGCCGTTTTACCGGACTGTGAGAATGAGGGATTATTCTCGTATACTTATATCCTCATATCCTCGTACACTATAAACATGTGCTGCGCAGATATCTAGTCTCCGTAGAGATCAGCCGCCTTCACTGAAATCCAGTCTGGAGGACAGTATTATTGTTATTGCGACGGCAAATTCCTTCCACAATGGTGGGAGAGGCCCATGTCCATCATTGGACTTTTGCGGGTAGACAAAACGGATGAAGAACAAAGAAGAGACGAATTAGCGCACAGTAGTTTTGTGTCTTAGAGTTTTTGTAAATAAGAAAAATAAACCTGGAAATATTTCATTGTTTCCACTGGTCTGCAGTTCTTACAGCTTCTTTAGCAATTGCGGTAGTGCCGTGTTGTGGATTGAGCCACACGTGGACAAGGTATGTTAACTCAAACATTCCGCTAACGTGCAGGTGCTCTGGTTCTCATCGTAAAGGTCTTATTGACATTTGCATGGCCTTCGGTAGCCACTTATGTAGGTCAATGTTATTCAATGCATTACTTGTTTTGTTTTTATTTTCGCGTATGAATAAGGTTCCTTTCTTTAAAAGCACGCTATAATTAGTGCTCACGTGTTCGCATTGTAATGACCTGATTGTTTTGAGTTACTAAGATGGATAACATGTAATAATGTTAAGGCAAAAAATATTTTGTAATTTTGTAAACATGTGTAACTCTTAATTAAACTTAGAGTAGGATTGTATAATAATTTGAGTTTTTGTTTTAAATTTTCTTTATTATAGTTTTTTAATATTGTATATACTTCATTAGATGTTAATAAATGATATTGTTTCATTAAAAAAAATAACTTAAACTGATATAGATACGAGCACTTAAAATTATAGAATTAGTATAAAACCAAATTATTAACGACGAGGCTTGACGTTTTCATATCTTGACTGTTCCTTAGGGATAAATGAGCCTAGTGACCGTTAAAGATTATTTACTGTCATAAAATTCCAAATTTAACCCTGTCAAAAAACTAAATTTAACAGAATATCACCAGTTGCCCATGATTTCTTTATCTCTCTTCTCTCTTCTCTTTCATGTATTTTATGAAAAATTTTAGACATTGTTATAACTAAAGCGTGGAACTTATAAACCCGAGCCGACCAGTCTCCACAAGCAGTATTGACTATTAAAGCATCTTGCAGATTTACTTGCTCTCTAAAACATTTGCCCATCGTTGGTGGGTATTACCTGTTTATCTTTTTTTTAAACGTTACCCCCTCACTATCGATTTTCTATCGTGGAGGCAGTTTACAAACATAAATTGCACAAGGACAAACATCCAGACCAGGAACAATTACTTGCAGTTCATACAAATATTTGTTTCGTGCGGGATTCGAATCCGCGGCCCACGGAGCAGTAACTCATTACTAAGTCACTGCGCCACGGAGCCGTCAATTAGCAAACATTTAAGTTATTCATATATATTTCAAGTTATACATAGGCCAATATCAGATATTGGATTAAGGAAGGGGTTTAACAAGTTATTGGGTAAAGAAATTTGACTGGAAATATACATAAAAATACTATATTATTTATTTTAACGACCTCTACTAATTTTGATTGACGTAAATAAATAATGGACTAAAATTGGGATAATAAATTATTAACATCATAAAAGCTTAAAAATTAGTTAAATAGTAATAGTATAATAATTTTCTTCAGAAATTTTTTGTGAAAATCATTCATCACTTATATACCAAAAATTATATTGTAATATTAGTACTCTCTTTAAATCGCTGAATTTCGAAGAACCTTAAATCAAAAAGTAAATTGTATATTTTTTCATTTAAAATTCTTAGCATTATTAATTTATCAAACACAATACAGTAGTAATAGCAGGAAGAAGGCTTGTTATTAATATTTAAATTATTAACATTTATTTTTAATATCTATTCTGGGCACCAAAAATTATTCAAGTACATTTCACGAATTAAGTAAGGCTTTCTCTACGCTGAATGAATTAATGAGGTTCTGCTGTGCAAATCTCTTGAATGTTTTATAAAAAGGTTAAATGGTCCAGTATCCGTTATAATGAGCAATCGAAAGTAGTTTATTATAGCTAAAGCTGCAGCGAAACTCTATCATGCTGCAGCTATATATACTACTTATTTATTTTACCTAAATTTTTACACTTAGTTATGATTACGGAAGGTCTGTGGTGTTTATTAATTACATAACACCATACTAGTATATTACGTAATACCACTTAATTAATTTAAATTTCAAATGTTTTGTAGAGTAAAAAAGAAGAGCTATGCTACAACTGTAAATATATTATTAATGAACACGTTGACGTTCGTGAATAGCGTTGCTAGTTGCGTATCTTAGAGATAGTATACTCACCTATGCATTACGGAAGAACGGATGGGCCCTGAAGTCGATTACCATTTGAATGTAATATATCTTTATTTATTATTAGTTTCAGGTCTGGATTAACCTCATGATAGACAGTATCAGTCAATCTAAGCAAAATTTGAAGTAATTTAGTAAATAGAGAACAAGAAAGATTTAAGTAATGTCTTGAACATAATGCAATTATGAGGTTGACTGCTTTAGGGCGTGTATTTGGCTCGTTCAACAAAACGTTTTAAAACTATTAAATCATCTGTCATCGTGTAATGGCGGTCTTAAAATATTTATCACCCCATATCGTTCGTAGGTGTCGAACGAGGTGACAGTGTCCATCTCCTGGATGGACAGCAACGATTATTTCCCTCTGACGTTGATGACTTGTGGAGGTCCAGGGAGAAATGTGCTTAGCGTACTATGTGAATCGCACATCCAGCACGTACAAAAATTTTGACTACATACTTATTATGCTTGTTGTTGAGTAGGAAATATACATTTTAGTACATTTATGTATACCTACCGATTTTATAGAGCTGCCGCTTTCGAATGGCTTGGTCTGACTTAGATTAAAACTGGCAAATTGTCGAATCTCGTTACTAAAAGTTGTAGTCATGAGTGTACTCATCTTCTCGATGGGCATTAGCATCTTCCTTAAAACAATTAAAAAACTGCCGTTTCCAAACCGCCCGTCAAGCGTGGTTACTATAGTAAATATCTAACTTACGAGGCAATGTATAAGGAGGAATAGATCTAGCAGTAGACGTTTGAGACTGTAACTATAGTGGAAAACATATATACGGCATCAATATCGAATACAATTCAAAAATTATGCCCCGTACTTGGATACCGTCATTTGTATTTTTTTTAATTATGTTACGTTACCTCCACAATAAGATTTTCTTCTGTACCGTGCAGTTTACATACATACATTTCACAAGAACAATTATCGAGACCCGGAACAATTACATGTAAGCCAAACTAGTTCTTGTTCCGTGCGGGATTAGAACCCGCCGCGGCCTTTAGCGCTGCAACTCATTGCTAAGCCACTGCGCAAAGGAGCCTTCTTAGCCGTCCGTCATTTATTTATTAAATTATATTTATTGTATAATATAATATTGTATAATATTTATTGTACAATATAATATTGTATAATATTTATTGTAGATAAAATATATATTGAAAAGAATTTTCAAATAACTCGTGTAGCGAATACCGTTTCACTTGAAAAATCAATTGTCTGGATTTGACGGCCCATTAGTCGATGCCACGTTTGTTTTCCAAGGGCTTCGCTGCGTTTAAGTATGCTAAGTGTTCATTCCGTGTCAAGGACCCCCTAATATTATTTCTTCAATTCGAACCTTGGAGTTTCAGTGACGAATTTAATAGATGGATGAATTTTTATTAAAACATTTCTAGTCAAGAAGGGTTCTCCAAAGGCAGTTTTGTACTTTAGCCTCATAATACTAGATGTATTTGATTAAACATATTAGTAGTAGATGAATGCACCTACATTTATTTTATTTTTTATATTTTATTTATCTTCATTGTAAGTATTCTATATTAAAACCAAAATGACTAAGGCGATAAACAAAATCGAAATATCCTTGATTTGACATGGATTCATAGACGTAAATATGCTAACTAGCTATTTTGATACTGGTATCTTTGTGTTGATAGCTTACGGTCATATTAATATCTTTGACATTTTAACTGTTATGATACTCAATACGCCTACCTAACCAATTGATATTATGATATTGGCCCTGTTATAACTTCATTGCTGCTATTGAATGTGATAGTCTATTAAGTTGTAGTCCTGACGTGAACAATCAAAAAAATTTTGTATGTCTTAAAATGTGACTTCTTTTTTGTTATCTATTTTTAAATATTTTATATAATATACATATTTTAACACTGAAAAAATTATCGTCTGATTACTGTCATAGTACAGATATTTTCTTAAATATATTATTAGCATAGTTATGATATTTAATGTTTAGGTCATTATTTTTCGAAAATATATTATTCTGTATTTTGCCGTGGTAGCTCAGGTGATAAAATTCGCCGTAAATATCACCGTAAGCGAGCTATTCGAGTTCGATCCCTTCCGGCACCAATTAAATTGTTGATTGCATTTTACGTGCTGAATTACCTCATGCTTGGGTTAAAAGGACACCATCGTTAAGAAAACATATTACGAGTACTGGAGCAGCGCGGCTGAAGCGTTACTAATTAGTCCATAACCCACTGGAGAATGAGATTCCTCGGCTCAGCAGTGGGACTACAGCCAGAGGGGCCAAGGGGGCTACCGGCACAGCCTATTAAAGACCTCAGCTAAACATGGGTCTCCCCCATATATTGCTTCATAGGGGAGATATTTGCCATAGTTGCCACGCTTGGCAAGCGGGTTGGCAACATTTGTAAGCTTGACTTTATTTTTATATAATTCTGTAAGGTTTTTGTTTAATTATCCGTACAAAATTAATATTCTGAGTAAAAACAATTAACTTCGTAGTATATGTAGGTCTTTAGACTTAAATTTTAATCAGCCTATTCAAACAGGCTTTTATTTTGAAGAAAAATAAGATTTTTTTTAATATTAATAAAATTCGACTGAGGATAAATTACATGAAAATCTGACAGAAGCTCGGGTTAACAGGACGTCAAACACTTCATTCCCATGTGACCATGAGTGCCGTAAAGCGCCCAAAACGTCGGGACTTAAAAAGTTAACTTCAATAAAGTCGGAATAAAATCCATCAAATTAGTTTCATTAAATGTAATGATTCAATATCCTAATTCAAT